>CM072524.1:49503743-49556243 GCA_036898135.1 Oncomelania hupensis
TTAGCGACCGCCTTGCCCTGCAGCAACTACAGTTGCACAAGTCTTGGAACAGAACTACGGAGATGTCCCCATCGCCCTCTTTATTTCTCTTGTGTTTTGCCATGTCATTGAAGCAGAACTGCCTTAGGAAGACAGACTGTCACGGGTGATGCCGCAGAAAGTCTGTGTAGAGAAAAGTAAGAATACAGGATGCTGTGGACGCGGTTTTCTCTTCCTCACCCTCAATCAAGCTCAAAGCGCGGCGATCTAAAAGAGTTCGCTAGTATAATTAAGCCTATACTACTAGAGAAAAAAGACCCAAAGGAAAGATCACTTTAATATTCTTTAATTTTAATTTTAAATTGTTTGCACTCAATCCCATTATTGAGAGAGAGAGAGGGAGAAGACAGAATGAGAGGGAGAGAGACAGAGAGGGAGGGAGAGGCAGAGAGAGAAATAGAGAGAAAGAGAGAGAAAAGAAAGGGAGAGAGAAAAGAAAGGGAGAGAGAGAGAGAAATGGAGAGAGAGAAAAATGGAGAGAGAGAAATGGACGAAGAGAGAGAGAGAAAGGGGGCAGAGAGAGAAAGAGAGAAAGGGAGAGAGAAAAAGGGGAGAGAAAGAGAGAGAGAGCGAAAGAACGAGAGAAAGAAAGAGAGAGAGAGAAAGAGAAAGGGAGAGAGAGAGAGCAAGGGAGAGAGAGAAATGGAGAGAGAGAAAAATGGAGAGAGAGAAAAATGTAGAAACAGACATAGAAAGAGAGAAGATAAGATCACAATGTTATTTTGCAAGGATAAAAGCGTAAGCGCCGAGTGCACTTTAAAAAAAAACATATTGCCCTTGGGGCTTGTAACAATAACTATTGATTACCAAAAAATTAATGTTACAACATTAACATCATGGAACAATAACAAATAAACAAGGTAATCATTAGATAAAATCATGTTCACAAAAAATTATCGTTGTTAATATATGTGAACAACAATTAATGTTCTTTTAATTTTTTTTAATGTGTTTTAAGAGAGGTGTTCTACATGATGTAAATTTAAATGCTGGAGTACGGAGATCTTCAGGAAGATTATTCCACAAAGTGAAACCGAAATAAGCTAGACTATTTTTTGAAGAGATCAATTCTTTGAATTGAAACATTTAATTTTGTAGACATCTGGCAGTCTTTTGAGGGAAAAAAAGAGAAAAAAAGATAGGAAGGTTCATTGCCAGAAAGGACCTTGTGCATGAAAACCCCTTTATTACATTTTAGTATGTCGGCAAGGGGTAGAATATTGACCCGTTTATAGTCATCCGGAGAAATTTTTCGTTTAAGAATAACTTGTTTAATTGCACGTTTGTGAATTCTAAGTAAAAGCTTCATTGCAATGCCACTAGCAGAATCCCAAGTAGTAGAGGAATAATCAATAAATGGTTGAATATGACCAGAATAAAACAGTTTACGAGAAGGTAAATTTAACTGATGCTTAATCTTATAATTGTCCTTTTAGAAACAGTTTCACTAACATTAAAATATGTTTAATCCAGGACAAATTATTGTCTACAGGTACACCAAAAAGTTTAAGAAATTGTACTTCATCAATTATTGTATCACAAATTTAGATTGCATGAAGTTTTATTGATAAATTTTGATTTTATTTGTCGTTTTCTGTCTTGTTGTAATTGGCATGGATTTTGTTTTGTCTGGATTGAAGGCCATGTGGTTGGATTCAGTCCATTCCTGTAGTTTACTAGATCCTTTTTGTAATAAGGATGATATATTATTCAAGTCTGTAGTTTGAGAGTGCAATGTAGTGTCATCAGCGAAGAGTTCACAAGAAGTAGAAATGTGAAGAGGGGGATTCTTTATGTATTTTAGATAGAAAATAATATACGCCCTAAAACTGGTACTTGCGGTACTCCAGCTGTAACAATTTTAAACTGAGACTTTGGGTTATTTACTTAAACACACTGTTCTCTGTCAGAAATAAACGATTGTAGATTTAGATTTAGAATGAATGCCATATAACTGCGGTTTACGTAAAAGAAGGTCATGGTTTATTGCGTCAAAAGCTTTTGCGAAGTCAACAAATAATGTTCCAGTAAATGTTCCCTGATTAATATTATATAACCATTGTTCTATCATAGATGTAAGAGCTGCGAGATAACAATGTTTAGCTCTGGAACCAGATTGATTTTCATGTAATAGGCTGTTTTCAGTTAAATGATCAAGAATATTATTATGTATATATGCTTTTTAAGAGGCTTAGATATGCTTTTCAAGAGGCTTCCTATCCTACCCTATCCCTTAACTCGGAGGTCGTAGGGGCACCACAGATGATCGTTTAACCACCGCATTACATCTTTGCCTGTCCTTAGCAACCCTGATTGTTTCGCTCAGTGTCAAACCAGTCCATTCTCGAATGTTGTCCTCCCACCTCTTTTTCGGTCTACCTCTTCTTCTACCTCCTTGCACTGTGCCTTGCAGGATGGTCTTTGCAAGACCTGATGATGTGGTGACGTGGCCATACCATCAGAGTTTCCGTTTTTTTTACCACTGTGAGCAGGTCATCGTGTTGTCTGTCTGTCGCAGTTCATCGTTGGTGATATGCTGGGTATATGAAATGCCCAGAAGTCTTCTGTAGCACCTCATCTCCATGCTTTGTATTCTTCGTTGGAGATCTGCTGTGAGGGTCCATGTTTCGCAAGGGTATAGGAAGATGAAGATGACTGGGGAGCGCAGCCTTCTTACCTTGGAATGTAGGCTGATGGTCCTGTCTTTCGAAATGGGCTTCAACCTCGCCAGGGCAGCAGTTGTTTGTGCGATCCTGGAGAGGACTTCCTGTCTGGACCCATTGGCTGATACAATGGATCCTAAATATTTGAAGCTATGCACTGTGTTGAGGGACTGGCCTTGGACTTTGATGTCCATGTTGATGCCATTGGTGTTGTTGGTCATCATTTTGGTCTTCTCTGCACTTATTTCCATTCCATAGGCTTTGGAGGTGGTGTCAATCCTCTGTACCAGCTGTTCAAGTTCTTGTTCCTCTCCAGCCAATCCATCAATGTCATCCGCAAAACGAAGGCTGAAGATTGCTCTTTCCCCTATGCTGACTGTACCTTCGTGATCGTGATCAGGAGGCTTAGAGGCAATAGAAAGAATCGAAATAGGCATATAGTTCGATTGGTTAGTGTTTTCACCATTCTTGAAAATGGTTATAACTTTAGCTTTTTTTAACATTATAGGAAAATATAATTTGTCTATGCATAAGTTATATATATACTTAAAGTGTTAGTCATACATGACGCAAACACATTCCTCTTGAATTTGTTTGCTGAAGTTTTCTTAGTGCTTTATGTACAAGTTCTGTAGACAAATAAGGAATGTCTATCGTGTTTTTTTTAATAGCCTTAGAGTGACAAAAGTTTGCTAATTTCACTAGATTGCTTTCTTTCCATTTGTCAATAGTAATAATCCTATCAGAAATTTTAACAAACTGTAAATTCAGAATATCAGGAGAAAAATCTTTAATTACTTTGATATATTTGATTTGTTTGTAAAGTAATCAATTGCTTTCCAAATCGTTTCGAAATGTTTTTGAATGATATTAAATAAAAAAAAAATGTTTTCATTTTTTACACTTGAGTGAAGTTACTGCATTTCTCTGTTTTCTGTATTCATCTTCTTTACCACGTTTCTTTAAATAAACTCTAAAATGTATGGCTTTTTGCAGTTCACGTCTAACCATGGCGGTTTAGAATAGTACTTAACTCTTTTGTTATATATAGGAGCATACTTATTGTGTATATTCATAAATGTGCCATACCTGTATGGTAATGCGTCATCATGGTAAGTAAAATTATAGACATTTGAGAGAGCGCTATTGCTGAGGTCAATGAGAAAATCATCTTCATTAAATTTGAAAAAATATCTGTATGTTATTGTTTTATGTCCTGGTTTTGGTATTTTAGCTCCTTTCTTTCTCCAGGTTAAACAAACACGATAATGATCACTGCAAGCAAATTGTGGCTCAGAAACTTTACAACATGCGTCTTGTTACAGTAAGTCGCAGCTACTCTGGTTGGTCCTCAAACTAGTTGTTCAACATGTCATGAACTGGCTAGTTTTAACTCTGCTTATTACTATTCAGCCTTGTGTAGTAATTGTAACAGTAGAGAGTCAGTCTATTACACAGCAGCAATTAAAGTACACACCGCGAGCCCGACCCACGCTGCGTAGTGAGTCAGCACTTGAGCTTTGAATCTGACCGTTTTTAACCAATGAGAGCTCAGCCAAGCGGGTAGAGCAGTTCTGATGTGTCAAAACCTAAGACAGTTTGAATCAGTCGTGTGTGAGACGAGGAAGAGTCAACATCTCCACAGCTAGAGAAATCTCTTCACTCATAGACCAGGAAGCAGGACTTTAGAGTCTTAGTATTCTCTCAAGTCATCACGGGCCTGAACTTGTCGGACAGGTAAATGAACACCCTTCTGTTTCATCGTGATATATTTATATTATTGTTGAAATTATGTTTGTGGAATTTGCTATGCATAAATGTGAATTATTAATCCGAATTTGCCGTACCACGTGGAAGAGCCGACCACGAGCCGAAACACGACCGGTTGCGCCGCCATGTTGTATCCCGTACGGAACCACTGTTGTTTAACTTATATGTATGTTTGCAGACCAGTGGCTGTACCACTGAATGTTTATAATATTATTAATTCTGTATGTGTATAGTTAGACACGATTGATATTTATGTATGTATAGGAATTTAGAGTGAGATTCCAGTGGACCCCGGAAGTAGCAGAATGTTCGTCGCTTATGTATAGAGATGTGGAGCTATCACTGAGGGCTACTTTGGCTTTCAGTGAGACGCTCTGCACAAACCGATTATTCAGGGTTGTGCAGAATTTCGTCTCTTATATTACAGACGAGCAGGCGAGCTATCCTGTGCACCCCACTCCACAGAAACGACTAGTTGGTTGAGGAGCCTCTGCCGCACAAGTCGGAAAGAGCTACCTTGAAAAACACCCTGTCAGACCCCACAGCGTGGCAAGGGAACCCAACTACACAACGACACAGGTGGACCAGAAGCTACCTCACAGAAGGACTTCGCACGCTCCATCTAGCAGTTAAGTGCAAAAACGAAGGTGCACTTAAACTGATCATAACAGGACCACAGTAGTCCAACTCTTCAGAAACTGTAAAACGGACCACAGTAGTCCAAATCTACATGAGATATTATAGCAAGTGCCCGATGAAGATATAACAGCTGCCTAGACTATCAGCGATCGAACTATTAGCAGTAACTGAGACTTTTTAAGTTAGATTAGTACTTAGAGAACCTTGTATAGAGTAGAAGAAATAAATGTGTGATTTTAACTGTTATCAAGTGGCTGGACTACATATGATTCATAGCCGTGTGAAAGCTAGTGTGACAGTAATATTTTACCATTTTACTATCTATCTCTGTACCCCAACCTTAACACAGAACGAGCTAAACAAATAAATTTATTAAAGTAATTCATAGGGTGACGTACTAGCAGTTCCCACCGAATAAACGTGAGGGTCCATAATTCCATTGTGCAGAGTCCATAAACCCCACGTGACACAACATGAGAAAGAGAGAGAGTGAGAGAGACATACATACAGACAGACAGACAGACAGACAGCAGGAAAGTGAGAGAGTGTGAACCGTAGTACCCAAAAAAAAACCTTGGTGGGCTGGCAAAGCCTGATATCAAAGTAAAATAGGTCGTCCTGGAAGGGAGAGAACTCAAGCCAAGTCAAGTAAAGTTAAGAAGTCTAGTCCAGAAGGTTTATTGTCAGAAAAGAACCCGCTAATGAGCACACCGAAATTTTTCTTTAAATGAATTTAAACAATACAAATAAACATGAAAAAATAATCTGTCTATTACTTTCAGACAAAAATGTCAGCCAAACAAAGCCAAAAACAATAGTTCCCGACAACTATAAAGAGCTCGACAGCTAATTATCCGCGATCATACCTTCATCCAAAGGAGTATTATCGGCATCACTGCAACGTTTTTTTTTTTTTTTTTTTTTTTTTTTGCGCTCCAGACCTCCAACCTGCATGTTTCGAGCTTCTTAAAATATCAAAATGGATGCTATTATATACGCGCTTATCCCCAATTCAATAATCCAGCTCAAAGCGCGGCGATCTGAATCAACATGCACGCTCACGTGTTTCACTCACTCTCCCAACAAACACACATCTAGCCACTCAAACATGTGGTGTAAAGGCATGGAGATCGCTGTTAGAAGACAGGAAGGAAATCGAATTGAAGGGAAAGAGGAAACCGGAGAACCCTTGGAAAACCCTCGGTGACCTCAATAATCGCGCACCTAAGTCACATAAGTTCGCCACTTGCGCGAACCGAACCCGCGACCTTCGGCATAAGAAACCGGCGACTATCCCACTGCGCCACGTGATCACCCTTATTCTTGAAATTCAGGTTAGCGCTCAACATTCAATGGCCACCCGTCCAAGTACTAACCCGGCTCGACGTTGATTAACACGAAACAATTCTTGCGTGAGGCCAAACGGCGATGCTACTACTGATCATTGGCGCCTGTCGCGGCTGTTATTTAGAGCTTAGCAATCCTAGAATATTGCGCAATATGCAGCCAACTAGACTATCTGCATCTCACCACAGGCTACTTTAGTCACTCCCGGCGTGCAAAGCGTTAATAGTCATTAACGCTTTTTATGCCGAAATGTGTAATGCTCTGGCGGTCCATTAGCCATGGAACATTTGAGCCACCGCTGGTGGGCTGGAAAGGGTTAAAGGGCAGACCTATTAATGTTGCAGATAAAGTGTGGATGTGCGAGTGTTGCTGTATGTCGTTCGGGGGATGGGGTGGCGGCTGGGCGTTGGAGGGCGAGGAGTTGGAAAGGGTGATGTGGGTAAGGGAAGTAAATAATGAGAGAGAGAGAGAGAGAGAGAGAGAGAGAGAGAGAGAGAGAGAGAGAGAGAGAGAGAGAGAGAGAGAGAGAGAGAGCGACAGCCAGAGAGAGAGCGACAGCCAGAGAGACAGAGAGCAATTGAGGTTTTCTAACAAGATCATTATAAACTTTGTTTTTTGTGTTTTGTGTTTGTGGCTTTCGTTTTTTTTAACATGCTACGTTATCACCCAAGTAGTATGACAATTTGGATCGCTTTTTCAGCGCAAGACTAGCAGCCGAAGTGCAGCAAGAGGGAAAATAGGAATCACCAAACCCTCTTGAAATTATAATTTGCAAACTATTAAAAACTAGTGCAGTCTGTACCAGGTTTCAATCCAAAAGCAAGGAACGCCCTACCCATTGTTATGGAGACGATGTACTACGGTTTACATTATTACAATGTTCGCGTTCAATGACAGCTAGATGGATTCTTCGCATGGGAAAGATTATGTCTTAATTGGGTCCGCAGCTAAATAAGGGCCAGACGAGAGTTATTTCGGGTCTGATAAAGGGGAGCAATCGTATACCTAAAGGGAAACTACTAGCGCTAAAAACCAAGATAGGGGAGAGACCAAAGGCCTAGAGGGGAGGTGAATATGCTCCAAAACCAAAAAAGGATAAAGTGGAGGTAGCAAAAAAGGTAGGGAGGAGGTAAAACAAATGTCCTTAAAAACAGGGGAGGTAAGAAATGGTTACTGAGAAATTGGAAAGACCTAGAGACCAGGGGTACAAAGTGTCTAAAAAGGGAGCTAACACAGGGCCCAACGAGAGGTAACAATGTTCTAAAAGGGAGGTAAAATTAGGGTCCTATAAAGGGAGCTAACATGATACATGGTGCGTCCATTATTTAGATCTTAAGAAGCACAGCACGATAGCGCATAGTATGTATGTAGAGCATGAATACAGGTAAGAAGGCTTTGTATGTGCTCCTGAGTGAAGAACAAAACTTTTAATGAGTTATGGAGGTTTGTTCTCAAACCTTTAACCAACCGCGCCACACACACCCACCCACAAACACATACACACACAGCCACACTCCTCTCCCCACCTCACCTACACAATCATTACGTTATCCCTCTGCACCTTTCTCTCCGCCCCACCCATCTCTCTCTCTCTCTCTCTCTCTCTCTCTCTCTCTCTCTCTCTCTCTCTCTTTCTCTCTCTCTCCGTGCTATTGAACGTCTACACACAAATAAAGAATACAGTCTCATAATCATGCTCGCATAAACACGTATCCATGCATACATGGGCACAGATCAGCTGCCTTTATAAATATGTACATTCTTAAAGTGAGCCTGATGTCATATTTGACCAAACTTTTAAGCTATATAGTGATGATCACAGAAGAGCTTTTTGACAGTGGAGAAGAAGAAATCCTCCCAATTCTCCGAGAAGAAGTTGAGACCGCAGTGCAATCGCTGAAAAGGGGGAAGTCAGCCGGAGTGGACAACATACCCGCAGAATTGTCTCAAGCAGAAGGAGAAGCGATGATTGCCGCCCTCACCATTATCTGTAACACGATCTGGCAGAGTGGGGAGTGGCCCACACCTTGGACCCATCCCGCTAGTCATCACTCTTCCCCAAAAGGAGTGTGAAAATTACCGCACCATCAGCCTCGTCAGCCATCCCAGCAAAGTCCTCCTGCGTCCTCCTGAAAATTATAATCAACGGGTTGAAACCCCATAGCTGAAGGACAAGCAAGATTCAGGGCAGGGCGAAGTATAATACCACTGAACAGATTTTTAACCTCAGAATAATCTGCGAAAAATACCTACAGCATAACAACATCTATATCATGTGTTTGTAGACTTCACGAAAGCGTTTGACCGAGTCTGTGGACAACCATGAGAGTGCACAACATCAACCCTTGCATTATTGAAGTCAACAAAAGCCTGTATGACAAGGTTACTAGTGCAGTCCTCCACAACAGCGAAATCGGGAACTGATTCAGAACAACAATCGGTGTGCGTCAAGGATGCCTACTCTCTCCGACACTCTTCAACATCTTCATGGAGCGCATCATGTGAAATGCCCTTGCAGATCACGAAGGCACAGTCAGCATAGTGGGTAGAGCAATCTCCAACCTCCGTTTTGCGAATGGCATTGATGGATTGGCTGGAGAGGAGCAAGAACTTGAACAGCTGGTACAAAGGCTTGACACCACCTCCAGAGCCTATGGAATGGAAATAAGTGCAGAGAAGACCAAAATGATGACCAACAACGCCAATGGCATCAACAAGGACATCAGAGTTCAAGGCCAATCCCTCAACACGGTGCATAACTTCAAATATTTAGGAGCCATTATATCGGGTCCCGACAGGAAATCCTCTCCAGGATCGCACAAACAATTTCTGGCCTGACAAGGTTGAAGCCCATTTGGAAAGACAAGACCATCAGTCTACATTCCAAGGCAAGGCTACTGCGCTCCCTTTGTGATGATATTCTGGGGAAGATACGTTTATCTTACTAGGGGGTAAGACTTATTGATAGATGGGCGATGCGCTACCACTATCGATCGTTCTTTTACCAGAAGTCCTAAAGTGGTGTGAGAGACAGATCACGGTACTTTGGTCACATAAAATTTATATTTGTTCTCGGGAATTTTTGTATCATTTGGCTCAACTTGAGAACCGGTGATGACTAATCAAAAGACTAGATTATTATGTCTCAAGAGAAGAAAACTAATAACTACACAACAATACAAATAGAATGACACCAGTCGTATGTATGTAATTTCACTTTTTATATATTCAACACAAACTTTAACATTTCGGCATTAATCGGTAAATTAATAAATAATATAGTTCCAAGTGCTGGGAAAATGTTTTAACAGGTTTCTTTCGTCATTTGCTACCTGCGGTTACGATTTTCACTGTTCGTAAGTTTCAAAGGTTCTAGTTTCTCGAGGGTATGACTCAGTTCTTGTGGGGGACTTAGCTAAGGTAAGTCGGGTCGCTCTTGAAGCTGTGGGGTTTGGACGTGGTCAGGTAGAATCGTGGTAGTTCTCCTTGGTTCCACGGGAGCGACGGTCAGGCGTTCGTCTCCACAAACGTGATGATCCCAGGCCCGACCTGCAAAAGTCGGAGCTCTGGCTACAGTATTCTCGTTAGCTATAAGGGTGCGGTCTCCTCTGCAAAGTGTCTATAGCATCAGACACCTGCAGGGTTCCCATATGCACAATTCAATTCGAATCTTAAGGCTAAGGTACATCAAACCACATGCATACTGTCTCAGAAACAATAATCTGTTTCTGCAACTATACATATCAAGAACATATTATTTATACATGGCAATCAATATACAATAAACATACACATATCAAAACTATTAGTGTTATCTTACTTGTAGACTCTGGGACTCGTGAAATCGTCTTTTACGTCTCTAGCACCCTCTTGATGAGATGGAGATAGACGAACACTGCAGTTTGTTCCTTTGGTCGACCCACACAGCTTGGTAGTTATTTTGCGACTAACCAGCTGAGGTTTGGTCCCCAAAGATACGCAAAAGTCCCTAGTAGTCTTCTGGCCAATCGTTTTCGTTAATCTCGCCTCTACAGAATTATGGTTCTAATTTGAATAGTTCCTCCCCCGCTCTCTTGTCCCTGGACACGCATAATTATCTTTTGAAGTGGAATGTAAGAAGTAGAGTGGGGAAAGGATGCTATAACGATAAGCTGAGCCTGCCCAAGTACCGATGACATCATCTTGGTAACTTTTGGCTGGAGTGAGCTACTTAGTGTCTCATGGTGCAGTAAGTTAGTTAATCGAAGACAACGCTATGGTTAGTTTTTGACTAAAGTATGCTATTTAGAATTCTTGGTCGCCAAGCCTGTTGATGGTATCAATAGCTGGCGGCGGTGTGCCTGTTTCAAGGAAGTTAATTTGCCATGTGTGTGCTGCTTGTTAGCTAACTGTTGTATTAATGTCCAGTTTCGTTTCGATGGTATCTCTGTTTCGCTAAGCTAATTTCCTACATGTTTGTCGTCAATATTTATGTTGTTACACCCTTGTCATCTCCATTTTCCTATACGCTTTCGAAACATGGACAATCATAGCAGACCTAAACAATGAGTACAAAACATGGAGATGAGGTGCTACAGAAGACTTCTGGGCATTTCCTAGACCCAGCAAATCACCAACGACGAAGTACGACAGACCATCACACTAGTCATTGGACAACACGATGACATACTCAAAGTAGTGAAAAAAATGGAAACTCCAATGGTAAGCCTATGGCCATGTTACCAGACAGAGCATCAAGCCTTGCAAAGACCATCCTGCAAGGCACGGTGCAAGGAGGCAGAAGATGAAGGCGACAGAAAAAGAGGTGGAAGGACAACATTCGAGAATGGACTGGCTTGACACAGAGCGAAGCCATGAGGGTTGCTGAGGACAGAGAAAGATGGGTTAAACGATCATTTACCTTCGAGTTACGGGATAGGATATGACCTTTGACCCTATTTGTGAGTGAACCTCGCGGCTTGAAGAATGCGTCTTTGGTGTAAGGGGTAGGGGAAGGTCTATTTTATTAACCTGAAACGAAAAAAAACTAAAGAACAATTGCTTTTACTTGTTCCCATTGCTACCGGCTTGGGTGGCTGCTATTTTAAACTACAAAATTTTAAAATTTTAAAATTTTAAAATTTTTAAAAATGTTGGCCGGCAAACAAAACCCCTGCGGAGTTTATTTATTAAAAATAGTAAACTTTGGAAATATTCATTTGTTGTTGTTGTAAGCTTTTTATTTTCTTTAGTGTGGCAACACTCACTGTGAACGTTAAAAGGATCTGTCGAGTGGGCGTGGTCAAAGTGGGTCGCTTTAAACCCCACAGGCGTAATGCGTAGCTGGGACTGAGGCTGAGCCCAGACTTAGGTTGCCTTTCCACTAGTATAGGCTCGCATAGTCGAATCTCGGCTACGTACGCATGATTGTAGACAGGGCGTTGCTTCAGGTACGTCAGTTTACTTTAACGTTGGTAGTCACAACATACAAGTATCTGTCAGGTCATACTAACAGGGGTAATATAATTATTAATAAATGCCCTAAATCTACCTCCCTCCTCACCCCACCTTGCACCCTTACCCCCAGCCCAAAGCATCACGCACCTTTTCTAAATACACTACGATAACAAGGTTGAAAGTCAAGAGTAGTAATAATAGATCATACAATTGTAATATGAATATATAAAAATTAAAATTAGAAAATAAAAAAAAAGATAACACATGACATTACATTACATGATTGTTGCTTTAGGTCCAGCGGACTCTTCCGAGCCAAATCAGGACCGGACAACCCCTGATCCGCATAAGAGATCTGCTGAAACAACCCTAGTGGTAAAACTGAAAGCCCTCCACCAGCCAGTCACTTTACAATAGACATCCCACGCAGGGAACGGTGAGGCTGTACTCTAATTTATCGAACCCCCGTTTACAAAAACAAAATAGAATACAAATATCATTATAAAATATCAACAAAACATACATATAAAATGCCTACATTGCTGAATAATAACATCATAGGAAGCCCTAGTGACCACCTGGCAGAAAGCGTCCAATATTCCCAAGCTGCTCCAACAGACCTCATACACAAATAAGGAGTCTTGTCCCGGAAGAGTTTTCAAGAAAAAAGGTAGGTGACTGGTCTAGCGAAGAAGAAGATAGTATAGCAGATTGATAGAACAGAGCAGGATTGAGAAAGAGCAAATGAGAAAGACAGCGACAGTGGGAATATAAAGCACTAAATTTCCAGAAAGTAAGGATACTATTTATACTGAGACCCCCGGCACCCCAACGGGGGGTAATAATAGATAACACAGTTGTAATAATAGATAACAATAACTAATAGATAACAATGAATGTGAAACTATAAATAATAATAATAATAATAATAATAATAATAATAATAATAATAATAATAATAATAATAATAATAATAATAATAACAATAATAGTACAGTTGTAATGACATATAATAATTATTCACGTGAAAAGGGCTATTCATATACTTAATATTTTATGGTGTAAAATGGTTCAGGGCAACAGTCATGTCAATGAAGCAATTCAAATTCATGTTGACTGCTACAATAAGGTACAGTTATTTATTTGGAAAGACTACTCTTTGAAATTTAGACAAACTCTGTGCCTTCCTAATCAAGGATTACCTTGCTTCAGTCTGCGTTATATTAAAAAATTTGCTTTAGTCTTCGATCACTCCACTGACAGATGTTTTATGTCTACAATCAATCCATGACTCAACCCTCTGGTCTATCCAAACGCGTTGTTAAAAGTAACGATGATGTCATTATTTTCCCTTAAAATTTTACACTGCACTATTTTTTTAACTACATTACTATTACTATTACCATCATCAAGCATTATCATCACACATTCACTAGCACAAAAACAATTGTAACTGCATTACTATTACTATTACCATCATCAAGCATTATCATCACACATTCACTAGCACAAAAACAATTGTAACTGCATTACTATTACTATTACCATCATCAAGCATTATCATCACACATTCACTAGCACAAAAACAATTGTAACTGCATTAATTTGACACTGCACTAGATAGCGTGATCATAGAAGACGTTATTTTAAAATTCTAAATTATTGAGGTGAAAACTCTCAAAAGCATACGCAGCTTTAAAAAAAGAAAAAAAAAGAAAGAAAATAATATTCCGTCGCTTTAAAATATCGTCTCGCAGTCTGTACGCGTCAAACGATCCAACAGGCCGAGAACCAAGTCGCGTGGAAAAAAACAGCCACAGCAATTACAGCATAGCCGCTGATACTATAGTCGCGTTGCAAAAGCGCTTGTATTGTAAGGGAGGTTAAGTCACCCAGTGCCAGTATAAGCAGCTTTTAACTCGTCGGACTCGAACTTTAGATTCAATTTAAGCTAAATATTGGACACACACACACAAATATGAATATGTAAGCTTATAAGTCATTTCTCAGCGACGAAGTTTAGATTCATTAATTTTTTTGCAAAATATTAGACACACACAAACGCGCGCGCGCACACACACACACACACACACACACACACACACACACACACGCACATGAATAAATAAGCTCATCTCTCAATAAAAAAAAAACCCAACCAAAGTCATATTATTTTTTGTTTCAGCAATGTTGATCATGACTTCAGACACACTTTAAACATTATCAAACAAAGCAGACATACCAAAGAAGTACCCTGATCTCTGCTTCACTACCCCTTTGACCTATCGCATGATAAATCGAATTTCTCTTATTTGATGTGCCACGGTTTGAAGTATTCATTTCTTTTAAAACGGAAGAAGAGAAACACGAATCTACGTAAAGTCCTCTTATTCCCTTCCTTTAATCTTTTTTCTCGAAGACGAGGATTTTTTTGTTCTTCTTTTCTTTTATTTTCTTGTGTGTGTGTGTGTGTGTGTGTGTGTGTGTGTGTGTGTTTGTGTGTGTTTGTGTGTGTAAATTGTGAACGAAGGAAAAATACTCTAGGTCTACATTCGTTTTAATTCATAGGAATGTGATTATTTTTGTGTGTTGTGTTCATTTTCTTTATTTGCTTTAATTTTATCTTCGTAATTTCAAAAAGGGGAGGTGAAGAAAAAATTAATTGTTGTTATTTGTTATTGTTGATGATGATGTTGTTGTCGTCGTTTCCTTGTTCGGTTCCAGTTAAATCTTCTTGACTTGAGCAGCTCTGGAACTGGAAACGCTCTCTGCTATAAGAAGCCTATAAGTTATTATATACAACTATTGTTCATCGAAAAAGCAATGATGATTATTTCAGTTTCTATCCTATCCTATCCCGTAACTCGAAAGTCGTTGGGGCACCACAGATAATCGTTTACCCAGCGTACTCCATCTTTCTCTGTCCTCAGCAAACCCTCTTGGCTTCGCTCAGTGTCAAGCCAGTCCAATCTCGAATGTTGTCCTCCCACCTCTTTTTTTCCCCGCTTCTTCTGCCTCATTGCATCGTGCCTTGCGGGATGGTCTTTGCAAGGCCTGATGCTCTGGTGACGTGGCCATTTCTTCACCACTGAGAGCATGTCATCGTGTTGTCCAATGGCTTGTGTGATGGTCTCTCGGACTTCGTCGTTGGTGATGTCAGTTGATGTCAGTTAATTCAGTTAAAGAAGTCTATACAGCAGCTATCCCACAATCCATTTGCCTGTAAACCTTTTACTTGTCAACACCTTAGCTCACTGAAGGAGGTTTCTTCAAAGACCAGGTTGTCTCCCCTTTCATCAAGCCGTTCTACCATTACATTACATTACATTATTATTGCTTTAGGTCCAGCGGACTCTTCCGAGCCAAATCAGGACCGGACAACCCCCGATCCGCATAAAAGATCTGCTGAAACAACCCTAGTGGTAAAACCGAAAGCTCTCCACCAGCCAGTCACTTTACAATAAAGACATCCCACGCAGGGGACGGCTGAGGCTTCACCCCAACTTATCGAACCCCCGTTTACAAAAACAAAATAGAATACAAACATCGTTATAAATTATCAACAAAACACATACATATAAAATGCCTACATTGCTAAATAATAACATCATAGGAAGCCCCAGTGACCACCTGGCAGAAAGCGTCCAATATTCCCAAGCTGATCCAACAGACCTCATACACAAACAAAGAGTCTTGTCCCGGCAGAGTTTTCAAGAAAAAAGGTAGGAGACTGGTCTAGCGAAGAAGACGATAGTATAGCAGATTGATAGAAAAGAGCAGGAATGAGAAAGAGCAAATGAGAAAGACAGCGACAGTGGGAATTTAAAGCACTAAATTTCCAGAAAGTGGGGATACTATTTATACTGAAACCCCCGGCACCCCAACGGGGGTAGCCGTTCTACCAACATCACAACCTTTTCACGGTACCAATTTTCTTGCCCCACCAAAGGAAGGCTCAGGATTGCTGCTTTTCATTTGCAGCACAGCTTTAGAATCAAAGGGGTGTGGGTGAAAGATAGTGATTATAAGCACGCGCTGTTCATAATTTTAAAAACAACAACAACAACAACTACAACAACAACCAAACTTATTGTTAATAAAAAAAGGAAAAAAAAATTACCTAAAAACATCCATACAATAGCTACTCCATGCACACAAAGCAGATTCAGTGTTACATTTAATAATAACAATAATAATAATAATAATAATAATAATAATAATAATAATAATAATAATAATAATAATAATGATAATAATAATAATAATAATAATAATAATAATAATAATAATAATAATAGTAGTAGTAGTAGTAGTAGTAGTAGTAGTAGTAGTAGTAGTAGTAGTAGTAGTAGTAGTAGTAGTACTGGATGCTATACGCGCCGTATTCCCACATCAGCCTCAAAGCGCGGCGACCTGCAACCCACACGCTCACATGTTTCCCCCACTCTCACACACAGAACAAACACATCTATAACTTAAACAAGTGGGGTAAAGGCAGGTAGATCACTAGTAGAAGACGGAAAGGAAATCGAGTTTTTAAATTTTTTAGACTGATTGCACCCAATATCATTATTGAAGGGAGAAGGAGGAATGGACCCGGAGTACCCGGCGAAAACCCTCGGTGACCTGAATAGCCTTGTACCAAAAGTCACGTGAAGTTCATACCTTGCGGGAATCGAACCCGCGATCTTCTGCATAGGAAGCCTGCGACTAGTCCACTGCGTCACGAGGCCTCCCCAATTCTACATTTCAGTACAACTATAGAGGGAGGAGGAGGAGGAGGGAGGTGGGGAAATGAACGAACATTGAAAGGTAACGTCCAACACCCGACATCGGCCATATGACAGGCAGGTCCTGACGAATAACCATCCCAGGCAAGATGGAGGAAGGGACCGAAAATCAACACTGAACCACCAGAGCAAACATTCTGCTTAACATGAACAGTGAACAATGGCCACTTTTGTCTTACCCACCCCCATCCCCACCCCCACCCACGAGATTCAAACTTGGGTTATCGCTGTTTCAGAGCTGCTGCTGCTGAACTACGGCGGTGGGGCACAGAGGGAAAGGTATAATATTAATGACAAAAGTCTCGTGTTGTTAGTAGGCTTTGTAACAAGAGCATAGTTTTACCCCGCACATTTGAAGATTTTGCCTTGTTTGGTCAGTGTAGGCTTAGAAGGTTACTGTTAGTCTATAGCAGACGATGAAGGTATGACTGATGTGTACACCCACTGCTCGCTTGACGCGCATCGCGTGTAATGACATCATCGCAGCTTACTTAGATCGCTTCGCTTTGTTCAGCCAATGAGAACACAGCTAGGGTAGATTAGAACCAGTTCTGGCTGATTCAAGGAGAAAGGTAGGAGATTCATTCTGCAGTCACACGCCGAGCAGTACACAGTTAGACTCGAGCAGAAATCTCTCCACTGATAGACCAGGGAAGCAGAGCTTGTTGAATATTCGAATTCAATCAAGTTAGCCACGGCCTGACATTGTCAAGAAGGTAAATGAACATACTTTTGTTTCATCGTGATGTATTTATATTATTGATGAATTATGTTTGTGAAATTTGCAATGCTTAAGAATTGTTAGTCCCACGTTGCGTGTCCACGTGGCGATCACGACCGGCCGACGCCATGTTGTATACCTGACGCAACCACTGTTGTTTAACATATATGTATGCTTGCAGACCAGTGGCTGTACCAGAGAATGTTTATAATATTAATTCTTTCTCTATGTATATAGTTAGCCATGTTTTATATTTATATATGTATAGGAAATTAGAGTGGAGATTCCAGTGGACCACAGACTTAGCAGAATGTTCGTCGCTTATGTATAGAGATGTGGAGCTATCACTGAGGGCTACTTTGGCATCCAGTGAGACGCTCTGCACAGACCTATTATACAGGGTTGTGCAGAATTTCGTCTCATATGTTACAGACGAGCAGGCGTTATATCGTGAGCCCAACTCAGCAAAAGATAAAACCAAGTCGACGCGTAAAGTTGGCTGCCGAGGCATCTCCAGCATTGTGCGAAGATAGCCCAACCGACGAACCACAAAGTCAAAGACTCCTCGATAACAAAGATTGTCCCAGAAGCGACCTCAACGCAGCGCTTCAACCACGCAGTTAAGTGCCACAAGAAACAGTGCACTAAAACTCTGTATAAACAGGACCACAGTAGTCCACTCTTCAAGAACTCTGACCATTAAGGCAGAAAGTATCCAGTGCCCTATGATGAAAAAGTAGCTGCCTAGATTATCAGCGAGCGAACCATTCGCATTGACAATTGAACTTTTAAGTCAGTGTCGTACTTCGAATATCGTGTATAGAGTAGAAGAAATAAATGTGTAATTTTTACTGTTATCAAGTGGCTGGACTACATATGATTCAAAGTCGTGTGAAAGCTAGTGTGACAGTGATCTTTTACCATTTTTCTATCTATCTCTGTACCCCAGCCTAAACACAGACCGAGCTAAACAAATAAATGTATTAAGTGAAGTCATACGGAGATAACTAGCTATCCCCATAGACTAATACGAGGAGGTAATAGCAGTCCATTGTGCAGAGCCCAGCAACAATAAAAACCCCGTCACAGGCTTACGCATAGTGTTATTGATGGACGAAGGATAATTATTTACTTTGTTAAGTCTGTCTTTCCAACTATCTTCCTTCACAGCAGGTGTGCGTGGGTGATTGTTCATGTGCCTTCAAGAATTGTGTCCGTGCGCCACCGGGTGTATTTAGGGAAGGGTTATCTTCTTGATTTGATATCTTCGATGTGACTAAATATGCGTTCGTACGGGTTTCTGTATTATTCGTGTGTAGCTTTATGTGAGTGTGTAGACTACTCGTGTGTGTGTGTGTTTGTATGTGCATGCGTGTGAGCGTGTGTGTGTGTATGTGTGTGTTTGTATGTACATGAATGCATATTTTTGTGTTTTTAATATGTGTGTGTGAGTGAGTGTGTGTGTGTGTGCGCGCGTATATGCACGTATTTTTGCTCATGGGTGTAGGTGCGTGCGCATGCTTGCATATGTGTGCTTACGTGTGCTTATGTGTGCATATGTGTGCTTATGTGTGCATATGTGTGCTTATGTGTGCTTATTGGTGCTATGTGTGCTTATGTGTGCGCTTGTTCTTGCGTTTTCTCCTACATGCGTATGCATGTGTGTTTGAGCGAGCGCGCGTGCGTCGATTTTCTTGTTCCTGCACAGGCATGTTGATTTTTTTTGTAGGGGTTGGCCGTGGGGGGGAGTTGGAAATTTGCATGCGCGCTTACGTTCCGGAGAGTGAGTGTGTGCGTGTGGATGCATGTCTGTGTGTGCAAGTGTGTGTATGGGAATGGGTGCGCGCGCGCGTGTTTGTGTGTGTGTGTGTGTATTTGTATATACGTTTGTGCACGTTTGTGTGTGTGTGTGTATTTGTATATACGTTTGTGCACGTTTGTGTGTGTGTGTGTGTGTATTTGTATATACGTTTGTGCACGTTTGTGTGTGTGTGTATTTGTATATACGTTTGTGCACGTTTGTGTGCATGCGGATTGGAAAGGGGCCATATCATGGCTACGACGATAAACAAACAACGCCACTGAAAACATGCATAATTCGCACTACCTTGCATTACTAGACTATTTATTTAATCGTTCTTATATTGGAGCTTTTCCTGCTCAAGAGCTACTCAAGGCGCTGGCTGACGACTAACACAAAAGATGCACAGACACTCTGAATGTCCTATATATAACCACGAGAGAAAAAAACCACCAAAACAACAATATTTTGAATGATACAGCGTAGCTGAGACTAGACGAACATTTTTTAATCTGGGTCTCTCTCTCTTGTGTCTTGTGCTGTCCCCGCTACGTTGCAGGAGGGAAGCCAGCAACATGAAGTCATTGCACCCCACGCAAGGAATGAAAGATAATATTGCTGATGACTAGAAAAATAAACCGAATCCATGGATTGATAATGATATGTCACACTCTCTGCAAGCTGACAATAATTCAATGTTAATTGTTATTAGTATTTATCACGATATTAACTTATTTCAAACCTTTGGAAATTTAAATCACTATTTCAATAACTTGATGCATATAAATACAAACTGAATTAATAGATTGGCGCAATTTCAAACCGAAAATAACTCTATGTTAATAGTATTTATTGCAATAATAAGTCTTCTTCTTTTTTTTTTTGAAACCATCGGACATTTAAATGCTTATTTGAAAAACTTTCGAATCAATTCAATTTATTTAGTCTGTTCACAATGAAGTGATTAAAAGAAATACTAAAAAATCATAGATAGGTTTAGTTGATCGAATTCAGTTTTATATTCCTATAAAAAGGAACTTCTCTATTAGATTCTATCACATGTTATAAATATAATAATATATTTTCATTTACGAAGGTTGAGGAATCTATGTATGACAATGGATTGAATTATTTCAATTTCAAAGTACTTGAAACAAAGTTTGAAAAAGGCTTTATATAATATATTAGGTGAATGTAAATATCAATTGAATTAAACGGAATAATTCTATGATTCTATCATAAAGTATTGAAAAGTTTCAATTTGAAGAGAATTGATGAACCTATATGTTTATCAAGAAAATCAGAATATTTAATTATTAAGATTAAAGCACATATCATGGGAGCGCGTGTACAACGAAAGTACGAAAACGATGTACATCAATACGCGACTTTACAACGCGACCAGAGGTCCATGTCGTTAGCATTAGTGTTCATAACGTTGAGCCACAGGCGATCAGAAACAGTACATAATATAGGCCTCTTTAAGCTTGTTTCCATCTTCAGTTGTTTACTTCAACAAACAACTGATTGCACCAGTCAAATAATGCAGTTGTTGGGTAGCATCGTAGATGTTGTCAGCTGTTTGGTGGATCCCACTTCTTGATGTTTGTCAGACAGTCTCTTTCCATCTGAAACAAGTTGCTGTTTTGCTGTTTGACGAACCAGTGGTGGACTAGTTTCGTGTGACTGTGGTACATGATGACAATATCATCAGAGTCACAAAGCAGAAGATTTTCATCAGGTTTGGTATCCAGGAATACTTAACTACTATTACGCCTGTCGTCGTTTAGTCGTCGTAGCAAGGGTTTGCTTTTGATGGAGCTGATGTACTCCTTCCTAAGCGGAGGCAGAACCGATACACTGTCCATGGAGTCGTTGGGGTCGTCGCTGCTGTCTACAGTAGCGTTGTTATTATCCGGCGCCTGTGTTTTTTACGCTTGGTCGGTACGCGGTATCACTCAGCTGATCACCCAAACCATGACTGGGCAAATTTGCTACTAAGTCACGGCTTTCACGTGCCGCTGTACAATCCAAAACTGTCACCTCTGCCAAGTATCTAGGTGTTACCATCTGCCAAGATCTCAGCTGGGATAAGCACATCATTAACATCTGTGCTAAAGCCAACAAGACCCTTGGCTTCCTCCGGTGCAACCTCAAAGTCAGCGCCACCCACCTCAGGGAGACTGCTTACAAGACCTTCGTCCGCCCCATACTGGAGTAAGCCTGTACGGTATCATATGGGATCCCCACACTGAGGCTAACATCGATAAATTAGAGGCAGTCCAGAGAAGAGCAGCACATTTTGTCGTCAACCGGTACCACAACACTTCTAGTGCCTCCGAGATGATCGACAAATTGCAATGGCCATCTCTCCAACACCGCAGAAAGATAGCTCGACTTGCCATGCTATGTAAGATCCTCAAAAACGAGGCAGTCGTCGACACCAGCAACCTAGTCCCAGCCCCTCCACGTCAGCGAAGAAGCCAGCCCCAACAGCTCACCCAAAATTCAATGTAGAACCAAATACCGCCAGTTCTCTTTCCTTCCCAACACCATCAAGGACTGGAACGAGCTGCCCGAAACAACAGTGACAGCTGATACTCTTGACTCCTTTAAGTCACGAGTGCCACAACTATAAATAGTTTTTCTCTAGGTTAAATAGAGTAGGTAGGGTCAGTGTGTCCCCATCCCCATCTCTTCCCCCCCCCTTTTTTTTGGGGGGGGGGAGGGGGGGGAGGGGGGGCCCAGTTTTGTGTTAGGACATACTGGGACTTGCTAGCTCCCTGGAGCGAAGAGGGAAAAGTAGTACCCTGCAAGTAAAACCCACTTAGAGTAGGTGTCCTTTTAGTGCAGATTTTATTCTCAGCTGTCTTAGGTCTGTCGCTTCCTATAAACTTTTTTTTCTTTTTTTCTTTTTTTCTTTTTTTCTTTTTTTTCCCACGCAAACCCCTTTCAGTACAGCAGAGTAATCAACCTGATGATTTTGGCCGTCTAATGGATGAAGATGAAGAATCCTGTGTGTGCTTGGTGTGTAGTTGTAGGCCTAGTTCACCAGTGTTGCTGTTGTTGTTGTCGTCGTTGCTGCTGCATATGTGTACTGTGGTTTCATTATCTCTAGTCGGTGGAGTGTAGATAAACAGGATCATTGGAGAATGAACAGCACCAACCTGATTCCTGTTGTTGTCTGTAGATTATAGTCACACGACACTTTCGCATATAGGTGACTACTGGACCGATTTATACTGACACCAGCGGGCCAGTTGTTGGTAAAGGGGAAAATAATATGATCACACTTAGACCAATCCAGGATTCGAACCAGCGACCTTTCGGTTACTAGCAAGACGCTCTTACCAACTGAGCTACCCGGCCCCTCTGATTCCTGTGTAGTTCGGCACGTCGTTTATCCCTGGCTACCCTGTGACGATGGTGTGCGGCGAAACTGGGCTGTCGTCGTCCCTGTCGTGTTGGTTTGTTTCGCTGACAAGAAGCGAAGAATGACGACGGCATTGGCTTTTGTCGATTGTAAACGACGTGATAGGATTCTCATGAATAAGTGCCGCCAGTACCTCTTCCAACGCTGAAGGAAGCCCTTCAACTGGCATACTGAGGGTGTTTATTTAGTAGAAATCATTTGAAGTTGGCCGGAGAATTCAAAATTCCGCCATGATAGTTCTCGTCAAGGGACAGAACCTCATGTTTATCCAAAAGCATTGAATGATTTAAAAATTCAAAAGACTTGAAAATTATTACGAATTTACAGTAATTAGGACAGCACGATATAATATTATCTATTTAAATAAAAACTGATATGCATTGAATATATTTTTAGTCCTGTCAAAAGATATTGAAATAGGCTTATTTCAGTTTCAATAGGTTTAAGCCTAAGCCTATCATAAAAAAAAACTAAATTCGCATGGAATTATTTTAATTTTGTACTATTTATGAATATATGCAGAAAATTTAAAAAATAACGTCGTCATATTAAAAAAAAACCCAAGCTTTCGAATTTATTTTACTAAAACAAATTAATACAAAAAATAGTGAATTGTGTCTTCATGCAACTGAGGGAAAAAAAACAAAAACAAACAAACAAACAATCAAGTTTATTTTACTCTTTCTCAATGTATATAAAAAGATTTATGGTTACATTTATTACATTGAATAATTTTTTGGGGGGTGGAACTTTGGAACTTCAAAATGCCTGAAACTCGTTTGCAAGTTATTTTCAACGATTTAGACCAGCAAGATTGAACAAAATATGAACACACATATAAGCTGAATAGTGTGATCATAATCATAGAAAAATGTAAACTATACACTGAATACAAATGAACAGTCTATAGAGATCTAGTTATAGGCTAATTGTGTCACAAGCTGTTTAAATAATAGTTCAATTTCAACAAAAGGATTGAAGTGGATTTCAATTTCAAAGGTGTTACATTTTCTTATGGGCCTACACACGCACACACTAATATATACCCATGTAAACCTATATATACGCGCGCTTGCACGCACACACATACACACACACACATACATCTGCACCATTTTTCTCTCTGTCTCTGTCTCTCTCACAGACACACTACACACACGCACACACGTACGTACACACACACACACACACACACAATCTCACAAATGTGGGCGAACGCGAACACACAAACTGCACAGAACACATACACACAAACACTGACACAGCAAAGAAACGTTGCATCCTTTCTATAATTATTTCGACATTATCATTCAAGCAAACAAATAAAAAACCTAAAATGACTCACCTTCGTGTTGATGTCTTGACATAGGCCTACATCGATCGCTTTGATGATTCGGAAACAACAACGATGGGACGAAATCATGGTTTATGAAATGATGTTTTGAAACATCTGCGGTCGCTCTCCAAGAAACCCGCCAGAATTTGTTCGAAGGAACAAAACACAAACCCTTAGGCTCCAACCTTTTTAAAAAAAAATCAACTAATTTCTAGACTCCAGTTTTAATCCCTGCACAGAATGGATTTATTTATTTGTATTTGGAACACAACAATAATAACTAATCTTGTATTCTACGAGTTTATTTTTACAAAACGTCTTTTGAGCCAGTTAGTAATAATATACCCCAAAAAAATTCCGATACGTCTGTTTCACCTATTTCATAAACAATAACAGTCTAATTTTGTGTTGTGTTTTTGTTCCGTTCCGTACTCTTTTACAACTCAAAATGCAGACTAGCTTTCCTTTTTCTTTTTTATTTAAAAAAAAAAAAACAACCACAGAAATATAGACCCCAAAACAAAAAAAAGAGACAAATTGTATGATACACTCTTAGTTACAAAATGTATGTCCCGCACTCTTTACAACTCCAATTGCTGGAGAGGTCATGTTGCTGTCTTTTGACAGGAATTTAGAGTCCCCTCCCTTCCCAGACAAAAAAAGACAAATGTTTTATGGTGCACTCTCTAGCTGTAAAATTTGAGTTCTATGTTTGTCTAGAAAGCTTAACTGATAAAACTGTCGCGTGTCTAGGTCGGCTCTTCTCTCAGTTACTTCGCATGAACGCTTCGACAGCACCGAAGAGAAGACTGATACATTATTTCATCATTTGGCAAGGTGCTGGATATCGAAATTATTGTACAGTATTTATCAGAGCGGAGTGCATTAGATTTCAAGTCCGTCAAAAGGTCAATTGCAGGTTTGAACAAGAAGAAGAAGAAAGGAGGAAGGAAGGAGAAGGAGAGAGAGAGGTGAGTGGGTGGGTGTTAAGGCGGGGTTGGAATATAATTATGGGGATACTTCGACCACACACTAGCCGTGTGAACATTAAAACGTAACATTTTTGAAAAAAAAATCACTTTGACGTGATTTAAAGAAAATATGTTTTTAAAAGCCGTCAAAGAAAGATACTTTGCACTATACTAGACTAGAACTTATTTATTTATTTATTTTTTATTTATTTATTTATTTATTTATTTATTTATTTATTTATTTATTTATTTATTTATTTTAGTGTTGTGCTCTCCCTTTCTCTCTATGTGTGTGTATATATAAAGTAGAGTCCAGAGTAGCTGCATATATAAGACCCCAATAATTATTTCATTAATTAATTCTTTCATTCATCCATCCATTAATTAGTAAATGAATGAATTAATTTATTAATAATGTCATTCATTAATTCATTTTTTAATTCATTGTGGGATTCCAGATTAGACGGTGACAGCATCATGTCGTCTTCTACTTCTTTTTCTTCTAGTCTACTATCCGAGTGCAGCTCCATCGTATATCCCACATTTCCACGTCTACCGTCACATCCAACCAAACTAATCTTTCTTTCGCTTAACCTGTAAAAGTCAGGCAAAAGTTTGCAGTTAGACAGATATTTAAAATATACATACTATGTGTGTGTGTGTGTGAGGGGGTGGGTGAGCGAAGGAGGGGCAGACGGAACATTCAAGATCTGTACGCTTAAAACTGTTGGGTATGGCCAAGAAGCCTTTCATACATTATGTACGCTTAAAACTGTTGGGTATGGCCAAGAAGCCTTTCATACATTATGTACGCTTAAAACTGCTGGGTAAGGCCAAGAAGCCTTTCATTACTTATGTACGCTTAAAACTGTTGGGTATGGCCAAGAAGCCTTTCATACATTATGTACGCTTAAAACTGTTGGGTATGGCCAAGAAGCCTTTCATACATTATGTACGCTTAAAACTGTTGGGTAAGGCCAAGAAGCCTTTCATTACTTATGTACGCTTAAAACTGTTGGGTAAGGCCAAGAAGCCTTTCATTACTTATGTACGCTTAAAACTGTTGGGTATGGCCAAGAAGCCTTTCATTACTTATGTACGCTTAAAACTGTTGGGTATGGCCAAGAAGCCTTTCATACATTATAGACGCTTAAAACTGTTGGGTAAGGCCAAGAAGCCTTTCATTACTTATGTACGCTTAAAACTGTTAGGTATGGCCAAGAAGCCTTTCATAGATTATGTACGCTTAAAACTGTTGGGTATGGCCAAGAAGCCTTTCATACATTATGTACGCTTAAAACTGTTGGGTAAGGCCAAGAAGCCTTTCATTACTTATGTACGCCTAAAACTGTTGGGTAAGGCCAAGAAGCCTTTCATACATTATGTACGCTTAAAACTGTTGGGTAAGGCCAAGAAGCCTTTCATTACTTATGTACGCCTAAAACTGTTGGGTAAGGCCAAGAAGCCTTTCATACATTATGTACGCTTAAAACTGTTGGGTAAGGCCAAGAAGCCTTTCATACATTATGTACGCTTAAAACTGTTGGGTAAGGCCAAGAAGCCTTTCATACATTATGTACCCTTAAAACTGTTGGGTAAGGCCAAGAAGCCTTTCATACATTATGTACGCTTAAAACTGTTGGGTAAGGCCAAGAAGCCTTTCATACATTATGTACCCTTAAAACTGTTGGGTAAGGCCAAGAAGCCTTTCATACATTATGTACGGTTAAAACTGTTGGGTAAGGCCAAGAAGCCTTTCATACATTATGCACGCTTAAAACTGTTGGGTAAGGCCAAGAAGCCTTTCATACATTATGCACGCTTAAAACTGTTGGGTAAGGCCAAGAAGCCTTTCATACATTATGTACGCTTAAAACTGTTGGGTAAGGCCAAGAAGCCTTTCATACATTATGTACCCTTAAAACTGTTGGGTAAGGCCAAGAAGCCTTTCATACATTATGTACCCTTAAAACTGTTGGGTAAGGCCAAGAAGCCTTTCATACATTATGCACGCATAAAGTTGTTGGGTAAGACCAAGAAGCCTTTCATACATTATGTACGCTTAAAACTGTTGGGTAAGGCCAAGAAGCCTTTCATACATTATGTACGGTTAAAACTGTTGGGTAAGGCCAAGAAGCCTTTCATACATTATGTACGCTTAAAACTGTTGGGTAAGGCCAAGAAGCCTTTCATACATTATGTACGCTTAAAACTGTTGGGTAAGGCCAAGACGCCTTTCATACATTATGCACGCAGAAGGGAGTGGGAGTGAAAGGAGGAGATGAAAGGTGGGTGAAGGGGACGGGGTGGAGGTGAGGTGGGAAGGTGGGGGTTAGAGAACCTGTCCATATATTTCTTCACAGCATGGGGCAACAGCTAACATCGAGGGTCTAGTGGAGAAATCCACCCCGGGTACCCTTCAGCACACATGCTCGCCTTTAATAAACATAGAGATAAAAAAAAGAAATTAAAGAAGCTCAATGGTTTCTTACAGTTTGGATATAGATAGAGGACAAGTGTTGAGGGTGTGGTTCAGATATTAAATACTTGAAGGGAACAAATTGGAAGGAAGGCGTACGGGTGGATTATGAACGGTGATGAATGAAAGGTGCGGAGAAAGAGAGAGAGACAGACAAAGAGAGAGAGACAGACAGACAGACAAAGAGAGAGAGAGAGAGAGAGTGTGTGTGTGTGTGTGTATACATGTGTGAGTGTATATACATATATCTGTGTGTGTTTGTGTGCGTTTGTGTCTGTGTGTTTTCCGACGTTGGAAATGTTGAACTTGATGATTTTCTTTGGCCGGATAACGGCACAGCCTACTGATTTCTTTATTTCTTTAGTCTACTATGATAATTTGTTTAGCCTTGTTTTGTGTTGGACCTATCATTTGGAATAAGAGCGTTGTTAAAGAGTCCACCACTTAAGCTCCACATATCCCTTTTTACATTGAGAGTGAGTGTTACCCCAAAAAGGAAAAAAAATAAGTCAACCAAAAAATATTTATCAACAGTACTCTTTTCCTGTAAATCGATAATTTCATTTGTGTATGTAACTTATTTATAATAGCATCGAAGTTGAATCCCAAAATAAGCACCGCTGCAGAAGGAACTGACGCCTAACATTCCCAGCTTAACCAGTGATGTTGCTAGAAATTTTCAGCATAAGCTCTTTGGCCGATTCAGTCACAAACCTTCAGGACATTTTGAAAATCTTTCGGCCATCATTTTGACTTCTTTCCAAAACCAAACGAGAGGCCACTGATAAGTTTCGTTTTTTTTTTTCGGCGGCATTTCGAAAACAAAATGTTTTATTGCCGGAAGCACGCCGTCCGCAACAAGGGGAGTTACTCTAACTCTCTCTGCTGATGCATGTGTCGTCTGCTTGGCGCTTCCGATACGCGATGTTCATAACACCTTTATTTATCCGATAGGAAATTAATATGGCCAGAAGCAATAACAACGAAACAGACATGCGACAAGCAAACAAAAAACGGACAAAGGGTGACAGATTGAGGCGTAAAACTTTAGGACAGCGGGATGATCAGAACATGATTCTTTCGGTCATTTTGGAATTTTATTGGTGAATGGCCGATTTGCCGACGAAAACGACATCACTGCTTAACGGTTTCGGTTCGGTGTGAGCAACGATTCCCCACTATATCAACATTTTTAATGTAGCTACAATGCAGATTCTCGAAGAGAAAAACAAAACAATCCCAAACAACATTGATTCGATGGCACTTTAATTAAACCAAGACACCACAGCTAGCTAGCTGGTTGTTATAGAAACAATCAGGACTCCAGAAAGAAAAACAGTGTTTAGTTTGACACTCTCTTCAATAAATTTAAAGCCCGAAAACAAAGTGAAATTCAATTTAACACTCTTCTACACCCGAGTGGGACCTCCTTGACCTTTACCCTTCTCTCTGTCTCTTTCTGCTCTCTCTTTGTCTGTATATCTAGCTGTCTCTCTTTCTATGTCTCTGTGTCTGTCTGTCTGTCTTTCTCTCTTTCTCTAAGCAATTACTACTGTTGATTGCTACCTGAGTTACAATTGTTGTTACTGTTATTATTATTGTTGTTAGTAGCGGTGTGATAACACCTTAACAGAGTGCATGTGATTTTGTTACTGCTAACTTTTTGGATTTGTAAACATAAACTACTTTCACGCAAAACAGTCCTATTACGATAACAAATAGCATCCCCTGACTGTGATTACTTCCCTTGATGAAAAGTGCTGGTCCACGATGTGTTGTTTGCTTGTGATATTGATTGATTGATTGATTGATTGATTGTTGCTTTAGGTCCAGCGGACTCTTCCGAGCCAAATCAGGACCGGACAACCCCCAATCCGCATAAAAGATCTGCCGAAACAACCCTAGTGGGAAAATTGAATGCCCTCCACCGGCCAGTCACTTTACAATAAAGACATCCCACGCAGGGGACGGCTGAGGCTTTACCCCAACTACTCGAACCCCCGGTTACAAAAACAAAATAGAATACAAACATCATTATAAATCATCAACAAAACACATACATATAAAATGCCTATAGTGCTAAATAATACAATCATAGGAAGCCCTAGTGACCACCCGGCAGAAAGCGTCCAACACTCCCAAGCTGATCCAACAGACCTCATACACAAACAAGGAGTCTTGTCCAGGAAGAGTTTTCAAGAAAAAAGGTAGGTCATTGATCTAGCAAAGAAGAAGATAGTATAGCAGAGTGATAGGACAGATCAGGAATGGGAAAGAGCAAATGAGGAAGACAGCGACAGTGGGAATTTAAAGCACTAAATTTCCAGAAAGTGGGGATACTATTTATACTGAAACCCCCGGCACTCCAACGGGGGGGGGGGGGGGGGGGGGGGGGGAACTGTTGCCGCAGTGAAACAGTCATGCCTACAAAGGCAAGACAGGTTTTCAACTGGGGCTTTCACTTTTCCCTTTATAGGTTAGAACAATCTACAGTGGCAAGATTGCTCATGACCCCAAGGGGTTGCTTGTGATATAGAGTTCTGTTAAGCCTATTTGCCAGAGTAATGTTTTGATATGAATATTACATTTTTGTAATTTTACATTGGTATACAAGCATTAACCATCTTTTTCATGTAGCCTCCTATGTGTAATATAATACACTATCAATGTATTTATTTTTTTTATATCCAAAATTGTTATAACGAATGGAGAAATTGCCTTTATTGAGCGTCCATGAGTGGTTTGTCATTTAAATCTCATTTGGTTTATAATTGAATTTTGTGGGTGTGTGTAATAGTGGGTAAAGAGAAGAGACTGTGTGGGTGTGTTTGTGTGTGGGTGGGGGGGGGGTTGTGTATGTTGCGCTGCGAATATAGATGAAAGTATAACATATACTTGTAGTGAAAATGTAGTTGAAGTATTTGTTAATTTGTGATTTTATGTATTAATTTATAATTTTATTATTTTAAAAACAACAATTCTTTATTACATTACATATAATGTGCTGTATGAGTTCTCCATTGAGGGCAATAAAGATTGGTTGATTTCACTAGATTACTACCCCCGTAGGGGTGCCGGGGGTTTCAGTATAAATAGTATCCCCACTTTCTGGAAATTTAGTGAGTACCTCCACAGGTTACTCAAACTTCAAATGCTAAATCTTGGCCGTCGATGACCCGTCGGGAAAAACATGACGACCCATCAGCGGCCGTCCAAAAGTTAGAACAAATGGTCGAAAAACTTACAAAAACCGTCTCTGACCTGGTCGAGGTGGTGAGTGGTTTGACTGATAAATCAAGAACCGTACCCGATCGGGACGGTGGGATGGACTGTGCGCCGGGTTCTACTCCGCCGCAGATTGTCAAACCGGCGGTAAGGGATGCCGAGTCCCAGTGCTATCAGAAGAAACCGGCTGCGCGGCATGCTTCATCCCAGTGTAGCCTGATTGAATCGGAACTCATCATGTTGCCTTCGGCAATTCAAACCTTTTTAGATCAACTCGAAGTTTATAGAGACCTTATAGGAGCTACAATGTCTCGAAAAAATTACAGTAAATTTGAAGAAGCAGTAAAAGGTACCAGAGATGTCTTGGGTCCTATGACCAAAGACACTACTGTGGAATATTTTCTAGAAGACACCGATAAAAAGGCAAAAAAATCAAATGTTGCCAAACGTTAGACCCAAGCTATAGATATAGCTCATACCACCTTTTTAATTTAGCCTGGACTTGACAGGCTAGATATATTTGTAAATCAGACGATTTATTATAAATGGATTATTTTATCAATCGCCCATTTACTTATTAAAAATGATAATTGACTGATACATGTCTTTGTAAAGATGTAAATATTTTAAGGCTTTTTTTTTTTATTAAAACCACTTTTAAAACTATTAAAGATATTGAATCTATTTTAACCTAAATTAATCAGGCCTCTTTGAGCCTCCTTTTAATCTTTTTTAAAGTTTTCCTTGGGGAGGGCTTGTCTCACTGCCACACACTGTTAATACAGTAACTTTCCTACCTTCCTTCCGGCCTGTTGCCGGCCTCCCGTCCCTTGGCGCTAGTGGTAAAGCCAGACCTGGTCTGGCAAAGCTTAGTGATGCGGGCTATTCACAGCCCAGTTTAAATGTCCTTAACATTATTATATTAGGACGTAAAGCTTCGCTTCATTCAGGAAATTTAGTGCTTTAAATTCCCACTGTCGCTGTCTTTCTCATTTGCTCTTTCTCATTCCTGCTCTGTTCTATCAATCTGCTATACTATCGTCTTCTTCGCTAGACCAGTCATCTACCTTTTTTCTTGAAAACTCTTCCGGGACAAAACTCCTTATTTGTGTATGAGGTCTGTTGAATAAGCTTGGGAATATTGGATGCTTTCTGCCAGGTGGTCACTATGGCTTCCTATGATGTTATTATTTAGCAATGTAGGCATTTTATATGTATATGTTTTGTTGATATTTTATAATGATGTTTGTATTCTATTTTGTTTTTGTAAACGGGGGTCGATAAATTAGAGTACAGCCTCAGCGTCCCCTGCGTGGGATGTCTTTATTGTAAAGTAACTGGCTGGTGGAGAGCTTTCAGTTTTACCACTAAGGTTGTTTCAGCAGATCTTTTATGCGGATCGGGGGTTGTCCGGTCCTGATTTGGCTCGGAAGAGTCCGCTGGACCTAAAGCAATAATCATGTAATGTAATGTAATGTACTAGATTACTGTGCACTAGATTACTGTGCACGAGATTACTGTGCACTAGATTACTGTGCACTAGATTACTGTGCACTAGATTACTGTGCAATAATTATTGTTTTCCTGATATTGTATTTTAATTAATTTATTAATAACGAAGTTTGCTTTAAGTTTGTTTTAAATTTTGTATTATGGCTGTCATGAATTGGCTAGTTTTACTCTGCACATTTACTATTTAGCCATGTGTAGTACTTGTAACTTTAGAAGTTAGACTATAACACAGCAGCAATTAAATTACACAGCAGACCACACACCGCGAGCCCGACCCACGCTAGCGCAGTGAGTCAGCACTTGAGCTTTGAATCGGACCGTTTTAACCAATCAGAGCAGGCTCAGTGGGTAGAGCAGTTCTGACTGTGTCAGAGCCTAACACAGTTTGAATCAGTCGTGTGTGAGACGAGGTAGAGGCAACATCTCCACAGCTAGAGAAATCTCTACACTCATAGACCAGGAAGCAGGACTTTGAAATCTTAGAATTCTCTCAAGCCATCACGGGCCTGAACTTGTCGAACAGGTAAATGAACACCCTTCTGTTTCATCGTGATATATTTGTATTATTGTTGAAATTATGTTTGAAGAATTTGTTATGCATAAATGTGAATTGTTAATCCGAATTTGCCGTACCACGTGGAAGAGCCGAGCACGAGGCGAAACACGACCGGTTGCGCCGCCATGTTGTATACCATACGGAACCACTATTGTTTAACTTATATGTATGTTTGCAGACCAGTGGCTGTACCACTGAATGTTTATAATAGTATTAATTCTGTATGTGTATAGTTAGACACGATTTATATTTATGTATGTATAGGAATTTAGAGTGAGATTCCAGTGGACCCGGAAGTAGCAGAATGTTCGTCGCTTATGTATAGAGATGTGGAGCTATCACTGAGGGCTACTTGGCTTTCAGTGAGACGCTCTGCACAAACCGATTATTCAGGGTTGTGCAGAATTTCGTCTCTTATATTACAGACGAGCAGGCGAGCTATCCCGAGCTATCCCGAGCTATCCCGAGCTATCCCCACTCCACAGAAACGACCAGTTGGTTGAGGAGACTCTACCGCACAAGACGGAAAGAGCTGCCTTGAAAGACACCCTGTCAGACCCCACAGCGTGGCAAGGGAACCCAACTACACAACGACACAGGTGGACCAGAAGCTACCTCACAGAAGGACTTCGAACACCCCACACATGAGTTAAGTGCATAAGGCGAAGGTGCACTTAAACTGATCATAACAGGACCACAGTAGTCCAACTCTTCAGAAACTGTAAAACGGACCACAGTAGTCCAAATCTACATGAAATATACTAGCAAAGTGCCCGAGGAAGAAATAACAGCTGCCTAGACTATCAGCGATCGAACTATTAGCAGTGACTGAGACTTTTTAAGTTAGATTAGTACTTAGAGAATCTTGTATAGAGTAGAAGAAATAAATGTGTGATTTTAACTGTTATCAAGTGGCTGGACTACATATGATTCATAGCCGTGTGAAAGCTAGTGTGACAGTATTCTTTTACCATTTTTCTATCTATTTCTGTACCCCAACCTTAACGCAGAACGAGCTAAACAAATAAATTTATTAAAGTAATTCATAGGGTGACTTACTAGCAGTTCCCACCGAATAAACGTGAGGGTCCATAATTCCATTGTGCAGAGCCCATAAATCCCACGTGACACTTTAATTGGCGAGCCTAGCTAGGATCTGTGTATAATAGGAATTGGGTATAACCGGACCTAAGTACAATAAAATTAGATAACAACAGTAGAAGTAGAATAACTTAGAATAGTGTAAGGGTATAACACTGATCAGTTGGGTGCACTATTCTTTAGTTAAAAACTTTTTTGCTTCAAATATTTTTGTGCCTGTATGTTGCATTGTTCTTTTGCAGGTTTTGCTTAAATAACTGTTGTATGCCATTTGACTCTTGTTTTATTCTATTATTGATTACGAATTTTATGGTAATTGCATTGTTGTTATTGGTTTGCAATATTGCTAGTGTTTTGGTATTCCACTTGATTCAGAGGTTGTTCATAGACACGTTTGACAATGTCGGACCCAGTGGCCTTGAGATTGCGCTTCAAGGAATTAGGGGAAGCTTTACACTTAGCAGGGGGAGACCTAATTGCGTATATCAATGCAGAGGTAGAGAAGCAGGAGGCTAAGGCAGAGAGGGCAGCAGAGAGAGAGGCAAAGAAATTAGAAGCAGAGCAGAAGAAACTAGAGTTAGAAGCAGCAAGAGAGCAAAAGAAACTGGAACTAGAAGCAGAGCAGAAGAAATTAGAAGCAGAGCAGAAGAAATTAGAAGCAGAGCAGAAGAAACTAGAATTAGAAGTAGAACAGAAGAAGGCAGCATTAGCAGCAGAGAGAGAAGCAGAAGTTAGGAAATGGGAGTATGAGCGGGCAGAAAAAGAAAAAGAGAGGGAAGAAAAGGAAAAAGAAAGACAGCATGAGTTAGAGCTAAGAAGATTGGGATCAGGAGCTTCAAGTTCTTCCTCAACCCCTCCCCACTCAGATCAGCTAGAGGTAGCATCCAACCCTGTACAAGGAATGTCATTTCCACTGGGAACATTCAATGAGAGAGAGGAAGGTCTAGATCTCTATCTGACTAGGTTTGAGCGTCTAGCAACAGAGTACAAACTAGATCCCACTCATTGGTCTTTTAAGCTTAGCCAAGGGCTTAGAGGAAAGGCTTATGACATCTACAGTAAGCTACCGACTGACAGAGTGACTGACTATCACAAAGTAAAAGAGGCACTCCTAACGGGATTCGAACTAACAGGAGAATGCTATCGGCAAAAGTTCCGCACCAATCGGAGGGTGAAAGGAGAGAGCTATGCGCAGTTCGCGGATCGGTTGTCCACAACGCTGGATAAGTGGATTAGCCAGTCAGCCACGGCTAAGACGTATGATGGACTGACAGAACTGTTAGTATGGGAACAGCTACGGGAAACCATGACCCCCGAGCTGAGGACATTCTCAGTAGAGCAGGGCGCGGAAAGACTAGAAGATCTGGTCAAGGTCGCAGATAGGTACGTGGCCGCACACGGAGAAGCCAAGAGCTTCAGGCGAGACCTAAAGCCTAACGGGAAAGAGGCACAGAAACGAAGCCCTAACCGGGAAGAGCGCACCGCGAATAAGCCGAATAACCCCAGACCTGGGCAGAATAAAGGACCCAACACGGAATTCGGGAAAAGAGGTCCCGCAGAACAGAGACGGTATTGTTCGTTCTGCAACAGAAACAATCACTCCACCGCAGAATGTTTCAAGTTGGCCGCACAACGTAGGGAAGAGCGCGAAAGCCGGCCAGCGCACAGAGTTCTAACTCAAAGCAGCGGTAACAAGCCACACACGATCGGAGATCACCCATCGGTGACAGACACGGTCAAGGTCAACGGAAAAGAAGCGAACTGTCTGTATGACACAGGTCTATCATACGACGCGATAGTTAGCGAATCTCTGGTATCGCGCGCGGACTTGACAGACAAGACAGTCGAACTACAAGGAGCAGACTTGACGAAACCGACGACTACTTGCCCAATAGCTTGGATCGAAGTAGAGAGTAGGTACGTCACAGGACGAATCCAAGCAGCTGTTTTACAGAAACCCCTGTATGATCTAGTGCTAGGTTGTAGGTATGTGTTCTTGGGCACGCCCCCTAAAACTGTAGAGATAGCTGCAGTGCAAACCAGGGCCCAAGCTAAAACCCAACCACCCCAGCCCGAGTTCGCTCCGAATCCAGGACTCGAAGAGATCAAAACAGCACAGAAAGAAGACACCTCGATAGCGAAGTGCTTCCAGAAGCTACCCAAGGCGCACACACCCCCGCACAAGGGAGACTTCTACATGGAAGAGGGAGTTCTACATCGACAAGGAGATGGAGATCACACCCAACTAGTACTACCAGCCACCCTTCGAGCCCAAGTACTAGAATTAGGCCACAGCATGCCACTCAGCGGACACATGGGAATTGGAGCCACAGTGCAGAGAATCAGCGCACACTACTATTGGCCAGGAATCACGGAGGATGTCAAGCGCTACGTGAAATCTTGCCACCAATGTCAACGATATTCCCCGCGACATCACACAGTACCAGTTACCTTAGGACCATCAGTAGTAGTCGGCGTGCCATTCCAGCAAGTCTCAGTAGACATAGTAGGACCACTGCCCATGACCAAGAAGAGGAACAGATTTCTACTCACACTCGTCGACGCATGTACGATGTGGTGCGAAGCAGTCCCGTTGCCAGCGATAGACACCAAGAAGATTGCAGATGCACTCATCGCCATCTTTACCAGAGTCGGATTCCCGGACAGCATTAGAACGGACAACGGATCTCAGTTCACCGGCCGCCTGATGCAAGACGTGTTCGAGTTGATACAAGTTCATCACATTCGCACACCACCATACCACCCAGCCAGCAACGGACAAGTAGAAAGACTGAATGGAACCCTTCTCACCATACTCAGGAAAGTCGCCGACGACAATCCAGAAGCGTGGGACACCTACGTGAATGCGGCACTGTTCGCATACCGAGAAACGCCCCATGCAGCCACAGGCTACACCCCGTCAACATTGCTATTCGGCAGACCTCTAGCCGGACCGCTAGAAGCCCTACGCAGAAGTTGGACGGAGGCCAAGATAGACGACACACCAAGAGGTGCCACCAAGTACGTCGCAGACCTGCAGGAAACCCTCAAAGCAACGTGGAAGAAAGCTGGTGAAGCACTGAAGAAGGCAAGAGCCCGTCAGGCGAAGTACTACAACCGCCACGCGAAGGACAGAGAACTGCAAGTCGGCGATCAAGTGCTACTCTTACTTCCAAGTGGAACCAACAAGCTGGACATCGCTTGGAGAGGACCGTACCGGGTGACTGCCAAGAAATCCAAGACAGTCTACCAAGTAGAGGTGAACGGGAGAGCCCGATACCACCACATCAATCGCCTCAAGAAATACACGGACCGACCAGCGACCCCCGGCACACACACATGGATGGCCATCGCCATCGCGGAAGAAGCTCATCCCCAACTACAACAGCATCGCCGTACCACTGACAAATGGAACCCGGAAAATCGCCCCGGACAAAGTAGTATGGACAGCCGAATGCGAGACAGCATTCCAAACACTCAAGGACAGAATGACATCGGCGCCAGTACTCCACCTACCCGATTTGACTCAGCCATTCGTTCTTCGCACCGACGCAAGCGACTTAGGCCTCGGAGCAGTACTGCTACAGCGCGACCCCAAGAATGCAGAGACGCTATTCCCTGTCGCCTACGCCAGCAGAAAATTGAGACCCGCCGAGACCCACTACGCCACGTCGGAGAAAGAATGTCTTGGACTAGTCTGGGCCATACAGAAATTCCAACTATACCTGTATGGGACCCACTTCACAGTTCAGGTGGACCACCAACCACTATCGTTCCTGGCAGCCTCCAAGTCTTTGAACTCTCGCCTGATGAGATGGGCACTCACCCTTCAGGCATACTCATTCCAAATCGAGTACATCCCCGGCAAGGAAAACCACGGAGCCGACTACCTCAGTCGCCATCTCGTGGAGGACACAGCAGCTGTCGCCCACCCAACACAACTAAGGGCCACAGCACCAGAATTCGTCCCCGCCCAGTAATACCCTGTCACTAGTGTCCATAGCTACCTGGCACAGCATTGCAGCTCAGGTAGAGCGACTTAACTAGTTTGTAAATAGGACCCTAGGATAGTGCAGTGTTAAACTAGGCTCTGTAGTAGAAAAAGGTCGAATCCAGTAGTCATCGCCTTTTTTCAGTTGAGGGAGCCTGTCATGAATTGGCTAGTTTTACTCTGCACATTTACTATTTAGCCATGTGTAGTACTTGTAACTTTAGAAGTTAGACTATAACACAGCAGCAATTAAATTACACAGCAGACCACACACCGCGAGCCCGACCCACGCTAGCGCAGTGAGTCAGCACTTGAGCTTTGAATCGGACCGTTTTAACCAATCAGAGCAGGCTCAGTGGGTAGAGCAGTTCTGACTGTGTCAGAGCCTAACACAGTTTGAATCAGTCGTGTGTGAGACGAGGTAGAGGCAACATCTCCACAGCTAGAGAAATCTCTACACTCATAGACCAGGAAGCAGGACTTTGAAATCTTAGAATTCTCTCAAGCCATCACGGGCCTGAACTTGTCGAACAGGTAAATGAACACCCTTCTGTTTCATCGTGATATATTTGTATTATTGTTGAAATTATGTTTGAAGAATTTGCTATGCATAAATGTGAATTGTTAATCCGAATTTGCCGTACCACGTGGAAGAGCCGAGCACGAGGCGAAACACGACCGGTTGCGCCGCCATGTTGTATACCATACGGAACCACTATTGTTTAACTTATATGTATGTTTGCAGACCAGTGGCTGTACCACTGAATGTTTATAATAGTATTAATTCTGTATGTGTATAGTTAGACACGATTTATATTTATGTATGTATAGGAATTTAGAGTGAGATTCCAGTGGACCCGGAAGTAGCAGAATGTTCGTCGCTTATGTATAGAGATGTGGAGCTATCACTGAGGGCTACTTGGCTTTCAGTGAGACGCTCTGCACAAACCGATTATTCAGGGTTGTGCAGAATTTCGTCTCTTATATTACAGACGAGCAGGCGAGCTATCCCGAGCTATCCCGAGCTATCCCGAGCTATCCCGAGCTATCCCCACTCCACAGAAACGACCAGTTGGTTGAGGAGACTCTACCGCACAAGACGGAAAGAGCTGCCTTGAAAGACACCCTGTCAGACCCCACAGCGTGGCAAGGGAACCCAACTACACAACGACACAGGTGGACCAGAAGCTACCTCACAGAAGGACTTCGAACACCCCACACATGAGTTAAGTGCATAAGGCGAAGGTGCACTTAAACTGATCATAACAGGACCACAGTAGTCCAACTCTTCAGAAACTGTAAAACGGACCACAGTAGTCCAAATCTACATGAAATATACTAGCAAAGTGCCCGAGGAAGAAATAACAGCTGCCTAGACTATCAGCGATCGAACTATTAGCAGTGACTGAGACTTTTTAAGTTAGATTAGTACTTAGAGAATCTTGTATAGAGTAGAAGAAATAAATGTGTGATTTTAACTGTTATCAAGTGGCTGGACTACATATGATTCATAGCCGTGTGAAAGCTAGTGTGACAGTATTCTTTTACCATTTTTCTATCTATTTCTGTACCCCAACCTTAACGCAGAACGAGCTAAACAAATAAATTTATTAAAGTAATTCATAGGGTGACTTACTAGCAGTTCCCACCGAATAAACGTGAGGGTCCATAATTCCATTGTGCAGAGCCCATAAACCCCACGTGACAATGGCATAGAGAAAACATAAGTCCTTTGATGAGAATAAAGATTTGTTCAACTGAATTGAGTTGAAAATGTTTCTGTCTTTCTTTGCCTCTGCGTCTGTCGCTCTCGTTTTCTCTATTTCCCCTATCCCTCCGTCTCTCTGTCTCTGTCTGTCTGTCTGTCTCTCTCGCTCTGTCCCAAATGTTATGCTCTATCCTCAGTCAGTCCCTCAAGTCTACAACCCCCTGAAACCTCCCGATCCCTCTAGACCCTTACTATTATTGTTTGTGATTGGCCTTGTGTCATCTCCTCCCCATCCCCCCACTCGCCAATTCACTGTGTGCGTGTCAATAATCGTCCAGTTACAAACACAGCAAAACATTAATATGAAAAAAGCATATATCACACCCATGTATCACAGACACAGACATACACGCATATGCACACCCACCTGTACAAGCAAGACATTCAAACAAACACAACATACATACACACACGCGCTCACAGACACATTCAGCTACACCCCTCTTCCCCACACACACACATCACCATAATTATTCCTCCCTACCTTTCTCTCCGCCCTATCTCTCTCTCTCCCTCTCTCTCTCTCTATCGCTCTTTCTCTCTCTCTCTCTCTCCCTCTCTCTCTCTCTCTCTCTCCCTCTCTCTTTTTCTCTCGCTTTATTTCTATCTCTTTCATGGAAGAGCGAGCCAGACACACACACACACACACACAAACACACCTACACACACACCCACACACACCCCCACCCACACACACACACACACACACACACACACACACACACGCCCACAGCCGAGGTTACACAGTATTATCATGACTTTCTTGAAACGCCACCTACGTTGTGCTGACAATGGGTCATATTTCGTCCCCATTTTTAAGTACTTTGAAGTGTTCGAACCCTAACCCTAACCCAGCCCTAACCCTAACGGATCATTGTTCTGACGTCAAAACAAGTAGGCATGTCAATACTAGTTATGTGAATGTTCACTGATTTGTCAAGATAACACTGTGTAAGTGTGCCCACACACACCCACGCACACACACACACACACACACACACTTCTCTTTCAAAGATAGACGTACATGCACACACACTCAGAGAGAGAGAGAGAGAGAGAGAGAGAGAGAGAGAGGGAGAGAGAGAGAGAGAGCAATAGAGATTGCACTCGCATACACATACACACACACGCAAACACACACACACACACGCACGCAAACACACACACAACGAAACACTAAATAGACAGACTCACACAAGTAAATACAAGACGCATGCGCACGCACCTCACTAAATCCACTTTCACACACACACAAAAAGAAGAAAAAGAAGAAGATGAAGCGCGAGTGAACTCTAAGAAAGCCTATAGCACAAGTAACTAGTGACAGAATTAAATATGACAAATGTCAATGCAGGTCGTCATTTATGCACACAAAGACATTTCTAAAGGGCTTTAAGGGTCAAGCAAGCATACAAAATTCTTGAAAGAACCTTAGTTCATAATTCTTCTTTTCAGCCGTCCTTAGGCATAATCATGTGAACGGGGACCGCGCGCTCTCTTTCAGTAGGTTAAAACCACATTTGGCTGAATTTGAACAAACCAAAGCTTTGCAGCTAGGACTTGGTAACTTTACTTTGCTTTTTCTTGGCGTGGAATTTGCGATGTTTGTATTTGAATTATGATGTAGGCTTACATGTATTTGTGCAAGAGTGACAAGTTGAATGGACAATAAAACTAAGACGAATAAGGTTCAAGATTCAAGAGAAATTAAGACCTGTACAAAAATAAACTGCAATGCATGTTATTATAAGAAAAGACAATTACAAACATTCACTCGTTCTTGAAGCTGCGTTTCAAAAGCAGACCTAATTACAAAAGAGGAGAAAGATTGATTAAAAAAAAAAACAAATGCATGAGATATAGCAAAAACCACAGACAATAATAAACAATAAAAATAAAATAAAATGCACTACACAGTCCCCAATAATAAATAAAACGGTTGTACTGTACATTGCTTGTATCCCGCATCCTGGATGAGATAAAATAGGTCAATATCCAATTATAGGGTTTTCCGTACACGTATTTCAATAAACGTTTCGTCAGGAGTTACAAACAAACCAACTGAGGTAGATTTATAACACTAAGAATAGAACAAGAATTCGAAGTGAATGGAATTGGATCTTGATGATAATATTAATAATAATAATAATAATAATAATAATAATAATAATAATAATAATAATAATAATAATAATAATAATAATACAATGATTTATATAGAGCTAATTTCTTACGGTACATGGCGATTCAAGATTTAGATCTAAATGCTATGTAAAGGTGTCAAACTGTTAAATATCAATCTTGAGGCGCAAGAAAAAAAAGTACTCACTAATTTATGTTAGTAATACTGAAATACATAGCATTATTATCTATATGATTGCACTGCTTGATTTTTAATTCTAAATATTGTCTCTTTCGCCATCTTGCAAAATATTATTGTTTAGAATGTCGTTTTAAAACTATGTTATAATTTTATGTTTGTTTTGTTTCAAGAGCGAAAATCTTAATTCTCCCATCACTCTCTGACTTCTTTACCCCACCTCCCCCCCCTATCACCGCCACCCCACGTTCCTTATTCCCCCCCTCCCCTTTCCATTGAGGTTACGATCTTTATATTTAACAGTGTCCCCTTTCTTATGCTGGCCCTGCCAGGGCTTCTTGGCAATTAAGGATTATTGCAATAATCGTTGAGGACATTTTAAAATGCTATTAGTCTGCAACCTCTCTCTCTCTCTCTCTCTCTCTCTCTCTCTCTCTCTCTCTCTCTCTCTCTCTCTCTCTCGCTCTCTCTCTTTCTCTCTCTCTCGTTCTCTCCAAACTCACCAAACGTCACAACACTGGGGGAAAAAAAACACCGAGGCTTCTCGAAATGTTACCTTTAAGGTCATATAAACCTGTTTGGCTCTCACTCGTTTACATCATCTTACGCCCTTTTGAATAAGGCTCTGGGTTTAAGGAAGGGAGTGATGGGGCGGGGGGTGAGGGGGTGAGGGGGTGTGGGAGAAAAAAAACCAACAACTTCCCACCCAAAGACCCAAGACCAACCCAAACGGTCTTTGTTGCGCGTAACATTAAATATGAGTCTTTCCTGGCAGTCCTTTTGTGTGCGTGTGTGTGTGTGCAACATGGTCATTATAATTATTGATGGCATTTTCAAGTAGTATTTTGCTCCCGGTCCCCCGAACAAGGTGGAAAAGCGTGTATTCCAGGCTCTAGGTCTTAGGAGAGGCCAGAGCAAACACACAGGGCCATGGAAGCCTCATGGTGACAGTGAAAGTTTTGAATAGCCGGCACGTGCAAAACGCCCGGGGCTATGTACCTTTCTTCGTCTAGCAAGGGGCTCAGCACAGGTATACTGAACAAGAAATGAGCCAGGGTGGCGGTTAAAAACAATGTATTGCCTTTTATGGTAACGTTTCTAGGGTGGAATTACATTATTATGGTAATCGTTTGTGAAACATAATTATATTAAGGATTTTTGTTTCTCGAGAAAAATGGATGAGAAAGAAGTAACGGGAAGAAGGAAGTAGTAATAGTAGTAGTAGCGGCAGCTCAGCAGTATTTTAGTAGTTTAGGAGTAGTACCACAGGCAGCAGCAGTAGTAGTTTTAGTAACTGTAGTAGTACTAGCGGCAGTAACAGCAGCAGCAGCAGTAAGTTTAGTAGTAGTAGCTTTTAGATGTAGCGGCATCAGCAACAGCAGTAGTAGTTGTCGTAGTAATAGTATTAGCGGCAGCAGCAGCAGCAGTAGTAGTTTTGGTGGTAGTAGTATTAGTAGTAGTAGCAGTAGTAGGCCTACTAGCGGCAGCAGCAGCAGTAGTAGTTTTGGTGGTGGTAGTAGTAGTAGTAGTAGTAGTAGTAGTAGTAGTAGTAGTAGTAGCAGTAGGCCTACTAGCGGCAGCAGCAGCAGCAGTAGTTCATTAGTTATTTAGTTAGTTAGTTATTCATTGTTTACAGGGTCCAGCGGACTGCAAAGAGCCGAATCAGGACCACAACTTGGTTGAAAGAGGACTCACCTCTGATCCGTATGAAAGATCTGCAACCCTAGTGGTAACACTGAAGGCACTCCACCAGCCGGTCATTTTACAATAAAGACAACCCACGCAGGAGACGCTGAGGCTATACTCTAATTTATCGAACCCCCGTTTACAAAAACAAAATAGAATATAAACATCATTATAAAATATATTTAAAAAAAACCACATACATATAAAATGCCTACATTGCTAAATAATAATATCATAGAAAACCCTAGTGACCATTTGGCAGAAAGCTTCCAATATTCCCAAGCTGACCCAACTAATCCCATACACAAATGAGGAGTTTTGGAAGAGTTTTCAAGAAAGAAGAGTTAGGTGACGGGTCTAGCGAAGGAAATAGTAGATTAATAGAACAGAGCAGGAATGAGAACAGGAATGAGAACAAACAAATAGAAAGACAGCGACAGTGGGAATCTAAAGTACTAAACTTCCAGAAAGTGGGGATACTATTTATACAGAAACCCCGGGCATTCCCACGGGGGTTGGGGAGGAGGGAGTTGTAGTAGTAGTAGTAGTAGTAGTAGTAGTAGTAGTAGTTATAGTAGTAGTAGTAAAAGAAGAGAAGAAGGAGGAGGAGGAGGAGGAGGAGAAGAAGAAGATAAAATAATATGACAAGTTTATATAACAAGAGTAAAAGAGTAAGCACATAGTGTGCTTTTTTACATCTTGCCCTTGAAGCTGGTAATAATAATAATAATAATAATAATAATAATAATAATAATAATAATAATAATAATAATAATAATAAAAATAATAATAATAATAATAATAATAATAATAATAATAATAATAATAATAATAATAATAACAAGAAGAAGAAGAAGAAGAAGAAGAAGAAGAAGAAGAAGAAGAAGAAGAAGAAGAAGAACAAAAAAAAAGAAGGAAAAGAAGCAGAAAAAGAAAAGGAAGAACTCAACAACAACAACAACAGCAACAACAACAACATCAACAACAACAGCAATAACAACATCAACAACAATAACAACAACAACTCCAACAACATCAACAACAACAAGGCGCCAAGTCCTTCAAATGCCTTTTCAGAAACTCACACACAGAGCTGAAAAACCAGGATTTTTTAAAAAGGGTTAATTTTTCGTGGGCCTGTTGTTGTGTCGCGTTTGTCCCTAAAACGGCAAAACGAAAAGGCAGAATGATTGCCAGGCCACGTTCTGAACTGTCAAGTCCATTCCAGATGTTCTGTTCAAAACCAAAGAAACAAAAAGCAGCGACATTGTCGGGTGATCGGGCATCACACACTCATAAAGCTAACCCTGGGAGAAGAAGAGATGTTCTACCTAACGCCACCTCTAGATTGGCATAATTGACTGGAAAACCTGAATACCTTTGTTATACCTTTTTTACCGTGGGCATTTCTAAACAGCTTTTCTAAATCCTCTTTCTCGAACAATCTTGGGAGTTCGCCACAGCGGGCAACGATTGTACAGACAGCACTATCTGATCAATACAAGTGCTAATGGCAAGGGAAAGACCGGCGAGGTTGAAGATGGCTATGGGAGAAAATTAAATTGAGTATTCACTGGAGCAGAACGATTTTAAGACGTCGTCCTCCCGTGACCCCAGTCCCCGCCTGGCTGGTCTCCGCGCGTTGATCCGCTTCAGTTCCTCTTCGACCAGGGCATACATTGAAGTTAGGGCTATAAACTCTAGGGCAGATTTTATTTCCTTGGTTCGTATTTGTTTTTGCTGGACTGTGGCATCGTGTTTCAATAGAGATCCAGTTATAACGTTATTTGCTCTAAGGAACCCAGGCTATGTACTGAACTTTGCGAAACAAGTTCATCCAGTAGTTTAGTATTGATAAATCATTACAATCATCACCTGCAGCAAAAGCAGCAGCAGCAGTAGCAGAAACAGCCGCTGTAGCTTCGTTGGCATTCTCACCAAAATAATAATAATAATAATAATAATAATAATAATAATAATAATAATAATAATAATAATAATAATAATTTATTTCATTTAAAAACAAACCAAGGCCTTTCTCTCATGGAGGAACTCAAAGCGCAGTTACAAAGCATACTCTAGGAACAAAACTGTGTAACAGAAGCATACACCACAGTATTAAAACCCAGTCAAACTCTCTCTCCCTCTCTCTCTCCCCCCCTCTTCCCCTCTCTGTCTCCCCCCTTTTCTCCCTCTCACACACACATACACGCGCGTTCTCTCCCTATTTCTCTCACGCCCATGTGCACAAACAAATAACATACTTAAACATAAAGAACACAAACACGCGCGCGCACACACAACACACTCACACACATACATACACACCGACAGAGAGAAATGCAACAACATTCTAAAACTTGCAAAATCTAGATTTCTTGTTCTCAATAAAGCCTCAATTCCACGATGATTGATTCCCGTTACTATGGCAAACCGCACCTAGCAACCAATGACAATCGCCTTACTCAGCTCTCCATGCATCAGTGACGATGCTGCTCCGTGCAGGTCCTGTCGCAACGCGCACACCTATACACAGACGCGCAGACAGACAGAGAGAAGCAATAATGCAGACAGACTGATAAATAAGTATGTGCACATAAACACACACACAAGCACCCACACACAAACGCACACACAAACAAACACACACCCACTCAAACACACTGCACACACAATAAACAAACAAACAGACCAAAACCGCACACACAAACACGAGATTTTAAACCTGCATCTCGGCAGCCCAAGCAGACATAATACTGTACGCACAGAGAGAGAGAGAGAGAGAGAGAGAGAGAGAGAGAGAGAGAGAGAGAGAGAGAGAGAGAGAGAGAGAGAGAGAGAGGGTGAGTGAGAGAGAGAGGGTCGATGAGGATGAGAAAGAAAGAAAGAGAGAGAGATATTGATTGATTGATTGATTGTTGCTTTAGGTCCAGCGGACTCTTCCGAGCCAAATCAGGACCGGACAACCCCCAATCCGCATAAAAGATCTGCCGAAACAACCCTAATGGGAAAATTGAATGCCCTCCACCGGCCAGTCACTTTACAATAAAGACATCCCACGCAGGGGACGGCTGAGGCTTTACCCCAACTACTCGAACCCCCGGTTACAAAAACAAAATAGAATACAAACATCATTATAAATCGTCAACAAAACACATACATATAAAATGCCTATATTGCTAAATAATAACATCATAGGAAGCCCCAGTGACCACCCGGCAGAAAGCGTCCAACACTCCCAAGCTGATCCAAAAGACCTCATACACAAACAAGGAGTCTTGTCCAGGAAGAGTTTTCAAGAAAAAAGGTAGGCCACTGATCCAGCGAAGAAGAAGATAGCAGAGTGAGAGGACAGAGCTGGAATGGGAAAGAGCAAATGAGGAAGACAGCGACAGTGGGAATTTAAAGCACTAAATTTCCAGAAAGTGGGGATACTATTTATACTGAAACCCCCGGCACTCCAACGGGGGTACTGTTGCCGCAGTGAATCGGTCATGCCTATAAAGGAAAGACAGGTTTTCAACTGGGGCTTTCACTTTTCCCTTTATAGGTTAGAACAATCTACAGTGGCAAGATTGCTCATGACCCCAAGGGGTGAGGGTCGATGAGGATGAGAAAGAAAGAGAGAGAGAGAGAGAGAGAGAGAGAGAGAGAGAGAGAGAGAGAGAGAGAGATATGGGTTAGCCTGATGGATCAGTTGATAGGGAGATGGTTTCCTATACCGAATGTCGCAGGGTTCGAACTCTGTAAGGGACGAACTTAGGTGACTTAGGTGTAAGACTTGCAGGTCACTGAGGGTTTCCTCCCTTGCCCTCCATTCATTAAGGCGGGCATAGCATCCAGCTTTATATTATTATATTATAATAGACAAATGAGAAGAGAGAGAGAGTGTGTGTGAAAGAGAGAGAAAGAGAGAGATGAAGAGTAAGAGAGAGAGAGACGAAGAGGGAGAGAGAGATGAAGATATATATATATATATATATATATATATATATATATATATATATATATATATATATATATATATATATATATATATATTTGAAGAGAGAGAGAGAGAGAGAGAGAGAGAGAGAGAGAGAGAGGGGGGGAGAGGGAGACAATAAGAAGAGAGAAACAGAGACAGAGAGTGAAATAGAGACAGTGAGAGAGTCAGACAGAAAGATAAAGAAAGAGAGAGAAAGAGAGAGATGAAGAGTAAGAGAGAGAGAGAGACGAAGAGGGAGAGAGAGATGAAGAGAGAGAGACGACATCGACGAGGGAGAGAGAGAGAGAGAGAGAGAGAGAGAGAGAGAGAGAGAGAGAGAGAGAGAGAGATGGAGAGGGAGACATAAGAAGAGAGAAACAGAGACAGAGAGTGAAATACAGACAGTGAGAGAGTCAGACAGACAGACACAGAGAGGAACAGACAGAGGGCGAGAAATATCCCCCTAATGCTCGGTGCCAAGCTTTGTCGGGTGCCGATTATTTGCCGTTTCTATGACAACCTTAGGAGACCAACTCCGTCTTTGATCAAGTGTGACCGTGTCTGATGTTCGGACTAATAGATGATGATGAAGAAGTAGTAGAAGAAGAAGAAGAAGAAGAAGAAGAAGAAGGGCTTTCTGTCACATATCACGGTCTTCCTAGTGTTTACCATTGCTATGGCAACCTAACGGACGAGTCCTTTGATGCAAGCCTGGGTTTCCAGAAAATTTGTTAAGGAAGGAAATTGATCGTAGTAGGATGGGTATAAGTGATACGCTCATAGTTGATAAGCCCTACCGTTCTGTAAGAAAAAAAGGAAAGGTGACGGTAACACTACTACATTACCTTACATGATTATCGCTTTAGGTCCAGCGGACTCTTCCGAGCCAAATCAGGACCGGACAACCCCCAATCCGCATAAAAGATTTGCTGAAACAACCCTAGTGGTAAAACTGAAGGCTCTCCACCAGCCAGTCACTTTACAATAAAGACATCCCACGCAGGGGACGCTGAGGCTGTACTCTAATTTATCGAACCCCCGCTTACAAAAACAAAATAGAATACAAACATCATTATAAATTATCCAACAAAACACATACATATAAAATGCCTACATTGCTAAATAATAACATCATAGGAAGCCCTAGTGACTACCCGGCAGAAAGTGTCCAATATTCCCAAGCTGATCCAACAGATCTCATACACAAACAAGGAGTCTTGTCCCGGAAGAGTTTTCAAGAAAAAATGTAGTTGACTGGTCTAGCGAAGAAGAAGATAGTATAGCAGATTGATATGACAGTGCAGGAATGAGAAAGAACAAATGAGATAGACAGCGACAGTGGGAATTTAAAGCACTAAATTTCCAGAAAGTGGGGATACTATTTATACTGAAACCCCCGGGACCCCAACCGGGGTGTAACACTACTAGGGTGTAATACATTCAAGGAATAGTATTTTAGTATTAAGAGTATCTCCAAGGATTTGGTCTGTCCATTCTGCTGTATGTACTGCTGCGAGAGCTGGACCTTCACAGCAGAACTGGAGGGAAAAAAAAACAACAACACCTTCAGTCCTTTGACATGAAGTGCTGCCGCAGATTGCTGCAAATCGCCTTGTTGCGAACCGGAGACCAACGAGTCCAAAGGCTGCAAGTTGGCACCTCGGGCGCCTTGAGTTAGGTCCTGTATCGGCCAGCGCCTTGAGTCGCCAAATACGGTGAGATATGTGTGCTATAAAAATCCTCGTTGATTGATTGATTGAGTACGTCAGGAATCTGGTCCCGTCGCTCGCGAGACGTCAGGAACCAATCCTTGCCATTGTAACGAGGAGAAAGCTAGCGTGGTTTGATCATGTCACACAGGCGTGGTTTGATCATGTCACACAGGCGTGGTTTGATGATGTCACACAAGGATTTGGTCTGTCCATTCTGCTGTATGTACTGCTGCGAGAGCTGGACCTTCACAGCAGAACTGGAGGGAAAAAACAACAACAACACCTTCAGTCCTTTGACATGAAGTGCTGCCGCAGATTGCTGCAAATCGCCTTGTTGCGAACCGGAGACCAACGAGTCCAAAGGCTGCAAGTTGGCACCTCGGGCGCCTTGAGTTAGGTCCTGTATCGGCCAGCGCCTTGAGTCGCCAAATACGGTGAGATATGTGTGCTATAAAAATCCTCGTTGATTGATTGATTGAGTACGTCAGGAATCTGGTCCCGTCGCTCGCGAGACGTCAGGAACCAATCCTTGCCATTGTAACGAGGAGAAAGCTAGCGTGGTTTGATCATGTCACACAGGCGTGGTTTGATCATGTCACACAGGCGTGGTTTGATCATGTCACACAGGCGTGGTTTGATCATGTCACGCAGGCGTGGTTTGATCATGTCACACAGGCGTGATGTCCTCTCATGCAAGGAACAGTGAAAGGAGACAGGTGCAGAGGAAGGCAATGAAAGAACTGGACATTGACGTCAAAACAAGGACGGCGCTGGACATCTCACACCTCTTGACAACACCAACAACAGACAGACTAAAGTCTCCGCGACAGCATCCCTTATGTTTCCCCAACGGCCCGACAAGCTGAGGGATTATATATACATAGATAGTATTAATAGTATTTAACTGATAAGAGGTAGCCAAGACGAAGCCGCTTTAAATAACACATATACCAGCTCAACATGGCCCGCTCAAGGCAGCACAGGAAAGATAAAGAAATTAAAACTTAAGAAGTCTACACAAGAGTGCATCAAGGAAACTTCTCAAAAGGAAGCAGTAGTATGCAGCTAATTATTGACAATTTGCTTGAAAGATGTATTTTAAAAAAAAACAACAAAAAAAAAACAAACTTTGTAATAGGCTAAATTTTTATTTAGGTTTATGGCAAACTGTCGCAGATTTAATGAAATCCTATCGTCAAAGTTATTATTATTATTATTATTATTATTATTATTATTATTATTATTATTATTATTATTATTATTATTATTATTATTGAAGATTTGTATAGCGCACATATTTCGCCGTACTTAGCGACTCAAGGCGCTGGCCGATAAAGGATCTAACTCAAACCGCCCGAGACGCCAACTCGTCAAAGCACAACTGTATGACACAATTTAGGTGCCTGAATCAGTATACTATCATCTATTTAAAAAAAAAAAAGACCAGAACAGACGTAAGGTTGTGTTTTGTCTATAGCTTTCGCTATACAGGATCCGCTATGCAGGCACCAACTTGTGTAAAAATGATCCTGTGGACATTGGAAGCTTTCGAGACCACGTCATTCACAAAGACAAGGCCACGGCATCTCCTCCTAGGACTACGTAGTGTAGAAAAATACATTTAAAAAATAACTAGAGCCTCGCCAGTTTTGTTTTCTAATTCTTGGAAGTAAGTTTGTTTTCTAATTGTAGTTTTTGCTGCACTATTCGTTTTGTCAGTTTTCGGAATATTTTATTTCTTCATTGTTAGCGTACTAATCGAAGGCGTTGTTGTGTTGCACGTGTTTTGAGCTTCTATCCTATCCTATCCTATCCTATCCTATCCTATCCTATCCTATCTTATCTTATCCTATCCCGTAACTCGAAAGTCGTTGGGGCACCACAGATGATCGTTTAGCCAGCGTACTCCATCTTTCTCTATCCCCAGCAGTCCTCATCGCTTCACTCAGTGTCAAGCCAGTCCATTCTCGAATGTTGTCTTCCCACCTCTTTTTCTGTTTTCCTCTTCTTTCGCCTCCTTGCACCGTGCCTTGCAGGAAGGTCTTTGCCAGGCCTGATGCTGTGGAGTATAGTTATTTGATATATTGAGCTGGAGTAAAACTCGAGTATTATCCAGTAGCAAACGTACTACTCCTACTTCTTCGATCTTCATTTACCCGGCATTTCACTGCCCATCACAAGCACACACACGCACTACACCCTCTACACCCCCGTATCCTTCACCCACCCACCCACGTCTCTCTCTTCTCTTTCTTTATCCCATCTGTCTCTCTTTTTCCTCTCCCCTCTCTCTCTCTCTTTCTCCTCTCTTCCTCTTTTCCCCTCTGTCTCTCTCTCCCTCTCTTTCTCTCCATTCTTCTCTCCCCACTCCTCTCCTTTACTACCCCACCCTCTCTGTCCCCTCTCCGATTTGCAAGCACCAGCGATGCGTGACAAGTACCATAGCTGAAGAGGAAGGGAAGAAAACGTCGATCCGCTACAAGTGACGAGTAAAAGTGGAGGATGAAAGGTGCCGTGTGTTGATTCAATCGACTGACAGTGGCTGCACAAAGGCAGAACTCTGTAGAGAAAACTACGTCCGTCTCAATGTCTCAGCACTTAGATGCAAGCGAGAGTGTATGTTCTTGACAAATCAAAACGCATTTAAAGTCTGTCAACACTTAAAATCTAATCTAAGTCTAAGGTGCAGGCGATACGTACGTGTTTGGTCTTGACAAATTACAACGCATTTGAAATCTGTCAACACTTAGAATCTAATTCTTAGAAGCAGACTAGACGTATATGTATATTATGGAAAAAATCAATGAATTTTTTTAAAAGTCTGTCTGCACTTAGAATTTAAGTCTTAGATACAAGCACTTAAAATCTAAGTCTTAGCTGCAGGGGAGAAGTATAATTATGTTCTTGAAAAATCAACACGCATTTGAAGTTTTTCCGCAATTAGAATGTAATAGGTCTTAGATGCAGGTGAGACATATATGTTCTTGACAAATCGTTATTTTAAACTGTAAGCCAGTCAGTTCTTAGATTCTAAGTTTTAGATGCAATCGAAACCTGTAAGATCTTGACAAATTAAAGCGCATTGGAAGTCTGTCAGCGATTTGATGCAAGGGAGACGTGTATATTTTACAAATCAAAGCGCATGTGCATGGCAGCAAGAAGTTTACGTTTTTGACAAATCTACGGGCAGTTCAAGTCTGCATTTATAATCTAAGTCTTAGATGCAAGCGAGATGTG
>CM072524.1:49561243-49653743 GCA_036898135.1 Oncomelania hupensis
GTAGGATAGAATAGGATAGGATTGGATAGGATAGGATAGGATAGGGAACTATTGTTATTGGCTTTGTCCGTTCATCCGGTTGTCACTTTTGCGCACTGTTGTCTGAAAATAATAGACGGACTTTTTAAAAACTTGGTAATTAGTTAGAACGTAATGATGACTAACATTTATGAATATCGTGTGTCACGTCCCAACTGCCTCAACAGAGGTTCGACATGTGAGCTCTTTCACACGAGAAAAAAACCCAACACCTAAATAAACTCTAAAAGTCAAAACCAGAAGTAACAAGACAATTTCTTTATTTCACTCACACATTCATACTCAAAATTAACTCCCTTTATCCCACTTCCCAACCTACCAACCCTCAATCCCACTAATATAACCCCAACCTAATACATAAACAATTCGCTCAAAATAATAATGATAATTAAACCAAAATGAAAAATGACTAACTACAAAATGTACAAAAGATTTATAATAATTATGGCTGAAACAGCTTACTGACAACAAGGTAAATAGTTGAAGCAGATGCTTTAAATCTTTATGAATATTCAAACCTTGTTACATTTAAATTTCAAACAGATACAACAAGTCTTTTATATTATATAAAATGAATAAAGAAAATTTATCCTTTATGCAAAATAGAATTTGTAAGAAATTAATCTAAATTATTAATTAATAAACATCTGGCGAATTAATTCCCCCAGACAAAACTATACAATCAACAGGGCTACTTAATCAGGTAGGTAATATTACTCAACAATGTTTATCAATCAGTTCAAATTAAATATATTTCAATGTGCTGTAATTTATAATTTATCACATGTAAGTCAATTTTTATTTCTCACAACTGTTTATCAATAGTTATGGTTATTTGTTGTGAATTGTGGAGTGTGCGTGTGTGTGCTTTTTAAACAAAATAAGGTTTCCTTTTCGAAATATCGCAACCTTCGCAACCGAGGTTGACCCACGGAAACACCGGCGTCATAGGCCGAGGCACACCAGCTTCACACCAGCTAGGTTTCAGCACCCCAATCAACGATCTGGTCTAAGGTTTTGGTTTTGGTACATCTACAACAATACATACAAAATACACAACCATTAATAATTATATTACAATATATTGCACAAGCATTCCGCTGTCGGAATGGTTGTCTCCCTTTCAACATCCTTACTCATCCTCCCTGTCATTACTTCTGTCATCGCACATATACATTCACAATCACCTCCTTTCTGTCATCTCTTCGCTACATAACAGCGAATTCTCTTATATTAATTTATAATCATTTAATTTATAATTCAGTTTAGAAAATTCTCTCTCTCTCTCTCTATTTATGCAACAGATAATATGAAACATAAAATAGAATTTAAGAAAACATGATTAACTATCCATTCACACTGCATGCATAACCCAAACCCCCGAACGATATGGCCAACTGAGAAATTGAGATAAGCAACTTACGCTACCAGTGGGATCCTCCGGCCTGTTGACAGAGACACACAAATGACTGGACAGACACACAGGCACAGATGGTTAGGCAAGGTGATACACAGGCAGAAGAAGTCCTAGACGGAGTCACAGGTCACCCGACGTTATACGTAGATAACTCAGATTTCACTGAGAATACACAGCTGGTATTCTAAACAGCTTAGAACGGTTCCAGTTAATCAAACACTTCCAAAGTGTTCCCAAAACAGTCCTCCTCTTCCGATAACTAGTCTCTCTTTTCGTTGACAGTCTGATCAGTGCGACCCACAGACGACGTCACTATCTGGCACCTTGACACAACACAGATCCGTTGATTCTGGCTACAAAAGCGATATGAAAATGTTTTCTGCTCCTATCAAAATATACAGTGCATGGGGTTTTATACGATTAGTCTAGAGTGTTCTAGAACATACTCATTTTAATTATAATTCATTTCCTGCACTGTTCGCGAAAAGAGCACGCATTCCACACATAGAATATCGCATGGCAGCAATTAATCTTCTCAATAACAAAATAGCCAAGCTACTGCTTTCTAACAATAGTTCGTTCTGCACGGGCGCAATACATTCGCTACTTCTATTAATTATAAACTTAATTAATTTTATTCTGATGCTCTCCCCTTACTACCGTAACTTCTAACCTCTATGTACAGGCTGATGATTAAACTATATACATAGGCGCACGACTGCAAACTGCGTAGCGTGACATCGTGTGACGTCACCATGGTGAATAGTGATGTAAAAAGCAAGCCGCTATTGTCAGTGTAATAGTAGCTTCTTTATATGCCACAAATATATGTGTGCAATTACACACCTAGAATACATGTAGGTTGTGCATTTGTTCTAGATCGGGCAGCACATAAATGTTCGTAGTTGCAGCAGCTGCAGCAGCAACAGCAGCAGCAGCAACAGCAGCAGTAGTAGTAGTACGCTTGCAACAGCAGCAGCAGTAAAAGACTAGTAGTAGTATAATGGATGCAATAGTAGTAGTAGTAGTAGTAGTAGTAGTAGTAGTAGTGAGGAATGAGAGAGAGAGAGAGAGAGAGAGAGAGAGAGAGAGAGAGAGAGAGAGAGAGAGAGAGAGAGAGAGAGATTTTGACTTGGTTGTTGTTGACATTTTGACATTTGGACATCGTCCTTTTACTTCCCCAAAAATATTACATACATACAGTTCACACAATCTTCGGGCCACCAGCCCATAGAAAGATAGAGTTGCGGGTCGTAACCAAGTCGTAACTTAATCAGACAGTCTCTAAAACATTTTACATGAACGCTTTCAAAGTACGCTTCTGTTTCAAAAACATAGAGCATAGTATAGGCCTGCCTTGGTAATGTAGCTTACTGGTAAATCTAACTTCAGAAGTTTAAGCCAGTAACGTATGCTTGTTTGTATGTAGATTATAGTCACACGACACTTTCGCATATAGGTGACTACTGGACCGATTTATACTGACACCAGCGGGCCAGTTGTTGGTAAAGGGGAAAATAATATGATCACACGTATGCATCGCACAGCACTGTTTATATATAATGGATATCTCCCTGTTTCTCCATACACAAATTTATTTGGCACACCTATTGGAATATTCAAAAAAAACTTTACAAGCAAACGTATGGACCTTTTCAATGTTCTCTAGTCTGTGGAGACCCCAAACCTCATAGGCATACAACAAATTTGTTACAATACAGGCTGAACTTGGGTATCAAAAAGTTTAAAGTAGCAGTTTCTGGAGTGATCTCTTACTTTAAAGATCGTTTTCACGCATTCAAAACAAGCTTTTCTTCCCTTTAACGCTAGTGCATGTACACCTTTACTGATGCTCATTTTTGTCGTGAACATAAAGCCTAGGTAATTGTATTCATTTACAACTTCCAATTTGTTCCCATCTAAATTCCAATTCTCCTATAAATTCCTAGAAAACCCCCTTTACAAAAAACAATGACCTTCGTTAATACTCAAAAACAATTTTCTACATGCATCGTTCAGAATATTTATTTGGTTCTGCAACCCTCTGGGGGTAATGGACAAAAAGAACAATGTCATCCGCAAACAACAACAAAAATAGGTCAATCAAATTTGGCAGAGAGAGAGAGAGAGAGAGAGAGAGAGAGAGAGAGAGAGAGAGAGAGAGAGAGAGAGAGAGAGAGAGAGAGAGAGAGAGAGAGAGAGAGAGAGAGAGTATTTGGATAATTCCATCATTCATCACCATTTCTCATTCCTTTATTGTTACATATTTGTTCACTGTTTACATTTTTTTAACCATCGCGTACATTGTTTTTGTTGTATTTTTCATCTTAATTGTGCCCCCATGGGGGTCCCGGGGGTTTCAGTATAAATAGTATCCATGCTTTCTGGAAATTTAGTGCTCTAAATTCCCACTGTTGCTGTCTTTCTCCTTTGTTCTTTCTCATTCCTAATCTGTTCTATCAATCTACTATACTATCTTCTTCTTCGCTAGACCAATCACCTACTTTTCTTGGAAACTCTTCCGGAACAAAACTCCTCATTTGTGTGCGAGGTCTGTTTGATCAGCTTGGGAATATTGGACGCTTGCTGCCGGGTGGTCATTGGGGCTTCCTATGATGTTATTATTTATATAGAGAGAAAAAAAACAGAGAGAGAGAGAGAGAGAGAGAGAGAGAGAGAGAGAGAGAGAGAGAGAGAGAGAGAGAGAGAGAGAGAGAGAGAGAATGATGTGGTCACACAAGAAAATCGCCATGTTTCAATTTCAAATCCTTATTTTAATTGCCCATGTATCACAAATTGAATGGAAGCACAATGCACATCGCGTTATCCAAAAACATTAAAGCCAAATATTACATAAATACAAGAACCATCGTAAATAACTGGCCACATTTTGTTTCTCTATACAATAATATATAAGCCTATATAGAAATATAACATAACACCAATGTGTAAAAGAAGTCATGGGATTTTCTTCATACCGTTGAACAAACAGACCTCCATATTACCCATCAAGAACAACGTCGACGCCACCACTACCACCACCACCACCACCACCCAGAACAACAACAACAAGACTCTGACACACAAAAACAGGCGCAAACGATACCAATGCACCAGTAAGCACAGAAACTGAAAAAGGCACATCATTATTATCCCTAGCATCACACACCTATATAGTCCGAGTAATCGTTGCCGCCATCATCATCATCATCATCATCATTAATACCATCGCATCACCATCACTAGCATCATACCCTTAAATAGTCGAAATAATCGTCGCCATCATCATCATCATCATCATCATCATCATCATCATCATCATCATCATCATCATCATCATCATCATCATCATCATCATCAGTACCTATACACGATGTAGATGTTTCCTGAAGAAGCGACGGCTATCTGGGAGACACCTTCCGTGCATCCGTACGGCTGACTGGAATTTTCTGGGAGAGATTTCTGTCAGCTCTCACGGCTAAACGGTCTGTGTTCAGTGTTGGGCAATTGACCAGTGAGAAAGCCCTTGCGCTGGAACGCGTACACCTTTGATTTTATATGAATGGAGATCACTTGGCTTCAAGATTTTTTTTAAACTAGATTAAAGAAAAATTGGTCCATATTTTGATCAATTTATCGACAAAACAAAACGCTGTTTTAAAAAGATATCATTATGAGAAGTCCCAAAATAAAAGAATGTTGTCGGATTCGTTTTATTCGTTCAATTTATCAGCACCAATCTCGATTCATCTCACCTCTAAATCCTCTTCATCCCGTAGAAATCGGTGCTCTTTCCGCCCTTTCCTTCTATATCGACGACTACAGCCCTGTCCCCACTTTCAGAGAGCGTCTCCCAGAGTGTACCAAAGCAGCGTACCCGTCACCACTGCGCGGGAAATATCAGTCTTACCGATGCGAGCGTTGTGGCCGCGTGGTCTAAGGCGGGGTTAACTTGCCTTGTCCACATATCATATCGTCCCCTATACGCTTATGTGTCCGGGGACGCTAATATATATTCAACTTGTCCACAGGCAATGGCGCCTGACAGCCTGTGAGATCGATCCTCCTCTGGGCCTTGTGTTTCTCCAAATATTATGTACTTCTGACTCGGGCAACGTGTTGGGGTTTTCTCCGGGTGCTCCGCATTTCCCCCAGCAAATTTTCAAAAACACAACTAATATTAGGTAGGTTTGGTTTGGGCGCGCCACAGGGGAGGCGGCCCAGAATTTCCCGATAAAAAGGGACAATAAAGTGTTACAAAAACAATCAATAAATAAATTTTAAAAAATCAGATTGCCAGTGCTGTTTTAGAAAACGTGCACACCACCACAACCATCATCATCATCATCATCATCTCCAAGGTAACCATTGTATAATTCATTTAGTCATAATTACCACTGCACCAGCAACAACAACAACAACATCACCATCAAAGTTTGTGTAAACAATGGGAAGCAAGTTGTCTCGCTTTAAAAAAAAACATAATAAGGGAGCTTATCACAGCATTTATTTTAAAATAAATATATTTCATTCATTTAACCGTTCTTATCCAGCGCTTTTCTTTGAACTCTAAAACTGCTCAAGGCGCTGGCCGATTCAGGATCCAACTCAAAGCGCCCGAGGCTAGTCCAAATTAGATACAATATCATCTTGAAGTAGGGAATAACATTAAAGACTAATCTCCTATATCCTGGAGGCCAAAGTTCGTGGAATGGTGCCCTTGATTCAATTTCTACACAAAAACACATAATTATATTTATTCATTGATAAGACTTGTTTCCTCTTCGACACTGAAGCAGTCATCGTTATCGACGTCGTTGTCGTCGTCTTCAGTTAGTAGGACGACTTCTGTATAGTGAGGACGACCAGCCTGACTGTGTCGGATGCCGTAAAAGAAATACACCAGCAGACCTGCAACAACAACCACAACATCATCATCATCATCAAAAACAACAACAACAACCACCCCCCCTCCCCTCCCATCCCCTCTCCTTCTCATCATCATCAAAGCAGTGAACATGAACCATGTGAGAGACGAGATACAGGAGATGAGGAAGTCATCATCATCATCATCATCATCATCATCATCACCATCAACATCACCATCATCATCACCGTCATCATCACCGTCATCATCAACATCATCATCATCAACATCATCATCATCAACATCACCATCATCATCATCACATCATCATACTCACTCACGCCCATCCAAGCGGTGAACATGAGCCATGTAAGAGACGAGATACAGGAGATGAGGAAGTCATCATCATCATCATCATCATCATCATCACAATCATCATCATCACATCATCATCATACTCACCCACGCCCATCGAAGCGGTGAACATGAGCCATGTGAGATATGAGATACAGGAGATGAGGAAGTCATCATCGTCATCACATCATCATCATCACCACCATCATTACATCACCTTCATCATCATCATACTCACCTACGCCCATCCAAGCGGTGAACATGAGCCAGGTGAGAGCGGAGAGAGAGGAGATGAGGTAAATATTGATGATGGCCACAAACACTGGCAGAGCGGGCACCAGGGGCGCGTGGAACGAGTCGCCGGCACTAACAAATCAATGAGACAGTCAATGAATCACACAGTCAATTAATCGCTCAGTCAATGAGTCAATCGGTGGCAATGAAAATGAATGCTTCTGACGCAGAGCTTCATTAGCTCAAAGGGCTGCTCAAGGCGCTGGCTGAACACATGATCTAACTCCAGCAAACCAAAGCGCTTTAACTTCCGGCGTGACCAGTGGATCAAGGAATCCATTCAACAATCCATCCATTCAATAGTAATCAATCGATGCATCAGTTTATGACCGCCTGAATCGAATACAGGTATCAATTAATCAAAAGGCGCGTTTTCAACTGATCCATTCATTAAGATGTGAGTAAATGGATAAATAACCCACAACCAACAAACCAACGAAACTCAATGCAGCCGACCAAATTTTATCCTACCAGTCCTGTAAAATAACAGTTAAAATTATTTCTAAAAGGTGTATAAAGTAAGTGTCGGAATAAAATCAACAACAACAACAACAACAACAACAACAACAACAACAACAACAACAACAACAACAACAACAACAACACATTACATGGTTATTGCTCTATGTCCAGCGGACTTTTCCGAGCCAAATCAGGACCAACCACAACAACAACAACAACAACCCATACATACAATCAAGAGGATAGAGTAATAATAGCACACGTGAAAACTCACGCAGACTGGGGAAGAAGGCAGACGGCCCCGACGAGCACAATAAAGATGGCCGACAGGACTCCCAGAAGGCCTAGCGACAACACATTTCCGGCGGCCATGCTGAGCCACAAGTTGGACACCGCGAGACACAGGGCGACTATCAGCAGGTAAATAACACACAACAGGGACAGAACTCTGGCTGGCGACGCAGACACGTGGTCCACCATGTCCGTCACCACTTTGATCCACAAAGGCACGCTGTATCTGCTAGCTTGACCTTGACCTTGAAAAAGGTCAAACAAAACTCTGGGCTGCCGCCTTTCTCTTTTACTAGCCCGTTTGGGTGCATCGTCCTTGTGTTGGCGTGCAGTTGTTCTACACGGTTTGCCCGTGCGATCGGTTGAAAGACTAGAATGGGGAGCTACAGGCTTTTGAAAAAGCAGAACCGTGTCTTCACAGTCAGATGGCACGGATCCCTCTTCATTATCAGACTCTTCCACGCTAGTTAGTTTGTGAAGACCAGGTTTAGGCACAGCACTAGATGCAGGTTTTGATGATGCTGGTATGTGTAGTAGGCCATTACTGTCAGGCGATGTGAGAGTAGAGGCTGAAGTCTCTAATGAAAAACCACTCGGCAACTGCGGTTGTATATCACATGGAGGAACTGACGTGTGGAAGGTGGCAGACGTCACATCCCTTGACGCACCTAGTGCACCACGTGACCTACTTTGCTGGGGAAGCTTACGGGGAATTTCGTGTGGAGTGTTACTGGGTGTTGTTGCTGCTGCTGCTGCTGCTGTTGAACCGTTGATGTTGATGTTGATCTCTTTCAGCTCTATAGACCCCTCTTTCTCGCTCGCGTCGTCCACAGCCGTAGTAGGACCGGTGCTGAGGTCGTACAACGCCTTGGAACCCACATCAGCACCTGAAACCCAATTCGGTTTCCTCTCGGAAGGGACGTAACGCATGTACAGCAGCGCGAAGGTCACCAGGATGTAGGCCAACAGCGTGCCGATCAGCACGAGCTCGATGAGAATTTTGAGGTCAAAGAAGGTGGACATCGTCACGGCAACGAGGCCAGACAGTAGGGTGGCTCTCAAAGGCGTGTGGCGCTTGGGGCAGATTTTACCAAGAGGCCTGAAGCAATAACACAACTTTGTTTTAAAAAAACTTGTTTGTTTTTAAACTATCAACATTATCGTCGTCACCGTCTGTAGCAGTCAACGTCGTAGAAGTCATCGGCATTGTCGTCATCGTCGTCATCAGCATGATGTCCTCTACCATCATCGTCATCATCATCATCATCATCATCATCATCATCATCATCATCATCATCATCATCATCATCATCATCATCATCATCACCACCACCACCACTTACGTACTTACCTAATAATAGTATAGGAAGCCGTCCGTCTAAAATTTCAAAATAATTATTTCCCCTTTTCCGTCTTCTAATAGTTATCTGCCTTTACCCCACATGTTTAAGTAATGAATGTGTGTTTGTTGTGAATGTAGGAGTGTCTGTAACATGTGAGCGTGTATGTTGGTTACAGATCGCCGCGCTTTGAGCCTGATTTAGGAATAAAGCGCGAAATCCATATTTAAACTAGAAGAGGGTAAAACCCATATCACTGACATGCTCCTTAAACTTGCAATATTTAACATGAAAATGAATGCCCAGAAAAAAATAAAATGGTGGAATTTAAATGCAAAGTAATACGGACTGTGATCTTTCTATGCTCCTGACTTTGATATGAAAAACTGACCTCCGTCTCCAGATTCACTCACGTCTATCAAATAAACTACAGCAAAAGTGGTATTATGCCACAAAAAAACCCCAGTGACCTTGAGATGACATTGACCTGTAGTGACCTTGACCTTGGAGTGCCATTGATTTCATGTGACCTTTTTGTGCATGCATGATCAAATAACCTAATGTGGTTGCATACTATGAGTTAGATACACAGCCATTTTACTGTACGATGACCTATTTTTTGTATGCTTTTGGAAGGTTAAAAATGACCCTGATCAACGCAAACACGGAACATACATGAAAGATCAATCTATCATCTCTAAATACTTTATTTGTCTCATAATTTAGGGTCAAGGTCACTTCAAAGTACCTATACTAACCGACTGTGGACAGCTCTATTGACCTTGACCTTGAAGTGAGGTTGACCAAATTTACACAGTGCGTCTCATTGATATCTCTCAAAGATCAAGAATCTAAGTTCAATATTAATAACTTGAAAAAAATTGAAATTTTGTTTTAAAAAAAAATTTCATTTTTTAACTAACATTTGCTGACCCGTTGACCTTGATCTTGAAGTGAAATAATTCATTAGCTGATCAATTATGAGGTTTTATGGATATACACCATCTTACCAAGTTAGGTTGTGAAAATTGAAATGGGTTCCGAGATATTAATTCACTTGCAAGTTTTGCATAGACAGACGCCGTCCGAAAAGAGAGGACAGAAAATAAATTTTTAAAATGTCATATTTGGACTACTAAAGACTTATTTCGCACAAATTTGCCAAAAATTGTGAAATTTGTGTGTGTGAATACATGAACTTCCATTGCAAAGCATACGAGTCATCCAAAAATTGATATTGACTACATCCAATACCATTATTTACCATTATATTGAAGGTAGGGAGGGGAGGAAATCGGAGTACCCGGAGAAAACCCCCTGATGACCTGAAAAGTCTCGTGGACCAGTATCTACGTCACCTAAGTTCGCCCTGCTGGGTTCGATCCCGCGGCCTTCGGCGTAGGAAACCACCACCCTATTATCAACTGCGCTAGGTCACTCTGTCGTTATTGCACAAAATGAGAACCAATTCTGGTACCTGAAAATAAGTCCATCGCTGGCCATGGCGGCCAGAACTCGAGGCAGAGGGAACATGGAGCCGAATGTGGCCGCAAACTCTCCAGAAACGGCCCCTGCCGCCACCACATACTGCCCTGGCGTGAACTTCAGCTGAAAAGGAAAGAAAGAGAATTTGTTTTTTAAAATAGAAGGATAATTATAGATCTACGGGTTCTTGAAGTTGACGGTAAACTCACCAGCCGCTACCACATACTGCCCTGGCGTGAACTTCACCTGAAAAGGAAAGAAATAGAATTTGTTTTTAAAATATAAAAATAATTATAGATCTACGGGTTCTTGAAGTTGACGGTAAACTCACCAGCCGCTACCACATACTGCCCTGGCGTGAACTTCACCTGAAAAGGAAAGAAATAGAATTTGTTTTTAAAATATAAGGATAAGTATAGATCTACGGGTTCTTGAAGTTGACGGTAAACTCACCAGCCGCTACCACATACTGCCCTGGCGTGAACTTCACCTGAAAAGGAAAGAAATAGAATTTGTTTTTAAAATATAAGGATAAGTATAGATATACGGGTTCTTGAAGTTGACGGTAAACTCACCAGCCGCTACCACACATTGTCTTGGGAGTGAACTTCAGCTGGAACGGACAGAAACAGAATTTTTGCTGTAAGGATCTACAGGTTAACATTTTTTATTGGATTGTGTTAGTAATTGTGGCGTTTGAGTAGCAAAAATTGCAGTCTTCCAGTGGAAGTAGATATTAGTATGGGAGGCGAGATATAGCAAACGCGCGAGCATTTGCGCGAGCATATGCGCGAACCTCGCGCACTTGCTCGCGCATTTGCTCCTGCAAGTGTTCGAGCAAATGCGCGAGCATGTGCGCGATCATTTGCTCGAGCGGTTGCTACGCCCGTTGCTATAAGGGTTTTGCTGAAAACTGTCAACGGAAAGGAACTGAAAAGGAACACATGTTTTTTTTGTAGATCTCCGACCTAGATATTTTGTATTTATCCGCATTAGTTTGATGGTAAATATTTACGTAATATTTGTGGCCCTTAAACTTAATTTCTAAGTAGAATACAATTTAAATAACTGTCTCAATATGTTTTAAGATAGCTTTTATTTTAAAATATTATTAAAGTATTAGTAATTAATATGTAAATATATTATATAAATATAAATAAGTTCTGAATCGTCCTTCATGTTATGATAAGGTTATTTCATGAATGATATTAAGTTGATTGATTGATTGATTTATTGTTGCTTTAGGTCCAGCGGACTCTTTCGAGCCAAATCAGGACCGGACAACCCCCGATCCGCATAAAAGATCTGCTGAAACAACCCCAGTGGGAAAATTGAATGCCCTCCACCGGCCAGTCACTTTACAATAAAGACATCCCACGCGGGGGACGGCTGAGGGTTGACCTCAACTACGCGAACACCCCGGTTACAAAAACAAAATAGAATACAAACATCATTATAAATCATCAACCAAACACATACATATAAAATGCCTATAGTGCTAAATAGTACATTCATAGGAAGCCCTAGTGACCACCCGGCAGAAAGCGTCCAACACTCCCAAGCTGATCCAACAGACCTCATACACAAACAAGGAGTCTTGTCCAGGAAGAGTTTTCAAGAAAAAAGGTAGGTCATTGATCTAGCGAAGAAGAAGATAGTATAGCAGAGTGAAGGACAGAGCAAGAATAGGAAAGAGTAAATGAGGAAGACAGCGATAGTGGGAATTTAAAGCACTAAATTTCCATAAAGTGGGGATACTATTTATACTGAAAACCCCCGGCACTCCAACGGGGGTACTGTTGCCGCAGTGAAGCGTCTTGCCTATAAAGGAAAGACAGGTTTTCAACTGTGGCTTTCACTGTTCCCTTTATAGGTTTGAACAATCTACAGTGGCAAGATTGCTCATGACCCCAAGGGGTGATATTAAGTTTAGTAGTGCTAGTTTTTACTAATTACTATTAATATTATTACTAATAAATGCAAGAAATATTTAATTTGTGCACCTCTCAAATTCTTTTACATACACATTCTTTTCCGGGTGTAATTTTTACGTTTATGGAGCGGAATATAGCAATCGCAAGCGCATTGGCTCGAACACTTGCTGGAGCAAATGCGCGAGCAAGTGCGCGAACCTCGCGCAAATGCTCGAGCATTTGCTCCAGCAAGTGTTCGAGCAAATGCGCGAACAAGTGCGTGAGGTTAGCGCATTTGCTCGTGCAAATGCTCGCGCAAATGCTCGCGCGTTTGCTATATCTCGCCTCCCATATATTAGACAGTGCGAACCACACTCACCTGCGCCATAACGTCCATAACGGCAGTGAAAGGGCGAAGCAAGTAGAAGGGCAGGTCAAAGGTCAAGGCCAGAGTGACGACGAGGTAAGCCAGGCAGTTGAAGAGGATGGAGATGAGGAGGGAACGGGGGATGGTGGTGGTGGGGTTGCGGGCCTCCTCCCCCGCCGCGGCCACGGAATCGAACCCGATATAGGCGTAGTAGCAGGTCGGGATGGAGCGCACCACCTGCGTGACGGTCACAGACATGACGTAACGTTGTAAAACCTCGCGCACGGGAACAACAATAAAAACGTCTTGGCACCATTAGTCATCTGAGCAAAGAAATAGGGCAAGGTCAACTAAATGACTGATTTGATTGATTGATTTATTGTTGCTTTAGGTCCAGCGGACTCTTCCGAGCCAAATCAGGACCGGACAACCCCCGATCCGCATAAAAGATCTGCCGAAACAACCCTAGTGGGAAAATTGAATGCCCTCCACCGGCCAGTCACTTTACAATAAAGACATCCCACGCAGGGGACGGCTGAGGGTTGACCTCAACTACGCGAACACCCCGGTTACAAAAACAAAATAGAATACAACCATCATTATAAATCATCAACTAAACACATACATATAAAATGCCTATAGTGCGAAATAATACAATTACAATCATAGGAAGCCCTAGTGACCACCCGGCAGAAAGCGTCCAACACTCCCAAGCTGATCCAACAGACCTCATACACAAACAAGGAGTCTTGTCCAGGAAGAGTTTTCAAGAAAAAAGGTAGGTCATTGATCTAGCGAAGAAGAAGAAAGTATAGCAGAGTGATAGGACAGATCAGGAATGGGAAAGAGCAAATGATGAAGACAGCGACAGTGGGAATTTAAAGCACTAAATTTCCAGAAAGTGGGGATACTATTTATACTGAAACCCCCGGCACTCCAACTAAATGACACAAAACTGGTCCAGAAATAACAAATTAAAAAACGTCACGGTTACCTTTGAGACTGACGTACGACATTTCGAATTACGTCGTTACGTTACGTAGGTAGATTAACGTCCCCGGACACATAGCGTATAGGGGACTTAATGAATTACGTCATAGGAATTCCCTTTAAAAAGGGCCCCAAGACCACGCATACCCTTTTTTAAAATTCACAGTGAGCGTTGCTCCCCACCGGAACAATAAGATTAAAACCACAATAATAACTTCTTGAAAAAAGTCCGGTGTTGATAAAACTCGATAAATGGATATGTTGACGTGCATCATATCAATAGCTTTAAAGCTGGTTCGCTGGATAATCAGGTAGAAGAGAACCAAACAACTTGGTGTTCCAAAAGAAGCTTTCAAGTCCAAGTTTGACTAGGCTCTAGACCAACAGTGGTCCTTCCATATACAGATTGGGGGAAAAGTATTCCACAAAGACTGTCACCTTGCCTTCAAACTATAAGACAATGTCATACTGTCCACTTGATTTGTTGCTGCTTCAACTGACAACTGCCCATATATATTAGCCGTTCTCTGCCCTTCGTTCAATTTCAATACACACGACAACAACAACAAATGTAACAAAATTCATTTTGCTGGGAGTAAAAGGAGCGGATTTTGTTCTTCATGAGGAGGTGGGGGGTGAGGGGTGAGGGGGGGGGAGCGTTGAGGGGAGGGGGAGGGCGAGGTCCTTTGGACCCTCCTATAATCCGCCCCTGGATCCTATCCATAAAATAAGCTCGCCCTCGCGTAGTGTAGTGTAGTCTAAGTGTAGTGTAAGTGTAGTGTAGTGTAGTGTAATGCAGTGTAAGTGTTAGTATAGTTAGTATAGTGTAGCGTAGTGTAATGCAGTGTAGTGTAAGTAGTGTAGTGAAGTGTAGTGTAGTGTAAGTGTAGTGTAGTGTAATGCAGTGTAAGTGTAGTGTAGTGTAGTGTAAGTGTAGTGTAATGCAGTGTAAGTGTTAGTGTTGGTATATTTAGTATAGTGTAGCGTAGTGTAATGCAGTGTAGTGTAGTGTTAGTAGTGTAGTGAAGTGTAGTGTAAGTGTAGTGTAATGCAGTGTAAGTGTTAGTGTTGGTATAGTTAGTATAGTGTAGCGTAGTGTAATGCAGTGTAGTGTAGTGTTAGTAGTGTAGTGAAGTGTAGTGTAAGTGTAGTGTAGTGTAAGTGTAGTGTAGTGTAATGCAGTGTAAGTGTTAGTGTTGGTATAGTTAGTATAGTGTAGTGTAGTGTAATGCAGTGTAGTGTAGTGTAGTGTAGTGTTAGTAGTGTAGTAAAGTGTAGTGTAGTGGAGTGGAGTGGAGTGGAGTGGAGTGGAGTGGAGTGTAGCATAGTGTAGTGTAGCGTTGTGTTGTGTTCTGTTGTAGGGTATTGCACTTAAACTCAAATGCCTTTAATGATGGCTTTAAAGCAGTAGGCATGACGTTTAATCACCTATACCATAGAACCAAAGGTTTACAAGCTGTGACAGATTCAATCGGTAGTCTCCTCTCTGAAAATCCTTACCGGGAAGAGAGGGGACTATAAACTGATTTAAAAAAAAAAAAAAGCTGTGACACAAAGCTCAACCTACACATCACCGGCTCTCTATAAATCAATACATTAGTTAACAAAAAATCAGAGACCATCAGAGAAAACCTCAATTACGGGTATATTGATCTGATTCAGATAATATTGTATGATGGGTATCACGGTCCTTCCACCTAGTTTTTCAATACACAAATATTGCATTCACAATTTCAATGAATCGTTGTCATTAGTGTGTCATATTGCTACTGAGAATGTGGGCATAAGTTTGTTTAAATAATTCAGTTCTCTCGCAATGACAGATCAGCAGACAAAAGGACACTGCACAACATGGTCGATTACGAACAATATTTTTGACATAAAAACATATTCACACGTTCGTGCGTTTATCTCCTCAGCTCAGACATTCAACACCAATCCTCATATCTCATCACATCACGTCACATGATCACATCATATCACATCACGTCACGTCGAGTTAACATGGTCATCAGTCAACCATACCCCAGTAACGCCAAAGGGAAAGAATCCGCCGGCCACCCAGTTCCGGGCGGACCCCAGCCAGAGAGAAGCGACGACAAAGAAGAGGAGAACAGCGATGTTGACGAGGTTAAGGATGTTGTTGACTTTGGCCGACATCTGTACCCCCGACGCCAGCAACAGCGTCAACACCGTGCAGACGACAGCAGCAACCAAGTCTAGTTTAGGAAGACCTGCAATGCCATCGACATTATTTCATTTAAACAGCAGCAGCTGCAGCAGTTACGAACTGCACACTCACCACCAACACCATTATTAATCAATCAGTGAAATTCATCCTCATCCTCCTCATCCTCCTCCTCATCATCATCATCATAATCATCATACTTACAGTTACTTCATACTTGATGCATTCAATGTAGTAGGCTGAAGTGCCTGTTCATCGGTCTGAGTTCAGATCCAAAACTTACAGGGGCATGCGTGACAAAGTAGTTAATTTAAAAAAAATTAAAAAGACAAAAAGAAAGGTTCTAGGCAGGACAGCTCGTTACTAATGTTCTAACAGTGGCAATCAGGGTTGTAGAAAGTAGGGCCGTTTTTCCAGAAGGTGTCAAGTCTACCCTTGAATCTGTTGACTGATGGAGTTGTAACAACACTTTTTGGCAGGCTGTTCCAAGCGCTTCCAATTCTATACGTGAAAATGCTGCTGCGGATGTTCAGTCTACATTGTCTTTTTGCAAGCTTCGAAGAGTGTCCTCTAGTGTTCCTACCGTTGGCGAGCTGGAAGCAAGGTCTGCCGGAGTCGTACAAATTTTGGATATATACTTGTAAGCAGGCGTCAATCATATCACTTAGCTTTCGTCGGTGTTCCAAGCTTGGAAGCTTTAGTATTTCAAGTTTTTCGTTTGTCTTTGAGAGAAGAGAGGAGCTTGATGACTCGGAGCTGAACACCTTCTATATCGGCGCAGAGAGTCTTGGGACGTGGCAGAAACACAGAGTAACCATACTCCAGAACGGGGCGGACTAGGCTTTTAAAGAGCTGAACAAACAAATCTTCTGTCAGGTAGTCGAAGGATCGCCTTATGATGCCCCACTTTGAGGTTTGCTTTAGCTATAGTCTTGCCTATGTGGTCTTTGAAGCTGAGGTTATTGTCGATATAGACTCCCAGGTCTTTCTCCACTTCACTCTCTTGCAGCTTAATACAATATTCTTCGCAATTTCTGGTGCATCGCATACAGTACTCTGCTTCTGACTTCATACAGCCTAGTTCAAGGACGTGGTATTTTTCTAGGTAAAATCTAAATAAAGCTTGCCGTTTGTCCAGGTCGTACAGCAGTTCGATGATTATTTGTTCGGTCTCACTGCGATTAAACAGTTTTGTGTCATCGGCAAATAGTTTCACTGGGTTAATACATGGGCCAGGCAAGTCATTGAAGTGCAGGGCAAAGAGTTGAGGGCCCAGAACGCTGCATTGTGGGATGCCAGATGTCACGTCAGCTTCGCAGGATTGAGCACCGCTGACAATGACAGTTTGAAGTCTGTTGGCCAAAAAATCCCCAATCCAATTGAGAAGCTTTCCCTGGATGCAGTGCTCTGCTACCTTGGACAAAAGCCCTCGGTGGGGGACCGAGTCGAACACTTTCAGGTGTGTAAATGATGTCCACACTGCCTCCGGAATCGATAATCTTCGTCCAGCTGTCAATGACGCACAAGAGCTATTTCGGGCACGATCTCCCCTGAACAAAACCATGCTGCTGCTTATTGATCAAGTCATTTTTCCTGGAGATGCTCTGCGATGAGCTCCCTTAAAATGGATTCCATAGCATTGCAGAGGATGCAGGTTAAGCTAACTGGTCTATAGTTGCTGGCTGAGAGGCGACTGCCTTTTTGGAAGATTGGCGTTTCCACGGCCTTCCTCCAATCTGCCGGAACCTGTCCAGATGCAAGCGACTGTTGAAATAAGTATGCAATTGGATGATCCAAGACGTCTACTACCATGGACAGAATCAGGGGGTTGATACCATCAGGTCCTGACGCCTGATTTGTTTTCAAGCCAGCAAGCCTTTTTCTTACATCTTCCAGTTAAATCTCGAAGTCTGTAAGTGCCTTGCTGTAGCTGTAGTAGATTGGTGGATCATGTAGAGGGTGTCATCTTCGATGGTGAAGACACTTTGGAAAAAATACATTGAGCAGCTCTGCTTTCTCTTCATCGGTGTTTGTTTTACTTCCATCGTCACGCTTCAGGTCCGCCACCCCTGACATACAGTAGTTGATTTCTTTGATTTTACATTGGACCACAAGGTCTTTGGGTTTCTTTTTGAGGTTGCTGCGATTGTTTCTTCCAGTGTCCTTTCCGACTTACGACAAAGCTTTCTGTGCTTTGTTTCTAGCCCTGACATAGGCTGTATAATCCTTACAACTGTTTTCTGCTGTCATCGACGGAATAGTTTATGTTTACTGCGTACTGTTGACAGGATTTTGCCATCCATCCACTTTTTCCTGTCTGGCGCTCCTCGACGCATTTTGGGCTCTTTAGTAGCCACGGCTGCTTGTATTCAACCCTTGATGTAGGCCCACGAATCTTCTACTGAAAGGTCTTTTATGTAGCAATTCCAATCAGAGTTCTGCAATTGCTTTTCTAAATTCACAAAGTCTGTTTTGAAATACTGCAGTACAGTGCGCAGTGGGTTTTTTCATGCATCGTAAGTTAAGGCTGACAATAAGTGAGAAGTGGTCACCGTTTCCCATGCCTGGTGCTTTCACAATCTCCTCAATTAGGTCACTTTTATTTGTCAGAACCAGATAAACTATGTTGGATTTCTGACTCTTTCTGTATTTTGTTGATACTCTCTGGTGTTGTCCCCCAAAACATTTCCAATTGTTTTCAGAAAGGCTGTTGGCGGGTACGTGGGACCAGCTTCACTTATGTCATTTCTCCAGTTTACCTCTGGTTAATTAAAATCACCCAAAAGCTTCAAATCCCTGTCCCTTGATTCAAATGCCTTCAGCAGCATATTTTTTTAGCTTTTCATTATTGTCCAGGGTTAAACTAGGGTTTCTATACACAAGTCCAATCAGAATTGGTACCCCCAATGTTCCCTTGCATTCAACAAAAATAAACTCTTCAAAGTCACTGATAAATGTATCGCAGAGCGACGGTTTCAGAACACTATGTACAAACAGGCACCACGTGCACCAGTTTCCAAGTTGTGGAAAGTTTCGTATCCAGGTATTATTAGCTCGCACTCTTGCAAATTAAACCTAGAGTTCTTCGGTTTCGGCTCTGTGATTCCAATAATAGCAGGTTTATGTATATCAAAAAGCGCCATGAGCTCAGTTTTCTTTCATTGTTCAGTGGATCTACGTTGCTGGAAATGCAGGTAATGGATGAGTTTATATCCCATTTAAAACTATGTAAACTCTGTTTGGATTTCTTGGCTAGTTTCTTCCTCGGTCGCCCCTGCTTCCCCTTCCACTTCCTCTTGCTTGCTGTAATGGGCTCTACAGTGTGTAAGGGTGCGTGCGGTTGTGCGTGTGTGGTTTGATGAAGCGGAAGGAGAAGGGGGGGTGGGGGGAGTGGGAACTCGAAATTAGGTTAGATGTGTACAACTACATTATGTATGTATCGTTTTTAAATTAAATATTAAATGTGTTCAAATGTTGGTTGTAAGTACAGTTTAACTTTAATGTCATTGTTTTATTGGACTGTGATATCTTGCTCGTAAACCTGTTTGTGTAATGTTACTCTGTGGTAACTGTACCTGGCAATAGGCTGTATGTCACATATAGTGTGATTAGATGGAAACAGCCTCTTCTGTGAGAATTTGTTTTACATTTTATTACATAATTCACTATATAAATTAATAGTGTGGGTGTGTATGCGTGTGTCCATATATAATCGTATTCTACATGTTGTAAAGATTTTAAACAAATATTATACTATTTAAAATTTTTTACTTGCACTTTTACTTTTATTTTGTTTTATTTTAGTGATCAAGTGCCTGTTATAGTTCTTTGTGAGAGGTAATAAAGATTTGTTGAATTGTTGAATTGAATTGAATTGTAGGAATGCCGCTGACTGGTATTTGCCCACCTTCACAACCTTGCCCTTCCATCTCGTCCCCCACTTGCCTTGAAGATTCCTTCTTCTCCTTAACTCTAACTCTAACTCTTCATCACTAACTTGCATGTCCATAGGCCAGAAATCAATGGCGCCTGACAGGTGTGGAATCGATCCAGCATCTGGGCGTTACGTTTCTCCGAATATTATTTACTTTCGACTCGGGCAACTTCTCGGGGGTTTTCTTCGGGTACTCCGGTTTGCACCCCCAGCAAAATTGTGAAAACTACAACTAATATTAGGTGGTTTGGGCGACTACGCATTCCTTAAGGGAGGCGGCCCAGAATTTCCCTATAAAAAGGGACAATAAAGTGCAAAAAGAAAAAAAAATCACGTTCTTATGGTATCAAATCATTTCTCATCGATATCTTACTGAGAAAGCTTGTTTCATTTTCTACTGATTTTGCTGCGTTTCTGAAAGATCTGAGTGTATGAACTCTTGCTGCTTCCGAACTGTCAATCTCAACAGTCTATTTTTCTGTTTTGCACCCTCCACTTCTGGCTCCTCTTGTCTTCTGAAGTTCCTTAGGAGTCTGATGTCTGTTGGTTGCCGGATACTCTTCATCTACAAGAGGATCTCCTGGATTTGTTCGGTCCTTTTTGCTTCTTGCTTCAGGATCCTCAGTCTTCCTCCTCCAGCCTAAAGATGACCAGATCTGATTTCCTCTTCATTCTCTCCTAAAAACTCAGATATTTGTATTTTTGATAGGGTATGGACGATATTTTCCAGGTCAATCCTATCTGTTTCCTCCCTCGGCATGAACTGAGGTGTGGTAATTTTCTTAACGGCCTCTATAATTCCAGGTGGGAAATCTCCTCGCTTCATTTGACTTACTTTCTCATTCATCAAAGCATTCTGTGGCTCATCATCATCATTATCATCGTCCTAATCAATTAATAAATCGATCAATCCATGAACATTATCATCAACATTTCTTCTTTTTCTTCTTCACCTTGACGATATCATTACCAACACTGCAACACTGCCAACAGAAGCCATCAAATATGTTGGATCCTATAAACAATTACTAACTAACAATCAAATATCCCACAAACTAAACCCCAACCAATCATTCAACAAATAAATACATTAACCGGACAATTCATGACTCAATCTGTTAACCAGTCTAACCTAAAACTCCAGCGACGATGACGGTGTATGTGGAGAGAAATCCTCCGCAGAGAGAGTCTATTGTCTCGCTCAGCGCCACCGCCCCAGCCCCGATGACATTATCCACAACTAGCTCAACCAATCATTCAACAAATAAATAAATTAACCGGACAATTCATGACCCAATCTGTTAACCAGTCCAACCGTACCTAAAGCTCCAGCGACGATGACGGTGTATGTGGAGAGAAATCCTCCACAGAGAGAGTCTATCGTCTCGCTCAGCGCCACCGCCCCAGCCGCAGTTCCGATGACGTACTCCACAACTAACCCCCAACCGATGACGAAGGCCACAAGTTCACCCACAGTGACGTAAGCATACATGTAGGCTGATCCCGAAGTGTTTGGGCATCGCCCTGCCAGCTCTGCATAGCACAGACCTAGAGAGACAAAGGTAAGGATTATACAATGCTTTTAAGAGCCAGAAACTTGAGCAGCCCGTTGGGCTGAAAGGTGCTAGATCTCCATCATCATCATCATCATCATCATCATCATCATCATCATCATCATTTATCATCATCATCATCATCATCATCATCATCATCATCATCATCATCATCATCATCATCATCATCATCATCAAATAAGAACGCATTCGCTGGATCACGCTTAGGCGTTGTCGTAACGAACACACAGACACACACACACCTATTTATATTTAGCTTAGTGTTAGGGATATATATATAGGAACAAACATACTTTAGCAGGCCTAAATTCAAATAATGTCTGTTCTCTCTCTCTCTCTCTCTCTCTCTCTCTTTCACACACACACACACAAACATGTTTTCACGGATATATTATGACTTTCCTAACACAGCCCTAACCCTAATGTTCATTGATTTGACGTCAAAACAACGAGGGCTGTCAAAACAAGTTATATAGATGTTCACTAGTTTGTGTAAATAACGCCCTGTAAACAAACCACACACACACACAAACTTGCGCAGACACCGTTATTTGGACTTTCCTCTATCGCCACATACGTTCTGTGGACAATGGGTCGTGCTACGACCCCCTTTTTAAGTACTTTAAAGTGTCCTAACCCTAACCCTAACCCTTACGGATCATTAAATGGACGTCCCAACAAGGAGGTCTGTCCAAAGAACGTATGTAAACTTGCACTAGTTTGTCCCAATAACGCCGTGTAAACATCCTCACACGCACGCACATACACACACACAAACACGTTTGTAAAAACGCCGACTTTAATAAAACAACAAATGCGTTGTTTTGACATTTTATGAAATTTGTCAGTGTTTTGAATCTAACCCTTATCTATATCCAAACTGTAACCCAAACCGTAACCCTAACTCTAAACATAACCCTAAGACTAACACAGCCCTAACTCTAATGGAACACTTTTTTGACGTCAGAATAACGGGGCCGTCAAAAGAACGTAGGTAGAGTATGAAGATTGTGTAAAAATAACGGCGTTTCTACAAACACGCACACACACACACACAGAGCGAGAGAGGGAGTGAGAGAGAGCGAGAGAGAGAGAGAGAGAGAGAGAGAGAGAGAGCGAGCGAGAGAGAGAGAGAGAGAGAGAGAGAGAGAGAGAGAGAGAGAGAGAGAAATGCGCGCTATATCTAAAATCAAAACAGAAACGCTACAAATTCAACATATACAGCTCAGATTTAGAGGCAGACATACAAACACACTGGCAATTACGGAGAGGCAGACAAACACACAAACTGGCAATTACGGAGAGGTAGACATACAAACACACAAACTGGCAATTACGGAGAGGTAGACATACAAACACACAAACTGGCAATTACGGAGAGGTAGACATACAAACACACAAACTGGCAATTACGGAGAGGCAGACACACAAACACACAAACTGGCATTTGCAGAGACGCATAGAAACACACGAACAGACAGTTACAGAGACACATACATACAAACTGGTAGTCACAGAGACAGGCATACACACATACAAACTGTTAGTTACAGACAGGCAGGCATTCACAATACAAACTGGCAGTTACCGAGGGTCAGACAAACATACAAACTGTCAGTTACACAGAGACAGACAAACAACATACAAACTATCAGAGCACAGAGACAAACAAACAAACATACAAACTATCACTTACAGAGAGACAGAAAAACAGTCATTCAAACATGATGATTTTTTTTAAACAAAACAATAATTGCCGAGCCATAGTGGCTATTTAGGAAGTAACATACATTATACAGTTAAAAAAAAAAAAAAAGCTTGCAATATGTATGTATCCGAGCGTTTCGTTTCGTTCGTTTCGTTTAGATAAATTAAAGTCCCACTTCACAATAGCGAATAGGGGACTGATACAGTATTGTGACTCCCTTATATTGGCCACCAACCTTGAGAACGCGGCCCAACTCGAGCTGTTATTTTCATTTTATCACTCAAAAGAGTGACATAAAAAATATTTGCCCTGCAAGGCGGTGAAGCGTGGTTGGTAGCACCGGGTTACCGGCTACTAGTGCCACGACACTTCGCTGCAAAGTCACTGCCACCGACATGCATAAAATGCCTGCCGACAATGTAGTCCCGCTCATCACCAAAAGCAGAAGGCGAATGGTCAGCCGGGGAGAACCAATGTAGTGTCGCCTTGTCCTGCATAACCCAATGGCATCTCCAAAGGATTCTGCACAGCAGGAGCCACCCAAGACTAGTCTAACCAAGAAATTCAAGGTAGACAACTTTTCTCCCAAGCTTCAACCAGTTGCCTCCCTTTCCTTTACATGTATATGAAGGGTTGCATGACAAAACGCGCTATACGCCAAAAGTAACAAAATCGAGTTATATCCCTTGACACACTCAGCTCCTATAGCTGCAACTGCCTGTAAAAATATTTCTTCACAAAACGCGCTATAACCGTTACTAACGGCCAGCGAAACATGACAGTTCTTTACAAAACGCGCTATGAGCCACGGCCTCATTTTGACAAAACGCTCTATATCCGTTCAGCCAATCAGATCGCCCGAAAGTGTTATATCCGGCCACACCTCCAGTCTTGTTGATAAGTGTAAACAAAGCGATTTATTTAGCACATTTGATTTATAATCTTAATAAAACGGAGCCATCCGTCAAAATTTATGATGGATAACTTTGATGACAGTTTGGAAGAAGTTAATTTGACAATTGGAGGAAGGAGAAAACGGAAGAATAAGACTACACACAAAAAAGAAATAGTGAAGCGAGCATGTCATTCCAGTGGTGGCAAAATCCCAGCCATTGCCTACTCACACAATGAAAATGCAGAGTGCAAAGGCTGCTTGGCAGCAAACCTGACACCCACAGACCTTGCTCTAAATCAAGAGAAGTTTTATGATTCCTTAAGCAAGGCGAGATCAGCTTTTTTTTTTTTTTTTTTTTTTTTTTTTTTTTTTTTTTTTTTTTTTTTTTTTTTTAATGATGCTCTGTGGGTTCGGGCATTAAATAGAATAGACCCAACGTTTCCCGGCGTGTCGTAAGAGGCGACTAACAGGGGTGATGTTAGCACGGCATCACTGGGCGAAAGTCTTCTACACAGAAGTCACCGGCCAGGGCGGAGGAACCTCACGTTACTACAGGTTCAACGACCATGTGCTCAGGGCCAAGGCGAGCCACACTGTATTCGTGGATTTCGGCTGTGGCCAACAGCCTGGAGAGGATTGGGCACCGCCAGGTCTTTTTTGCCCAAGACACACTACATGATGACACAATCCACTAATTCCATACCGGATCGGTCGTCGCCCGGGTCGTCACACGGCACAAGGACCGCGCCTTCCGTTGGCCACCAGGACGGAGGTGTTAAGTATGCTACTGATGGACAATTTAGCAAGATCCGCACGAGAAACAACATCGTCATAGGAACCTGGAATGTCAGGACCCTAACTGCGGAAGGAAAATTAGAAGAACTGGCCCACGAGTTGGACCACTATCGATGGAATGTTCTAGGTATCAGCGAACTGCGCTGGAAAGGCCTAGGTGAAACAACGACCGACAAAGGCCACAAGCTCTATTTCAGCGGTAGGGATGACAGGCACGAACACGGCGTTGGATTCTTGGTCCACAAGAACATTCTAGCCACTGTCATGGGTTGCCGCCCAGTCTCCAGTAGACTCATTACCATCCGCCTGAGAGCAGCCCCTTTCAACATCACCATCATCCAGGCCTACGCCCCAACATCAGACTATGACGACAGCAAAGTGGAGGATTTTTATGAAAATCTACAGGCGGTCCTTGACCAAGTGCCGAAGAAGGACATAGTCATAGTGCAAGGCGACTGGAATGCCAAGGTTGGCCAAGATGCGCACCACAACTGGGGAGACACATGCGGACCCCACTGCAACAACGAGACAAATGACAGGGGTCTGAGACTCTTGGAGTTTGCCAGATACAACAATCTGGTACTGGCAAACACGCTTGGTCTCCACAAAAACTCCAGACGATGGACATGGCACAGTCCTGGCGGGGAGCATCACAACCAAATAGACTACATCATGGTCAAGAAACGCTTCAGATCAAGCATCAACATTGGCAGGACACGTACTTTTCCAGGAGCAGACATCGGAAGTGACCACGATCTCGTGATGATGTCTTTCCGGCTCCACTTGAAAAGAGTAAATACAGCAAAGTGCACTAGACTGAAGTTCGACCTGGACAAACTGCAAGACCCGGAGGTGGCAGAACTATTTCAGGCCACAATTGGAGGGAAATTTGCACCACTGCTCATTTTGGGGGCTGGTGAAGTAGATGTCAACACCATGACCACCACCTTCAACTCAGCTGTGACAGATGCTGCCACTGAGATCCTTGGCAAGCACCGACCAAAGAAGAAGCTGTGGATCACACCTGAACTTTTGGATCTGTGTGATAAACGAAGAGAGATGAAAAAGAAAAAGAACACCTCACAGGGAGCTGATGTCTACCGAAAAATCAACAATGACATCCGAAAAGGCATGCTCACAGCAAAGGAGAACTGGATAGAAGATCAATGCCAGGAAATAGAGAACAGTCTGAACAAGAACAACAGCAAGAAGGCCTACCAGACTGTGAAGCGGCTGACAAGTGTCAAACAGCCCAAAGTCTCCACTATCCAAAGCAAGTCTGGCATATGCCTTACAGAAGAACAAGAAGTCTTGGACAGATGGACAGAGTACTGCTCTGACCTTTACAGCCATACACCAAATGGAGACCCATCAGTTCTAGCATGTCCCGAGAACAGAGAAGAAGAAGAAATCCTCCCAATTCTCCGGGAAGAAGTTGAGGCAGCAGTGCAAGCGCTAAAGAAAGGGAAGTCAGCGGGAGTGGACAACATACCCGCGGAACTGCTACAAGCAGGAGGAGAAGCGATGATTGATGCCCTCACCATTATCTGTAACAAGATCTGGCAGAGTGGGGAGTGGCCTATACCATGGACCCAGTCGCTTGTCATCACTCTTCCCAAAAAAGGTAACCTTCAGGAGTGTGAAAATTACCGGACCATCAGCCTCATCAGCCATCCCAGCAAGGTCCTCCTGAAAATAATACTCAACAGGTTGAAACCCCAAGCTGAACAAATCATAGCTGAAGAACAAGCAGGATTCAGGGCAGGGCGAAGTACCACTGAGCAGATTTTCAACCTCAGAATAATCTGTGAGAAATACCTACAGCACCAACAACATCTATATCATGTGTTCATAGACTTCAAGAAGGCGTTTGACCGAGTCTGGCATGCAGCTCTATGGGCAACAATGAAAGTGTACAACATCAGCCCTAAAATTATTGAAGTCATCAAAAGCCTGTATGACAAGGCTACCAGTGCAGTCCTCCACAACAGAGCCATCGGGAATTGGTTCAGAACAACAATCGGCGTGCGTCAAGGATGCCTACTCTCTCCAACACTCTTCAACATCTTCCTAGAGCGCATCATGTCGGATGCTCTTGCAGACCATGAAGGCACAGTCAGCATAGGGGGTAGAGCAATCTCCAATCTTCGTTTTGCAGATGACATTGATGGATTGGCTGGAGAGGAACAAGAACTTGAACAGCTGGTACAGAGGCTTGACACCACCTCCAAAGCCTATGGAATGGAAATAAGTGCAGAGAAGACCAAAATTATGACCAACAACACCAATGGCATCAATACGGACATCAAAGTCCAAGGCCAATCCCTCGACACAGTGCATAGCTTCAAATATTTAGGAGCCATTGTATCAGACAATGGGTCCCGACAGGAAGTCCTCTCCAGGATCGCACAAACAACTGCTGCCCTGACAAGGTTGAAGCCCATTTGGAAAGACAGGACCATCAGTCTACATTCCAAAGTAAGACTGCTGCGCTCCCTTGTCATCTCCATCTTCCTATATGCTTGCGAAGCATGGACCCTCACAGCAGATCTCCAACGAAGAATACAAAGCATGGAGATGAGGTGCTACAGAAGACTTCTGGGCATTTCCTATACCCAACACATCACCAACGACGAAGTCCGACAGACCATCACACAAGCCATTGGACAACACGATGACCTGCTAACAGTGGTGAAGAAACGGAAACTTCGGTGGTATGGCCACGTCACCAGATCATCAGGCCTTGCAAAGACTATTCTGCAAGGCACAGTGCAAGGAGGTAGAAGAAGAGGGAGACCGAAAAAGAGGTGGGAGGACAACATTCGAGAATGGACTGGTTTGACACTGAGCGAAGCCATCAGGGCTGCTGAGGACAGAGAAAGATGGAGTATGCTGGTTAAACGATCATCTGTGGTGCCCCTACGACCTTCGGGTTACGGGACAGGATAGGATAGGATTTTTTAATGTAGTAAACCTATTTGAAACTTACATAGGCTAACATTTAGCGTTCAGAATATTACGTAACGAAGAGTCAAGCACACACACACACACAAACACACACACACACATCCTCACACAACCGTGTATAAACGCCGTTGTGATGACTTTCATGAAACTCTCCATACGTTACTTTGACATTTTTACAAACTTGTCCATTTTTTGAAGCTAACCCTAACCCTAACCCTTAATCTAACCCTAAGCCTAACACAGCCCTAAACCCTATCGGAACACTGTTTTGACGTCAAAATAACGGGATTCGTCAAAAGAAAGTACGTAGAGGTTCAAGTTTATTTCAAAATAACGGCGTGTCTACCTACACACACGCACATACCTACACACACACACCCACAGACCCAGCTCAACGTGTAAAAGCTTCAAGGGTAATTCAACGACACTACATTGAAATGGAAAACTTGCCAAACAGCAGCAATGCCCAGTGTCAGTAAGCTGAAGTCAGGGTATGTAGTTCAAAGCTCACTAGGCCACGGTTATAGCCTCAGTGTATCCGAAATTAGCCTCGGCGTACCCACAACGAAACGCAAGAAACACACATACAGCGGTGAGGAGTTGGGGTTGGTGAGAATGTTGGATACAGAAAGGCAAGCGCGCCCCTTTATCAGTTCCCACAATGCTAAAACACAAACGCCTATACCCACATGCTATACGCCACAAACATTTGCACTCAAATCAACAAGCGCCTGTACTTTGTGAGAGCGCCTGGAAAGCGAGGCACGCAGATGAGTGCTGTGCCTGTGTTACCGTCTGGCGCTATAAACACTTCATACAGCGTAGCTGAGACACGCCAAGTACTTTTATGACGGCTTACTAGCGCCAAAACCGAGTGACCAGTCCTATCCTATCCTGTCCCGTAACCCTGAGGTCGTAGGGGCACCACAGATGATCGTTTAACCAGCATACTCCATCTTTCTGTCCTCAGCAGCCCTGATGGCTTCGCTCAGTGTCAAACCAGTCCATTTTCGAATGTTGTCTTCTCACCTCTTTTTCGGTCTCCCTCTTCTTCTACCTCCTTGCACTGTGCCTTGCAGAATAGTCTTTGCAAGGCCTGATGATCTGTGACCAGTATTACGAGGTACTGTAATTGAAATTAACATGTGTTCAGTTTAATTTTTATTAACCCACAGCGTTAATTTTTAATTATCAATATTTGCCACCCCTTCTTAGCGCCAAAATCCTCATAATTACAAATATCATGAGATAATTACAAATATAATGGAGTAATTATAATTATCAAGGGATAATTACAATTATCAAGGGATAATTACAATTATCATTGAAAAATTACAAATATCTTCACGTGCTCATGCTTAATTTTCATTTGACTGAACTAGCAATCCGTCTGGAAATGCGCCAAAACCGAAAATTGTAATTTTCACTTGATAATTACACATTTTACGTGTACATTGTAAATATATCTGTGATATTTGTAATTATCAGGTTTTGGCTCTAGTAAGCCGCGCCTTATATGTGAATTGAACAGACCACGTGTTCATTACCATTATTACTGATACCTACCTGTAAATGCAAGTTTTGGCGCTAGTAAGCCGCCTTAATCAGATTTAAGCATGATCACGTAAAAATTGTAATTATCAAATAAAAATTGTAATTATTATACATGTGATAATTACAATTTTCGGTTTAGGCACTTTTCCAGGTGGATTGTTAGAGTCAAAACTGAAAATTAAACATGAACACGCGAAGATCTTGTTTGTAATTTTTGAATGATAATTGTAATTATCCCTTGATTATTGTAATTATCCCTTGATATTTGTAATTATCAGGTTTTGGCGCTAGAAGGCCGTCATAATCTTTCACTAAACACAAGCAAGCGTGAGCCTCAGTTAGTCTCAGTTACGCAGTTTGTGTGTATACAAATTGTATGGCCACCTGCTACACCAGTATAATATGTTACGTCAAAGGTCGGACATTTTAAAAAAGCCTTTTACTAGTACGATTAAATGTGAGGTGCGGCTTCTTCAACTGCTGTGTAAGAATAATAACTAACAATAATGTACCTTGCGCAGTGACCGGGGCACGCGTCCTTGTTGAAAAGACCGTTTATCGTTGCGTTTATCGCCGTTCCTTTGCCCAATCAATAATATTGGGGCCTAGTACTCTTCTTCTTATTGGGTTGTGAAGCCACAATCAGTACGTTGATTCATTTGCTGCTGTAGGTTGTTATTATAGGAAGGAGGGGGGTGGGAGGTGACGTATTTTCATTTTGTGGTGGGGAAAGAAACAACAAAAAGACACACAAACTAGGGAAATGTGGAAGTTGCTAGCCGTAGGAATTCGCCCTGTGCGAGCGATTGCTGGCACAGGCACAGTATTCGCGTTGTTTGTAAATATGCGAGTAGGCCTGCATTATATCACTTTTACAATTGCCCATAAAAGCCTACTTATCATTTATGCGTCGTAAGACTATGCAATGAACACCGGTAAAAAAAAAAAAATCCAAAACCTTGGTTTAAACAGTAGGCTATAAAGCTTATCCAAGGGCTTACCTTTTCAAGGAGCTGTGATGTCATGAACTATTGCCACGGACAGGGTAGATACAATTCCTTTCAACTCTCATGACATGAAAACGTGACTCATTTCCACAATAATTGGTGAAATCGCTCACACACCTGCTTAGGTTTGATGACCTGGTTCTCATTTTAGTCAAATGTTAACATCCTTTCAGCTTGACAGATCGAGAAGGCGTTCAAAACAAACTATAGCATACAGCTCAATAGCAATTAAGCTAGTGTCGGTGAGAGTTGAAAATGTTATCTGACGGTTCAGGTAAAAAGACGGGCTACGGAATGTATAAATCTAGCAGACGACACTGTATCTCCACAAGCCATACGCAGCAGTACTACTATTAATGTCCATCACAAAAAACAGAAAGCAGGAACAGTAGCGGAGGGCCGTACCACAACAAAAAGATTTCAATGTTGCCGTCTCACGTCTGCTACGCCGCCAAAACCGGCGATAGCTAGTCTGTAGAAGGATAGGCCTCACACACACATACACCACGCATCATGATGAAGGAAGCCATGGTGATTTTCATCTTCAGTTCTATTTGAAGGGCTTGTTTGAAGAATGTGGGTGGAGGAGTAGGTCGAGGTGGGGGAGGGAGACTAGAAATCCGCTATTCAGTATAGTAAAATGAAATACCTGCATTGAATTTATTTTAGTGTTCTAAGCATTAGAATAAAAGCATAAGCTTCCCAGAATTTATTCCTTCGAGAACAAAACGGAGCTCTATAATCTGTGCACGGATGCATTCCTTCGCATGGACTTTAAAGATCATCACATTCTCGTCCTAGACGGATGAGAAAGAGAGAGAGAGAGAGAGAGAGAGAGAGAGAGAGAGAGAGAGAGAGAGAGAGAGAGAGACTATTATTGAAAGAGAAGAAAGTAGACGGAGAAGGTGGACACACACAGAAGGTGTCACCAAGGGAGAAAAAAAAGTTTGTGTCTCGCTTTTCATTCTTAAAAAGTAAACAACGAAACCATTTGTGCAGATTTTTCCCTGGAGGATTAAATAGTCACAACACAAAATGTATCATTGTTGCTATCGGTACTAATACAGAATGTACTTCTTACCTCAAAACATTAGCTGTCCCGTAGCTCAAGTTGTAGAGCGTTCGCTTAGCACACCGATGACCCAGGTTCGAATTCCGTGGTGGGCGATATAAAATGTGGCCATTTTCACTGTCCATTTTAGCAGTATGATTGCTCTGGTGGTTCAGTGTTGATTCAGGTCCCTATCCCTGTTTCCCTGGGATGGTTATCCCCGTCTGCCATATCGCCAATGGTGGTATAGACGTTAAACCTCAATGTTCATTCATTCATTCATTCAACATTAGCTGACTAATTTCAAACATCTTTTTTTTTCTTTCAACGTTCATACAATGTCAGTATTTTAGTTCATCCAAGACGCATGCGCATTCAGCTTTACGTGGAAGTTTGGAATGCTCTTATTTAAAAAAAAAAAATCTGTGCGCCCAGCTTTACGATTTTGTACACAGCGTGTGGGTTGTCCCCCTTTTGACACACGTGTTGCCAAAAATAGATTTCATGCGGCCTGCCCTGTGTACACTGTGCTTAAATCAATTAGCTCGATCGCAACAACTGATAATAGTATGTTAATTACAGCAATCACAGGCTCACAACTGACGATTTAAATCAAATAAGTTATTTTTAAGCTATTGACTAGTAATTAGTGGCAAAGAAGACAAAGAAATAGCAAGGTTACTAGGCCTATATCTATTTATCGTTTTGCTTGAAAAATCGCGAGTAGCCCAGCCTGCTTATAACCTTATGCTGTTGTTTGTTGACTTTTCCCCTAATCTCTATTGATTACAAGGTAAATGCTTTAGTATTAGCATGATGATACCAAAGACTATAAATATGATACCTTACTATTTCTTACTTAATTCGCGCTTCATTCTATAGTACAGTTGAACCGATCGATTCCCAACTAAATATACTTCACACCCACACACACACACACCCACCCACACACACACACCCACACCTACACACACCCACCCACACACACACACACACCCACCCACACACACCAACACACCCCCCCCCCCTCAAACACACACACTTTCCTAATTCAGACTACCGCAGTCACACCCACGCTCCAACACTCTCACTCCTTAGCTGCTCTCCTCCTCCCCATTCCCACCCTCATCTTTTATATTTTACTTGTAAATATTTTTTTTATCATGTTTGTGTTATGTCTTTGCATAGTTTCTTAGTGTCTTGTTTTTGTTTTACTTCATTTCGTATGTACTTCGATAATAACGTTAAGGTTAAATGCGTGAAAACTGCGCTTTGAACTGATGTCTTTAGGAAAAAGCACTATCTAAATTATCTTATTATTATTATTATTATTATTATTATTATTATTATTATTATTATTATTATTATTATTATTATTATTATTATTATTATTATTATTGTTGTTGTTGTTGTTGTTGTCGTCGTTGTTGTTGTTGACGTTATTATTATCTTTTATCTTTATTTTGTTGTTTGCAGCTGTTGCTGTTGTTTTTGCTGTTGTTTTTATTATTATTTTTTTTTTAAAATTATTATTATTATTATTATTATTAGTAGTAGTAGTAGTAGTAGTAGTAGTAGTAGTAGTAGTAGTAGTAGTAGTAGTAGTAGTAGTAGTAGTAGTAGTAGTAGTATTAGTAGTAGTAGTAGTAGTAGTAGTGCACACGACACACCATACACACACTAACCCACACTGCATAAAGAGAGAGAGACGGATGGGGAGAGAGAGAGATAAAGAGAGAGAGAGAGAGAGAGAGAGAGAGAGAGAGAGAGAGAGAGAGAACGAAAGAGATACAGAGACAGAGACAGAGAGAGACAGAGAGAGAGAGAGAGAGAGAGAGAGAGAGAGAGAGAGAGAGAGAGAGAGAGAGAATGAAAGAGAGACAGAGACAGAGGGAGAGAGAGAGAGAGGGAGAGAGAGAGAGAGAGAGAGAGAGAGAGAAAGAGAGAGAATGTATATTTGAAAATATATGAAAATTTAGTGCTTTAAATTCCCACTGTTTCCGTCATTCTCATTTCTTCTTTCTCGTTCCTACTCTGTTCTATCAGTCTACTTACTATCTTCTTCGCTAGACCAGTCACCTACCTTATTTTCTTGAAAACTCTTCCAAAATTCCTGATTTGTGTATGGTGTCTGTTGGGTCAGCTTGGGGCTGTTGAACGCTTTCTGCCAAATGGTCACTATGGCTTTCTATGGTATTATTATTTAGCAATGTAGTCTTTTTTTTAGGTATGTGTTTTGTTAATATTTTATAATGATGTTTATATTGTATTTGGTTTTTATTAGCGGGGGTTCGATAAATTAGAGTAAAGCCTCAGCGTCCCCTCCATGGGATGCCTTTATTGTAAAGTGCCCGGCTGGTGGAGTGCCTTCAGTGTTACCTTTAGAGTTGTTTCAGCAGATCTTTTATACGGATCGGGGGTGAGTCCTCTTTCAACCAAGTTGTGGTCCTGATTCGGCTCTTTGCAGTCCCCTGGACCCAATAAACAATGACTAACTAACTAACTAACACGCGCCCCGCTTTATAGAGAAACGCCTATGTTCCTAGACAACCATCCATATTCAGCTGTTATATAGCAAAGAATTCTGCAGATGACAAAAGTGACGTATGACGTATGAAGTCAGCACTTCGCAGCAATATAGTTTACAACACTCTGCGTCACTTCTCAAAACAAAGCTTTTCATTCTCGTTACATAATGTTGTTTGATGTTGTAGTTGTTGTTTAATTGCATCCTCCGGCTAGGATAGAATAACAAGACTCCTAGGACACTTTATTGCCGATGGAAAGAGCAGACATCACCGCAGGTCATTAAATGAAATGTTTGTGCAGGACAGGAATATTCTTCTTTTTTTTTTTCTGTACCTCGTTCGATTCACTGCAGTGTCATTCCACGTGAAGTCGCCTGCTCTTTCACTGTTCATACATCGCAGCAAGTCTACAGTTTAGCTGCTGTGGCTATTTGCTAGTTCCCGAGAGCTTTGTTCTATGAAACCAATGGACGGATTTTTTCGAAATTGGTGCGTTGTTAGAACATAAAGATGCCTACTAGATGACTCACAGTTATGCATACCGGGTGACGTCATCGTTGTTACGTCATCATTTGTTTTTGTGTTGTTTGTTTTTCTAATGCATTTTCTACCAAATTACTGGGAGCAGTTGGTTCACATTTGGTATGGTATTTTACCTAAGCCTCCGACACAAAACCAAACTTATGCAAATCGAGTGATGTAATCATGATGACCTAATCATATTCATTTTAAAACTACCAAACTTTAAACGTCGTATGTATTTAGAGTGTACAGATGCCTCGAACCTAAAACAAAATTGAGACTAATTACGGATATTTTGTTTTGCGAAGCTTGCAACGATAGTACTTATTTACCTTTGATGTGGTTCTACGTTGTGGATGGGAAAGCTTTGCAGGCATAATGGTTGTTTGTTTCTTTTTGGTCGATATTGTTTTAGCAATGTTGAGATCTTTCTGGAATTGCTTGTCATAACCACCGATGGGAAATTCGAGACCCATCCCTCGACAGGAAGTCAAATCATCGAAGTTCGTAGATGCTTTTGCGACTTTCGCTGAATAAAATAAATTAAAATAAAAAACCACTTTATTACGACGACTCTTGCTTAATAACTGAGTGAACGGTCTGCATGGATACCAACACGAATTACACAGATTCAAGCATCGGGACTGAATCGACATTTGCCATGTAACAATATTATTTTTAATATACCAGTAAATAATAATAACAACAACTACTACTACTACTACTACTACTACTACTACTACTACTACTACTACTACTACTACTACTACTACTACTACTACTAATAAAAAGCAGCATCATCATAATCATCATCATCATCACCACCATCATCACAACCATCATCGCGTTTATTTATTTAGATAGTCATCCCATCAGTTTACGCAGATTAACAACTGAAGTGCACGTGAGGGAACTCTGCACCCGCTATAGGGTCCAGCACTTTTTTTTTTTTTGGGGGGGGGGGGGGGGGGGGGGAGGGGGGGGGTCGCTTTTTGTTCGTTATCCTTGTCAAAGTCTAGCCATCACTGCAGGTCATGGAAAACACATAAAAGTCAACACTCTGACGTGAACCCTCCCCATTCTGCACACCTGTCGATTACCGATTAATCCTAGCCAGCTTGTTTTTCTCCTTGCTCGGCATGAGCCCAGGATTCCTTACATACTGTTGTGTATCTATGATACATGGATTCAATTAGGATACAAAATCTGTATTGCTAAGTGAACGCACAAGGAATACACCTTAGTCAAGGCTGTAGCACAAGTTAGTGGGTAGATTAACGTCCCCGGACACATGTAGCGTATAGGGGACATCTATTCTGTAGCACAACATCTCTCTAATCTCTGGAAAAGAAGAGTTGTGCATGCGCTTGAATGTGTGTGTGTGGTTGTGTGTGTGTGTGTGTGTGCGTGTGTGTGTCTGTGTGTGTGTGTGCGTGCCTGCGCACGTTGTGTAAGCCTATATCCGATTTATGATTACAAGCCATTTATTACAAAGACTAACAGCCATTGAGTCCATGGCCATGGCTGCTCTTAAACAGTATTTCAGAAAACATGTCTGCATTGCAAACAGTCTTGAAATTATCCGATTTCACTGCACTGTATATTTATTGTATTTTTATTGTATACGTTTTGTATATTTATTGTATAGTTGCAAAATTATCGTGTATTTATGGTATACGTATCGTATATTTATTATGTATATATTGTACAGGGATGGCATATTTATTATACGTTTATTGCATGCTGAATCATTACACTGTGATGCATTGTTATTTATTTCATTTTATTTTTCTTCTCGAAGGCATGCTGCTGCAGATTCAACTGAGCAATGCAGAGAGAGGCGGGAAGCCAATATGCGAACATTACTTCGATTTATTCATCCACTTTCTGGACAAAGAGACCCCACTGGCTGTGTACAATAAGCCCCACCCTCCGGCCGGCCTTCCTGAGTTTGTCCAACAGCGTGGAGGTAAGGCTGTACAACATGTACAACACCTCCAGCGAGTGCTCCTACAGCATCAACTGGACAGCTGGCGTCCCCGAGTGGCAGCAGCCCAAGCTTGAGGTCTTCTGGGAAACAGCCACAGAAAAGTTCACTGCGAATGTATTTCTTATTTTAATAATAATGAAAATAATAATAATAATAATAATAATAATAATAATAATAATAATAATAATAATAATAATAATAATAATAATAATAATCATAATCATAATAATAATAATAATGAGAGAAAGAGAAAGAGGTTAGGCTATGTTGCAAGGGAGATAAATCGCCTTCGATTTTTTTCCATGTGCACTGAATATATGGCTATTATTGCCCTTGAGAGATAAGAAAAAGAGAGGGAGAAAGGGAAATAAGAAAGAGATAAGAGAGAGAGAGAGAGAGAGAGAGAGAGAGAGAGAGAGAGAGAGAGAGAGAGAGAGAGAGAGAGAGAGAGAGAGAGAGAGAGAGAGAGAGAGAGTCGGTTATACATGTCGACGATTTGTTAATTTCAGATTTCTTTTTAGGCTTTGTCAAGCTGCACTGATGATGATGATGATGATGATGATGATGGTGATGATGATGATGGTGGTGATGGAGGTAATACACATTGCTGCGATTGGTCCAGGCTGGGACGGTCACTCACTGTATCCCCCAGACATGGACAGCTGGGCGAAGGTGAAGGTCACTCCCTATGACGACGTCGTCATGGTCAGTTTCCAGCAGATGGACCTTAGTCTGATTGGCCGGGCTGTCCAGATGGAAAAACGGCCATTTTGCCAACAGAATCCTCAACTTGGTATTGAAATCGTAAAGGTGAAGCTAACAGCTTTGGTGGTGATGATGATGATGATGATGGTGGTGGCCGTGGTGGTGGTGGGGGTGATTGTGACGACGACACGACCTTGACGACGATGTTGTTATTGTTAATGATGATGATGATGATGATGATGATGGTGATGATGATGATCGTGATGATGATGATGATGATGATGATGATGATGGTGATGATGATGATGATGGTGGTGATGGAGGTAATACACATTGCTGCGATTGGTAGAAAGTATCGCCAAAACTCCCGCTAGCAGCAGGTGAAAGTATTCCCTCCATCCCTTCAAAGTATACTTTGGGCTCGCTGCTAGCCGCGGATGCGAACCGCAGTACTGTTTAAAAGTGACGGAAAGAGCGGAATATGCTACAAGGGTTCGGGTAAGAGTTAGTTGTAGATCTATCCCTAGCCCTTGCCCTAACCCTTTTCTCTACAAAAATGCTCTTTTTCCGTCCCAAAACCCAGCTTGGATTCTTAAATTGTATGAAACCAAGTGAGGACACTATCCGGCGTCAAAAAACTGTTCGAAAAGATTCTCAAACGGTTCGTAAAAGACAGTTGACCTAGTAACAAATACAGCGTGACCTAATTCGTCGCCTAGAGGAGACGAAACTAACTTCTCCGTTTGTATACTTTCAGCGACACAGTAACTGAGCAGGCTGCTAACCTCGCCAAAGTATCCCTTCAAGGGACAAGGGACATACTTTGGCCTGCTGCGCAGCATGTGCCTGGAGTATACTTTCTTTCGATCGTAGCTATGTGCAATGGGTGGGTGATGATGATGATGATGATGATGGTGATGATGATGATGATGATGATGATGATGATGGGAGAGGTAAAGGTGGTGGTGATAGAATAGTGGCGGGAGAGTGAGATTTTGGGAGCCGGGTGAATGGAGGAGGGTTATAGTTTGAAAGAACTAAAGGTTCTATAATCATCATCTGTGATCACATAATTAATTATTTTAAATTTCAACCCACATGCACTTCACATGTTTCTCACCTGTGCAGGTGTACGAAGGAGGTCAGAGCGACAAGCACCTGGCGTTCACTGCCTGCGATTCCCCTTTACCTCCCCAGCAGCTTGACGTCGTCTACCTTTATTTCCACACGACCTACATCTTCAACGCTCAAAAGCACGGGCTTCTAGTTTCATTTATTTTATTTTTTTAAGTTTTAGAAAAGCTTTATAAAGGTTAGCTCAGGTTACTGAGGCTTTAGACGATGCGCAGTAAGCAGCAATTTGGCGCCTTGGGCGGCTTGAGTTAGATCCTGTTTTTCAGCTAAATACTTTTAGCAGTTTTAAAGCACTACAGTATTCCTCTTTTAACGTCACTACCGTTTAAGGTCACAACGCGGATAAGATCAATCAGGTTGTTGGTCCCGGCCAAACACCTTCTTTGTACCATTTAGAATTCCTCGCTTAGCGTCACCTCGCATAAGGGAAAACCTCGGATAACGTCAACCCCGTTTTGGTTCCCAAATGGAGGAGACTACTGCTTAAGAGAAATTGATGTCACAAATGACGTCATTTATGAGGTCACTTCCTGTTTTGAGATGATGTCATATATTCCTTATGATGTCATTTCCTGTTCACATAGAGTGGGAAGCTGTGCTGGTAAGTCTGTCACGTGCGTGCGCATCAATGTGTTAGTGTGTGTGTGTGTGAGAGTGTGTGTATGTGTATGCATGCTTGCATCCGTTCGTTTGAGTGTTTGAGTGTGTGCTTATGCATCATACACACGCACAAAAAATACATATACAGTAATGCATACATGCAAACGCGCGCACCAACGTGCACACATGTACACACACGCACTCGCACACACACACACACACACACACACACACACACACACACACTGTCACACGACACAAAAATTTAGCACCTCGTATAAGATCAAGTTTTTTACTGGTAGTTGATCTTATCAGAGGACTGTTTAGGGTGCCCCTCGGATAAGATCAAACAAAAATTTGGTCCCGTGGGGGGTCATCTTAAGAGAGGAGTACTGTATGTATAGGAACAGTTCATGTTACGTTTTCTTCTTCTTGTATTTTCATACTACAGGGTCACTGGCCAGACATCAGCGACCATTTTCCTTGTGATCTCGTCCTAGATTGTGCCAGCGTGAGGACGAAACTGCGTGTCCGCACATAATAATAATAATAATAATAATAATAATAATAATAATAATAATAATAATAATAATAATAATAATCATAATAACGTATTTTTATATAGCGGGTACTCCAGCCTATGACCAGACTCAGCACGCTTTACGTAGTCATTACGTAAAAATACATGCACTCTAGCAAACATCGCTTTTGCCACGATACACCAAAAGACGGAACAGTAAAGGTAAAAACTATTTACAACTATGTACACAAATGACAAAAAAGACAGAAATAAATTATTTACAACTATGTACACAAATGACAAAAAAGACAGAAATAGAATAGCAAAAACCTATTCACAGCTATTTATATGCCCGGTTAGACCCAGGAAGAAAAACAGTATAAATATTTACAGCCGTGTATACACTTACGGATCAGAAAGAGACAAAAGATGAGAGAATGGCAGCGGAATACAAATCAGTCTGAATAATGCTGTTTGAAGAGGTGGGTTTTGAGGGCCTTTTTGTATGCTTGTGTTGATTGTATGTTGCGGATATGGGAGGGAAGGGAATTCCACTGCTTGGGTGCGGAGTAAGCGAATGCACGTTGGCCATATGTCTTAGTGCGGGTGACGGGAACCTTGAGTGTGCGAGTGTCAACAGAAGATCTTAAAGTGCGTGAAGGGGAGTAGACAGACAGTAAATCAGCAAGGTAGGAAGGACAAGAATCTGTGAAGAAGTTGTGACAGAGAACAGAGAGTTAGTACTTTATGCGTGCTTGCACAGGAAGCCAGTGAAGGGAATGTAGTAGAGGTGTGAAGTGATCGCGTTTCTTTGCTCGGAATACTAGTCTAGCTGCTGAGTTCTGAACCTTTTGTAGTTTGTCAATGATGTCTTTTGGGGAGCCAGCGAGGAGAGAGTTGCAATAGTCAAGACGAGAAAGGTCGAGAGCGCAGACTAGGGTTTTGGTGGCAGTGACTGTAAGATAGTGGCGAAAGGAGCTGATTTGGCGTATGGCCGTGTATGCAGAGCGACAGACGTTGGAGATGTGGTTGTTGAGGGACAGGTCATCGGAGAGAATGTAGCCGAGATTTCTCACTGAGGATGAGAACTGAATGTTTGTTGTCCCTACTGTAACCATAACTGCTCGCTGCGGCCTCGGAGCTATAGATCTTGGTGGCGACAGCTGCTACCACTTCGTGAAGCGCGGTCCTGACGGTAACCGATGGCAGGCAGCTTCCAGGCAGTGTCTGAACAAAGGCGGTTATCTGACCAGTCGAAACACGCTGAGGGAATGGGAAAACGTTACCAATCTCTTGTTGCAGTACAGGGCTATCGTCTTTGTATCCTTCAGTTTTGCTACCTCCCATGTAAACATAGAAAAACAAAACATAGATGATTAATAATATATTGGGGACTATCACAGGTGAAGTTGTTTATGAAATAAATAAGCTCAATGTTTGTGAGTTGCCCTTTGTTGCCTAACTTTTGATTCATCGACCTTAGAGCAGTGAAGGGGATGTATGCATACAATTACTAAAAGAAAGCGTTGTTTTTTTAGTCACGAAATCGTCGTGCCATTCGATTAATCAATCTTTTGACTATGAAGGAAAGGTTTACCAAAATCTCTTGAATGAAGGCAGTTTTGTTTGTGTTTATGCTGTTGGTGAAGTTGTTGTTAAGAATTGAGACAAAAAGAAGAAACAAAATGGATTTAATGAAATGTTGACCATTATAAAAAACCATTGTGAAGAAAGACTTTGTCTGGCAGGTACCGCCAAATACCGGAGTGGGCTGACGGCACGCCAGCTTATCTATATCTCCACAAACTGTCCAAAGATGATAAGGAAACCAGCACCTCTGGAACTTGCTCTTACTTCTACAGCGACGAGTTTAAACCCCGTAAACGACTGGGGAACCACCCTCCAGTGAGTAAGTACTTGCCGCTTCGCTTGACAGTCTTTTGCCAACAAAACACTAGCCTGATGATCGACACACTATGCGAAACCAATCTTCCGAAACAAGAAGAAAGGAACCGCCAAAACTACCGTCAAGGCCAGGTCTTGAGTTTGGTTTGGTCAAATAGTTTGAAGTTTGCAGCATCACACCGGTGGTTGTTAGCCCACGAAAAACTAAACCTTTTTCAATGCCCTAGCGGCCACGTGACACACAGTTTCCTGTCATGTGACTTGCAGAGCGCGTGCCTAGTGCGGGACAGCGTTTCCGCCGCGCCCTGCGAGTCCGAGCTGTCGCCAGCGCCTCCGATGTTCACGTGCAGGAACGGCGTGCAGTTCATTCCGTACTCTCTAGTCTGTGATTTCACCAACGACTGCAGCGACTTCGGTGACGAGAGCTTCTGCGTCGTCCCCTCTGGCTCAAGCTTGACCTGCGGCAACATGCAGGTAAGCCTACAGTCTCATTCTCCTCATTTTGTCATAAAACTGAAAGGCTGCCAACGCTTAACTCACCTCCTGTTTATTTTCGCTTTTCCTTTCAGTGTGTTACTGATAGCCAGCGCTGTGACGGAGAAATCAACAGTACTGCCAGAACGGCGCTGACGAGGTCTGGTGTCACGCCTGTGTGCCTCAACGTCTCAACAAGTCCACCTACAACGGTCACGGGTCATGGTCTTTCGACGTCATTCACGGCAACAACACGACGGTCTGTCCGGACAGCCATTTCAGATGCTTGGACGAGGAGTATTGCCTGCCGGTGTTCTTGCGTAGTAACGGCGTCTACGACTGTCCTGGCCACGAGGACGAGGCGGAATGTAACGAACTGGAGTTTCCTGGTTTCTACCGTTATCGCGCTTCCTACATCTGTGTGCACCAAGACCATCTGTGTGACGGCATATTACAATGCCCGCATCAAGACGACGAGCTGTTCTGTCTCGTCACCTGCCCGTCTTTGTGTACCTGTTTCGGCCACGCATACTTCTGCAGGCAGCGCTCTGACGTCATCAGTCACAGGCAACTTCGCTTCCTGCAGGCATCTTACAGCGGTATGACTCCCAATGACGTCACAGACCTGCCTCTGCCCATCATCGTGGTGCTGGCCTCCTGTGGCATTCGCCATCTTGACGTCCTTGACCATCAAAATCTGCATTACCTTGACCTGAGTAACAACGACATAGAGACCTTCAGTGTCGTTCACGTAAAGCGACTGAAACATTTGGTGACGTTAAGACTGGCGGGAAATCCATTAGTCTTTCCTGCCATCAGTTCCTCCGTGACGTTAACTTAAGTGCGTAACCTTGACCTGTCCAACATTTCCATGCCAACACTAAATGTTAGCGCGTTGTCGTTGTTCCCCAGCTTGAGGTCGCTAAACCTGTCATACAGCCGTGTAGTGACGGTGACTGCTGACGGCCTTGCCTACTTGGCACAACTCAGTGAGCTAGATGTAACGGGCAGTCCTCTCACCATCTTCCCAACCACGGCACTCTAGTCGCTGGCAGAGTTGCAGCTGGTGCGCGCCGATAATTACAAGCTGTGCTGTCGCGCCACGCTGCCCAACGGCTTCCATCTGGCCCGCTGCCACGCGCCGTCTGACGAGATCTCGTCCTGTCAAGCTTTGCTGCGCTCCGATTTCTACCGCGTCACACTCAGTGTTATGGGCACGCTGGCTTGCTGGTCAACCTGTCCACCTTCGCCTACAGGTTGTACTCTTCCACTCTGACCTCCGGCTACCTGGTCTGGTCACTCACCTCTGCGCGGCCGACCTGCTGATGGGTGTGTACCTGGCGGTGATCGGCGTGGCGGACCGGGTCTATCTGGGTACGCACCTGTGGCAGGACAGGGAATGGAAGGGGAGCGTGGCGTGTCAGTCCGCGAGGTTTCTGTCCTTACTGTCGTACGAGGTGTCCACCTTCATCATCTGCCTTATCACCCTCGATCGCTTTCTTGTGCTCCGCTTTCCTTTCAAGAAGACGCATCTCAGCCCCGCCTAGCGCACGTGGCGAGTGGCCTTGATATGGGGCGTGGGTTTAGTATTGGCATGGTCCCGCTTATGCCTGGCACCGCGCACTGGCAGTACTACGGCCAGTCCGGCATCTGCATCCCACTCCCCAATCAGCAACAAACACTTTCCGGGCCACGCCTATTCCTTCGGCGTCATGATTGTGCTGAACGTTTTCCTCTTCGTCCTGATCGCCTTCGGTCAGTGGTCCACCTACTGGTCCATCCGCGTTAATAGGTTGTCGCAGGCTGACAACAGCAGCAGCCAGTCTGTTACACTCCGTTTGATGTTGGTGTTTTTCTATCAGTATCTGATTCAGCCCCAATGCTGAATTCCTGATAGGGTGTAACTCAGATTCGTTTATCCACGCAGCCTGCTCAAGCAGCATACAAGTCACAAAGTCGACGTATGAAGTTTTCCCCTTTTTATTCAGCACACATCAACAACTGCATACAATCGCTCAATCGCCTTTCCACTCTCAAGTTTACTTTCCAACTTACTATCAACAACAATAACTATATATCAACAACAGTGCGGCACACAATTTTATAACCTCTCTCTCTTCCCGAACAATTTCGAACCCGGTAGAAATGACGCACTACCACCAATCAAATAAAAGATCGTCATCACTGACTTACGTCATACATTATTACTTCCCGTCCCAGAATGTTCGCAATTATCTACGTCCATCAAGAAACTTCGATCGATAGTAAACAAGGAGATCTAGAGGATTCTCCAACAATATCGACTAACGAAAATTATCAACGTTATACAAAGCTTCCTCTAACCACAACGCAAACTCAAATCAAAGGTAAATAAACTCTATTATTGAATACTTTGCAAATCGAAACGATTAGATCTATCGTGCGCGTTTCCGACGTACTACCATTCGCGTTTCAACGTAACACAGTCTAAAGACCTGGTCATCGCTCGGCGCCTCTTCACCGTCATCATGTCGGACTTTGCCCGCTGGTTTCCCAAGGAGCTGCTGGGACTGCTGGCGGCGCACGGCACGGCTGTGTCCAGCGAGGTCAATGTGGCCATGGCCATTGTGGTGCTACCGCTGAACTCGGCCCTCAACCCTTTTCTCTACACACTCAACGCGGTGCTAGAGAAACGGCGTCGTGCCAGTAACACAGCCTCGATGAAGAGGATCACCTCACATGTATTGACTGCTGGCCATGCATCTGCTTCACGGCGACAGTTGCTTTGTCAAGCCACGCAGACTGTGTAAATAACAATAATAACATAGGCCTGTGGCGTAAGATAGTACACAGGGAATTTCATACCACGGACTGCACAATACAGTGAAAAACAGTATAATACAATACTATACACTACACTACATTACAATACAATACAATACAATACAATACATTCGAAGGCCAAGAGACCGAAAAAAGGAGAATCAAAGGTTTTACGGAAGGAGAGAGAGAGAGAGAGAGAGAGAGAGAGAGAGAGAGAGAGAGATGGTGATGAGTGTGTGGTCAGAGGAGGGTCGAGGGGAGTGAGTGAGAGGTCATTTCAGTGTATATGCCAACATCTCTCTCTCTCTCTCTCTCTCTCTCTCTCTCTCTCTCTCTCTCACTCTCTCTCTTTCTCTGTGCATACCTAAGTATTCTCCGTGGTTCCTACGCGCTAGCATGGATTAAATGAAATAAATATGGGAAGATTTGGAAGACATAATTTATTTGTGATCAGCTTTATTATTTCCAGCTTATCAAAGCAAGCTCGCTAACACCAAAATGTCAAGTTGTAAAATGTGTGGATATTGTCGCGAAATGTGCATCTGCCAATACGTACAGCACACTTTATTAGTTTTATTAAAAAACAGTATGGCACACTTTATTCAGCAAAGAAAAAGTTGAGTACAGGACCCTACAACAGACTCCTCGAAGAAAGCCTGGGGCTTACACTTTTGGAGACAAAACGTTTATCATGGTAATTCTTTACCATCACGAACAGTAAAAAAGAAAAATTTTAACCACTTTATTGACATTTTGTGAGAAGAAAAATAGCCCGCTTTATTTAGCTGGCATCCTGAACGACTAGCATGACCAAACGGTTGTGACAATGCTGGGTGATGAAAGAGGTATGCTGAGACTCGGGAAGAACGTGGGTATGGTCTGGGCTCTCCTGAAGCTGACGCATCACATTCTGTGCAAAGAAACAACAAAAGAAACAATAAAGCAGCTGTTGCCAAACGCGCGGAGATGCTGGAATGAGATTAATTCATGGTGGCGTCTGAAGCAGTTAAAAAAAAAAGTTCGTTTGAAGATAGATTATGTTTAATTATTTGTTCCAAAGATTATAACTCTTGTAGGGTGCAAACAATGAAGAAAACACGGCACAGAGGAAAATAGTTTAAAAAGGACAGACATACACTAAAACTGTTTCAAACACATTTTAAATTGGATTTTCAAAGGGCCTTTGAATTTCAAAACTTCGAAAATTCTACTCGTACTCTACAAAACTCGTAGGAGATTCAATTTGTGCCCCCAAAGTTGTGAAATATAATGTTAGTTTTGTTTTCTACGTTTCATAACGTGCACGTACTCTTACTGTATGTTTCTCCCTTTGGTGTTTCACAAGGCTCGGTAATGGCACTTGTTCTATTTACATTGACACATCATTCGATATCCGTATTTCCCACCCAGATAAGACTATTAAACCTTGTAAGTCTCAAGAATCAGGAAAACGAGTTTCTCTTTGCATTTTTTTCTCCATTTTACCTAACTGAATACATGACTTTATGTTTGTCAGTAAGTACTCATTGCACTAGTTTCATTTAGAACCCAAGTTTGCAACTTACCTGAATATGAAGGATGCCCTCCATGGTGGCCAAGCTGTTATGTTCGTCTTCTGTCAAAATCATCACGTAGCAAACATGATTGAAGCGATGCAGCATGGTCCTCTAAAAAAAAGGAGTATTATAGGTACATCCCATGATGGTCACGTGCGTTTTATATTAACAGTGTTCAACTCAAACTCAAATCATAGATCAAGTCAATCGTTAAGCTTTTATTAACACGACAACCATCCGATCAACCCGCATAAGCTAAAGATCGTGTATAAATAATATATGAGTTCTACATTACTAAGCACTAATGTTTATTTGGTATCAGGTTTCTTATCCTATCCTATCCCGTAGCTCGAAGGTCGTTGAGGCACCACAGATGATAGTTTAACCAGCGTACTCCATCTTTCTCTGTCCTCAGTAACCCTCATGACTTCGCTCAGTGTAAAGCCAGTCCATTCTCGAATGTTGTCCTCCCACCTCTTTTCTGTCTCCCTGTTCTTCTGCCTACTTGCACCGTGCCTTGCAGGATGATCTTTCAAGGCCTGATGACGTGGCCATACCATCGGAGTTTCCGGTTCTTCACAACTGTGAGCTTGTCATCGTGTTGTCCAATGGCTTGTGTGATGGTCTGTCGGACCTCGCTGTTGGTGATGTGCTGGGTATAGGAAATGCCCAGAAGTCTTCTGTAGCATCTCATCTCCATGCTTTGTATTCTTCGTTGTAGATCTGCTGTGAGGATCCATGTTTCGCAAGCGTATAGGAAGATGGAGATGACAAGGGAGCGCAGCAACCTTACCTTGGAATGTAGACTGATGGTCTTGTCTCTCCAAATGGGCTCAACCTTGTCAGGGCGGCAGTTGTTTGTGCGATCCTGGAGAGGACTTCCTGTCGGGACTCATTGTCTAATATAATGGCTCCTAAATATTTGAAGCTATGCACTGTGTTGAGGGATTGGCCTTGGATTTTGATGTCCATGTTGATGCCATTGGTGTTGTTGGTCATCATTTTGGTCTTCTCTGCACTTATTTCCATTCCATAGGCTCTGGAGGTGGTGTCAAGCCTCTGTACCAACTCTTCAAGTTCTTGTCCCTCTCCAGCCAATCCATTAATGTCATCCGCAAAACGGAGGTTGGAGATTGCTCTACCCCTATGCTGACTGTGCCTTCGTGATCTGCAATCTGACATGATGCGCTCTAGGAAGATGTTGAAGAGTGTTAGAGAGAGTAAGCGTACTTGAGGCACACCGATTGTTGTTTTGAACCAGTTCCCAAAGGCGCTGATGTGGAGGACTGCACTTGTAGCCTTGTCATACAGGCTTTTCATAACTTCAGTAACTTAGGGCTGATTTTGTACACTCTCAAGGTTGCCCATAGAGCTGCATGCCAGATTCGGTCAAACGCTTTCTTGAAGTCTACAAACACATGATATAGATGTTGTTGGTATTTCTCACAGATTATTCTGAGGTTGAAAATATGTTCAGTGGTACTTCGCCCTGCCCTGAATCCTGCTTGTTCTTCAGCTATGATTTGTTCAGCTTGGGGTTTCAACTTGTTGAGCATTATTTTCAGGAAGGCCTTTCTTTGATGGCTGACGAGACTGATGGTGCGGTAATTTTCACACTCCTGAAGGTTACCCTTTTTGTGAAGAGGTATGACAAGCGACTGGGTCCATGGTGTAGGCCACTCCTTCCTCTGCCAGATCTTTTTGCAGATAATGGTGAGGGCATCAATCATCGCGTCTTCCTGCTTGAAGCTATTTTGCGTGTATGTTGTCCACTCCCGCTGACTTCCCCTTCTTCAGTGATAGCACTGCTGCCTCAACTTCTTCCTCTTCTCTGTTCTGGGACACGGTAGAACTGATGGGTCTCCGTTTAGTGTGTGTTTGTAAAGGTTAGGACAATACTCTGTCCAACTATCCAAGACTTCTTTTTCTTCGGTACTGCCGACATGCTTTGGATCGTGGAGACATTAGGCCTTCTTGCTGTTGTTCTTGTTCAGACTGTTCTCTATTTCCTGGCATTGATCTTCTATCCAGTTCTCCGTTGCTGTGCACATGGCTTTTCGGATGTTATTGTTGATTTTTCAATAGGCATCGGCTCCCTGCGAGGTGTTCTTTTTCTTCTTCATCTCTCTTCGTTTATCACACAGGTCCAAAAGTTCAGGTGTGATCCACGGTTTGTTCTTTGGGCGGTGCTTGCCAAGGATCTCAGTGGCGGCATCTGTCACAGCTGAGTTGAAGGTGGTGGTCATGGTGTTGATAACTACTTTACCAGCTTCCAAAGTGGGCAGTTGGGCAAATTTCCCTCCAATTGTTGCTTGGAATATTTCTGCCACCTTCGGGTCTTGCAGGCTTATTAATCGCATTACGTTGTACAGATGTAAACAAAGCTAGATCTAACCTAATGTTTGATCCAATCGAGAACCTCTTCATACTTAAAGCACTAGCAAAGGATTTGTTATGAGGCTGTGAGCAGTATAAAATTGTAAATTCTCCTGCTACCACTACTACTACTACTACTACTACTACTACTACTACTACTACTACTACTACTACTACTACTACTACTACTATTACTACTACTACTACTACTACTACTACTATTACTACTACTACTATTACTACTACTACTATTACTACTACTACTACTACTACTACTACTATTACTACTACTATTACTACTACTATTATTACTACTACTACAACTACTACTACTACGACTGCTTCTACTACTACTACCACCACCATCACCACTACTACAGCTACTACTACTACCACCACCACTACTACTACTATTACTAACACCACCACTGACAACAACAGCAACAACAAGAATTACTACTACTACCGTAACCACCACCACCAAAAACAACTACAGCACAGCAACTACTACTACAACCCTTACCTCCACCACAAACAACTACAACAGCAACTACCACCACCATCACAACCATCAACAACAACACCAGCAAGTACTATTTATTTACTCAATCGTTGCTATAACCACATACTACCACTACTATTAAAGCAACCACCACGACTACGACTACCAACAACAATTACGGCGACGACGACAAAAACACCTTCATGCAATAACTAAGTAGGCCAAAAAATGTCTGTTTACAGTATTCCGACCGACACTACATTTTTGGCCCGACCTTACACTTTTTGGGGGGATCGTCTGGAAAACTATTTTTTTTAAAACCAAAAAATCGCACCCAAGGTAGAAAAGGGAAAAAAATAACAAAATAAAGCCGACCTACCGACCCTATTTTTTACCCTACAGTATGCTACCTTAAACAGACTTTGTTTTGGGCCGTACTCACGGTGGGAACGTTATAGTAGAACTGGTCTTCAGCAAGCTGTAGAAAATGGAGAGAAAAAATAAACACACACATTGAATATTCCTTTCTATATTGATAAACTGATTTAAAAGTGGGTAGAAACTGCATTGTATGTTTCAGGCAAACTTAGTTAGTTAGTATATCGTTCAATGAATAATTGCAAAAAAAATATTATTATTATTATTATTATTATTATTATTATTATTATTATGATGATGATGATGATGATGATGATGATGATGATGATGATGATGATGATGATGATGTTCATTGTAATTTTTATACAAGAAATCTTTAATATCCAACTTGTACATGACATGCGTAACAGAAAAACAATCGCCTTCTTGGTGTTGGCTCAAAACTGTAAATAAATGGACAATAAATAAAATATGTTGTTGTTATTATTATTATTATTATTATTATTATTATTATTATTATTATTATTATTATTATTATTATTATTATTATTATTATTATTATTATTATTATTATTATATTAATATTATTATTGAGATTACAGTGGAACCCCTGAAGTACGACCCCCTTTTTTACGACTCCCCCTCTGTTATGACCAAATTGTCATTGACGGATCGTTTTCCTTCTTTACTTGTCTTCTCATTTACGACCACCCAAACGCGACTTACGACCTAGGTTATATGCCTTTTTTACGACTTGTCAGCGAAATATTTCCTAAAAGTACTGAGGTTATTGTCGTTCAAAAAAGATCGCTAAATGTTGAGAAAACCACATGCAGACGACAGGATGTCTTTTTCGTCAAATCTCACGAGAAATGAGATTTGGCGTGAGATTTCATATATCAACAATATGGCGAATGCAGAGCATGTTGAAAAAAGAAAACGCACAGCATTAACTCTTGGGCAAAGAGTAGACGTTGCTAAACGTAGCAATGCTGTAGCATAGCAAAACGTAGCAAAATCAAGTGACAGGTTAGAAAGAGTTTTCGTTTTACACCATGCTTTTAAAAGATTACATACATTAAACTTCAGTTTTTTTTCCTCATGTTTTTATTTTTTCTTTCTTTCTTTATGTGTGTTGTGTATACATATACAGTATTAAAAAAACAAACATGTCATTACATTTTAAATTACATTATTTGATTATTTAGTTTTGTAATAAGTGTAAAGAATGTGGAACACTATACATTGGGTTTTGTAACTTTAAGTGTAACAAAAGGCAGTCCAAACTGAACCCCCTTTTTTAAGACCCCCCTCTTTTAAGACCGATTTTTCCAATTTTTTTTGAAGTCGTAAAAGAGGGGTTCCACTGTATTATTATTATTATTATTATTATTATTATTATTATTATTATTATTATTATTATTATTATTATTATTATTATTATTATTATTATTATTTATTATTATTATTATTATTATTATTATTATTATTATTATTATTATTATTATTATTATTATTATTTATTATTATTATTATTTTTATTATTAATATTATTATTATTATTAATATGTATTGGGGGTAGCTGTGTGACTCAATGGTAGAACCAGGATTCGCATCACAACGGCGACAGAGATATTTATTTTCTGAACTATGTCTGTAAAGATCCTTTATTCGCCAGTCCACGTGCAAACTTGTCGCCTGCAGTGGTGCTTAAAACACAAACAAACAAACAAACAAAACTACTCGGTCATTCAAATAAAATGGCAGTTTGATAGATAAAGGTATAGGAGCATGTAACATCTAGGTCTGTCGGGATGGTCTTGGGTGTGGGACTGTACGCCTGACCCTGCAAGTTAGCTTCCATAGCTGCATCACTTTAAAATCCAGCTTTCGGCGACCATCTTGAACAGCTAAGTTGGCGAGTTACATGTCGAGTGTGATAAAATAGAACGCCTAATTATTTATTTATTTATTTATTTATTTATTTATTTATTTATTTATTTATTTATTTATTTGTGTATGGACTTATTAAGATAGTTAAAATAAAGTGTGAAAGAAGAACATTACATTACATGATTATTGGTTTAGGTCCAGCGGACTCTTCCGAGCCAAATCAGGACCGGACAACCTTTGATCCGCATAAAAGATCTGCTGAAACAACCCTAGTGGTAAAACTGAAATCTCGCCACCAGCCAGTCACTTTACAATAAAGACATCCCACGCAGGGGACGCTGAGGCTGTACTCTAATTTATTGAAACCCCGTTTACAAAAACAAAATAGAATACAAACATCATTATAAATTATCAACAAAACACATACATATAAAATGCCTACATTGCTAAATTATATCATAGGAAGCCCTAGTTACCACCTGGCAGAAAGCGTCCAATATTCTCAAACTGATCCAACAGACCTCATACACAAATAAGGAGTCTTGTCCCGGAAGAGTTTTCAAGAAAAAAGGTAAGAGACTGGTCTAGCGAAGAAGAAGATAGTATAGCAGATTGATAGAATAGAGCAGGAATGAGAAAGAGCAAATGAGAAAGACAGCGACAGTGGGAATTTAAAGCACTAAATTTCCAGAAAGTGGGGATACTATTTATACTGAAACCCCCGGCACCCCAACGGGGGTGAAAGAAGAACAAGTGGTGTTTAAGTGTGACCCGGTGGATCCCAATCTTTAACAAGCTTTTCCGGCAGAGCAACTGTTGTGTGAAGTTTAAGATTTTCAGTTAGCAACACACCAGCGTTCAGTCATTATAATTAGCCATTATCATCCATCATCCATCATCATCATCATCATCATCATCATCATCATCATCATCATCATCATCATCATCATCATCATCATCATCATCATCATCATCATCATCATCATCAAATGTGTACGCGGAAGTGTACAGCAAGAATGTGTATTATGGGCCTGGTTGTCATTTTTTAAAATAGTTTATTAATGTGATGCATCATTTATTTCCTTTGGTTTTACCTTTTCATTCTTTTAAACATACCCTACATGTCACGTGTATTAACTTATGTGTTTGTGCAACAGAACGCACATTTCTATGTACTGTTCACAGACGAATACAAATAATAATAATAATAATAATAATAATAATAATAATAATAATAATAATAATAATAATAATAATAATAATAATAATAATAATAATAATAATTTTAAAAAATAACAATAATAATAATAATAATAATAATAATAATAATAATAATAATAATAATTTTAAAAAATAACAATAACAGCAGCAACAACATCAATAATAATAATAATAATAATAATAATAATAATAATAATAATAACAGCAGCAGCAACAACAACATCAACAACAATAACAACAACAACAACAATAATAATAATAATAATAATAATAATAATAATAATAATAATAATAATACAGGATTCCATCACGCGCTTACATTCAATCCAACACAAAGCGCGGTGATTTAAAGAGTCTCCGTCTCAATTTTATCATAGGCCAATTCACCAGGGGTGTCGGATAGTGCAGTGGTTGGAGCACTCGCTACTGTGTCGAAAGTGAAGCACCGTCCGGTGCGGTTAGCACTTGGATGGGTGACCGCTAAGGTGTGAAGCGACAAACAACAACGCCCCCAGTTGACTCAACTGTGATTGAGTACCTACTCTCTTGAGGGTGGGGAAGGTAAAGCAGCGAGGGAGAGAGTTGGGCATCACCCTCATTACGCTGGCCCAAGATAAGTGTGATCTCCAACATCACGCTCCCCTACGGCCACAAGGCTATGGGACTACCTTTACCTTTACCTTTACCAATTCATATTAAAAATTAACTAGCCCTGTATCAGCATCATTAACAAATGCATATATTTAATTATTGCATTAATTACAAACAAAATCGTTCCTTACCACCACGGCGACTGCGACGACCAAAAGAGCAAACACGGCCTTCATGGCTGATGATTTTTGCTGCGTCTTCTTTTACACTCAATCAATCAACCAAACACACGACTCCTAGCAGACCTTTCACTGATTGTGCCTTTTTTTAAAATTAAACCTGTGGGAATCGAGGGTCTGGTTCTTAGATTAACTTTTTATACCTACTGGGTCGACCTAGATTCTCAATGTCCTTGCTTTAAAGGGTCCCAAGTTCAACACATTTCAGCCTCACAGAACTTTTTTCAAACTCCAAGTGTGTCCCACCGCCCATCCCCACCATATCCTCAACCAAAATTATGTAAAACACCTAAAAAAACCGCTGTCAACAGTATGACTTTCATATAAGGCTAAGGTCGTGCAAAAGGTCCAGGACGAGTCAAATGCCCACCCTCAAAATAGACGAAACCACGTGATGCAACGATTCCTATAATGCTTTACCGTCGTCCATTGAGCTTCAAGCTTTCCCGCCTCAAGAGACAAAAGCAGATTAAATAGAAAGTTTTCTATTTTACTTCATTGTTTTATGCATGTTTTTTTTTATGTAAATTTCAAGCTTCGTGTTTTTATTGCTGACATTTAGATATTCTAGGAAACGAAACATGTGTCAGATGTCTTCATGCTAGAGGGATCTGCCTATTAGACCGATTGAGGCAAGTCTAAACGATTAACCTCCATTGTTTCATTCGAGGCATACCACGATTTGCAAATTGACCCTTTGGGACCAAGCGCCCATTACCATTATACCATCATTTAAATGTGATAGCAATGGAATTTTCCCAAGCAAACTCAATGCCACACACACACACACCCACACACACACACACACACCCACACCCACACACCCACACACACACACACACACACACACACACACAAATCAATCACCCCTTTAAGTACTGTTTAAGACCTTTTTAAGTTTTTTGGTTTTTTGTATTTAAAGGTCGAGGGTCATCTCTGCTGGCTTGACTTTTATGTTTTCGTCCCTCACGCTATTTATCGGTCACGTACTTTCTAAAATAATGATGTCCTACCATTGTTCTTCTGTTCTGTAGTAGTCTCCCGATCCCTGTCCGTCATTAGAAGATACAATAAAAACTTTGAGTCTTAAGTCTCTTCTGTCTCTGTCTGTTTCTCCGTCTGTCTGTATGTGTGTCTGTCTGTCTGTCTCTCTCTAACGTGCGTGTGTGTGTTTGTGTATGTACTGATTGCTGTCTATAGAATGTGTGCGTGTAGTTGTAAATCTGTGTGCTAAATATAAAGAGAGTGAGAAAGAGAGAGCGCGTGTGTTTACGAGAGAGAGAGAGAGAGAGAGAGAGAGAGAGAGAGAGAGAGAGAGAGAGAGAGAGAGAGAGAGAGAGAGAGAGAGACCCAGTTTCTTCTATCTTTGGCGTAGTCCAAGGTCAAAACAAATATTATTCAATCATTGATGGTATTGGGGCCTAGGAATGGGGGACGGAGTGGGGGAGAAGGGGGGAAGGAGAGAGATGAGGAATAGTAAAGCCGTCACCGAATTGATAAGACAGTGCCACAGAAGAACAGTACAGACCTCATACGTCCATGCGTACTCGTAAAATACGAAAGAAGGAAAGAAAATATAACATTCGATTCCTTTAGTGTTAGTAGTAAACGTAAAAACAACGACCGCAACACATCATGCATTCAAACACACGATGATATCTCTGATGGTTCAATGAGAATTGAAGAACTTTAACCCCCGTCTTTCCTGCGATGACGACTCCCCCCCCTCCCCTCCTACCTCCCCTTACCCCCCCCCCCCTTATCCCCCTCCCCCTTCCCGTCTGCCGTATGGTCAAGGGTGGATGTAGAGGTTGAACGTCAAACTTCATTCATTCACTCAAACACGCCAACAAAACAAAATGAAACGTGAGAGAAATCACTGGCGCATTGCTCAAGAAGAATGGATCCTCGACAGCTCCTGGGTAGCGAAAAGAGTGAATTATTTTGCGATATGCCAGACGGGGTAACCTTCCCAGGGAACAAGGGGTAGGGACTTAAATTAGCACTGAACCACCAGAGCAATCATGCTGCTAAAACGGACAGTGAACAATGGCAATTTGTTTTTAAAAATTTCGCCCACCACGAGTTTGGAACCTGGCACACCGCCAGGCGAACGCTCTACCACTTGACTTGAGCTATGGCGGTGGGGAAGAATCAGTGGCCCCTATGCTATCGAGGATGAACTAATTCTTTCCGCTACCTCTACCATGCACTGGAAGATCCATTCTTCTGAGGTTAATGCACCTGTGGAGAAACCAGATAACAGGTACGCTATAAAAAACAAACAAACAACAACATTAGAATGCTTTCTATGTACATGCAATGCATTATATGTGCATATAATCAAAGACTGTAGAACAATAAGACAGGCAACTCCTTCTATACATATACTAATGAAGCCGAGGACAAGGACTAGGTTCATTCCCTTGGATAGTAGATTGGGGGGTGGGGGTGGGGGGAGAGTTTATTAAGGAATACAAGTACCAGTGTCATTATAGTATTAAATTCATGTGATCGTGCATGCTGTAGTATTTAACAACTGTTCATTTATTCTACTACTACTACTACTACTACTACTACTACTACTACTACTACTACTACTACTACTACTACTACTACTGCTATTATTATTATTATTATTATTATTATTATTATTATTATTATTATTATTATTATTATTATTATTATTATTATATTATTACTGTTAATTTTAATTTTTTATGTTTTTTTTTTCTTCTATTAAATAAAATAAAGATCATATTTGAAAAAAAAAATCAAACCTGGCACTGTTATCTCTTCCATATATAACCATGGACCCAGTCGCTTGCCATCACTCTTTCCAAAAAAGGTAACTTCAGGAATGTGAAAATTACCGCACCATTAGCCTCATCAGCCATCCAAGCAAGGTCCTCCTGAAAATAATACTCAACAGGTTGAAACCCCAAGCTGAACAAATCATAGCTGAAGAACAAGCATGATTCAGGGCAGGGCGAAGTACTACTGAACAGATTTTTAACCTCAGAATAATCTGCGAGAATATCATGTGTTCGTAGACTTCAAAAAGGCGTTTGACCGAGTGTGGCATGCAGCTCTGTGGGCAACTATGAGAGTGTACAACATCAGCAATAAAATTATTGAAGTCATCAAAAGCCTGTATGACAAGGCTACCAGTGCAGTCCTCCACAACAGCGCTATCGGAAACTTGTTCAGAACAACAATCGGTGTGCGTCAGGGATGCCTACTCTCTCCAACACTCTTCAACATCTTCCTAGAGCGCATCATGTCAGATGCACTTGCAGATCACGAAGGCACAGTCAGCATAAGGGGAAGAGCAATCACCAACCTTCGTTTTGCGGATGACATTGATGGAATGGCTGATGAGGAACAAGAACTTGAACAGCTGGTACAGAGGCTTGACACCACCTAGCCTATGGAATGGAAATAAGTGCAGAGAAGACCAAAATGATGACCAACAACACCAAAGGCATCAAAACGTACATCAAAGTCCAAGGCCAATCCCTCAACACAGTGCATAGCTTCAAATATTTAGGAGCCATTGTATCAGACAATGGGTCCCGACAGGAAGTCCTCTCCAGGATCGCACAAAACACCACTGCCCTGGCTAGGCTGAAGGCAATTTGGAAAGACAGGACCATGAGTCTACATACCAAGGTAAGACTACTGCGCTCCCTGTCATCTCCATCTTCCTATAAGCTTGCGAAACATGGACCCTCACAGCAGATCTCCAACGAAGAATACAAAGCATGGAGATGAAGTGCTACAGAAGACTTCTGGGTATTTCCTATACCCAGCACATCACCAACGACGAAGTGCGACAGACCATCACACAAGCCATTGGACAATACGATGACATGCTCACAGTTTTGAAAAAACGTAAACTCCGATGGTATGGCCACGTCACCAGATCATCAGGTCTTGCAAAGACCATCCTGCAAGGCACAGTGCAAGGAGGTAGAAGAACAGGGAGACCGAAAAAGAGGTTGGAGGACAACATTCGAGAATGGACTGGTTTGACACTGAGCGAAACAATCAGGGTTGCTGAGGACAGGGAAAGATGGAGTATGCTGGTTAAACGATCATCTGTGGTGCCTCTACGACCTCCGAGTTACGAGATATACATAGGGCTCGAATTACCGGGAAGGATGATATATATATATATGGCATCAATATATCAATATATCGGGCATCCCCCCCCCCCCGGTAATACTATATATATATATATCCTATCCTATCCTATCCCGTAACTCGAAGGTCGTAGGGGCACCAAAAATGAGCGTTTAACCAGTGTACTCCATCTTTCCCTCCCTCTTCTTCTACCTCCTTACACTGTGCCTTGCAGGATGGTCTTTGCAAGATGTTGTACACTCTCATGGTTGCCGCAGAGCTGCATGCCAGACTCGGTCAAACGCCTTTTTAAAAGTCTACGAACACATGATATAGATGTTGTTGGTGCTGTAGGTATTTCTCGCAGATTATTCTGAGGTTGAAAATCTGTTCAGTGGTACTTCGCCCTGCCCTAAACCCTGCTTGCTCTTCAGCTATGATTTGTTTAGCTTGGGGTTTCAACCTGTTGAGTATTATTTTCAGCAGGACCTTGCTTGGATGGCTGATGAGGCTGATGGTGCGGTAATTTTCACATTTCTGAAGGTTACCTTTTTTGGGAAAGAGTGATGACAAGCGACTGGGTCCATGGTGTAGGCCACTCCCCACTCTACCAGATCTTGTTACAGCTAATGGTGAGTGCGTCAATAATCGCTTCTCCTCCTGCTTGAAGCAGTTCCGCGGGTATGTTGTCCACTCCCGCTGACTTCCCCTTCTTCAGCGATTGCACTGCTGCCTCAACTTCTTCTCGGAGAATTGGGAGGAGTTCTTCTTCTCTGTTCTCTGGACATGCTAGAACTGATGGGCCTCCGTTTGCTGTGTGGTTGTAAAGGTCAGAGCAGTACTCTGTCCATCTGTCTAAGACTTCTTGTTCTCATGTAAGGCCAGACTTGCTTTGGATCGTGGAGATCTCGGGCTGTTTAACACTTGTTAGCCGCTTTACAGTCTGGTAGGCCTTCTTGCTGTTGTTCTTGTTCAGACTGTTCTCAATTTGCAGGCATTGCTCTTCTATCCAGTTTTCCTTTGCTGTGCGCATGCCTTTTCAGATGTCATTGGTAATTTTTCGGTAGGCATCAGCTCCCTGTGAGGTGTTCTTTTTCTTTTTCATCTCTCTTCGTTTATCACACAGGTCCAAAAGTTCAGGTGTGATCCACAGCTTCTTCTTTGGCCGGTGCTTTCCAAGGATCTTCGTGGCGGCATCTGTCACAGTTAAGTTGAAGGTAATGGTCATGGTGTTGACATCTACTTCACCAGCTCCCAAATTGGGCAATGGTGCAAATTTCCCTCCAATTGTGGCCTGAAATATTTCTGCCACCTCCGGGTCTTGCAGCTTATCCAGGTGGAACTTCAGTCTAGTGCACTTTGCTGTGTTTACTCTCTTCAAGTGAAGCCGAAAGGCATCATCACGAGATCGTGGTCACTTCCGATGTCTGCTCCTGGAAAAGTGCGTGTCCTGCCAATGTTGATGCTTGTTCTGAAGCGTTTCTTGACCATGATGTAGTCGATCTGGTTGTGATGCTCCCCGCCGGGACTGTGCCATGTCCATCGTTTGGATTTTTTGTGGAGACCAAGCGTGTTTGCCAGTATCAAACTGTTGTATCTGGCAAACTCCAAGAGTCTCAGACCTCTGTCATTTGTCTCGTTGTTGCAGTGGGGTCCACATGTGTCTTGTGGTGCGCATCTTGGCCAACTTTGGCATTCCAGTCGCCTTGCACTATGACTATGTCCTTCTTCGGCCCTTGGTCAAGGACAGCCTGTAGATTTTCATAGAAATCCTCCACTTCGCTGTCATCATAGTCTGATGTTGGGGCATAGGCCTGGATGGGGGTGATGATGAAAGGGGCTGCTCTCAGACGGATGGCAATTAGTCTACTGGAGACCGGGCGGCAACCTATGACAGTGGCTAGACGTTTGTTGTGGACCAAGAATCCAACTCCGTGTTCGTGCCTGTCATCTCTACCGCTGAAATAAAGCTTGTGGCCTTTGTCGGTCGTTGTTTCACCTAGGCCTTTTCAGCGCAGTTCGCTAATCCCTAAAACGTTCCATCGACAGTGGTCCATCTCGTGGGCCAGTTCTTCTAATTTTCTCTCCGCATTTATGATCCTGACATTCCAGGTTCATATGACGATGTTATTTCTGGTGCGGATCTTGCTAAGTTGTCCATCGGTAGCACACTTACATGTATCACCTCCGTCCTGGTGGCCAACGGAAGGCGCGGTCCTTGTCGATCCGAGCAACGACCGATCCGGTATGGAGTAAATGGTTTTATTCATCGTGCAGTGTGTCTTGGGCAAGAAAGACCTGGTAGGGCCCAATCCTCTCCAGGCTGTTGGCCACAGCCGATATCCACGAATACAGTGTGGCTCGCCCGAGCACGTGGTCGGTGAACCTGTAGTAACATGAGGTTCCTCCGCCCTGGCCGGTGACTTCTGTGTAGAAGACTTTCGCCCAGTGATGCCGTGCTGACATCACCCCTGTTAGTCGCCTCTTACGACACGTCGGGAAACGTTGGGTCTGTTCTAATCAGTGCCTGAACCCACAGGGTTCACAACCACCACCATCCTTTGCCAAAGAAAAGCTTGCATCTCGAGGTAGATTTCATAGTGTTCTGAGACAAGATGTCCACCTAGATAGCTCATGGGTAATAACCAAAGCAACTAAGCGTGTTTAAGTCGAATGCAATTCTCTCCCTCTAACTGTTCTTGTTGGGTTACGGCAAGACGGTGGGCTGATCTTTGTCGGTCTGTCTGTCTGTCTCTGTCTCTGCCTTTCTCTGTGTCTGTCTGTCTCTGTTTCTCTGTCTCTGCCTTTCTCTGTCTTTTCTCCACTCTTTCTCTACTCCCCGTGCTCTCTCTCTCTCTCACTCTCTCTCACTCTGTCTCATCTCCTTCCCCCTTCTCCCTCCCTCCCCCCTCTCTCTCTTTCTTTTTCTCTCTCTCTCTAGTGTACGTGGGTGCGTGTCAGTATGTCCCCCAAGCCCTGTGGTCATGTTTTTGTGTGGAAATGGTAACTCGCTCCATTAATTTTGATTAATAAATTATTTATTTATTTATTTATTTATTTATTCATTCATTCATTCATTCATTCATTCATTCATTCATTCATACGTACTGATTGCTGTACTAGATTGTGTGTAATCCTTCCTTCCCTCCCCTTCTTTCTCCCATCCCCCCCCCACCACCACCGTCTGTGAGTCTCTTTAATGGTGGTGTACACTTTCACTAACCTGGCGTGACATCTTACAACGCAAACAGACCTACATATAAGATAGTGCGGCATAACTTCACGTTAGAAAATGGATTACCTGCAGCTCTCATACTGTGATGTATGCGCGGATCATGGTTAGTTTAAACACAAAGTTAAAATTCTTGGGTCCAAATTTGAGAGGATGGTGGGGAGAGGGGGGGGACGGAGATTGGAGGGGGAGGGGGGCAGGCCGGGGAAAGGGGATGGGGGATAATCCAACTTTAGAAAATTGTGTGCGTGTGTGTTTGTAAAGATTGATTTATTTACAGAAACTGATGAAGACGAATAACTAGCAATACCTGTTGAGAGATAACATTACATGATTATTGCTTTAGGTCCAGCGGACTCTTCCGAGCCAAATCAGAGATAGTAGTAGTAGTAGTAGTAGTAGTTTGTAGTAGTAGTAGTAGTAGTAGTAGTAGTAGTAGTAGTAGTAGTAGTAGATTGTAGTAGTGGTAAGTACATGTAGTAGTCAGTAGCAGTAATAGTAGATGTTATAGTAAGCAGTAACAGTAATAGTAGTAATGTTGCTGTTGCTGCAGCTGCTGTTGCTGCTGCTGCTGCTTATGATGATGATGATGATAATGATAATGATGATGGTGATGAAGAAGAAGAAGAAGAAGAAGAAGAAGAAGAAGAAGAAGAAGAAGAAGAAGAAGAAGAAGAAGAAGAAGAATCAACAACCACAACAACATGTGATGAATTAGATAGAGAGTAACTCAGACTTAAAAAGACGGAGACAAAGAGAAAGACAGAGGAAGAGAGAGAGAGAGAGAGAGAGAGAGAGAGAGAGAGAGAGAGAGAGAGAGAGAGAGAGAGAGAGAGAGACAGAGACAGAGACAGAGACAGAGACAGAAAGACAAAGACATACATATATACAGCAGACAGATAGACAAAGAAAAAAAAGACGTGGGGATAGAGAGAGAAAGAAAGTAAATAATTAGTTTTATAACTGATTAGCTCCAAGTTTAACACTACCCTGCTTTTACCTGCTAGCCGGCTGGTTTAGAATTTTTAGCATAATAATTAAGATAATTAGGATTAGGTTACAGTTATGTCCTTAAACACACACACACACACACACACACACACACACACACACACCCACACACACCCACACACACCACACACACGCACACACTACAACAAGAGACTTTAAAGCATACATGCCCAATTTTTGTGCTGAAACTTTTATCTTGTGAGTACTCGTAAATCACGAATGATGACATAGCGTAAGGTGATGAACATGAAACGGTGTAGAAAATACTCCTCCTTTCAGCGAGGATGGGGATGTTTTGATTTCCAAGTTTTGGAATGTATGTTTTGTGAGTTGTTGGTTGTTGTTGTTGTTTTACCAGTCGAGCAATTAAATAAGGACAATGCTGTAATAATTAATTTAAATACTATATGGCTCAGATTTAAAAAAACAACAACAAAACAACAACACACACTTAAAGAACGTATACAAGTTTGTTCGCAAGTGAGTTATATCTCCGGATGTGTTGCCAGTTTACTCTCTCTCTCTCTCTACAAAGACTTTATTTTAAAAATGGTTTTACCTACGTTTAAAAAAAAATCGGACAACCCTCTTCAGATAGATCTAAATTAGTTTGAAGTTTGTGAATTAAGTTCAGTTTATGACAATGTTCTAAGTGAATTAAATGAAGCAAGCAATTATATACTATTTTTAGTTATTTTAATTTAAGAGCGTGTAGACTTGTTTACTTTAGTATGAGGCGCTTGCTAATTGTTTTGTATAGGTCCTCGCAGGCTTATTCTTCGCCCGTTGTTCCAATATTCCGACGCTCTACAAAGGCGATAATTATTATTATCTTAGCGACCGGAAACAAGGGTGGCGTCCGTTATGTGGAAGATATACCCAGTGCGGCTAAACGGGGTTTACTATCACCAACAACAGCGTGACGTATATCATAGACAGGGTGACCCTACTTTGTCTTCGGTCTACGACTATCAGCCTCCTATCAGGTAAACTATTTTATTTGAATTATTACGGGACTTTGACTTTACCTATCTTTTACTTATAACTTCTTACGTAGGCTTACCTACCTACCGATATACCCCCGTTGGGGTGCCGGGGGTTTCAGTATAAATAGTATCCCCACTTTCTGGAAATTTAGTGCTTTAAATTCCCACTGTCGCTGTTTTTCTCATTTGCTCTTTCTCATTCCTGCTCTGTTCTACTGCTCTGCTATACTATCGTCTTCTTCGCTAGCCCAGTCTCCTACCTTTTTTCTTGAAAACTCTTCCGGGATAAGACTCCTTATTTGTGTATGAGGTCTGTTGGATCAGCTTGGGAATATTGGACGCTTTCTGCCAGGTGGTCACTAGGGCTTCCTATGATGTTATTATTTAGCAATGTAGGCATTTTATGTGTATGTGTTTTGTTGATAATTTATAATGATGTTTGTATTCTATTTTGTTTTTGTAAACGGGGGTTCGATAAGTTGGGGTGAAGCCTCAGCCGTCCCCTGCGTGGGATGTCTTTATTGTAAAGTGACTGGCTGGTGGAGGGCATTCAGTTTTCCCACTAGGGTTGTTTCAGCAGATCTTTTATGCGGATTGGGGGTTGTCCGGTCCTGATTTGGCTCGGAAGAGTCCGCTGGACCTAAAGCAACAATTATGTAATGTAATGTAATGTAACCTACCGATATTTACTTACGTACACATTCACTCACTGACTAAAACTCACGCATTCATTATTTATTGGTTGGTTGATTCATTCATTATTTATTGGTTGGTTGATTCATTCATTCACACCCGCAGTCCTACTCCCTCCTATATTGTTTCAACTTATTGCTTGCTTACGTTTTTATTAGGCTTGCTCCCTTTCCTTCTTCCTTCCTTCATTCCTTCCTTCCTAACTCATTCATTAATTCGTTAATTCATTAATTTATTCCTCCCTTTCTAAAAGAAGGCAAGCCAAGATCTTGTATAAATATTTATAGACCGATTTCGCTAAACTCTCATGTTGGTAAAGTATTGGAGAAAATTATAAATAAATGTTTATTTCACTACTGCGAAAAGAACAACATCATACCAATTAATCAACCTGGATTCAGAAAAGGCAGAAATACCTGTGACCATCTTGTTAAATTAACAAATCAAATTTAAAAAAGCAATTTGCAAGAAGAAAGAGTATTTTAGCAACTTTTTTTTTATGTTAAAAAGGCATATTACTTCATTTAGCTATTTCTCTTATTAGGTCTATTGTATTATATGGTCAAGAAGTTTATTTTGCTGTTTCAAAAAACATATATCAAGAAACTTAAAAGTTTAGATTGCAGAGCAATAAAATTAGCTCTTGGGATTCCAGTAAGTACAAATACTATTAAAAGTTATTAAAAATCAGAAAATATTATCTTTAAGTGAACAAAGACAGTTGTCATGTTCCAAATATGTAATTCGAAGTTTATCAGTGAATAATTCAACATCTAATGACATCTTTTTTACTTTGACTTTGATTTTTGTAAATCAAACAATAAATGAATGTAATATTGGTTTTTTAAATATACCTATTTTACCACTAATTCCTCATATACCATTGTGGGAACATTTATCTGCACATTTTGATATAGATTATTCTAAATTGACTAAAGGAGAAAATATTAATGTTCTTGTAAGTAAAGCAAAAAAACACTTAAAACAAAACTATCCATTTCATCAAAAATATTTACAGATGGGTCAGTTGTAACGGGCGGATATTTAGTGCGTGTGTATGCAAAATATATTTGACTCCTAAACGAATTAAACGTGCGTGCTAGACTCTCTGTTAACTACCACACCCACAAACGTACGGACTCTTCTCAACACAACAAACACCGACACCAGATATCCGTTCCACGTTCTCAAAATTTATATAAATAATCAACAATAATTCTCATCACTCTTTCACACAAATTCTTTCATACAGATAAACGTAACTCCTTTAAACTTCATATACACAAAAGAACCACACTGGTTTGGTCACGCCACAACTGAGCGACCGAGCTAGGATAACCAACGTCAGGCAATTACTTGTCCTGGCCAACACAATAAGTTCAAGACGCACAGTACCTTTTTTGCCGACTTCGCACAAGCTGGCACCAGATGCCAGAGTAGGTGAATACAAGATGAATGTCGACGGGTGGAGGAGCGATCGTGAACTCCAGTCCACCCGAAGTAGACAACGTAGTCTTTGGTCAAGCGAAGGGCGTAAATCTGACCCTCTCCGATGTCTCTCACACGTTGCCTCCAATCTCTCTCCTGTCCCCACCTGGACAGCACGGAGCCACAGCCGCTCCTGAGTAGGCCTCCCGCCTCCAAGTAGGCCGCTGTAATCTTTACAGCACAAAAATACAGCTTCCACTTCCAGACAGAAAGTTCCACCGAACCTATACACCTTGACAAGTTCACAGTGCCTTCTTCATCTTTTAGTTATTCCACAATTTACTTTTTTTTTCTTCTTTTAACTTTTTGTTATTTCCTGGCCTACATACACATACTGCTCCACGGGCACACCAGCCTGACACAGAATTTTTGAGTGAGTGAACAATTTTTCCTCTAATTCAAACTTTGATTAATTCAAACCTTCATATCATTGGCTCCCGAATCATAGCCAATCAAAAACACCGTACAATAATCGAATTATAAAAAACCCGGAAAAATCCCGTTCTCTACACTACCCCCCCCCCCCTCTACGAAAAAAAGAGACCGACCGAGGTTTCTTTTTTGAAAAGCAGCAGTCTTTTCCAAGAACAGAAGTTCTTCTGCAACATCTATGGCACAAACTGATCGACAGCAGAACGCGACAGAAGATCAGCAAGAATGTTGCGAGATCCCGGAAGAGGCTCAATATGAAAATTGTACTCTTGCAAAGAAAGAGCCCATCGCATGATTCTCGTATTCTTGAACCTACATGTCTGCATGTATGTGAGCGGTCTGTGATCTGTCTGCAAGATGAATGCAACAACCCACAGGAAACGTGAGAACTTCGAAACAGCCCAAACAATGGCAAGACATTCCCTCTCAATGGTACTGTACCTCACCTCCCTGGGCAACAACTTCCTGCTGGCGAAACAGACCGGATGCAAAACACCCTCCATCTCCTGCATCAAGACAGCACCAACACCAAACGAACTGGCATCTGTACGAAGTACAAACTGTTCCTGCAATCGTGGCAACTGCAAGACTGGTGCAGTAGAAAACAAGCGTTTCACCGCAGTCAACGCCTCATCACACTCAGCTGACCACACAATGGACCTGACCTTTGAATCCTTCGTAAGATCCGAATTGGGTGCAAGCAATGCAGAAAAATTTGGGATGTAGCATCTGTAGAATCCCAACAGCCCCAGAATCGAATGCACCTGTTTCTTGGTCGTAGGTGTAGGGATGGCCAAAATCTTCTCAATCTTCTTCCCCTCAGGCCGCAACACTCCCTCACCAACCACATGCCCAAGAAACTCAAGACTGCGAAAACCAGCAGCAATCTTCGATGGCCTAGCAGTAAGACCATACTGCTTCAGTTTCTGAAGAACTCCCCTCACATGCACCAGATGTTGTTGGAAAGCTTCACTGTGCACGAGGATGTCATCGAAAAAATTCATAGCTGAAACTTCCTGGAGTTCCAACACCCTCATCATGCGAGCAAAAACAGCAGGAGCAGAAACTAATCCAAATGGCATTCTAACCCACTGAAACAGACCCATGTGGGTGGCAAAAGCAGTCTTATGCCTATCCACAGGATTGACGACAATCTGCCAGTATCCCTTGGCTAAGTCAATGCGAGTAAAAAACACACTGGATGCAAGCCTTGTGTACAACTCGGTGACATCTGGAATAGGTTCGGCGTCAAAAAGAGTAACCTTATTCAGCGCCCTATAATCAATGCAGAACCGGCACGAATGATCTTTCTTCTGCACCAAGACCACAGGCGAAGAATATGCCGAACTGGACTTCTCAATAACTCCAAGTTCCAACATCGTTTGAATTTCTCGTTCAACAACCTGACGTGAAGCAAACGGCAGATCGTAAGCCCTACGACGAACTGGAACATCCGATGTCAAATGTACATCCAAAAACAAACCCCCTACAAAAGAACCTGGTTTTGCTGTCAGAATATCAGCATAATCAGAAAAAACAGAAAAAAGATCCTGACGATCTGACGCAGGCAACAACTCATCAAAAACCACTGACGAAATGTCCTCATCAGTCATAGATGATGCCAAAGGTAACGTTGGCAGCAAAACATCCTCATCATCCTGTACAACACCCACAGACATCAAAATCTGTCTTGTTGTTTCTTCACGTAGCACCATTGAATTCACAACTGCCGAACCCACTGAACAACAACCAACATGTCTACGATGAGAAACCTTCTCCTTGTCAACATCAAAAAACCTGTCTGAAATCACATCACCCCAATCTACAACCTCACCTTCACAAACAACTGAATCAACACAGACTTCAACCTCAGCAGCGTTTTGGGGACGACGGTAGTACCGCTTCAGCATGTTAGCGTGAAAAATCTTTGTCTTCCCCTTGACCACAATCTTGTAGTCAGGGTGCATGCATTCTTGTATGGTGTATGGTCCTAACCACTTCATGAGTAATTTATTTGTCTCGGATGGCAACAGAACCAATACCTCATCTTTAACGGCAAAAGTGCGTTTCTTAGCTGACCTATCAAAGTAAGCTTTGTTCTTTGCTGATGATTGTGCAGAGTTTTGCCTAGCCAATTCACAAGTCTCAGCAATGATGTTCTTCAACTCGAAAACATGCAAATACAATGGCTGTGCATCTACATCCTTTGAAGACTGGTCCTGGGTCCAAGAATCAGCAAGTAACGAAATCGGACCACGAGGTTGGCGACCAAACATCAACTCAAAGGGACTGAATCCAGTAGTCTCCGAAGGTAACTCCCGACAAGCAAAAAGCAGAGCAGGCAAGTAACGATGCCACGCCTTTGGATGCGACTGAACAACCTTCCCAAGCATCGCCTTCAACGTCCTGTGAAACCTCTCCACAATTCCATTTGCCTGAGGATGATACGGAGACGTCCGAATCGCCCTAGTGCCACACAGTGCGTAGAACTGCTTGATCAGTTCAGATGTAAACTGAGTACCTTGATCGGACAAAATCACCTTTGGAAAACCCAGCCGTGCAAAAATCGACAGCAACGCCTCTGCAACCTCAACTGAAGAAATGTTTTTCAGTGGCACGGCCTCCGGAAAACGAGTTGCCAAGTCGACCAATGTCAGAATGTATCGATGGCCTTCCTCCGAAGGTGGAGACAAAGGACCGACCAAGTCAATGTGGACCCTTTCAAATGGAGTAGATGACTGAGGTACCACAACCAACGGAACTGGCGGAGCCTTCCCCTTCGAAGTTGACTTCTGGCACACATCACAAGTACGAACGTACCTTGAAGTATCCGCTGACACTCCTGGCCAAAAAAAATTTGAAAGAACTCGCGTCAAAGTACGACGAGTACCACAATGAGCAGCAAGCATCTGATCATGTGAAGTAGCCAAAACAGCAGCACGCAACTTCTCTGGAACAACAATCTGCTGTAAAATTTGACCAGGCTTCTCGTACGAACGATACAAAACACCTGCATCCTCAAAGAAAAAATAAGTAGCAGGACCAACAGCTTTCCTTTCTCCAGACTGAGCAAACGCAAAACATGAAGCAAGACTGGAATCTGATTTCTGCAAATCAATCAACTCCTGACGAGAAACGCCAAAATCCTGAGAAACATCAACTAAAGGAGTATGAGGAAAATCTTTCTTCGCAGTGCGAGCTCGAGTAGTGACAGCCGCCACACTCAACTCAACTGAAACCTGAGCACCAACAACAGAATCTGTCAACCCAGCAATGTTCCCAATGATCAAATCAGCAACTGGGTCAGGAAGCACAGCACAAACCAACTGACCTGAAAAATATGGAGTGGACACTGCAAGTTTGGCAAGCGGATAGACAGTAATCTCACCTCCAAAAGTCTTACAACGAACTTGACCTTCGATGTACTCGAGAGATGACACCAATCGCTAACGCACACCACAAATCGTAGCACCTGTGTCACGAAGTACAGAACACGGAGTACCCTTCACTGTACCCAACTCCAAATGCAGATGACCAACAGCTGGACTAGCAACAGAACAGACAACTTCAGGATCAACAGGCAATGCAGCAGAGACAACCTGAGTCTTTTGTGTATCTGTTTTGAGTGCAGAAGATGCAAACGGACAGTTTTTTTTACATGTCCCCCCAACCCACAAATGTAGCATGGATTTGTCGGATTGTTTCTAAGTGGACATTTGAATGAAGAATGGCCACTGCCTTTGCAAAGCTGACATTTAGCAAAATTCATGGACGAGCCACGTCCGAATCCACTACGACTTTGACCTTGATGAGAATCTGCAACAGTGGATGGCGCACTTCGATTAAAGTTCCAGCGGCCACGGTAACCAACCTGACGTCGATAACCACCGTATCCACCGCGAAAATCCGAACGACCCGAAGCGGCATTAGTTTCAGCAACGGTATTGAATTGACCAACCGACGCGAAGGCAGAAGTAGTAGCCTTGCGAGCCAAATTCTTACCCGGACGAGCAAGACGGTAACTTTCGGCACAATTCACCATGTCCTCGAGGCTGACCAATCCTCTTTCGCGAATGAAAGTGGCAAGATCTGCAGACACACTCTGTAGAAATTGTTCGCCCAGTACCAAATCAACTATGCCATCTAGAGTACGTTTGACACCCGAAAGTGCAACCCATCGATCAAACAATCGATTAAGCTCAATGCCAAAAGTTTGAAAAGGTTCATTTGCGTCTGGTTTGGTGGAACGAAATTTCTCTCTGAAACCTTCTGCAGTACATTGGAATTTCTTCAACAAATTATCCTTCAAAATGTCATAATCACAATGTCCATTTGCAGCTAAACTATGATATAAACTCAAAGCATTTCCTTCAAGCAAAGCAGACAAATAAACAACCCATTGACCCTTTTCCCAGCCAAGTGCAGTGGCATTTGTTTCAAAACGAAACAAGTATGAGTCAATATCATCAGTCTTTTCTCTAAACATAGGAAGTTTAGGAAAAATTGGTCTAGCTTTAAACTGATGCTTAGCATAAGTCTGATCATGATCCTGATCTTGACCAGCAACATGACCCCCCTGACTAGCCTGTATTTCTAACTGTTTTGTTTTTTCCCTCTCAAGTTCAATAGCCAATCTTTTGGATTCCATATCCATTTGCAGTTTTTTGGATTCCATATCCATATCCATTTCCTTATCTTTTCTTTTGGAATCTTTTTCTATCTCTGTTTGTTTAGCCTCCCGTTCTCTTTGTCTTTCCAGTCGCTGAAAACATTCTTGAATATATTTATGTTTGTCAGCCACTTCCAAAGTAGTAGCTTGTTTAAGAAACTTTTCAAAAAGATCATCATAGTCATCCATGTTTTAAAGGTTTTTTTTTTCAAAATATAAATCAAAATCAGCACCTACCTAAACTACTATATACACACTAAGTCCCAAATACCCAAGAAAGAATGATAAAAATAAAAACTAACACTAGCCCAAGCCAAGCTAAGTCAAAAATAAATCAAAGTGAAACAAATGTAAGTAACCAATAAATAGCAGGAACCAAATCAATAAACTGATGAAGTACTAGCAATCAAATATCAACAAATCTAACTAATAAATAGCAGTAAAGCAAATCAATAAACTGACAAAGTATGAACAATCCAATATCAACAACTACAATTTCCTTTTTTAAAAATAAATTATTTTTATAATAAACAATAGTCGAAGATAACTCAATACTAAATCAATAACAGCAGTGTTCAATTAATCTAAGTCCTCAAATGTCTAAACCCTATGAATTATTTGCAAAAAAAAAAAATTTTTTTCAATACCTCAAAGTCAACACTACTTTAATAAATACTAGCAGTTATTACCCGTCCAAATAAATTTTTGATGACCCAATTGCTGGGCCTGATGTTATATGCCCGTTTCAAAAATTTTCCTGGAAGTGACTTTTTTTGTGCATTCTGCAGCATTTTGTCATTTTATGTTTGTTTTTAATCTGAAGAAGAGCAAAGCACGAACATTCATTTGTCTTGTATTGTTGTATAATTAAAAGTATCTATTATATTTTGTTGTTGTGTTGCTGATTTTATGCCCGTTATAGGTTATCTTTGGGTGTCCAAGCTGTCAGCCACTGAGTGAAGTCAAATTTATTTGAGACTATAATGTTCCATTGTAGCCTACATAGTGTATAGTTTATGTTGTGGTGTTGGTACAATAACTACATGTAGGAAATATCAATTGCCTGAAAGTGGAAGAAATTGTAAACACAACAGGAACTGCTAAGTATTTTGAAAGTAAAATACAATTATATGTTTATCTTTAATCTATGTCTCTTTTTAGTGATTCACCACTGACAGTGCACTTCAGCCTTCCACTTCCAGAATCATAAACACAACTAAGATATACAGTATATCAAAGATACTTTTAATTAACATTAGCTCGAAAATTAATTCACATTGTATAAAAGTATCTTTGATATAATAATCTTTGTTGTGTTTATGATTCTGGAAGTGGAAGGCTGAAGTGCACTGTCAGTGGTGAATCACTAAAAAGAGACATAGATTAAAAATAAACTTATAATTGTAATAAAACACTGTTACGTTGAAACGCGTACGAAAGTATGTCGAAAGCGTGTACGATAGATCTAATCGTTTCGATTTGCAAAGTATTCAATAATGGAGTTTATTTACCTTTGATTTGAGTTTGCATTGTTGTTAGGAGAGGCTTTGTATAACGTTGATAATTTTCGTTGGTCGATATTGTCGGAGAATACTCTGGATTTCCTTGTTTACCATCGATCGAAGATTCGGGACGATTGTCGAAGCAAGAGAAGGTTCGGGGTATGTGTGGGGAGATGAATGACGTAAGTCAGTGATGACGATCTTTTATTCGATTGGTGGCAGTGCGTCATTTCTACTGTATTCGAAATTCTTCCGGAAAAGAGAGAGATTATAAAATTGTGTGCCGCACTGTTGTTGAGAGAAAGTAAAGTTGTTGATAGTGATTTGGAAAGTTGCTGTGAAAGTTGTTGAGTTGAATTGAGAATTGTATGCAGTTGTTGATGTGTGCTGAATAAAAGCGGAAAACTTCATACGTCGACTTTGTGACTTGTATGCTGTTTGGACGGGTTGCGTGGATAAACGAATCTGAGTTACACAACTCCCAGGAATTCAAGCATCGGGGCTGAATCAGATACTGATAGAAAACACCAACATCGAACTGAGTGTAACATTTTGGGGGTCAAGCCGCGATTCACGCCATAGCCAAGGGTTCAACTGCTACAAGCGAGTCAACGTTACGAGAGGCAGTCATCGAGGGTAGCCGCCATCGAGTTGCGTCGAGAGGGGCCAACATACTGGGACTACATCCGATAGATTCGGGTTGACTGCAAGGGCGTGTAGTCGCTGAAGAGTTGCTTCGTGAGCGAACAACAGTCGGGACTACGTGGCTGCCGTAAGACTACGTCGAGGGACAGTCTCGGAGCTACATCGCCAGTATTAGAGAGAGCGACGAGCGGACGTCGCGTCTACTTCAGCACAGGAACGTGTACATCAACACCAGCGTGGTGCAGCGTCGCATACGACGAGGACAGCGGGGCCTGCGTCAGCGAAGGCGACTAGTGGCAAGCATCAGCGCTACTGCAGAAAGCGTGCTGTTCTAGAACAGTCTAGAAAGGTACAGCACAGTCAAGAACTTTCCAGAAAAAAAAGAACTCTACAGTCAAGAACTTTCTAGAAGAAGAACCTTCCAGAAAAGAACTTTCTAGAAAAGAACTTTCTTGAAAAGAACTTTCCAGAAGCATCAAGATGGCTGACTTCTGGCAGAAAGGGGTTGAACTGAATCTAAAAGGCAAGCAGCTGACGGAGTACGTCAAGTCTCAGGAGAGAATACGAGAAAGAGAATTGGAAGAGAAGCGTCTAGAAAAAGAAATAGAACTAGAACAGAAGCGTCTAGAAGTAGAAGTGCAGCGTCGCCGTGAAGAACGAGAATTAGAAGAGCAGCGTCGCCGTGAAGAAAGAGAATTAGAAGAGAAGCGTCTAGAAAAGGAAGAGCAGCGTCGCCGTGAAGAAAGAGAATTTGAACTGAAGCGTCTGGAAATTGAACAGCAGCAGCAAGAAAAAGATCGTCAGTACCAGCTAGAGTTGGCGCGTATCCAAAACAATCAGCATGCGCCACAAGTCACCAACGACCATACGGCTCCAAAATTGCCAGATTTCGTCGACGGGAAGGACCAGATCGACAGCTATCTGGCGAGATTCGAAAGGTTCGCCGAAAGCTCCAACTGGCAACCTCAAGACTGGGCAATTCGACTGAGTGCACTTCTGACGGGGCAAGCTCTCGAAGTTTACACCAGACTGTCGTCGAACGATGACGCCAAAAACTACGACGTCTTGAAAGAGGCCCTGTTGCAGTGCTACAACTTTACAGAGAAGGGCTACCGTAAACGCTTCCGTGAATGCCGGCCTAAGTCAGACGAGACGCCAAAGCAGTTTGTGGAGCGCCTGTCGTCATATCTACACAAGTGGGTGGAGTTATCAGGCGAAACGAAGTCTTACGACAGTCTCCATGACCTGATCGTGAAGGAACAATTTCTCAATGCCTGTCACAAGGACCTAGCGACCCACTTAGAAGAACAAAAGCTGCAGACGCTTAAAAATGTGACTGAGGCTGCTGAAAGATATCTCATCGCTCATGGGAAAACCCTGGGGCCACCCAGCGCGACGAAACATTTTCAGAAGACTGGAAACCATGTGAACCAGATCCAAGGGAGCCAGACGAGCCAGAGACAGACGGACTCCACGCCTCCTCCCAGGGAAGGGCATTCAAGAGGCTGTTTCATCTGCAACGCTACAGACCACAGAGCTGCCAGCTGCCCTCAAAGCAGAAATAGCGTACAGCGGAGCAGTACGGACAATGCAGCGGTGGGCAACCGACAGAGACGTTTCTCCAATCAACGGCAAACCAGTAGATCTGACCATCAGGTGTGCGGCGGGAGCGTCATTCTTCCGAGTGAGACCAAGCGCACAGCTACTCCTGCGGACGTGCAAGAGTGCATGACCGATGGCCAACTTCTCCTTGCCAACGGAAAATCCATCCCCGTCGTCGCCAGCGCAGCTGTGACCGTCCAGAACATGCCTGTTTCAAAGGGACGCGTCGGAAATCATGAAGTGACTGTTTTAAGAGACTCTGGCTGCAGTGGGGTCATCGTCAGAGAAGACCTAATCGCTAAAGAACAGTTCACTGGTGATTCTAAATGGACACTCATGGCCGACAGCAAATGTTTGAAAGCGCCAGTTGCGAAGATTCATGTCAACACCCCTTTCTACATAGGCGAAGTCGAAGCGGTTGGCCTGAAGAAGCCGCTGTACGATTTGATGATCGGGAATATCGACGGCGCGAGGCGACCCGACGACCCCGATCCAGAGTGGAGTCCTGCCTCAACTCAACACGTCGAAGTTGTGGAGGAGGATCCATTGCCGTTTCCCGATGGAGACCTTACAGAGCTGCTACGGGACAATGTGGTTACTCCGGCTCAGCCCTGCCGACCAGAGATCGTCGGTGCTGTTACTACCAGGGCCCAGGCCAAGAGAGACAAGACGTCTACGCCACTGAAGGTCGCCGACAACTCTAAAGCTGCCATCGTGGACAGAGATAAGCTGATCCAGCTCCAGGAAGCTGACAGTACTTTAAACAAGTACAGGAACCGCCAAGACCACGTGACCAAAGGCAGTGGTACGGTCTATTTTGAGGTGAAGGCCAAGATCCTGTACAGAATCTTCCAGCACCCGAGGGTCAACGGAGGGAAACCACTACGTCAAGTATTGGTACCATTACCCCTAAGGCGCCAGGTGATGGAAGTAGCCATGACTCAATCATGGGAGGTCACCTGGGCATCAAGAAGACGTCGGACAGAATCCAGGCGGTGTTCTACTGGCCAGGACTTCATGCGGACGTCAGCCGTTTCTGCCGATCATGTGACATTTGCCAGAAGACCATACCTCGAGGAAGGGTCCCGAAAGTGCCTATGCAGAGAATGCCTCTGATCGACCGACCTTTCAAGAGGGTGGCCTTAGACTTAATCGGCGAAATAAGACCTCCGAGTGAAGAAGGTCATCGATGGGTACTGACTTTAGTGGACTATGCGACTCGGTACCCAGAAGCAGTGCCACTGAAGAAGATTGACACTGAAACTGTAGCAGAGGCACTAGTGGACATGTTCAGTAGACTTGGAGTGCCTGAAGAGATTCTGACAGACCTCGGGACGCAGTTCGTCTCTGACTGCATGAAGGAGGTCAACAGACTGCTGAGCATCCGGCATTTGACTACGACACCCTACCATCCGATGTGCAACGGGCTTGTCGAAAAGTTCAATGCTACGCTGAAGTCCACCCTGAAGAAACTGTGCAGCGAGCAGCCCAGACAATGGCATCGTTACATCAACGCCTTACTGTTCGCCTACATAGAAGTGCCGCAGGAGTCCACCGGCTTTTCTCCGTTCGAGCTGCTGTACGGAAGAACCATCAGAGGGCCGATGCACATCCTGAAAGAACTGTGGACGAAAGAAGTAGACACCCCAGAGGTGAAGAACAGCTACCAGTACGTGTTTGAGCTACGGGAGAAGCTTGAGCAGACTCTCGAGATAGCCAGAGAAAACCTGAAGAAGTCCCAGGACTGTGGAAAGCACTATTATGACCGTAGGGCTGTGAACAGGAAGTTTAAACCTGGCAACAAAGTGCTGGTGCTGCTACCTACCGATCATAATAAGTTGCTGATGCAGTGGAAAGGCCCGTACGAAGTGGAGACCGTGGTGGGGATCAACGACTACAAGGTGAAGGTCGGTCAGCATTCCAAGATATACCACGCCAACCTCCTTAAACTGTACGTGGAAAGGCCATCAGAGACTGTGCACGCAGCCACAGCAGCTGTGATCGACAACAGCTTTGACAGCGAAGAACTGTTGGAACTGGGAGACTTCCACAGCAAAGAAGGCATCGATGACGTTAAGCTAGGACCAGGCTTGACGGAAGGTCAAAAGTTGGAGCTCAAGGACCTTATGGGCGAATTTCCCCATAGCTTCAGTGATGTCCCAGGCTCTACGACTTTGGTCGAACATGAAGTCCACACCCAGACCTGGAAGGAGCATCTGCAGACCTTGAGGGAGCTATTCCACCGTCCCGCAGAAGCCAACCTGACCGTGAGACCCAGCGAATGCATTCTGGGAGCTGACAACGTCGACTGCGTCGGACATCCGATGGAAGAAGGAGACAACGGAGGACGCACTGATTCCAGGAAAGCCCACGAGATCACTGTCTTTGACCCTGGGCCGATGACGACCGTAACTGACGAGGGCGTCGTTTCCTTGCGGTTGAAGAACATTGACTGTGTGGAGAACATTGGCAATATCTAAACAGACTTGCAGATGAGAAACATTGACCTTGTGTGAATGAACTGTGAACATTGACAGTATCCAGAAATACATGCGGATGAAAAACATGGACTCTGTGTATATATAAACTGAGAACATTGACAGTAAATGAGACAGTCTGAAGTAAGTTTTAATTCTGTACATTGTTTGTGCATTACGTTTCAACGTTGTTGAAAGAAATTGGGTAAATTTCTTCTTGAGTGGGGGGTTATGTTACGTTGAAACGCGTACGAAAGTATGTCGAAAGCGTGTACGATAGATCTAATCGTTTCGATTTGCAAAGTATTCAATAATGGAGTTTATTTACCTTTGATTTGAGTTTGCATTGTTGTTAGGAGAGGCTTTGTATAACGTTGATAATTTTCGTTGGTCGATATTGTCGGAGAATACTCTGGATTTCCTTGTTTACCATCGATCGAAGATTCGGGACGATTGTCGAAGCAAGAGAAGGTTCGGGGTATGTGTGGAGAGATGAATGATGTAAGTTAGTGATGACGATCTTTTATTCGATTGGTGGCAGTGCGTCATTTCTACTGTATTCGAAATTCTTCCGGAAAAGAGAGAGATTATAAAATTGTGTGCCGCACTGTTGTTGAGAGAGAGTAAAGTTGTTGATAGTGATTTGGAAAGTTGCTGTGAAAGTTGTTGAGTTGAATTGAGAATTGTATGCAGTTGTTGATGTGTGCTGAATAAAAGCGGAAAACTTCATACGTCGACTTTGTGACTTGTATGCTGTTTGGACGGGTTGCGTGGATAAACGAATCTGAGTTACACAACTATCAGGAATTCAAGCATCGGGGCTGAATCAGATACTGATAGAAAACACCAACATCAAACCGAGTGTAACAAACACAATAATCATTTATTTGAGGAGAACAGCATTACTGATTTATTGCACATGCATGTGATTAAAACAATAAGGCAATGCTATCACTGCATGCACAGAACCTTTTTCCTTATAATACATACCAATGAAATACCAAATTGAGGCAATCATTAAAAAAAAAAGCACCAAGCCATGTAAATGTAAATATGGACCTTTAGTCCCTACAGATATTTATTTGGGAACAATTCAGTTTTAATTTAGATTCTAAATATTTATTTTTAATGTAAAGTTTGCTCTTAATTTAATATTTTTTTCTGATGAATCGAATGACAATTAATTATGCTATGAAATTTACAATAAAACTATAATGTTATTTTCTAAATGTTTTTTTTTTAAACAGACCTACCTATACCTAATTTTTTTTTTAAAAGCATAAGATGTTAAGTGTTCTAAGAAGTACACGCATCATGGATAAATGAAAAAACAATGAATATGAAGCAGTTATTAATACCCGTGCTATGATTTTATTTTTATTTATATATTTATTTTTAATTTTTTTTTAGCATTTTACTTGCACCTCGTTTTGTTTTTCAGTTGCCTCTGTTCCGCTCTTTTTCTTTATTATCTATATCTCTCTTATATCTCTCTCCCTCTGTATTATTAAATTTAAAAAAAATAAAAAATAAAAAAGGATGTAGTGAGATTCGAACCCGGGTCACCTTATTGACAGTCAAACGCCTTATCCATTGATCCACGGGATGCTATAATTCTCGAGACTGATTTTAGGTCTCATATCATAAAACATGTTGAACCCCTCGATTTTATTAGTGTTATAAACTTGAAACTGCATTAAACAACAATATAGCGAACGCCGATCGATTAAAAGCGATTTGGAATAAAATACGAAATCCTGGGTAGAAATGGTATGCGGAAATGATGGCAGGGCTAAGGACAAAAATGATTGGTTCTAAAAATAGCGTGTCACACATGTGTTTTTACAGTGTTTTTGGAGGCAGTAAAATGCAAACTAAAGCCGTTTTGCGATCGAAAAGAATGTTAAGTTTCGTTGTATCGGCAGCCCGTGATCGAGCGGCGAATGGCAAAACTCGCGTGGAAGCAATTATACGGACAGTTCAGCTGTAATCTTTAAAACTTCGAGCCAAGTGAAGCTCAAATTTAACTTCACAACAAAGCCGCTGGTTGGCTAAAACGGCCCCTCGTGACCTGAAACGGCTGCTCTTTTAATATATAGATAATGAACTAGAAAACAAGTATGGCAAATACTAACACCTAATAAGACTAAACAAGGATAATATAAACAAATCAAATATTACTAACTCAAATAATAACGCAAATTCAAACAATAAGTTCAATCAATATTGAAATGTATATACACAACAAAGGAACAATTCAACAGAAAATTTCAAAAATTATTAATGATCAAGTTAAAGAAACAGATAATGAATTATACCCACACTAAGCAACAATATAAGCAACAAATAATTCCAAAATTATTAATAATAAAGGCAAAAAACAAATCAAGAAGTATATCAACAGAATTATACTAACACTAAGCAATAATAAATTCACAAATAATCAAGAAGTATATCAACACTAAACCAAGAAAATTTCAACAATTAATCGCCAAATCACTAATGATAAATTTAAAAGAAAAAAAACAAAATCAAAATTAAATTAACACTAAGGGGCTTTGTAACTAACCTATAATAAAATAAGAACGTGGAACTACTAATTCATTCACTGATTCACACACACACAAAGTTAGGCCTACAGAACACAAATACTAGAACCAATGTAAACAATGAATACTAAGACAGCAGAAAGAGCAATGAAAAAGAAAATAGACCCCACAGGTAGAAAAAGATACTAAGCCCTTGAGCAACTCTGAAACTATACAGGAGCGCCCTACCGTGAAACTGGAGACGGTCTAAAACCACTACTTAATAACAACAAACATCACACAATCGCAAGTTACAAACCACTTCACAGTCAAACAAGGGAGACAATCTAAACTCTACCCAATAATAAGAAAGAATTGACCTAGATACTACCAACCTTTAAACTACAATACTAACACAGAGAAAGTCAGGGTCACCAGATGTAACGGGCGGATATTTAGTGCGTGTGTATGCAAAATATATTTGACTCCTAAACGAATTAAACGTGCATGCTAGACTCTCTGTTAACTACCACACCCACAAACGTACGGACTCTTCTCAACACAACAAACACCGATACCAGATATCCGTTCCACGTTCTCAAAATTTATATAAATAATCAACAATAATTCTCATCACTCTTTCACACAAATTCTTTCATACAGATAAACGTAACTCCTTTAAACTTCATATACACAAAAGAACCACACTGGTTTGGTCACGCCACAACTGAGCGACCAAGCTAGGATAACCAACGTCAGGCAATTACTTGTCCTGGCCAACACAATAAGTTCAAGACGCACAGTACCTTTTTTGCCGACTTCGCACAAGCTGGCACCAGATGCCAGAGTAGGTGAATACAAGATGAATGTCGACGGGTGGAGGAGCGATCGTGAACTCCAGTCCACCCGAAGTAGACAACGTAGTCTTTGGTCAAGTGAAGGGCGTAAATCTGACCCTCTCCGATGTCTCTCACACGTTGCCTCCAATCTCTCTCCTGTCCCCACCTGGACAGCACGGAGCCACAGCCGCTCCTGAGTAGGCCTCCCGCCTCCAAGTAGGCCGCTGTAATCTTTACAGCACAAAAATACAGCTTCCACTTCCAGACAGAAAGTTCCACCGAACCTATACACCTTGACAAGTTCACAGTGCCTTCTTCATCTTTTAGTTATTCCACAATTTACTTTTTTTTCTTCTTTTAACTTTTTGTTATTTCCTGGCCTACATACACATACTGCTCCACGGGCACACCAGCCTGACACAGAATTTTTGAGTGAGTGAACAATTTTTCCTCTAATTCAAACTTTGATTAATTCAAACGGGAGGCACTGTGGTCTAATGGTAGTGCTTCGGCTTGCGGATCTGAAGGTCCCGGGTTCGAGCCCTGGCCGAGCCATTGTGTTGTGTCTCTGGGAAAGACACTTTACTCCTGTTTTCCTACTCCTTCGGATGAGAGTATAAACCGAGGTCTAGTCTGTGTGTCGCATACATTCCATCATAACGGACTTTAAAGATCCTGACGCTCATGTCCTAGACGGGTGAGTGCCGGTAACAAGAACACACCCAGCATGCACTTGGTCCTTCTCCCCCATCCCTGGCTGCCCAGGATTGTGCTCAGTTGTCCGGGCGTCATACCATGCGCCAAAGGCTGCGGGTGGGCGTCTCGGACGGTTTGAGTTAGATCCTGTATCGGCCAGCGCCTTGATCCTTAGGCTAAGGCGCCTTATAAATGACGAACATTATAAACCTTCATATCATTGGCTCCCGAATCATAGCCAATCAAAAACACCGTACAATAATCGAATTATAAAAAACCCGGAAAAATCCCGTTCTCTACATCAGTACTAGAGTCATTTGACAGTGGATCAGGATTTGTTATACCAGACCTAAAAGTAGAAAAATCTAATTACATTGGAAAAGGATTTTCAAGTTTTACATGTGAATTATATGCTGTTTTAATGGCAGAACAATACATTATTGAGACATCTATGAATTTCTTTAACATATTAGTTTGTGTTGATTCAAAATCAGTTCTACAGTACTTACAAAATGGGGAGACTAATACTGGATCAGATTTAGTATTTGAGATTAGATATTTAAAACGTGATATTATTAGCAGAGGGATCGGTGTTGATTTTTGTTGGGTTCCATCTCAGTCTGGATTGTACTGGAATGAACAGTCAGACAAACTTGCAAAAAGAGGAGCTACAAACGTCAAATCAATAAACAATGCTATCCTTAAATTATCTAGTCACGAACTCATTTCATTAGTGGAAAGACATTTTTAAAACTTAGTAAATAAGCAAAATATTATGTCCAGTTTAAGAAATATTTCAAGAGTTATATACAAAATGCGCTTGGATTCGTCGATGACAAAATATGTTAAAGGCATTACTTGTATATGCCAACAACCAAATAATATAAATCATTTATTATTAGAGTGTTCATCATTGATGCCATTATACACAGAAAAAGAAATAATGCTAAAAAACACTGATGAAATTAATAATATATTGTACAACAAGATGATAATAGAAAAAATAGCCAGCATTATACTTAGTACTGATTTAAGAAACATTTTTTAACATTTCTATGTGCATATGTGTATGTGTATATATATATGTGTGTGCAGGGCTAGAAATTAACTTTTTTCCTTGGGGACCATCGGGACCCTTGATTGAAAAATTTGAGGGCCCACAAGCAACTTTCGGGGCCCAACTTGAAAAATAATGCAAACAAAAAACAAAAGAATTATTGACAATATAATAAGTAGAAAGTACAATTTGTCTGATAATCTAAAATAAAAACAATTGAATTTCCAATTTTTCTGAGTGATGTCATTTTTATTTGCCTTTTCTTTCACTTTCAAACATTACCAACAAAAAAGGGGAAAACACACACACACACACACACACACACACACACACCTACACACACACACACACACACACACACACACACACACATACACACCCACACACACACACTCACACACACACACACATTGAGTGACACACATATTCCAGTGACTAGTGAGCCTGAAATGGCCATTAAACAAAATAGAAAAAAATCAAGTGAGTCTCTTGTATAATACTTTTCAGTTTTGAGAATTTCTTTTTGCAGCCTGCGCCCGACACGGCACACAGAATAACACTTCTTGGCCGTCCTCGTTCACTTCAAGGCCATGCCATGGAAATCTTTTTCTCCACCCTTCATTGTAGTTCTATAACCTTTGAGTGAAAGTTACACAGGGGAAGATGATGATGGGGGATGGTTGTAGAATGTACAGGGCTATTGCAGTGAGTCAGAGAGAGGAGAACAGAAGTGTTAGTATTACATGGCACGTGCCGCGCAAAAGCGCTTGGTCAGCTGTGTTTGTCCGGCAAGAATGACTAACGGGCACGTTTAGTGCATGTGCATGCAAGCAGGTCTGGGGTCTGCAACCATTGGTCTCTTATGTGCGAAGAGCATGGTCAATTCTGACCTCGTGATTGGTGCAAGTCCCAGGGATTTTGGGTGGGTCAGTGACGTAGAATTAAGGCATGACCTTATCTAGAGAAATGCACCCCTGCAGAGTTATGGTATAAAAGCAAGAGTGAACAAAGGAAGCTTTCTCTTATCTATTTCTTCTGCCAGACTTCTGACAACGCTGCTTCTGCGGGGTTCCATCTCGCCTAGATTGTAGTGCTTAGGGTGGTCAGTTCATAATGTATCAGAAACTAGGGCCAAACTTATAGTGCGCACAATTTTTAGTTAGAGAATGTATAGGGCAAAGCTTGGCTCTCCTTATGCAAGGTCTTCTCTTTCTCTTGTTTAGTGTATATAGAATGCAGGATGCATAATGTGTCAGAGGTTAGGATAGAATGTATAGTGCAGTTGTTTAACTGGTGATTTTGTTATTTAGACGCAGAAGTTAGTTTGAAGGTTAGTCAGTCAGTGAGTTGGTAAGTAAGTTAGGTTTGGTCGGTTCTTAGGGTGTGTGCATAACTTAGGCTGCTGTTTTAGTTCTATTATTGTTGGTATAGGGTGAAAGTTCGTGTTTTCAATGGAGAAAAGAAGGGCGAAAAAGAACTGAAAAATGCGGTAAGAAACAATGAATTTATTTGACTATTATTTGCATTGTTAGTTAGAATCTATGTGCATGCGAGTTTTATGTTTCTTGGTTGACATGTATTAAGTTAGATTAATAAAAGTATATAAAAGTGGAAACAAATTGTAGTTCAGAGTCATATTTGTGAGCGCACGGCGACGCCTTTGGATGGCAGTGAGACTTGTTCTGTTTTGTATGTCTTACATGCTATAATTTGGTAAGTCGTGCCCGATCCCCGTACAAGTAGAAAATTAAGTAGTTAGTATAACTCTCACATAGATAACGCAAATATAGGGGACGCGTTACAGTTCCTTGATCTTTTTTCCTCTTCATACTTCTTTTTTCTCTCTTTTTCTTGTTCTTTCCTTTCGTCGACGTTTTCTTCTGGCGTCTTTCGCTTCCCAAAAATTGGAAAATACGCCATCGCCGATTGTTTTAGCAACTGTATGGCGACGATATGTAGCCATACTTTCGTACTTGCAAAAATGGACATTTTGCGCTTATGTTGTGCCATAGCCTTTTGTTTATTATATTAAAAAGATATTGAAGTGTATATTAAACTTTTGAGTGCAAAATTAAAGGGTGTTCGCTTCTTTTCTCTGTCCAAATTTAGAGCACCGGTGTGGGTTGCTTCCCTTGGCCCAAATACGAAACTGCCGAGTAGAGCTAGCTGTAGCAGACGAATTATTTTGCGGGCCAAGCGGGCCCTTCGTTTTTCAACTTTCCGAGCCCGAAATCAACTTTGTGGGTTTTTGGCCCCGGGCCCCCGCTAATTTCGAGCCCTGGTGTGTGTGTGTATGTGTGTGTGGGTGAGTGTGTGTGGGTGTGTTTGTGTGTGTGTAAGTTCGCTGTTGATTACGTGTTTGTAATTTCGTGACTGTCTAAAATCATTGAACAAATGAATAGACTTTAAATAAAAGAACTGAACTGAACCGAATCCTCCCTTTCATCTCTTAATCGTACCCGCTCTTTATTTCTTATTTACTTCTTGACGTTATTATTTACTTATTTAATCACTGACTGAGGATTCGCTCAGCAGCCGTCGAGCTGTCAACATCGTGCTCGCAACAGTGAACAGTATTATGACTGTGTAAAACTAATTGAGTTGGCACAGGCTCAAATTTTATAATGCTATAGAACATCTGTGGTAGGCCTAAGAAGTTGGAAATGTGCATTTTTTGTGAAAGTAAGGAAGAAGAACAATGAAACATGTGCTAGAATCCTAAATATGTGTTGAATCCTAAATATGTGCTGGAATCCTAAAACAAAGGAAAGATTACATTGACTCTAGGCCGGAATGCAGGTTGAAGAAAAGAGTGAAGAAGAAACTGTCAACAGAGGTAAACGAAAAAATTTGTCATCATCGTCGTCGGGGTGCAGTGAAGTTAGCCCTTGTGTTGTGCAAGAGAGAAAAAGACTGTTTCACCAGATCTCTGATTCCACTAACTCTGACAGTGAAGGTTCGGTCTGTGAGAGCGTCAGCATGGGAGAACCGAGCCTAAAAGACTTGATGGAGATGATCGACAAACGGTTAAAAACAGTGGCATCGGTCTCAGACATCGAAAAATTAGGAAGTCGAATGGAGGACAAGTTAGAGAAGCTGGAAAGTAGGCTGTTCGATATGGCACAGGCGTCTGACGCCATGCGGGATGAAATTAAGACACTCAAAGCTGAAAACGCGAGCCTGCGAGAGAGGGTGGCGAGGGTGGAGGGCAACTTGAATGATCAAGAACAATATGATAGGCGATGGAATGTGCGCGTATTCAATCTGCCCGAGCCCTCCGATCGCGACGACGATGTTGCTTCCCGTTGCTGCAAACTCTTCACCGATACGCTGGGGGTGAAGGTGCAGCCGGGGGACGTGGAGGCGGCGCACCGAGTGGGGAGGGGTGGAGTGGCTACCTCCGGGTCCCCGCGACGACCTAGACCCATTATTGTACGTTTTGCCAAGAGAGGTTTGAGAGACCAGGTGATAGCGGCACGAAAGAAATTAAAGGGTAAAGGGGTCTCCATTGGCGAGGATCTTACGGCCGCCAATTATCGCATGGAACGACAGGCCTATAAGCACTCGGCCACAATGGCCACATGGACAAGCAATGGCAAAGTCTTTGCTAAATTGAAAAACAATGTTACCCTGCGAATCAGGTTTGGTGAAGACGTTGACGCTGTGCTTAGCAAAGCCATGAGTGGTGAAATACTGAAAGACAAGGATGATGAATAATGATTGTGCTACAGCCGTACCCGCTGTGTTAAATAACCTGCATAGATTACTTAAATGTAGAACAACTAACACATCGGACCCTTCGACATGGTGGTAGTATGGCTTTAGCTAGAGGAGTTTACAAGTATATACTACTGACTGAACTTTCTTTATCTCGTTTAAATTAATTTATTTTTTCTGTGCGTTGGTGGGTCTCGATTGTCATTCACATTAAATGTCGATTTAAGATAATGTGAAACACAAGGATAAATTGGAATATAATACAATGCTGTGTTTGTGTGGTGAGGGGTGTAGTAGGAAGCAGCTAGTTAACACGGGTGAACGGGAGAAAATGACGAAATGAATCAGCAGGCGCCTGTTGTTTATGTTTTGCTTGCGGTCACAGCCAAGGTGGCAGTGACAGCCTAACGCTATGTTGTTATAATTATAGGCCTAGTCGGCCTGCAGCAGGTTAGCTGCTTTTCTTGTGCTTGATAATTTTTGTTTTTGTTTTTTGGGTCTGTTCTTTTCTTTCTCATCTCTGATTGTTTGTGTCACACAATGAAGTAGTCTACGTGATTTCATATGTGTACCACAATTGTTATAGTAATACGTTGAATTTACTTAGAGCAACACAGTATACTCTTCACTTGTTATCTTGCTTGCTTTTCCTGTCCGTGTTCCTTTTTTCTACATCAAATGTTTCTTTGTTGTTAGGATGATACTATAATCATTAATATGTCGTTGTGTTATTGTGTTAGCCTAGCGGTTGATAGTGCTGTTTTGATCTTAGAAAAGAAAAACAGTTGCATGCATATATGTATGTTTGGGTTGGTTGATCGGAGTTTACATATGTATGCTATTGCTGATGTAGAAAGGGAGAGAAAACACATTTATGTAATTAAAATTGATTAGAGCTGTGATAATCAGAATGGAAATGTGGACACGGCCGGCGTACCCTGTTGCAGTGCTTGGGTGCTTTTCGTACTTTCGCCGAGCCTAGGGACTGCACCGCGGGGTGACGCATCAGGCGAAGATTTCACGTGCCGGTAGGCGCTCTCTCTCCATTTCTGCGCACAGGCAACTGCCTGTGTATTAAAATGGTTTCAAATAAGCGGATTTTGCATGTGATATAAAACATAACAATGTTTCAGTCTACAGAGCAAATAAGCACAACCTTTGTAGCTCGCCTTGCATAGTTCTATGTATTTACCATCTACTTAGACAATAATCAGAAAACTATCAGAAAACTACTATGCCCCCCTCCAAAACACGGACTGTAGCATAACTTCCTTCAACCATACCCACCGCTTCAGCCCCCTGAGAACTAGCAGCCCCAAATCTAACCAGCACAGCCCAAACTCTCACCATTCTAATTCTTACCAGAGCACCACCGGTAACCCACCCTATAAATCACCAGGCCAAGGAAACAACTACCACAGTTCCACATGTTTCAGCCATCCTAGTCCACCAGGACAAAACCCATCCAACACCTACAAGTCGCATCACGCAGAATGCTACCACACTGCCAATGATTCCAGCCACAACCCCAACATATCAAAGAAAAAGAACCTTCGCATCATGACCGTAAACTGCCGCAGCATAGAGAAAAAGAAAGCCGAATTTGCTGCCATTGTCAACTATGTAAACCAGATATCATTTGTGGCACAGAATCATGGTTGAAACCAGACATCAAGCAGAGAGAGATATTCCCAGATGGCTTTGTTTATTATAGGAAAGACCGCTGTAGCCTAGCTGGAGGTGTCTTCATTTTAGTAAACCAAAATCTCATCTCATCTATACAGCCGGACTTAGACTCTGCATGCGAAATACTCTGGGCAAAAATACACCTCCAACAAAACAAAGACCTAACGATAGGCTGTTTTTACATGGCTCACCGAAACCAGACAGACCTGAATGAGCTAGATAAGTCACTACGAAAAATAAATAATAGAGGACAAAAACAGATTATTCTTACCGGCGACTTCAACTGCCCTAATGTAGAGTGGAACAATGGTACAGTTGCCCCTGGAGCGCCAGATCGGGTGATCCAGGAGTCGCTAGTCGACATCACCTCATCAGCACACCTCACACAAGTCCACGACGAGCCAACAAGAGAACACAACATCCTAGACCTAGTTTTTACCAGCAATCCCTCTCTCACCAAGAGCTCCAAGTCAATCCCAGGCATTAGTGATCATAGCATTGTGGTTACAGACTTTGACCTCTACCCTAACCGCATCAAAGAGAAGCCCCGCAAGCGATACAACTATTCTAAAGCAGACTGGAACCACCTGAACTCTGAAATCTTGCAATTATCAGACAACATCATGACAATGAGAAAGGAAGGAACTCCCGTTGAAGACATGTGGACACATTTCAAACTTAACTTGATAGCAGCAGCTGAACGCTTCATACCTACCAGCCTTCGACGAATCAACTTTACATTACCCTGGGTCAACTACAAACTTAAGAGACTGTTAAAGCATAAAAAGAGACTATACAACCAAGCCAAGAAGACCGGCAACTGGACCAACTTTAGATTCCATCAGAAGGAATGCAGGAGGAAAATGAGGCAAGCAGAATGGCGCCACATTAACACCATCATTGAGGACGGGCTAAGAGACAACAACTGCAAACCCTTTTGGCGCTATGTCAAGACAAGGCGACAAGACAACACAGGAGTTGCCCCGCTCTTCAATGAAGGATCTCTCCATAGTGATAGTTCTTCCAAGGCAAAGATATTGCTTCAACAATGCCAGTCGGTCTTTACAAAAAGAGAGGACACACCATTGCCAGAGATGAAGGGCACCCCCCTTCCCCGCTGTAGAGAAACTAACGGTTACTACAGAAGGCGTCGTTAAACTACTCAAAGACTTGAACCCCAACAAAGCTACAGGACCAGACAACATCCCTAATCAAATTCTCAAAAACTGTGCCGAAACTGTTGCCCCAGGATTAGCAGCCATCTACAACACCTCACTAGAGACTGGACAGCTCCCCGCAGACTGGCTAACAGCGAACGTCTCCTCAATATTCAAGAAAGGCGATAGAAACAAAGCAGAAAATTACAGACCAGTATCTTTAACATCCGTTGCATGTAAGCTATTGGAACACATCATCTGTCGACATCTACATACCCACTTCGAAAAACACACCATCCTCACCAGTAGAAACCACGGATTCAGAACAGGCCACTCTTGCGAAACCCAACTACTCACTACTATGCAAGACATTCTCTCCTCACATGACAAAGGCCATCAGACCGACATCATCATCCTGGATTTCAGCAAGGCATTTGACACTGTGCCACACAACAAATTACTACACAAGATGGATCATTACGGCATACGAGGCACCATCCACACCTGGCTCACAAACTTCCTGACCAAGCGCCAGATGAGAGTGGTCCTGGATGGAGAGGCATCAGAGGAAGTAGCTGTCGAATCCGGAGTCCCCCAAGGCACAGTGATGGGTCCTTTACTCTTCCTCTGCCACATCAACGACCTGCCGGACACAGTAAAATCAACAGTGCGACTCTTCGCAGACGATTGCCTACTCTACAGAGAGATCCGCTCCTTCCAGGATCACATCACACTCCAATCAGACCTCAAAGACCTAGAGAGATGGGCCAAGCAGTGGGGAATGCGATTTAATGCGCAAAAGTGCTACGTTCTCTCCACCAGACACAAGTCACAACACTTCTATAGCCTTGGAAACACTATACTCCAACAGACTGATACTACCCCCTACCTAGGCGTCCAAATTTCTGCGGACCTGAAATGGGCTAACCACATCACAAGCGCCTGCAAGAAAGCTGGATCCACACTGGGCTTCCTACGCCGAAATCTCCGGAACTGTCCACAAGAGTGCCGACGCCTAGCCTACATCGCACTTGTTAGATCCACTCTCGAGTATGCCGCAGTGGTGTGGGATCCTTACCTCCAACAAGACATCGACAAGCTGGAACGCATCCAACGCCAGGCTGCACGGTTCATTATGAGAGACTACAGATCCCGTGACCCAGGATGCATTGGCAGGATGCTTCACGAGCTCCACCTCCCACTACTTGCAATACGTCGCCAACAACTCAGGCTGACCATGCTCTACAAGATAACCAGAGGACTAGTTACTGCTCTCCCTCCCAACACCTTCCTTACTGCTGCCAAGAACAAACGGAAAATCCGCCCCCACCACCTTTAAAGGATATGTCACACAGAACATCATAGAGAGGCAGATAAACAACAACAACACATGCTTTATTTTACCACCCTCATCATCAGATCTCTACAGAAACTCCTTCTTCGTAAGGACAGTAGTGGAATGGAATAGCCTTCCCGATGACATCATCAACCTATCCTCACCTAGCTCATTCTCCACTGCAATCGGGAGGTACAGGGAGGCTGACAAGTTATTATAGAGTCAACAACAGTGATTTTAAACTTTTAATTGTACACATATCACCAGGCTTCCACAAGAGGAGCCCTTTTAAGAATATAATAGGCAATATGAAGTTAGTACAAAAAGAACTATGGAGCAAAAATTTTTTTTTTTTTTTTTTTTTTTTTTTTTTTTTTTTTTTTTAAATCAAATTAATTAGCGCGCACACACCACCACCACGTTAATAGCCATCTATGGCTCCTGTGGTGTTCTCTGCCAACAACATCATCGGCAGTATCCAGATCCAGATCCAGATAATTATTGTTATTTTGAGTGTGTAATGGCTAGTTCTGTGTACAATGGTTCATTCATCAGTTTCATACAATCCTCTGTTTTTATTGTTTTTGTTTAGTTACTTTATTCTCGTTTTCTTCTTTTTGTATAAAGAAATGTTAGTCGCAAATGTCAATGTATGTCAATTGTCATAGTGTCCTTACTGCTTTATCTCCTTAATCGTGTGTTGAATTTTATGTGTAAACAACAGGCACTGCGAGTATTATAACTATTTGTTATTGTTTCTGTGTCCTTGTGGGCCTTTATAACTTGTTTTATAACCTACAGAACCTTCGTCCATCAATTTTTTCGCACCTCTGGCATATACTAGCTCATGTTATGGCTTATACAGCACCTGTATTAATTCCACGCACGCACGCACGCACACACATACACTCCATACACGCCCTTGTACACACACACGCACGCACGCACGCACGCGTAAGGTCATATGTACACAGACAGGCTTATACATGCATGGTTGCTGTTTTTCTCTTGATTTTTAGTCTATGAACTTGTAGATTTGTTTGAAGGTATAACACCAGTCACATGCTACCGAGAGGAGCCAAAGGGTGTCTGCTTTGTGTGTGCTTTTTGTTTGTTCCGTTACTGTTGCCATGGCTTTGCTTTTGACCTCCATGCTTATATGATTTGCTATAGTTACAACTAAGAACTGTCTAGGCATGCAGGTAATGTCGTCTTCCTTTGCGTTATATGTTGGATTGATGTTCTTTTATTGTTTGGTTATGTAACAGCCTGTGCGCTCAGTTGAGTATTTAATTTTTTTTCCTTTTAATCGTCCTAAATGTATAAGTTCCTGTTGCTGCTGAGGAGTTTTACTCCTGTTGGTGAGGATTACCTGTTGCCAAACATAACCTGTGCATGTTTTATTTGCTTGTTTGCTTGCCTTGGGTTGTTGTGGTGTTTGCTGTATTGTGAATGTACGTGGAAATGTTACAATGAATAATATTGGAAATGAAATTAAGGTTGCTTCAGTAAACTGTAGGGGTTTAGGTAATCCGGGTAAAAGAAGAGATGTGTTGCATTATCTACGACAAAAAGATTTTTCAATTTATTTTTTACAAGATACTCACTTTGATTCCAAATTAGAGGCTTATATTACAGCAGAATGGGGTTATAAAGCTGTTTATGCCTCTTATTCAACAAACTCTCGTGGCGTAGCTATTCTCTTTAATAATAATTTTGAGTTTGAAGTGAAAAAAGTAGGTAGAGATACAGAAGGCAACTTTTTAATCGTTCATATCAAGACTATGGACACGGACATTGTTTTAGTCAATGTGTATGGTCCAAACATAGACAGTCCCGAATTTTATTGTCTTCTTGAAAATTACATTAAAGAATCCGATATTGAAAATGTCATTATAGGAGGAGACTGGAATCTGGTGATGGATTTTGAGATGGATTATGATAACTACAAACATACAAATAACATTAAAGCACAAGAGCAAGTTCTGGAAATGCAAGATAATCTTTCCTTGGTAGATATTTGGAGAGAATTACACCCGGACCTTAGAAGATACACTTGGCATAGAACCTCTCCTATTCAACGATCAAGGCTAGACTTCTTTTTGATATCAGATTTCTTATCCCCATACGTGACACACGCTGATATTTTGCCAGGCTACAAAACTGACCACTCAATAATAACTCTAACGTTAACTTTCTCACAGACCCCAACGAAGAACACGTTCTGGAAATTCAATTCGTCACATTTAAAAGATAAAGCCTATGCTGATGCAGTCAATGAAATTACTAACTCAGTTCTTGACGATTATGCTGCCTCGCCTTATAGTAGAGAAGAATTGCATAAAATGCCAACTGACGACATTCAGCTAATTATATCTGACCAATTGTTTCTAGATGTTCTCCTGATGAAGATCAGACAACGGACTATGTCTTTCTCTGCGTTTAAGAAAAAACAGAATACGGCGGTTGAGAAAGAACTAGACAAACGCATAGGTATATTAGAACAAAAAGAAAATAAAACAGAAGAGGAGGAAAATGAGTTAACTGAAGCGAAAGAAGAGTTAGAGAAACATAGAGAGAAAATAATGCAGGGAGTTCTTATTAGGTCTAGGGCAAGGTGGGTGGAAGGAGAAAAAGTTAGCAAGTATTTTTGTGCCTTAGAAAAGCGTAATTATGTTAGTAAGTGTATGAAAAAATTGAAAAAAGATGATGGTTCGGAGATTATAGACTCTAGTGAAATTGTGAAGGAAGTAAAAAATTTCTACACTAAACTATATGAAGAAAAACCGGTTACAGACGGGCGTATTGAAGATTATGTGGACAATCTAAAATCATTAACAGAACAAGAGAGTAATGAGTTAGAAGGAGAAATAACTTTAACAGAGGCAAGTTTTGCATTACGTAATATGAAAAATAATAAAAGTCCAGGTACGGACGGCTTCACAGCTGAGTTTTTTAAATTCTTCTGGTTGCGGTTGGGTCCCTTTGTCGTGCGGTCGCTTAACGATGGTTTTAAAAAGGGCGTTTTATCTACAACACAAAGGGAGGGAATAATAATTTGTATTCCAAAAGGGGACAAAGATAAAGAAAATATAAGAAATTGGAGACCTATCTCATTATTAAATATAGTCTATAAAATAGGCTCTTCGTGTATTGCCAACAGAATAAAAAAAGTGTTACCTTCTTTGATAAAT
>CM072524.1:49658743-49711243 GCA_036898135.1 Oncomelania hupensis
AATAATAATAATAATAATAATAATAATAATAATAATAATGATAATAATAATAATAATAATAATAATAATAATAATAATAATAATAATAATAATAATAATAATAATAGTAATAATAATAATAATAATAATAATAATAATAACGGATTTTTATATAGCGGGTACTCCAGCCTATGACCAGACTCACCACGCATTACATAGTCATTACATATAAATACATGCACTCGATAAAACATCGCTTTTGCTACAACACACCAAAAGACGGAACAGTAAAGGTACAAACTATTTACAACTATGTACACAAATTACAAAAAAGACAGAAATAGACTATTTACAACTATGTACACAAATGACAAAAAAGACAGAAATAGAATAGCAAAAACCTATTCACAGCTATTTATATGCCCGGTTAGGCCCAGGAGGAAAAACAGTATAAATATTTACAGCCGTGTATACACTTACGGATCAGACAGAGACAAAAGAGGAGAGAATGGCAGCGGGATACAAATCAGTCTGAATAATGCAGTTTAAAGAGGTGGGTTTTGAGGGCCTTTTTGAATGCTTGTGTTGATTGTATGTTGCGGATATGGGAGGGAAGGGAATTCCACTGCTTAGGTGCGGAGTAAGCGAATGCACGTTGGCCGTATGTCTTAGTGCGGGTGACGAGAACCTTGAGTGTGCGAGTGTCAACAGAAGATCTTAAAGTGCGTGAAGGGGAGTAAACAGACAGTAGATCAGCAAGGTAGGAAGGACAAGAATCTGCGAAGAAGTTGTGACAGAGAACAGAGAGTTTGTACTCTATGTGTGCTTGCACAGGAAGCCAGTGAAGGGAATGTAGTAGAGGTGTGATGTGATCGCGTTTCTTAGCTCGGAATACTAGTCTAGCTGCTGAGTTCTGAACTTTTTGTAGTTTGTCAATGATGTGTTTTGGGGAGCCAGCGAGGAGAGAGTTGCAATAGTCAAGACGAGAAAGGACGAGAGCGCAGACTAGGGTTTTGGTCGCAGTGACTGTAAGATAGTGGCGAAAGGAGCTGATTTGGCGTATGGCCGTGTATGCAGAGCGACAGACGTTGGAGATGTGGTTGTTGAGGGACAGGTCATCGGAGAGAATGTAGCCGAGATTTCTTGCTGAGGATGAGAACTGAATGTTTGTTGTCCCTACTGTAAGCGATGTTGGGAGAGGCGAGAGTGAGAAGGAGGTGTTGTGCTTGTGAATGAGGAGGGCTTCGGTACTATCGTCATTAAGCTTAAGCTTGTTGAGTGTCATCCATGACTTAATGTCTGTGATGCAGTTCTCCAAAGTCTTAACAGTGGAATTAATGAGAGAGGGGGCAGTGGATTTATAAAGTTGTGTGTCGTCTGCAAATGACTGACTCTCAACAGCATGCTTTCTAAGCAGGAGAAGCAGTGGCTTGGAGTACAGAGTGAATAACACCGGCCCCAAAACGGAACCCTGAGGCACGCCGCACACCAAGTCTGCTGTGCTGGAGAAACAGCCATCGACAGTGACTGCATGTGATCTGTCAGAAAGATATGAGTGGAACCAAGCCAGGACCGAGCCAGAGATACCAAAGTAGTGTTGAAGAGTGTTAAAGAGAATGTGATGGTCGACTGTGTCAAAGGCGGCTGAGAGGTCTAATAAGGTGAGAACGGAGACGTTACCATTATCTAAGGCAAGCAACAGATCGTTGGTTACCTTTAGGAGGGCTGTCTCAGTGCTGTGGAAGGGTCGGTAGGCAGACTGGTTGGGGCAAAGTAAAGCGTTATCATTTAGGTAGGCAAACAGTTGTTTGAGAACAATTTTTTCTATGACTTTGGACAGGAAGCAGAGGTTTGAAACAGGTCTGTAGTTCTTTAGATTATTTTTGTCTAAACTTGGTTGATAATGTGGGTGATGGGAGTAGAGGGTCAAGATTCTCTATCAACATGGGGGTAGGAATGGGGTCAAGAGAGCATGATGTTGGTTTTGAGCTTAATATGACTTTCTTGACTTCTTGCTCTGTTATTGGTTGAAAAACTTCCATCTTTGCGGTAGTGAGGGAAGGTGAGAATGGGTTAATGAGTGGGATCTCATGGTTATCAAGAGCGGCCCTTATGTCAGCCACTTTCTGTGTGAAATAATTACGAAATACATCTGGGAGCTGACATGGTGGATGCGTGGATGGGAGTGATGTTCAGGGGCGGATTATGGGGGGTTTCCTAGTTGCACGGAAACCCCCCCTCGGCTGTAAAAAAAAAAAAACAACCAAAAAACACACAGCTTTATCTCTCTCTAAACCTTGAACAAGAATGTGCCAGTGGTAAAACGAGCCATGCAAAATCTAAATTTGTCCTGGGTGAAGAAATCGCAGCAACTTCAACGCCCTCATCCGCTTTCGCATCGAATCTGGTGATACAGTTCTTCAGCAACATTTAGAATCCTCTCAATCTGGCACAGGTCATACATTACATTTCATGGTTATTGCTTTAGGTTTAGCGGACTCTTCCGAGCCAAATCAGGACCAGAAGGCACAGGTCATGCTACATGCATCAGCAAGACCACTCAAAACAACATCATAGAGTTGATTGGTGACTACATCAGGGACATGTTGCTGGCAGAAGTCAAAAAGTCAATTTCTCTCTCCTTGCTGATGAAGTATGTGACACAGCCAACTGGAAGCAGCTTGCGATTGTCTTGCGCTTTGTGGACTGGTCCCAGGTCATTCGGGAAGAGTTTCTAACTTTTGTTTATTGTGAACGAATCACAGGTGAAGCACTCACAGAAAATATCCTTGGTTGCTTTGAAGAATGGGGTCTGCACGTTCAAGACATCAGGGATAAGGGGTATGATGGTGGTTCAAATATAGCTGCCAAATTCAAAGGGGTACAGGCTAGGATTACTCAGCTGAATTAAAAGGCTATTTACTTTCATTGTGACGCACATTGCCTCAATTTGTGCATCATAAAAGCATGTGGTGTGCAGAGCATCCACAACATGTTCTGGACAATGAAGGAACTCTCACTCTTCTTTTCATTGTCTCCCAAAAGTGCTACTTGGAGCAAATCTTGGAAGCTTGTGACATCACCAACAAGCGAAACCTTGTAGACTTATGTCGGACCCGATGGATTGAAACGCACAATGCGTTTGAAACCATGACTAACTTGTTCACATACGTGTAACGTTGCTTGGGTGACATGGAGAACAAAAGCGAGGACTGGGACAGTGACACTCTGACTAAGTGCCGAGGACTAAGAGCAGCAACCACAAGCAGTGTCTTTTGTGGTTACAAGAAACTGTCTCAGAAACCTTAAGCCTCTCTCAGTGAACCTGCAGAAGAAAACACGGGAAATCGTCGAAACATATGCTGCTATTGAAGGGACAGCCAGTGCTCTTGCTGATCTTCGAGGCAACCTGGATGACGTCTTTCACTCAGGCAGTGGAGCTTGCAGAAAGTGTCCATGAAAATGTGACAATGCCGAGGACAGCATGTGGACAGACACTCAGACAAAATCAGCCAGCAGACACACCAGAACAGTACTTCAGACGCAGCATAGCAGCGCTTTTCTTGGACCACCGACTGTCTGAATTCAGCAGTTGCTTTAAAAATACTGAGTTAGTCCAAGATGGACTACTGCTCGTCGCAGACCTATAGCTGCTGGTGTTGAGAATGCATGCAAGGTTCCTGAGGGCATTGCATGTCTGGCAGACATGTGGACATCTGACCTGCCAGATCCTCTAGAAGTTCCAGCAGAGTTCCACCGCTGGTGCGTCAAGTGGAAAGGACAGACATCACAACCACGCCCTTCAACAGTTGCTGCCTCTCTACTGCACTGCAACATAAACTTCTTCCCTAACCTCCATGTCATACTTCGACTGCTTGCAACGCTTCCCGTCACCACTGCTGAGTGTGAGAGGTCGATCAGTGGGCTCAAACTCCTAAAAACCAGCCTGAGGTCAACCATGACAAAAGAGCGCTTGAATGGTCTGGCACTGATGAGACTCCACAGGAAACTTGAAGTGGACGCAATGGCCATAGTAGACGCATTTGCAAGGAAATTCAAGACCCGAATGGCGACAGAGATACATCATCCCCTCTTGCAGCTTTGCTGATTAACTGGAAACCGTAGGATAATCATTTTTATGTCCTCACTAGTCAACGGGTCAACAGTTTTTCTTTGACTCCTGTCAATACGGTGCATTACTAATCTCCTTTTGTTATTTAAAGTGACCTGGAAACCCCCCCTTTTCAACGCCATAATCCGCCCCTGATGTTGCATTGTTCTTACCCCTTAGCTGATTGCAAATGCCGAACAACTGTTTACAAGTTTCGCTGCTGCTAATTCTGTCGCTAAAGTACCGGGTTTGGGCAGTCTGGACTATTTTAGTGACCCGTTTTTTTGCAGCGGTGAAAATCTGCTTGCTGACTTCTAAACCCGATTTGAGCCACTTTTTCTCAACTTTGCGTCGGTGTTTCTTCGCCTCGGAGAGCTCGTCCTTAATAGACTCGTACCAGGGTGCTGAGCGTGTTGCCTTGACCTTTTTCTGGGCCACGGGAGCGTGCCGATCAAGCACCGCATGAAGTGTACTATTCAGCTGATCCACAGTGGGGCACAGTTATGGGGTCACTTTAGCGGTGAGCTCTTGCTTGAAAGCATCCCGTGGTGTTTGACCAGTACTATGCATATTAAGGTGTGATTTACCCTCGCGCGAATGAACGAAACGAACCAAGTACACGACGCTGGTTGAACAGTCTGACTGTGCATGTTCTCCAGCACTTCAAGTGTGTGTGAATAGTAACATCACCCTCTGTACACACTCTTTCTTTTTTGTATTATTAAGATATCACCGTCAATTTTGCTTCCTTGCTGTTGATTTAAAAAAAAAATTTGAATTTTGGATTTAAAAAAAAATATATATATTCGTCAAACAGGCGGGCAAGGTTCGGGTTGCAGATCCACCCAAGAGATGGGGTGGATGAGAAGTGGGAAGAGGGAGAAAGGAGAGGAGGGGTGTGTGTGTGGGGGGAATGGGAGGAAGGGGGGAGGGGGGGGAATGGTGGCACGTAAATTTTGTAGGGTCATAACCGTACTGGTTGATAGTGGTTTGTACTGGTTCTATTGACGTTGCTTTTAAGAACAAAAAAATAAATAAATATATAAAATAAAATGAAATAAATATAAATAAATAAATATTCTCTCTATAAACCCAAGGTGGGGGGGGGGGGGGGGGGTCAAGATGAGCACGTCTGAATGACTGTGTACTGCACTGTCTCCAAACGCTTGTGAGAGTGTGTGTCAACAGTAACTTTATCCTGAAGTAATACAGGATAGCACTTTTAGATCTAGGCCTCGAACATCCGGCTTTTTACGTGCGCCTCTTGTACATCATTCTTCTAACGTCTCCTTTGTTCAATACTAACAAAGGCGGCCTTCGCGCTAGCTGATTCATTGATGTCATCGTTTTCGTATTAGCGCTTTTTTCCAAGCTCACGAGCTGCTCAAGGCGCTGGATGATACAGGATATAAGTCAAGCCGCTCGAGCTGCTCTTAGCTCCCACTTGCTGCAGCCTTTGAGCGCAGCGTCTGACGCCCAGACAACTGAGCACAATCAAGTTGCTGCTGGTTGTCCGATCAAGCATAGATCGTGTGTAGGCATATACCTCAACAGCCCCCAGCACTCAAGAGTGCGGTCAGCATAAGCACTAACATCACTGCCTCTACACGCAAATTCAATCCTATCATATCTTCTCCTATCCTATCCTCTCCTATCCCGTAATTTTTTTTAAAGTCGTTGGGGGCACCACTGATGATCGTTTAACATGCATACTCCATCTATCTCTGTCCTCAGCAACCATCATGGCTTTGCTCAGTGTCAAGCCAGTCCATTCTCGAATGTTGTCCTTTATTCTCTTTTTCTGTCTTCCTCTTCTTCCACCCCCTTGCACTGTGCCTTGCAGGATGGTCTTTGCAAGGCCTGATGCTCTACTGACGTGGCCATACCATCGGAGTTTCCGTTTCTTCACCACTGTGAGCATGTCATCGTGCTTGCGTGATGGTCTCTTGGACATCGTCGTTGGTGATGTGCTGGGTACAGGAAATGCCCAAAAGTCTTCTGTAGCACCTCTTCTCCATGCTTTGTATTCTTCGTTGTATGTCTGTTGTGAGGGTCCATGTTTTGCAAGCGTATATGTTAAAATAGATTAAAAATAAAAAAATAAAAATATCCCTTAGTAAATTCCACTAATGTTTCTTGCGCAGTTATTTTTTGAAAATAATTTTGGAATAGCAGACTATATAATATTCAGTTCCAACGAAAGAGGTTGAATTATTTTATTGAATGCGTTGATTGCAGTTTCTTGCTGGTAAACGTGGATAGCAGCAGAAGTAGAGTCACCGCAGCCGGCTACAGAATGATAATGCGGCCTCGCCAAGGTTAAAGTGACACTTTGGCGAGAATGGAAACCTCATAGTAATATAACAGGACTTTGGAAGGGAGGGAGGCAACTCCTTCGAAAGAATTCAGAAGCGGACAAAGGAATGGTTGATGTATTCTGTGAGCACCTTAGAATGAGGTCTGGATTTTACAAGGTACAATAATTTAAATATAAAAGTACAATTAATTTTTGTTTTCCCCTAAATACGTCTTTTACATTCATTAACAAAATATTGCATTCACACCACGAAGCTTTTGATGGTTGTTGTGTATCAGTCTAGCCCGGGTTGCCTCCCTTAGCTTCACAAATTAACGTAAACTTGAGCCCCCAAAATGGACTCTCTCTCTCTCCCTCTCTCTCTCTTTCTCTCTCTCTCCCTTCACCTTCCTTCCCTCTTCTCCACACCTTCTGACAGTCCAGTCTCACACCCTCGCAGAGAGCTGAAAACTAAATAGTACATTATATAATTGTGTCTCGTAGTGCGTCCGGAGTATTTCCACTCGTCCAAGGCATTTTTGTATGCTGTCCTCTTTGTCCTTTAGTTGACGTCAACGCCACCCTCTTTCCCTCTCCCCTCCCACCTCCCTTCTATTCCACTTCACCATCATCCCCTCCTGACCCCGTCCACTAACCTAGGTTTAAGGGTGCATTAGAAATCTTTGAACTGAATTATTGCCCTTACTTTTTTTTTTCTTTGCAAGGAGACCGGTTTAAACTGGCGAAATTCATGGAGGGGATCCGGAAGGAATTTGAGCTTCACTCACCTCTTAAAGGCCGCTTGCGCACACTTTCATGGATTGCTAGCTAGCTTCGTCTAGTACGCACGAGTCTCGAGTTCAATTTTCTGTTTTAGTGGCATGAGATTTGGATCCCAGTATAGCGCTGTTTCATAATGAAAGCGAAAGTGGCGGATCGGTTGCGGCCCTTGGGTTCGGCTAGTTCCGGTTGAAGCAAGAAAGATGGATCGAGGGTTACATAAATTATATTTCTCTTGTACAATCGTTCAAATTTTACTCAGGATGGTTGCTTGCCTAAACATTGATTGCTGATTTGTTTGTTCAGTAGGCCTAATTCGTTTGTCAGTGACCTACATTCACGAGAAATTCGAAGTCTCTTTCTTTTTCTTTGCTTTAATTTTTTAATTGAGAAATTTTAATTTTGCAGTTTATCTAGAAGATAACATTATTATACAGTAGAATAATTTTTGTTTTTAATTCAGTGAAGCAACTGTAATTATGTCTTATTATTTTCAGTCTTTCAGTTGTTATTATTATTAGTTGTAGTAGTATTGTTATTATTATTATCATTATTACCATATATTAATTATTAGTTGTCTGTTGGTGCTGCTGTTGTATTATTATTATTATTATTATTAGTTGTTGTAGTTGCATTGTTATTATTATTATTATTTTTATAATTATTAATTACTCTAATGATTACGATTATTATTAATATTATGATGAATATTTTGTATTATTACTCTTATTATTATAATGATTATTATTATTATTATTATTATGATCTAGGATGGATCTAAGGCATGGAAGAATGGGTGAGTGTTGTAGTTGTGTATACATATACTGTGGAATAATTGTCTGTGTGTTAAATGTGTACGCATGGGTATGTGGCTGGTTATCTGTTTATGCATGTGTGTTAGTGTTTATAGATTTGTATTTTGGTATGGAAGTTGTTTTTGATAGTATATCAAATGTATCAATATTGTATGTCCATGTTTGTAATAATTTTGATGTTGTTATCTCCTTCCTTATTGCACTGCTAAACAAATATCCATGCCTTGTGTTTGGACAATAAAGAATCTTGAATCTTGAATCTTGAATCTTATTTTACATTGTTGTAATCTTTCCGAATCAGTCGCAAACGTTGTTCCCACAGTCGTTTCAGTGTATTGTTAGCTGGTAATGTGTGTAACTTGACAAAGCGCCCTTCAATTACTTTTCCTGCGAAATTAGGGCAGCAAACGCAATACTGTTTTTCTCCGCCACAAGTCTTCCGTCTACGTGCGGCCATGCTTAATACTCAACCGGAACTAGCCGGTGTCCTTGGCATAGGTGAAGGCAGGGACGGATAACTCTATCTGCACTAGTTTTGCAACAGCGCTATATTAGTCTGTTATGGTCAACTTTGAAATGATTGAAAACAAGTTAAAACGCCTTGCGCTGTCTTTATTGACACGCTGTCTGCTTTGTCGTTTAAATTATAATTATAATTGTAGCGGAAAGGGAGGCGACTGGTTGAGGCTTGGGAGAGAAATTGTCTACAGTCTACCTTGAGTTTTCTTGGTTAGACTGGCCTTGGGTGGCTACTGCTTTGCAGAATCCTTTGGGTATGCCATTGGGTTAGCAGTACAAGGCGACACGACATTTGTTCTCCCCGGCTGACCATTCGCCCATGGGTGTCTGGTGCCGAGCGGGACCACATTGTCGGCAGGCATTTTATGCAGGTCGGTGGCAGCGGCCTTGCAGTTAGAATGCATGGCACTAGTTGCCGGCAGCCTGGTACTCCCTGTCACGAATATAGGGGGTTGGGGGGATGAGGATTAGCAGTTATTCCCCCGCGCTGTGTTGCTTCCCTTGACTAGGCCAACGTGCGGTGACGTTCAGGGAAATAATGCTGGGAGTACTAAAGAATGATAGAAGGTTAAAAGGACAGACGAGGAGAATACAAACTAAATTAGGGGAAAATTTGAACAAGGGGAAGTCGGGTGTTATAATACAATATTAGACACTTTATTATATTGATGCAGGTCAGGCGTAGGGGGTAGGCTTACGACTGAGTCACTAGTGATAGTCTGTTAACGTCCAGGGTATCTTGGAGTTATTCTGGTTTAGCTATTTGAGAGTCACTGGGGCGAATATGGACTGATATCATCATGAGGCAAAGGGGTATCTGGCTGCGTTAGCGTGGGTAGCCAGATATTCCGAGAATTGTGGTGTGCGCCGGGTGCGCACTTATCTGCTAGGACGTAGGCGGTGGTTGCCTCAGGAGTCTGGATGGCGGTTGCGTAATTGGTCAGCGGCGTGGCTTCGGTCGTCCAGTCCAGGTCACTGGGTCGGGTTCTTGAGTAATAGGAGGCTGGTGGTACAACCGGTCAACGGTGCTTGCCGGTTGGGCTGTATTTCTTCTCTCACGCTTCACAGTGTCAACCAGGGGATATGGGTTGCACGCAGCGGGTCTGAGTCTCGCAGTAGCCCGGTATAAGGGCCCGTTCTGGAATGGAGTATTGACTCAGTATCAGAGGTGCATCCATACTCTGGATGCCGCGCCATTCAGCGCGCATGCCAGTCAGATTTTGAATCTGGAAACGCCGGCCAAGACTGACCGGTGCGTTCCAACTGTCCAACAATATCAACAATGGCTATTGGGGTTCGGTGGAATTTACGGGCGGCCGCTAATGGATAATAGTTTCGGCGCCTAAGATGGGGTTATGGACAGCAGGGGTGGATATTTACACAATAGGATCAGGGGAGAAGCAAAGGGGATAAATACAGGACAATGGCTACTATATGCAAGGGTGCTTTACTGGGGGACTTTAATCTAAGTAACAGGGCAACATGGCATGGGGGATTTATACAAGAGTCTAGGCAGGGGGATATACATGTATAAATACAAGCATGGCATGAGCAACAATCAAACTACAGATAATGGACACATGAAGTAAAATGCATATCACAAGCAATACATCAATACAAACCACAGACACGGACGTAAATATCTACAAGACATACGAACATGTTGGGAAATCGACGGGTGATGGGGATGCTAAGTGATATGAAATAAGTCACCACTCTTACCTGGACCAAGGAACGGGTTGAAACACAAGAACATTGGCGAAGCTCAGCGGTCGCAACGTGGGTGCAGACGTGTCTTCGGCAAGCAGTGTGTTCGCTCGGGCTAGCGGAATTGGACTGACGAACTTAAGTCTAACAGTTCCAGGGTCTAATCTCAGGGTCACGTGGGACGGTGGTAGCTGGGCGGGGCTTGGACCGTGCGGCCAGCCGGCGAGTGGGGAAAGTTGGCACAAGCAGAGCCAGAGGTAATAGTCCGACTGTCACACTCCCAACCACGCTCCACCGCCTTGCAAGGCAAATATTTTTATGTCCTTCTTTTGAGGGACTACATGAAAATGACAGCTCGGGTGGAGCAATGTTCCCAAGGGTTGGTGGCCGAGAGACGGGAGTTAAAGTCTCCGCTCGGACCAACCCTTGGGAACATTGCTCCACCCGAGCTATCATTTTCATATAGTCCCTCAAAAGAAGGACATGAAAATATTTGCTTTGCAAGGCGGTGGAGCGTGGTTGAGAGTACCAGGCTGCCGGCAACTAGTGCCACGCATTCTAACTGCAAGGCCGCTGCCACCGACCTGCATAAAATGCCTGCCGACAATGTGGTCCCGCTCGGCACCAGACACCCATGGGAGAATGGTCAGCCGTGGAGAACAAATGTCGTGTCGCCTTGTACTGCTAACCCAAAGGCATACCCAAAGGAATCTGCAAAGCAGTAGCCACCCAAGACCAGTCTAACCAAGAAAACTCAAGGTAGACAATTTCTCTCCCAAGCCTCAACCAGTCGCCTCCCTTTCCGCTACAGATTCCCACAGCTCAAATGGAACCATGTCCCCATGGTTTCCCCGTTCCTGGCCGTTGCACCACTTGTAGCCGAGCGGAGACTTTAACTCCCGTCTTTCGGCCACAAACCGTTAGGAACATTGCTCCACCCGAGCTGTCATTTTCATGTAGTCCCTCAAAAGAAGGACATAAAAATATTTGCTTTGCAAGGCTGTGGAGCGTGGTTGGGAGTACCAGGCTGCCGGCAACTAGTGCCATGCATTCTAACTGCAAGGCCGCTGCCACCGACCTGCATAAAATGCCTGCCGACAATGTGGTTCCGCTCGGCACCAGACGCAGCGGGCGAATGGTCAGCCGGGGAGAACAAATGTCGTGTCGCCTTGTACTGCTAACCCAATGGCATACCCAAAGGATTCTGCAAAGCAGTAGCCACCCAAGGCCAGTCTAACCAAGAAAACTCAAGGTAGACAATTTCTCTCCCAAACCTCAACCAAAGAAATGTTCTTAAGGGTTGGTGGCCGAGAGACGGGAGTTAAAGTCTCCGCTCGGCTACAAGTGGTGCCAACGACCGGGAACAGGGAAACCATGGGGACATGGTTCCATTTGGGCTGTGGGATCTGTAGCGGAAAGGGAGGCGACTGGTTGAGGCTTGGGAGAGAAATTGTCTACCTTGAGTTTTCTTGGTTAGACTGGCCTTGGGTGGCTACTGCTTTGCAGAATCCTTTGGGTATGCCATTGGGTTAGCAGTACAAGGCGACACGACATTTGTTCTCCCCGGCTGACCATTCGCCCGCTGCGTCTGGTGCCGAGCGGGACCACATTGTCGGCAGGCATTTTATGCAGGTCGGTGGCAGCGGCCTTGCAGTTAGAATGCGTGGCACTAGTTGCCGGCAGCCTGGTACTCCCAACCACGCTCCACAGCCTTGCAAGGCAAATATTTTTATGTCCTTCTTTTGAGGGACTACATGAAAATGACAGCTCGGGTGGAGCAATGTTCCCAAGGGTTGGTGGCCGAGAGACGGGAGTTAAAGTCTCCGCTCGGCCACATAATAATACAGGATTCTAACGCGCGCTTTTTTCTTCAAGCGAATTCCAAGCGCGGCGATCTGAAGAGATCACTATTACAGAAGGCACAAGACAAATCAATTTAATTTTTTTTTAGATTGACCACATCTAATATACCATTATTGAAGGGAGGGTGAAAACCGGAGTGCCCTGAGAAAACCTTCGGTGTCCTAAAAAGTCTCTTACAGCTACGTCACCTAACTAGCTCTTTCCCTGCCAATCGACGATATATCGTCGATCTGAGCCGCCACGTTTGTGCCAATCGACGATATATCGTCGATTTCAGTATTCCGTTTCGTTCCGGTTTTTTGCGCAGTACAATCCAAGTTTTATTTTAACCAAAGAGAGATAACTCTTTCTACTTTCGTTCTCGATCGACACGCGCGTGGTTTCTTCAAATTGATTCGTTTTTAGAGTGTTTTTTGTGCATTTTACTAAGCATTGTGATGGGCACAATCGACAGTGTGTCAAACTCTGCTAATAATCAATATAATTTCAAACTGTAAAGTGTATTTTGATCCTAAATAAATTTTCTTTCTGGTGTGTGAAGCTGATTCAGTGATTGGAATTATTCCTCCAGATTTTTTTTTATCACTGTGGTATGTAGAAATATTTTTATTTTATTTTATCATTTCAAAAAGATCAACATGCTTTCAAAACACATATTTCAATAACATAATCAAATTAACATTTTTGTGGTTTTTTTTCTTATTCTTCACTCTTTTACCTTTAATTTGATATGAAATATGTCTATTTAACAACTATTATTGAAAGAACAGTAGCTTAAATGCCTAAGGTACTGAACTTTCTTTCCGGTGCCAGAGAAATGTCTGGCACAAACGTGGAAACATGCCTGGCAGGGAAAGAGTTCATGTCACGCAATTTTCGAACCCGCTTCCTTCGGCGTCAATTTCCTATCCTTTCCTATCCTGTCCCGTAACCCGGAGGTCGTAGATGATCGTTTAACCATTCTTCCCCAATTTGAAACAACTTAGATTCAAGACATTCGTTTGCAAAAAGAAATATCTTAGTTGACGGCTGTGTGTCGGTGCAGTGAATTATTGCAATTAAATTAGTGTTTTTGAGTGTTTGGGCAAATTTAATGTTTTCTTCTGAAGACTTGCGAAGAAACGTTAAGATCGATGGACAACAACAAGGAACCGTTACGTGCACTTAATAGCATATTGGTTTTCTCTCTTTAACTCCAAATATTGTAATCGCATTCATTTTATCGTGTTGTATATGTATATATGTATGTATGTGAGTGTGAGTGGGTGTGTTTTGTGTTTTGATTGTGTTTGTGTGTGCGTACGTGTGTAGGTGTGTGTGTGTGAGTGTGTTTGTGTGTGTTGTGTGTTTGTTGTGATGTGTGTTGTGTGTGTGTGTGTGTGTGTGTGTGTGTGTGTGTTTGGGTACTTGTGTGCGTTATTGCACGTTTTCTTCTTCACTCTAATCCATCTTCTACAGGGGGTATTAAAGGTGTTTTGTATTGAATTGCGTTGTATTGTATCGTATGGCATTGTATTGAATTGTATTTGTATTGCGTATTGCGTTAATTGTATTTTATTGTATCATCATAGGGACACGACGTTTTTTTTTGTACCAAGCATTTCCTGTTCGTTTGTTACATCTTAATCTTTTTGACGTGTACGCGGTGATGTAAATTTTACTTGCATCAGGCTGGATTATATATAATCCTTGCTTGTCGCTTGTCCTGTAAAAACCTTTGTTTGTTTGTCATATGTCTTCATTCGAATAAAATATTGTCTAAACCAACGGTATTTAGCTGACCAAGTACAGGCTTTACATTGATTCCATGTGAGTGCTGGAGGATGAATTGACCAACAAAACTAAAAAAAGAAACTTAAAGGTGTTCTAACTCGTCAGAAACGCCTTTCGTGGGTTCAAGTGCATGTATATCCTAATTATATTGTAAACGCGCACCCCTTTTCTTTAGAATCGCATTCGGGACAGCCTATACCCCAAGCACAGTTCTTGTTTCTCGGAGATTTCCGAGTGCCATTAATAATGCAGCGATAAAAAAAACCGGAATGTCCACTCTTACGCCACAACCCTGAAAATCACTGGTGGTCTTGGTAGACAATGACCCATTGCCTTTTGTAACAGCTTTCAGTGCATGCTAATATCATACCTTGTGACTGGGTGACATTCCATGCCCACAGACAGCACTAATTTGACCAATCTTGTACTTCTCTACTACGTCCCAAACGGAAAAGCCCGTTTTGCCGTTTGAGTTCCGATCTAGCGTTTCACCACAGGCACTCACATTCGGGTCTCGCTAACGGCAGTATAGCGACGGTTGTCGGCTGCTGTAAAAGAAAGATACTTTCACTGACAGGTTACATTACATTACATGATTATTGCTTTAGGTCCAGCGGACTCTTCCGAGCCAAATCAGGACCGGACAACCCCTGATCCGCATAAAAGATCTGCTGAAACAACCCTAGTGGTAAAACTGAAAGCTCTCCACCAGCCAGTCACTTTACAATAAAGACATCCCACGCAGGGGACGCTGAGGCTATACTCTAATTTATCGAACCCCCGTTTACAAAAACAAAATAGAATACAAACATCATTATAAATTATCAACAAAACACATACATATAAAATGCCTACATTGCTAAATAATACATCATAGGAAGCCCTAGTGACCACCTGGCAGAAAGCTGTCCAATATTCCCAAGCTGATCGAACAGACCTCACACACAAATAAGGAGTCTTGTCCCGGAAGAGTTTTCAAGAAAAAAGGTAGGTGACTGGTCTACCGAAGAAGATAGTATAGCAGATCAATAGAACAGAGCAGGAATGAGAAAGAACAAATGAGAAAGACAGCGACAGTGGGAATTTAAAGCACTAAATTTCCAGAAAGTAGGGATACTATTTATACTGAACCCCCCGGCACCCCAACGGGTCCCCTATACGCTCAATGTGTCCGGGGACGTAAATTTTAATCAAGAAAACCCCAACGGGGGACACTGACAGGTACCACAAACGTGACTAACGGTTAAATAGAGAGCCACGGTGGTCTAATGGTAGTGCTCTGGGTTGCGGATCTGAAGGTCCCGGGTTCGAGCCCTGTCCGAGCCATTTTGTTGTGTCCATGGGAAAGACACTTTATTCCCGTTTCGGATGAGAGTATAAACCGAGGTCTTGTCTGTGTGTCGCATACATTCCATCATAACGAACTTTAAAGATCTCATGTCCTAGACGGGTGAGTGCCGGTAACAAGAACAAACCCAGCATGCACTTGGTACTTCTCCCCCATCCCTGGCTGGCCAGGATAGTGCTCAGTTGTCCGGGCGTCCGACCATGCGCCCAAAGGCTGCAGGTGGGCGTCCCGGGCGCTTTGAGTTAGATCCTGTATTGGCCAGCGCCTAGAATCTGGTCAAGTACGGTGAGATAAGTGCGCTATAAAAATCCTCAATAATAAAAATAATAAAATAAATGTGCTTCAAATATATAATGTGAGATATACTTTAAATAACAGAATACTGATTGCTAGGATGCTCGCCTTCTACAAATTTACTTTACAATGGTGTATATGTACAGATACCTTTTGTGTCGTGTTTGATGACGTGAGGATGCATATTAAACCCCAACCCCCTCCCCACCCCCACCCCCCGAAATTTGTTTTAATAAATTGGATAATATATGTATTTCCAAACACTTCATGAATTCGGTGATATTTTACCAGCCTATGTACTCATTTCTGGAAAATGATTTTTTTGGTTATCTGATCTGTTAAACATACAAAGTAGCATCAGAGGACTTATTCCAAATTCAGTGAAATCTGGATTTATCCTGAAGAAATCCGGATCCAGATTAGGTCTTTAAAAAAATCATGCATATGTGTGTGTGTGCGTGCGTGTGTGTATGTGTGTGTGTTTGTGTGTGTGTTAGTGCGCGCGTGCAGATTATCAGCACAGTTGCACCTTTTGACCCTTTTAAAAAAATCATTCTTAAAGTTGATGTGTATGTTTGGCTTACGTAGGAAAAAAAACGGCTTTGTGAGGAAACGTTAAATAATTACGCAACTAAATTAATCGATATTCATCTGTCGGAATGCGTAGGATGATCAAGAGAGAGAGAGAGAGAGAGAGAGAGAGAGAGAGAGAGAGAGAGAGAGACGCACACACACACACACACACACACACACACACACAAAGAGACAGAGAGACAGGCATAGACAGAGAGAGAAAGAGAGAGAGGGAGAGAGAAACAGAGACAGACAGACAGACAGGCAGACAAGCCAGATTGACAGAGAATCTCGTTTCATGGCTCTCATTGCGTATGCATGTTATTCCTGTCCTAAACACAAATTATGCCTAGAGCTGAGCTGGGGTTGTGAAGCGTCATTTGCACATGGTCGTTTCTCTTGCAGGCTACAGTGAATTTGCTTTAAATTTGGTTTTAACCTTAAAGTTAAACAAATCATATTTCATGACCAGTCCTCAAACATTAGGTCAGCACAAAATAAGCACTGAAGCTGAAAGTTATAGCAAAGATGTATATTTAAATGATATTGCAAGTGCGTCAGAATGTACTTCTAGTTGTAAATCCCCAAAAGTCAGTTGAGGTGTTTGTGTGTGTGTGCGTTTATGGGTGTATGGGTGCGTGTGTGTGTGTGTGTATGTGTATATGTGTGTGAGTGTGTTGTGTGTGGATAGGTGGGTGTGTTTTGCATGCTAATTGTTTCAATGGGGCAATATTCACTGTGAATATTAAAAGGACCTATTGGGGAAGGTGAGTGGTCAGAGTGGTCCCTTAAGAGCGCTGCAAGTCGTTTGACATGCACAACTAAGCAGAGACTACTATAGTCAAGGCACAGACGCTTGTAACTGGACACGCGAGAGCCTTCCCCCCGTGAGGCTGCCGGGAGGTTCTGTATATATAGTATCCCCACATTGTAGAAATTGAGTGCTTTAAGTTCCCACTGTGGCTGTCTTTCTCCTTTGTTCTTTCTCATTCCTACTCTGTCCTATTAATCTACTATCTTCATCGCTAGACCAGTCACCTACCTTTTTTTAATTGAAAACTCTCCTCAAACTCCAAATTTGTATATGGAATCTGTTGGATCAGCTTGGGGATATTAGACGCTTTCTGCCAAATGTCTCTAGGGCTTTCCATGGTATTATTATTTAGCAATATAGCATTTTATATGTATTTGTTTTGTTAATATTTTATTATGACGTTCATATGCTATTTTGTTTTTGTAAACGGGTGTTCAATAAATTAAGGCACAGCCTCAGCGTCCCCTGCATGGGATGCCTTTTTGGTAAAATGACCGGCTGGTGGAGTGCCTTCAGTGTTACCATTAGGGTTGTTTCAGCATATTTTTAATACGGGTCAGTGGTGAGTCCTCTTTTAGCCAAGTTGTGGTCCTGATTCCGTTCTTTGCAGTCCGCCGGACTCTATCATCAATGACTAACTAACGCGAATGCTTATGCCTAGGAGGCATCTCCGTTCTGGTTAGTGAGTTAGTTAGTTATTCATTGTTTATAGGGTCCATGTTACGTTTGCGACGCGCACGATAGTACGTGTGAGACGCGCACGATAGATCCGATCGTTTTGTTTTGCAAAGCATTCAATAATAGAGTGTGGTTACCTTTGATTTGATTTTGCATTGTTGTTAGAAGAAGCTTGGTATAATGTTGATAATTTTCGTTGGTCGATATTATTGGAGAATTCTCTAGGGTGGATTGTTTACAATCGATCGAAACATCTAGATAGATCCACTATAAGCTGAGAGATTCTTTTATGATGAAAAAGGTTGTATGACGTAAGACAGTGATGACGAAATTTATTTTGATTTGTTGTAATTCCGTCACGCTACAATGTTCTAACGTTATCTGGAATATAGAAAAACTATATAACTGATGCACTGTGTCTGAAAAGGGAGTGAAAGTTGAGAGAAGTGGAAAAAGCGATTGTATGCAGTTGTTGATGTACGCTGAATAAAGTTGGAAAACTTCATACGACGACTCCTGCCTTGTTGCTGAGTGAACAGATTGCGTGGATAAACGAATCCGAGTTTTGATTGATTGATTTATTGTTGCTTTAGGTCCAGCGGACTCTTCCGAGCCAAATCAGGACCGGACATTCCCCGATCCGCATAAAAGATCTGCTGAAACAACCCCAGTGGGAAAATTGAATGCCCTCCACCGGCCAGTCACTTTACAATAAAGACATCCCACGCGGGGGACGGCTGAGGGTTGACCTCAACTACGCGAACACCCCGGTTACAAAAACAAAATAGAATACAAACATCATTATAAATCATCAATGAAACACATACATATAAAATGCTTATAGTGCTAAATAGTACAATCATAGGAAGCCCTAGTGACCACCCGGCAGAAAGCGTCCAACACTCCCAAGCTGATCCAACAGACCTCATACACAAACAAGGAGTCTTGTCCAGGAAGAGTTTTCAAGAAAAAAGGTAGGTCATTGATCTAGCGAAGAAGAAGATAGTATAGCAGAGTGAAGGACAGAGCAGGAATAGGAAAGAGTAAATGAGGAAGACAGCGACAGTGGGAATTTAAAGCACTAAATTTCCATAAAGTGGGGATACTATTTATACTGAAAACCCCCGGCACTCCAACGGGGGTACTGTTGCCGCAGTGAATCTGTCTTGCCTATAAAGGAAAGACAGGTTTTCAACTGTGGCTTTCACTGTTCCCTTTATAGGTTTGAACAATCTACAGTGGCAAGATTGCTCATGACCCCAAGGGGTAAACGAATCCGAGTTACACTTATCAGGATTCAAGCATCGGGGCTGAATCAACTCCGGATAAAAAACAAAAACAACAACGAGTGTAACAGTCCAACGGACTGCAAAGAGGCGAATGAGGACCACCCTTTTCATAGTAATTTCTAATTATAGGTAACCAGAAGAAAGACGGCACAATCAGCATAGGGGGTAGATCAATCTCCAACCTCCGTTTTGCGGATGACATTGATGGATTGGCTGGAGAGGAACAAGAACTTGAACAGTTGGTATAGAGATTTCATACCACCTGCAGAGCGTTTGGAAGGGAAATAAGTGCAGAAGAGACCAAAATAATGACCCACAAAACCAATGGCATCCACACGGTCCAAGGCCAATCCCTCAACACAGTGCATAGCTTCAAATATTTAGGAGCCATTGTATCAGACAATGGGTCCCGACAGGAAGTCCTCTCCAGGATCGCACAAACAACTGTTGCCCTGACAAGGTTGAAGTTCATTTGGAAAGACAGCACCATCAGTCTACACTCCAAGGTAAGGCTGATGTGCTCCGGCTCCCTTGTAATCTCCATCTTCCTATACGCGTGCGAAACATGGACCCTCACAGCAGACCTCTAAAGAAGAATACAAAGCATGGAGATGAGGTGCTACCGAAAACTTCTGGGCATTTCCTATATCCAGCACATCACCAACGACGAAGTCCGACAGACCATCATCACACACGCCATTGATGACCTGCTCACAGTGGTGAAGAAACTGAAACTACGATGGTATGGTCACGTCACAACATTCGAGAATTGACTGGTTTGACACTGAGCGAAGACATTAGGGTTGGTGAGGACAGAGACAGATGGAGTATGCTGGTTAAACAATCATCTGTGGTGCCCCAACGACTTTCGAGTTACGGGATAGGATAGGAAGGATAGAATAGAAGGGAGACGCATCACAGGCTTAGGCGCTCGCGTGTCCAGATACAAGCGCATGTGAGCCAAAGCTAACGTTCACATCTTTCCTCAATAAGTGAGAGGTACACTACGGGCGAGTCCCAGCTATTTAAGTGTGTTTGGATGAAGTACCTGTACTTGAAATGGCCCATCCTCCCTTTGGGGTGGTTTATATGTAGGACAAGGCAGCCTGAACATGTAGGATGTCTTAGTCTGTAAAGTTCACGTAAAAGGAAGTTCCATTTTACAATTTTAAAAAAAAACTCACTCCACCATAGTTTGATACTGCATCAGCTAAAACAAATAAAACAAAATCAGGCCAACAGAAGATTATGATATTTATGACCGTTCTTAGCGCTGTTAAGCTTTCAGGACTTTAGTGTCCTGTAATATAGAGGAGGCAGACAAACATATTTCAGTTGAAGATTTAATATCTGTAATATAGAAGAGAAGACACGAGAGAAAAAAAAGACAGTTGAGAGAGGGCAGAACGCTCTTTATGCATGCACAAGTAATTAATAATATAACCAAACACGCATACAACGAACACGCTTTCAGCGAACAACGCTTATAATTTTTAATGTATTTTATGGCCCTGTGGGTTCGGGCACTAAATAGAATAGACCCAACGTTGTCGTAAGAGGCGACTAACAAGGGTGATGTCAGCAAGGCATCACTGGGCGAAAGTCTTCTACACAGAAGTCACCGACCAGGGCGGAGGAACCTCACGTTACTACAGGTTCAACGACCACGTGCTCAGGGCCAAGGCGAGCCACACTGTATTCGTGGATTTGGGCTGTGGCCAAAAGCCTGGAGAGGATTGGGCACCGCCAGGTCTTTTTTGCCCAAGACACACTACATGATGAAACTATCCACTAATTCCATACCGGATCGGTCGTCGCCCGGCTCAAGGACCGCGCCTTCCGTTGGCCACCAGGACGGAGGTGATAAGTATGCTACTGATGGACAATTTAGCAAGATCCGCACGAGAAACAACATCGTCATAGGAACCTGAAATGTCAGGACCCTAACTGCGGAAGGAAAATTAGAAGAACTGGCCCACGAGCTGGACCACTATCGATGGAACGTTTTAGGTATCAGCGAACTGCGCTGGAAAGGCCTAGGTGAAACAACGGCCGACAAAGGCCACAAGCTCTATTTCAGCGGTAGAGATGACAGGCACGAACACGGCGTTGGATTCTTGGACCACAAGAACATTCTAGCCACTGTCATGGGTTGCCGCCCAGTCTCCAGTAGACTCATTACCATCCGTCTGAGAGCAGCCCCTTTCAACATCACCATCATCCAGGCCTATGCCCCAACATCAGACTATGACGACAGCGAAGTGGAGGATTGTTATGAAAAATCTACAGGCGGTCCTTGACCAAGTGCCGAAGAAGGACATAGTCATAGTGCAAGGCGACTGGAATGCCAAGGTTGGCCAAGATGTGCACCACAACTGGGGAGACACATGTGGACCCCACTGCAACAACGAGACATATGACAGGGGTCTGAGACTCTTGGAGTTTGCCAGATACAACAATCTGATACTGGCAAACACGCTTGGTCTCCACCAAAAAATCCAGACGATGGACATGGCACAGTCCCGGCGAGGAGCATCACAACCAGATAGACTACATCATGGTCAAGAAACGCTTCAGATCAAGCATCAACATTGGCAGGACACGCACTTTTCCAGGAGCAGACATCGGAAGTGACCACGATCTCGTGATGATGTCTTTCCTGCTTTACTTGAAGAGAGTAAATTCAGCAAAGTGCACTAGACTGAAGTTCGACCTGGACAAACTGCAAGACCCGAAGGTGGCAGAACTATTTCAGGCCACAATTGGAGGGAAATTTGCACCACTGGTCATTTTGGGGGCTGGTGAAATAGATGTCAACTCCATGACCACCACCTTCAACTCAGCTGTGACAGATGCCGCCATTGAGATCCTTGGCAAGCACCGACCAAAGAAAAAGCCGTGGATCACACCTGAACTTTTGGATCTGTGTGATAAACGAAGAGAGATAAAAAAAGAAAAAGAACACCTCACAGGGAGCTGATGTCTACCGAAAAATCACAATGATATCCGAAAAGGCATGTGCACAGCAAAGGAGAACTGGATAGAAGATCAATGCCAGGAAATAGAGAACAGTCTGAACAAGAACAACAGCAAGAAGGCCTACCAGACTATGAAGCGGCTGGCAAGTGTTAAACAGCCCAAAGTCTCCACGATCCAAAGCAAGTCTGGCATATGCCTTACAGAAGAACAAGAAGTCTTGGACAAATGGACAGAGTACTGCTCTGACCTTTACAATCATACACCAAATGGAGACCCATCAGTAAGTTCTAGCATGTCCCGAGAACAGAGAAGAAGAAGAAATATTCCAAATTCTCCGGGAAGAGGTTGAGGCAGCAGTGCAATCGCTGAAGAAAGGGAAGTCAGCGGGAGTGGACAACATACCCGCGGAACTGCTACAAGCAGGAGGAGAAGCAATGATTGATGCCCTCACCATTATCTGTAACAAGATCTGACAGAGTGGGGAGTGGCCTACACCATGGACCCAGTCGCTTGTCATCACTCTTCCCAAATAAGGTAACCTTCAGGAGTGTGAAAATTACCGCACCATCAGCCTCATCAGCCATCCCAGTAAGGTCCTCCTGAAAATAATACTCAACAGGTTGAAACCCCAAGCTGAACAAATCATAGCTGAAGAACAAGCAGGATTCAGGGCAGGGTGAAGTACCACTGAACAGATTTTCAACCTCAGAATAATCTGTGAGAAGTACCTACAGCACCAACAACATCTATATCATGTGTTCATAGACTTCAAGAAGGCGTTTGACCGAGTCTGGCATGCAGCTCTATGGGCAACAATGAAAGTGTACAACATCAGCCCTAAAATTATTGAAGTCATCAAAAGCCTGTATGATAAGGCTACCAGTGCAGTCCTCCATAACAGCGTCATCGGGAACTGGTTCAGAACAACAATCGGTGTGCGTCAAGGATGCCTACTCTCTCCAACACTCTTCAACATATTCCTAGAGCGCATCATGTCAGATGCCCTTGCAGATCACGAAGGCACAGCCAGCATAGGGGGTAGAGCAATCTGCAATCTTCGTTTTGCGGATGACATTGATGGATTGGCTGGAGAGGAACAGGAACTTGAACAGCTGGTACAGAGGCTTGACACCACCTCCAGAGCTTATGGAATGGAAATAAGTGCAGAGAAGACCAAAATGATGACCAACAACACCAATGGCATCAACAAGGACATCAAAGTCCAAGGCCAATCCCTCAACACAGTGCATAGCTTCAAATATTTAGGAGCCATTGTATCAGACAATGGGTCCCGACAGGAAGTCCTCTCCAGGATCGCACAAACAACTGCTGCCCTGACAAGGTTGAAGCCCATTTGGAAAGACAGGACCATCAGTCTACATTCCAAAGTAAGACTGCTGCGCTCCCTTGTCATCTCCATCTTTTTAAATGCTTGCGAAGCATGGACCCTCACAGCACATCTACAACGAAAAATACAAAGCATGGAGATGAGGTGCTACAGAAGACTTCTGGGCACTTCCTATACCCAACACATCACCAACGACGAAGTCTGACAGACCATCACACAAGCCATTGGACAACATGATGACCTGCTCACAATGGTGAAGAAACGGAAACTCCGATGGTATGGCCACGTCACCAGATCATCAGGCCTTGCAAAGACCATTCTCCAAGGCACAGTGCAAGGAGGTAGATGAAGAGAGAGACAGAAAAAGAGGTGGGAGGACAACATTCGAGAATGGACTGGTTTGACACTGAGCGAAGCCATCAGGGCTGCTGAGGACAGAGAAAGATGGAGTATGCTTGTTAAGCGATCATCTGTGGTGCCCCTACGACCTCCGAGTTACGGGACAGGATAGGATAGGATATTTATGGATATGTTTATGTGTGCGTTTGTCTAATCATTTCGGTGAAAAAGACATTAAAAGAAACATTAACAACGCTTGTACCACAGGCGCTTGTATCTGGACATGCAAGCGCCTATGACTGTGACGCGTCTCCCTTTGGTTATCTGTATTACACGCGAGCGCCTATGCATGTGACGCGTCTCCCTTTGGTTATCTGTATTACACGCGAGCGCCTATGCATGTGACGCGTTTCCCTTTGGTTATCTGTATTACTCGCGAGCGCCTATGCCTGTGACGCGTCTCCCTTTGGTTATCTGTATTACACGCGAGCGCCTATGCATGTGACGCGTCTCACAGATAACCAAAGGGAGACGCGTTACAGGCATAGGCGCTTGCAGGTCCATTTACAAGCACCTGTGGCTCGTACCGAAAGAAAAAAAAATCCCCGCCAGAGTTGTTTTTATTTATGTATTAGAACTTTATGGATGGATACAACGAACACGGTTACAACGTAGCTTCGCTCACAACGAATGCAGTTTCTTATCCCAGACACCAAATTTCGACGGATATAACGAAATCGAAGTACGAAAACATCGCAAATGACGTCAATTCGCGAACATGACGTAAAATCCGCATCAAGAAATGTTGACCTCATTCATGTGTCTGCACAAACATGCCCATGCTTTATGGGCACGTTTCTTCTTAAAAGCATGGCGGCAAACATGAAAATTAATTCAACTCTGACAGAGAACTTGAAATAATATTGCATGTGGGGGCGCATCTATACAAGAAGACAAAAAAGAGCTGATTATATAACCAAGGATTTCGAAATTCCATTAATTATCAACGGTAAGCACCTTGACTCAGAATACCGTATACAAATTATTCATTTAAATGACAACAGTTACATTGTATATGGAAAATTGACAAGTTAACAGCCATTCACACACACACACACACACACACACACACACACACACACACACACACACACACACACTCTCTCATCCACACCACAGGTAAATATCATAATTCCTACAGCCATATATCTCTGACAAACAAAACACTTTATAATACCTCAACTTAAAAAACAAAAAGTCTGACAGACACACTTAACATATAAAAATAAAAAATGGACATGAAATGTGTATATTATAGACATGCCAATTATCATACAGAATGCTTAAAGAAAGGAATCACGCACGCACACACACACACCCACACACACATACACACACACGCACCCATACCCACACACACACCCACACACATTCAAAGGAAGGTACATCAATATAATGCTTATACCGTTTTCTGTGTAAGTGTCCATGAGGGAGAGAGAGAGAGAGAGAGAGAGAGAGAGAGAGAGAGAGAGAGAGAGAGAGAGAGAGAGAGAGAGAGAGAGAGAGAGAGAGAGAGAGAGTTCTTGTTTTCTCATTGTATTATTTTATCTGTTAATGCAATTTGTGTTCTTTTAATAAGCAAATAAGTACACGTACTTGGCCGCACACACACAGATAGACACATACATCACACTTTCGAAAGGAGTGGGCTAAAGCACTCTCTCTATCTCCCCACCCTCTCCCTCCTCCCCCCCCCCAGGTACCCCTTCATCTGTCAAACATCTTCTAAAATCATCCCCCTTTTTTTTAATAACATGACGAGAATACCGTGTGACGTGTTCTGGGATATAAATCTTACATCAAAGACCCAGTTTAGAGACACGACGGATATAACAACTACAAAAACACACTTCGGCCACTAACCGTCGGCTACGGGTACAACGAACTTCGGATATAACGAAGAGGAAACGTTTTCCCCTGGACTTTCGATGTAAACTTGTTCGACAGTGATAATAATAATAATAATAATAATAATAATAATAATAATAATAATAATAATAATAATAATAATAATAATAATAATAATAATAAACATTCGTACAGCGCCCTTTCTCACACAAAGCTTTACACCAAAGGAAGGTAGATAGATAGATCGATACATAGATAGACAGATAGATAGATAGATAGATGGATGGATGGATGGATGGATGGATAGATGGATAGATAGATAGATAGATAGATAGATAGATAGATAGATAGATAGATAGATAGATAGATAGATAGATAGATAGATGGATGGGTGGATGGATGGATAGATAGATAGATAGATAGATAGATAGATAGATAGATAGATAGATAGATAGATAGATAGATAGATAGATAGATAGATAGATAGATAGATAGATAGATAGATAGATAGATAGATAGATAGATAGATAGATAGATATTACCTTTAGTTCAGCCGACATAGGCTTATATAACAAAATGCCTTTAGTTGAAAATCAGGCACAAAATACGAGTGGAAAAAACCCCACCTGTGTTACGTGGCACAAATGACCACAGTTTAGCGAAAAGCTTACCTATTTACTGTTTTAATCCTGATATTGTTGTGTAAATCGTAAGAGTTAAAAGAGGTTTTAGAGACTATCTTTTCTCAGGGCCAACATTGTGAGGTATGTGCCTTTTCTTCTGCCTGTCTCTCGCTGCTTTGCCTTCCTCAAGGGATCCAGGCTCTCATTCCCATCTGGGTGGATCATGGACGTGGGTTATTGGCCTGCGCTGTTTCGCTTTTCTTTCGTTCTTTTGACGGGGACCTATCCGAATAGAACCAAGCTGCGTGCTGCTTAACTTCTTGAAACAGGAGCGGCTGTCTACACATCCTCCACTCCCGGTCCCGTCCTCATGAAGCTGGCCCTCTGAAAAAAGAAGATCCCTCACCACGCTTCTCTCCCCAACTACCAAATAGGTTACAAGAAGACCTTTACTGTTTTTTGGTAATATTTAAAACCATTGATGGAAATATCTTTGGAACAGCCGTTGAAGACTATGACAAATTATTTATGACCTTTCGTATATACAATGGTACTCTCACTTTTTTATGCCTAGCGTAAATATACTGTTTGTTTTCATTTCAGTCGTGGTCGTTGTTGTATTTTTCATCCTTCCTTCTGGTTTTATTACAAGGGGAATTTTTAAAAAAAATTACGCATGCCTTATATGTTTATATTTATGATGTTTGGTTTTGTTGGTGTGTTTCAAGCGATCTATTTGTCTTATTCGGAGAAAACGTAGAACATATTAAAACCTTGCTGTCAAGTAGCAACTTTATTGCTGTCAATAAAGATCCCCATGGAGGACGCACAACGACGCACCTAAATATGCCATCCCCATTGACCGACTGTGATATTTAACGGAATAAACCAATACTAATTATTAGGAAGTGGGGGAGAAAAAAAAACCAAACAAGCAAGCAATAACACAGGCGGGTACGTTGACGCACAAATACAGACCCCCATATATAAGCCTAGATCTACATGTACACGCGCATGCACACACATGTAAACGGTTGCGCGCGCAACCCCACAGGCACATGCTCACACACAAATATACACCACCACCACTATAACAATAACAACCCTCATTCACCTATTACAATTCACAAGTATTGTTATGGCCTAAGTCACGCGCTATGTTCATGTTACTATTTACTTATACTTACGAGCTTATTTATTTCTGGCTTAGATTGACAATGCGTTGTAATGGCAGGTTTTCGTGCTGACGAAGTTTCCTTTCCTGTTTTATTTTTTTGTTTTGTTTTTGTTTTTGTTTCGCATAGCGCAGTGGTTGGAGCACTCGCTACTGTGTCGCAAGTTAAGCACCGTCCAGTGCGGCTAGCACTTGGATGGGTGACCGCAAAACGTGAAGCGACAAACAACAACGCCCCCAGTTGACTCAACTGTGACTGAGTACCTACTCTCTTAAGGGTGGGGAAGGTAAAGCAGCGAGGGAGAGAGATGGGCATCGCCCTCATTACGCTGGCCCAAGATAAGTGTGATCTCCAACATCACGCTCCCCTACGGCCCCAACAAGGCTATGGGTCTACCTTTACCTTTACCTTTTTTTTAAACACAATTTGTAATGTTTTGAAGCATTGGTGAAGAAGAGAGGAGTTATGGAGGGGAGGGGTGGGGGGGAGAGGAGGAAAGTTGAAGAAAGGACCCAGTGCTTGCTGGCTGTGTGGTGTAATAATAATTGGCCTTCACCTGTCTAGGACAAGTGCGCGCGTGCTGCAAAAGCAAACCTCCGTGGGTTAAACAATGGAAGGATCCCGCGCTGCGGCTCAAAGGGAGAGGTTATGTTAGTAATTGAGTCTGGTAAAATGTCGAAGTTGTTTTGCTTTGATTTGAAATCAAGTCTGTTGACTGTTCTTGTGCAATTTTCCGATCCGTTTCAATATACTTTAGTCATCATCATCATCATCATCATCATCATCATCATCATCATCATCATCATCATCATCATCATCCACCCATTGCACATAGCTACGATCGAAAGAAAGTATACTCCAGGCACACACTGCGCAGCAGGCCAAAGTATGTCCCTTGTCCCTTGAAGGGAGGTAAGCGAGGTTAGCATTCTGCTCAGTTACAGTGTCGGTGAAAGACTACAAACGGAAAAGTAAGTTTCGTCTCCTCTAGGCGACGAATTAGGTCACGCTGTATTTGTTTCTATGTCAACTGTCTTTTACGAACCGTTTGAGAATCTTTTCGAACCGTTTATTGACGCCGGATAGTGTCTTCACTTAGTTTCATACAATTTAAGAATCTAAGAAGGCAAATGGGGTTTTGGTAAACGCATTTTTGTAGAGATAAGGGTTAGGGCAAGGGCTAGGGATATATCTACAACTAACCCTTACCCGAACCCTTGTAGCAATATTCCGCTCTTTCCGTCACTTTTAAACAGTAATGCGTTTCGCATCCGCGGCTACCAGCTAGCCCAAATTATACTTTGAAGGGATGGAGGGAATACTTTCACCTGCTGCTAGCGGGAGTTTTTGGCGATACTTTCTACCGATCGCAGCAATGTGTATTACCTCCATCATCATCATCATCATCATCATCATCATCATCATCATCATCATCATCATCATCATCATCATCATCGTCATCATCATCATCATCATCATCGTCGTCGTTGTCATCATCATCATCATCATCATCTTCGTTGTCGTCGTCATCGTCCATATCATCTTCGCAATCATCATCAACGTAATCGTCGTCGTTGTTGTCGTCGTCTTCATCATCATCATTATCGTCATCGACATCAGCATTATAATCATCACCGTCGTAGTCGTCATCGTCATCTTCGTCGTCAACATCATCATCATAATCATCTTCAACGTCATCGTTGTTTTCGTCATCGTCATCAGCATCATCATTCTCGTCCTCCTCATTATTATCATCAATCATTGTGTGCTACTGATATGACTGTTAAGATTGAATGTCAGTATTCTGTATTACTATAGTGTTATATCAAATCAACTTTTAGTGTCATTGTCATCGACCTCATTGATTTCTATTGCTTAAATAGGTCTACGTGCCCTATATATATGAACTTCAAAATTCCTCTTTTGTCTTGCTGTAGTCGTTTGATTCGTGACTTTAAGGCTGATCATCCATTGCCAAGATTAAAAATCCAATAGCATATCAACATTTTGTTTCTCCCAATAATTAATTATGTGCTTTTGCATGCCTTAAGTAGTCGCTACACATAGGTCTACGTGCCCTATATATATGAACTTCAAAATTCCTCTTTTGTCTTGCAGTAGTCGTTTGATTCGTGACTTTAAGGCTGATCATCCATTGCCAAGATTAAACATCCAATAGCATATCAAAATTTTGTTTCTCCCAATAATTAATTATGTGCTTTTGCATGCCTTAAGTAGTCGCTACACATGGTTTACGCTTTACGGCTTATGCATTGGATTATGACATTTTTCATTGACCGGAATTTTAATGGGTTTGTTAGGTTAGTTTAGTTATTCATAGCTTACAGGGACCACCGGATTGCAGAGAGCCGAATCAGGACCACAACTTGTTTGAAAGAGGACTCACTCCTGATCCGTATAAAAGATCTTGTGAAGCAACCCTAGTGGTAACACTGAACGCACTCCATCAGCCGGTCACTTTACAATAAAGGCATCCCACGCAGGGGACGCTGAGGCTATACTCTAATTTACTGAACCCCCGTTTACAAAAACAAAATAGAATATTAACACCATTATAAAATATCATCAAAACACATCCATATAAAATGCCTACATTGCTAAATAATAATATCATAGGAAGCCCCAGTAAGCATTTGGCAGAAAGCGTCCAAGCTGACCCAACAGACCTCATACACAAATGATGAGTTTTGGAAGAGTTTCTTCCCCCCCCCTTAACCCTCCCTCTGTCACGAGAGGCTATTTAGACCCTGCACTACGGATTCACGTCTTAAATAGTTCAGCCTTTGTAAATTAAAGTAGCTGCCTAGAAGACGACACAAGTCAGTTGTGTGCTATGCATAGGTAGGCAGTGACCTCATCCTGCTGACGTATAGCCACCCCCGCTAGAGTGCGCCACAGGTATCGGACGGGATTTTCGCGGGCTTTTGGCTGACCACTACGTTAGGTAATCATTCTGTGTTTGAACCTCACACGAGAAAGAGCTACGCTCTGAAAAATCTCTCTCAGAAAGACTAAGCAGGTGACGGGTGAAATTCATTCATCGCAATATAGCCACAGCCTGTCATTGTCAAAAAGGTAAACGATCAATCTTTTGTTTCATCACAATTTATTGCTAATATTGTTGGATTATGCTTGTGAAGTCTTGCCATGTTTTATCATTGTGAATGTTTGTAAAACTTAGCGTGACCACGTGGCGGACACGAGACCGGTTTCGGCACCACGAGGTAGTCTCTACTGTCCAACTGTTGTTTCTCCTATGTGTATTATTGCAGACCAGTGGCTGTACCGGAGAATGTGTATGTTGTTAATTATTTCTTCATGTGTTTAGTTAAGCCATGATGTATGTATATGTATTGGAATTATGTTGGAGATTCCAGTGGACCATGGACATAGAAGATTGTTTGTCGCTTATATATATAAGTGGATGCGATTTCAACTGAGGGCTATTTCTGCCATCAGTGAGACGCTCTGCACACCCTTAGTATACAAGGCGTTGCAGAAACTTGTCTTATGTTTTGCAGACGAGCAGGCGTGTTGGTCCGATGCAGGAAATAGACCACTAAGAGTCAATTACCCTGACATTCGGTCTGCAGGGGAACATCGAGCATTGAGCTTTTCGAGGGGCCGGGTAGCTCAGTTGGTAGAGCGTCTTACTAATAACCGAAAGGTACCTGGTTCGAATCCCGGATTGGCCAACGTGTGACCATATTATTTTCCCCTTACCATCAACTGGTTCGCTGGTGTCAGAATAATGTGACCAGTAGTCGCCTATACGCTTCGGTGTCGTGTGACTATAATCTACAGTTACTGAGCTCCGATAGCCCAATAGTCAACAACCAAGGAGGAGACACCATCAACACACCTCAACGATCCAGCTAAGTGCCACAGAAAACGTGCCCACACACTGATATAGAAGGACTGTGCGGTAGTCCACGCTTCTGAAAACCAACATTAGGCCAACCAGAACAAATAGCCCAATGATGAGACATTAGTACATATCAAGAACAGTAGCAGCACAGACTCATCAAAGAACGAACTAGTCGAAGTGAATTTGGACATTTAAGTTAATAGAGTGTTTAGAGAATTATGTAGAGAGTAGAGGAAATAAATGTGTGATATTTACTGTTAACAAGTGGCTGGGCTACCGATGTTTCATAGCCGTGTGAGAACTAGTGTGCCAGTGAATCTTTTACCATTTTCTCTCTATCTCTATAACCCTATCTGCACACAGACCGAGCTAAACATATAAATGTATTAAGATTAGTCACAGGGTGATTAAACTAACGGATCTCCGCAGACACAGACGAGTGGGTAATAGCATTCCATTGTGCAGAGCCCATTAACAATAGACTCACCGTCACACCCTCACCTCCCAAAAAACCACACAAAAAACAAACAAAAGGTAGGTGACTGGTCTAGCAAAGAATATAGTATAGGAGCCCTGAAAATAAAAAAGGTCCCACTAGCCTTTGGCTAGTAACTTAAAAATTTTACTAGCCAAACTAAAAATTTTACTAGCCAAACTAAAAAAAAGTTCATTTTAGCGCACTCGCATTTGGCGACTAAAGTTTTTTTTTTAGTCGCCAATTTTTTTTCCACTAGCCATGGCGACTAAATTAGTCGCCATTTTCAGGCCTGTTATAGTAGATTGATAGAACAGATTAGGAATGAGAAAGAACAAAGGAGAAAAACAGAGATAGCGGGAATTTAAAGCACTACATTTCCAAAAAGTGGGGACACTATTTATACAGAACCCCCCGGCACCCCCACGGGGGGTATTTTGACGGGTGGCCACATCTTATGAGTTTAGTGGTCACCGTGACTTACCTTTTATGGCTTATGCACTTGGTCGTAAGTAGTAGCGCCATGTTTGTCACGACTCGGTTCGAACTTATAAAGGTGTGTAACTGTGTAAGCTTACTTTCACTACAACAAGGCATTTTTTCATGACGATGTAATGTACGCTTTCACGATGTGACTATAATGTGAAACAACTTTACTAAGATCGACTCGCTACAAGCGAATTCAACTGCCTTAGCTCTCCAAGTCGTGTGTAGCAGACAACCTTTGTTGCGTGTAATCATACAAGAGAAGATCTTAGGATGACCTCTAAACTCAGGACGTCACACTCTCGATTCTGATTGGCCCTCGTAACCCCGGCTTCCGTATTTTTGCATTAGAAATCAAACATGTGCTGTCCTTGTGAAAGTTTACCTTAGCCAGTATGCTAGAAAATACGTAAGAAATTCATTAGCGTAACACAAGTGAGGCCGGGTGCTACCTCACCCAGAACATTCACATCTACAAGCAATCTAGAAATCTTCGTTGTTCCTCCGCATGCACCAAATACCCGGTCACAAAATTACCTCTGCAGGCTATCGATCCTTCGAAGAGCTTGGTCCTTCAACTTGGATATCTCTCTCTCTCTCTCTCTCTCTCTCTCTCTCTCTCTCTCTCTCTCTCTCTCTCTCTCTGTCTTCGCAGCTCTCCGAATATAGCCACTTTCAAATCCAACTTGAAAATTCATCTCTACCTTAAAAGTGTCTGATCTCGGCTCCCATCACCATCATCATTCCTTCTTTTCTGATTCCGACCACCGTCATCACACCGCAGGCGCCCTCTCCTCCCTCCCTCATCTTTAATATTTTACTAGTACATATTCTTTTTCATGTTTTTATTATCCTATCCTATCCTATCCTGTCCCGTAACCCGAAGGTCGTAGGGGCACCACAGATGATCGTTTAACCAGCATACTCCATCTTCCTCTGTCCTCAGCAGCCCTGATGGCTTCGCTCAGTGTCAAACCAGTCCATTCTCGAATGTTGTCCTCTCACCTCTTTTTTTTTTAATTATGTCTTTGCATAATTTATTACTGTCTCGTTTTTGTTTCACTTCTTTTTGTATGTATCTCGATGTTAACGTTAAGTATAAATGCGTGAGAACTGCGCTTTGAATTGACCATCATCACGTCGTCGTTTTATATCACTAATTTGAATTGATGTCATTAGAAGAAAGCGCTATATAAATACCTTTAATAATAATAATAATAATAATAATAATAATAATAATAATAATAATAATAATAATAATAATAATAATAATAATAATAATATTATTATTATTATTATTATTATTATTATTATTATTATTATTATTATTATTATTATTATTATTATTATTGTTATTATTATTATTATTATTATTATTATTATATAGACCAATGTGGCCGGGCTTTTCCTATCCTACCCTATCCCGTAACTCAGAGATCGTAGGGGCACCGCAGATGATCGTTTAACCAGCGTACTCCATCTTTCCCTGTTCTCAGCAACCCTGATGGTTTCACTCAGTGTCAAACCAGTCCATTCTCGAATGTTGTCCTCCCACCTCTTTTTCGGTCTCCCTCTTCTTCTACTTCCTTGCACTGTGCCTTGCAGAATGGTCTTTGCAAGACCTGAAGACCTGATGACGTGGCCATACCATCGGAGTTTCCGTTTTTTCATCACTGTGAGCAGGTCATCGTGTTGTCCAATGACTTGTGTGATGGTCTGTCGGACTTCGTCGTTGGTGATGTGCTGGGTACAGAAATCTTCTGTAGCGCCTCATCTCCAAACTTTGCAGGGCAGCAGTTGTTTGTGCGATCCTGGAGAGGACTTGCTGTCCAGACCCATTGTCTGATACAATGGCTCCTAAATATTTGAAGCTATGCACTGTGTTTAGGGATTGGCCTTGGGCTTTGATGTCCGTGTTGATGTCATTAATGTTGTTGGTCATCATTTTGGTCTTCTCTGTACTTATTTCCATTCCATAGGCATTGGAGGTGGTGTCAAGCCTATGTACCAGCTGGTCAATTTCTTGTTCCGCTCCAGCCAATCCATCAATGTCAACCGCAAAACGAAGGTTGGAGATTGCTCTACCCCTTATTCTGGCTGTGCCTTCGTGATCTGCAAGGTCATCTGACATGATGTGCTCGAGGAAGATGTTGAAGAGTGTTGGAGAAAGTAGGCATCCCTGACGCACACCGATTGTTGTTCTGTGGCCGGGCTTTAAGGCTGAATAATATGTGTGTGTGTGTGTGTGTGTGTGTGTGGAGGTGTGTGTGTGGGTGTGTGTGTGTGGATGTGTGTGGGTATGGGGGTAGGTGTGTGTGGGTGGGTGTAGATGTGAGTGTGTAAGGGTGTATATGTGCCTGTCCCTAGGAAGGCCCCATCACATAAAAGAAGACTTGCCCTTTTGGCAGGCTGAAGGAGAACACATTAATATCTCTGTTTACCTTCCATTAATATGTCTCCCTAACGAAAAACGATGCTTAACGTCCTATTGCATGAGCGTTAAGGACGATCACCACGTCGCCACCCTGACAACAATGACCATCATCATCATATCAAAAATGAGATCCAACGGATCTCTTTTGATATATGTCTCCCTACTTATTACAAAGGCCCTTTTATAAGCCCGGCTCCCCCTTCCCCCACTCAATCCCCCTCCTCCCATTTGAGATGAGTAAAAAGGGAAGGGATGGTTCCCTTGGGTGGAGCGACTGGTCTGCATCCGATAACCAACAGAAATAGTAGTCTACTGTAATAGCAGATAGGGGCTATTAGACCTATTTGTTTTGTTTTTTGGTATTTTAGGCTTATTCCACGCCTGTTCTTTCAAGACTTTAACCTTATTATATAATTGATAGTGATAGGGTCCCCGAAACCTTTCCATCGTTGGGGAGAGAAGCGTTTGAGACCTCTCTTTACTCTAGGACAGCTTAATGAGGACGGTGCCTATCAACTCTCCCTCGCTGCTTTACCTTCCCCCGGTTCTAAAGGAGATCCAAGGACGAAGGTACTTTACTCATTCACAGCAGGCTTCACTGGGAGGGAAGTGGGGAATGGGAGGGAATTAGGGAATGGGAGGGAAGGGAATGGACAGAGAGGGGGAAGAGGATGGAGGGAGGAAAAGGGAAGGTGGGGGGGACTCATGCGCTTGTTTTAATCGTTTGGTGTGGATACCATCTATACATAGTCGCCCATCCAAGTACTAACCCGTCTTCCGGCGCTGCTTAAAACATCAAACATGGCTAGCTTGTGTCCAAACCACTCCACTTCTGATCATATAACGATGGAACTGTTATCAGCGCACTCGTACGGGCCGATTCAGGCCGGACCCCCTGTAAGCAACAGATACAGAGACAGGAGGGGTGACATCAGAGGGGAATACTATGCTATCCACATCGTGATACCAGTCAACAGCTTGCCAAAAGCTTGCGTCTCGCCATTTAAGCTAGCGCTTTAAGCAGCTCTTTGGGCTGATAAGTGCGCTATGCAAAGACACACGCAATTACTTTTACTGTGAGTTTTAGTTAAACCAGCGGTAGGCCTAAACCATAGTCATAATAATAATAATAATAATAATAATAATAATAATAATAATAATAATAATAATAATAATAATAATAATAATAATAATAATAACTACGCAAACCATCTGGGGCCATATGAATGCCGGTGCGACTGCTTGTCGTACGACAAGCGTCTAGGAGTCTGCTAGCTCTCGGTCCGATAATTCTTGTCTTATCCTATACCGTAACTCGGAGGTCATAGGGGCACCACAGATGATCGTTTAACCAGCGTTACTCCATCTTTCTCTGTCCTCAGCAACGCTGATGGCGTCGCTCAGTGTCAAACCAGTCCATTCTCGAATGTTGTCCTCCCACCTCTTTTTCGGTCTCCTTCGTCTTCTACCTCCTTGCATTGTGCCTTGCAGGATGGTCTTTGCAAGACCTGATGATCTGGTGACGTGGTCATACCATCGGAGTTTCTGTTTCTTCACCACTCTGAGCAGGTCATTGTGTTGTCCAATGGCGTGTGTGATGGTCTGTCGAACTTCGTCGTTGGTGATGTGCTGGGTATAGGAAATGCCCAGAAGTCTTCTGTAGCACCTTATCTCCAAGCTTTGTATTCTTCGTTGTAGATCTGCTGTGAGGGTCCATGTTTCGCAAGAGTATAGGAAGATGGAGACGACAAGAGAGCGCAGCAATCTTACCTTGGAATGCAGACTGATGGTCTCGTCTTTCCAAATGGGCTTTTCAACCTTGCCAGAGCAGCATTTGTTTGTGCGATCCTGGAGAGGACTTCCTGTCGGGACCCATTGTCTGATACAATGGCTCCTAAATATTTGAAGCTATGACAATTCTTGTCGTCTGCTGCTATTCACAAGCAACGGACAGCCTCACCGATAGCTAGTGGAGTACTTTACAACTACTGCAGACCGTTTCATGAGGCGAGATAACTCACTTCTGGTGTTTGGCACAAGATGCTGTCCCCTTTGTTTCTAATTGTAACTCACCAGCGTAATAAAGGTAAAACTTAAAAGATGAAATAAACTTTCCATTATTGAAAAGAGGCGCCTTTCGGACCTCACTTTTTGTGAGTCAGCTTCCTTGAGGGCGGTGTCCATCTGGTTCCACAATCATGCAGACCGTCCCTCTTTACCTAGCACTAGGCAAAGTTATCGGACGGAGCCCCTTGAGCGATGAATCTAAAACATGGGCAAGAAGACTGAGTAAGCTTGACCACTGCTTTCACGAATACCACCACTCCTGCCTCGCCTTCCGTCGTCCTAAACAGAGGCAGGTACTCATTTACAGCCAGATGAACTCGGTTGTGTAGTCCGCCATTTCATTCTTCTTTCCGATGTACTGGTACTGGTAGCATGCAGGTAAAAACTGCTTCCTATCACTATCCTATAACTCTGCGGGTGTTGGGGCATTACAGAGGATCGTTTAACCAGCGTACTCCATCTTTCTCTGTCCTCAGCAACCCCGATGGTTTCACTCAGTGTCAAGCCATTCCATTCTCGAATGTTGTCCTCCCACCTCTTTTTCGGTCTCCCTCGTCTTCCACCTCCTTGCACTGTTCCTTGCAGGATGGTCTTTGCAAGGCCTGATGATCTGGTGATGTGGCCATACCATAGGAGTTTCTGTTTCTTCACCACTGTGAGTAGGTCATCGTGTTGTCCAATAGCTTGTGTGATGGTCTGTCGGACTTCGTCTTTGGTGATGTGCTGGGTATAGGAAATGCCCAGAAGTCTTCTGTAGCACCTCATCTCCAAGCTTTGTATTCTTCGTTGTAGATCTGCTGTGAGGGTCCATGAATCGCAAGCGTATAGGAAGATATAAGACATAATTATGGTGAATATAATTATGGTGAAACATAATTATGGTGAACGATCTTTCTCTTTCTGCGCTCCCAAACAATGGAATTCTCTCCTATCACAAATCCGCAACATACCGACCACCCAGGCTTTCACAAACGCACTCAAGACCAATCTCTTCAAACTGTAATATCCTGATTGACTCTCACTCTCCGACCGATGACGGACGCCGGCTGTGTGCGTCCATGGCTTGACATTTAAATATTCTGTACATTTTATATCTGGTGGGTGGGGAGTGGGGCTGTTTTTGTATCTTATTATTTTTACATAATTATTTTGCATTAGTTTATACATTATTTTACTGATAATATGTTATTTCTGCAACAGGGATGAGGCGGGTCTTGTCTTTTAAATTTATTTTTTATTTCTTTATCTGATCATTGTATTAATTAATTCTTGTTAGATGTAACAACTTTTTAGTTACATTTTTTAATGTGTATGGTGAATTCTTAGATTTTATTATCTTATTATTATGTAATATGCCATTTGTATGTTAAAATTAATACTTTTTATTATGCATGTGAAGTGTATTGTATATGATGTTGTTCCCTTGTACACTTTGTTTTTATTGTTTGTTTTTTTAATTGCTGTGTGCTTAATTGCTGTATGTGTATGTCTGTGCGGTACACATGGTGTGTGTGTGTGGGTGTGTTTGTGTGCGCTTTGATCTCTGCGAGGGAAAGCGCCTTATTAATAAATTAATAATAATAATAATAATAGTATGTCTCTTCTGATCGGTGTACTATCTTATCTAATATGTATCCTAAGAGCGGTGAGCCCAGCCCTGAGCGGGGGTACCGCGCTATACAAGCCTGCTTTATTATTTTTAGGATGGAGATGACAAGGGAGCGCGGCAGCCTTACCTTGGATTGTAGACTGATGGTCTTGCCTTTGCAAATGGGTTTTAACCTTGTCAGGGAAGCAGTTGTTTGTGCGATCCTGGAAAGGTCTTCCTGTCGGGACCCATTGTCTGATACAATGACTCCTAAATATTTGAAGCTATGCACTGTGTTGAGGGATTGGCCTTGGATTTTGATGTCCACGTTGATGCCTTTGGTGCTGTTGGTATCATTTTGGTATTCTCTGCACTTATTTCCATTCCATAAGCTCTGCTGGTGGTGACAAGCCTCTGTACCAGCTGTTCTTGTTCCTCTCCAGCCAATCAATCAATGCCATCCGCAAAACGAATCTAGCAATCTAACTGTTTCCCTCCCAATCTAAGTAGTAACCGAGCTCGACGTTGAACAACGAGACATTTCTAGTGTACAAGAAGACAAACCAGAGCTAAAGCCAAAGGAGAAAAGATTTAGAAAGTTCTCTAGTCATGTATTTACCCTAAAACGCTTCTTCAGGGGTTTAAAGGTCAGCAAACGATGCTGCTGTGTAGTAAAGTGTCCAGTGAAGTGAATATAGGAGATGTAAAATATCACGAACTAGTTGCACCGGATAGTCAAACGACAAGGGAGCCAATGAAGGTAACGACTGTGAGTCCAATTACGGGAAGTATGTGTCTAATAGAAAGGACCTTGTGTTTGTAAGGGACATGTGCCTCTTTCTTTCTTTCTTTCTTTCTTTCTTTCTGAAATGTATTCACACATCTTAGTAGGCGACGAGGACTACTTTATATTCGTGTTTGGGATTGGGCTTCATCAGGGTCAGATGCGCTATGGGAAATTCCCAATCTGTTCAGTTCTTTAAATCCTCATTTAAACCTCACTGCTTTCCTTCTTCTACCAATTAAAAACAAAACTGCATAGTCATAGTTCGAGTGTGTGTGTGTGTGTGTGTGTGTGCTGTTTCTTATTATGTTGGAGAAAGAGAGAGAGAGAAAACGGCTGACAAACGGACGAATAGACAGACAGACAGAGATAGCAGCAGAATGAGAGAGAGAGAGAGTGAGAGAGAGAGTGAGAGAGAAAGAGATTTTGAAATTGACAGACATACGAACAGTCAAGAGAGAAAGGTAGAGAAGAGATAGTATGAAAGAATAGAGACTCAGAAAGAAGGCAAATGGTTGGGGAGAGGGGAATGGAGGAATGGAGGGTTTAGAGGGATGAGGATGGGAGGAGAATAGGAGGGAGAACATACAGCGGAGGAAGACGAAGAAATAAAATAATGGTAGGAAGATGCAGCCTACGTGCATTTTATGTCTGAAGTCGTCTGCCCTCCCCGGTTAAAATTCTTTACCATCAAACTTGGCTTTTTGTCGCGTCCGGGGCCTACACAATTTTCATTGGTCTGTTACTTCCCCAAGAGGAAGCGTTAACATTTATATTTGCTAGAAGTAATGCTTTTACTTTTTGTGTGTGAGAGAGAGTATAATGTGAGCACTAACGACTATGCACACAAGCATGTGAGCACTAAAGACTATGCACACAAGCATGTGAGCACTAAAGACTATGCACACAAGCATGTAAGCACTAAAGACTATGCACACCACAAGCATGTAAGCACTAAAGACTATGCACACCACAAGCATGTGAGCACTAAAGACTATGCACACCACCAGCATGTGAGCACTAAAGACTATGCAGACAAGCATGTGAACACTAAAGACTATGCACACAAGCATGTGAGCACTAAAGACTATGCACACAAGCATGTGAGCACTAAAGACTATGCACACAAGCATGTGAGCACTAAAGACTATGCACACAAGCATGTAAGCACTAAAGACTATGCACACCACAAGCATGTAAGCACTAAAGACTATGCACACCACAAGCATGTGAGCACTAAAGACTATGCACACAAGCATGTGAGCACTAAAGACTATGCACGCAAGCATGTGAGCACTAAAGACTATGCACACAAGCATGTAAGCACTAAAGACTATGCACACAAGCATGTAAGCACTAAAGACTATGCACACGCAAGCATGTGAGCACTAAAGACTATGCACACAAGCATGTAAGAACTAAAGACTATGCACACAAGCATGTGAGCACTAAAGACTATGCACACAAGCATGTGAGCACTAAAGACTATGCACACAAGCATGTAAGCACTAAAGACTATGCACACCACAAGCATGTGAGCACTAAAGACTATGCACACCACAAGCATGTGAGCACTACAGACTATGCACACAAGCATGTGAGCACTAAAGACTATGCACACAAGCATGTGAGCACTACAGACTATGCACACAAGCATGTGAGCACTACAGACTATGCACACAAGCATGTGAGCACTACAGACTATGCACACAAGCATGTGAGCACTAAAGACTATGCACACCACAAGCATGTGAGCACTAAATACTATGCACACAAGCATGTGAGCACTAAAGACTATGCACACAAGCATGTGAGCACTAAAGACTATGCACACAAGCATGTAAGCACTAAAGACTATGCACACAAGCATGTGAGCACTACAGACTATGCACACCACAAGCATGTGAACACTAAAGACTATGCACACCACAAGCATGTGAACACTAAAGATTATGCACACCACAAGCATGTGAACACTAAAGACTATGCACACCACAAGCATGTGAGCACTAAAGACTATGCACACAAGCATGTGAGCACTAAAGACTATGCACACAAGTATGTGAACAACTAAAGACTATGCACACCACAAGCATGTGAGCACTAAAGACTATGCACACAAGCATGTGAGCACTAAAGACTATGCACACAAGTATGTGAGCACTACAGACTATGCACACAAGCATGTGAGCACTAAAGACTATGCACACCACAAGCATGTGAGCACTAAAGACTATGCACACAAGCATGTGAGCACTAAAGACTATGCACACAAGCGTGTGAGCACTACAGACTATGCACACAAGCGTGTAAGCACTAAAGACTATGCACACCACAAGCATGTGAGCACTAAAGACTATGCACACAAGCATGTGAGCACTAAAGACTATGCACACAAGTATGTGAGCACTACAGACTATGCACACAAGTAGCCATGTGAGCACTACAGACTATGCACACAAGCATGTGAGCACTAAAGACTATGCACACAAGCATGTGAGCACTAAAGACTATGCACACAAGCATGTGAGCACTACAGACTATGCACACAAGCATGTGAGCACTAAAGACTATGCACACAAGCATGTGAGCACTAAAGACTATGCACACAAGCATGTGAGCACTAAAGACTATGCACACCACAAGCATGTGAGCACCAAAGACTATGCACACCACAAGCATGTGAGCACCAAAGACTATGCACACAAGCATGTGAGCACTACAGACTATGCACACAAGCATGTAAGCACTAAAGACTATGCACACCACAAGCATGTGAGCACTACAGACTATGCACACAAGCATGTGAGCACTAAAGACTATGCACACAAGCATGTGAGCACTAAAGACTATGCACACAAGTATGTGAGCACTACAGACTATGCACACAAGCATGTGAGCACTACAGACTATGCACACAAGCATGTGAGCACTACAGACTATGCACACAAGCATGTGAGCACTAAAGACTATGCACACAAGTATGTGAGCACTACAGACTATGCACACAAGTATGTGAGCACTAAAGACTATGCACACCACAAGCATGTGAGCTCTAAAGACTATGCACACAAGCATGTGAGCACTACAGACTATGCACACAAGCATGTGAGCACTAAAGACTATGCACACAAGCATGTGAGCACTAAAGACTATGCACACAAGCATGTGAGCACTACAGACTATGCACACAAGTATGTGAGCACTACAGACTATGCACACAAGTATGTGAGCACTAAAGACTATGCACACCAGCATGTGAGCACTAAAGACTATGTACACAAGCATGTGAGCACCAAAGACTATGCACACAAGCATGTGAGCACTACAGACTATGCACACAAGCAGCCATGTGAGCACTAAAGACTATGCACACAAGCATGTGAGCACTAAAGACTATGCACACAAGCATGTGAGCACTAAAGACTATGCACACAAGCATGTGAGCACTAAAGACTATGCACACAAGCATGTGAGCACTACAGACTATGCACACAAGCATGTGAGCACTAAAGACTATGCACGCAAGCATGTGAGCACTAAAGACTATGCACGCAAGCATGAGAGCACTAAAGACTATTGCACACAAGCATGAGAGCACTAAAGACTATGCACACAAGCATGAGAGCACTAAAGACTATGCACACAAGCATGAGAGCACTAAAGACTATGCACACAAGCATGAGAGCACTAAAGACTATGCACACAAGCATGAGAGCACTAAAGACTATTGCACACAAGCATGAGAGCACTAAAGACTATGCACACAAGCATGAGAGCACTAAAGACTATTGCACACAAGCATGAGAGCACTAAAGACTATGCACACAAGCATGGGAGCACTAAAGACTATTGCACACAAGCATGAGAGCACTACAGACTATGCACGCAAGCATGTGAGCACTAAAGACTATGCACACAAGCATGTAAGCACTAAAGACTATGCACACGCAAGCATGTGAGCACTAAAGACTATGCACACAAGCATGTGAGCACTAAAGACTATGCACACAAGCGTGTGAGCACTAAAGACTATGCACACAAGCATGTGAGCACTACAGACTATGCACACAAGCTTGTGAGCACCAAAGACTATGCACACAAGCATGTGAGCACCAAAGACTATGCACACAAGCATGTGAGCACTAAAGACTATGCACACAAGCATGTGAGCACTAAAGACTATGCACACAAGCATGTGAGCACTAAAGACTATGCACGCAAGCATGTGAGCACTAAAGACTATGCACGCAAGCATGTGAGCACTAAAGACTATGCACACAAGCATGTGAGCACTAAAGACTATGCACACAAGCATGTGAGCACTAAAGACTATGCACGCAGGCATGTGAGCACTAAAGACTATGAACAAAAGCATGTGAGCACTAAAGACTATGCACGCAAGCGTGTGAGCACTAAAGACTATGCACACAAGCACGTGAGCACTAAAGACTATGCACACAAGCATGTGAGCACTAAAGACTATGCACACAAGCATGTGAGCACTAAAGACTATGCACACAAGCATGTGAGCACTAAAGACTATGCACGCAAGCATGTGAGCACTACAGACTATGCACACAAGCATGTGAGCACTACAGACTATGCCCGCAAGCATGTGAGCACTAAAGTCTATGCACACAAGCATGTAAACACTAAAGACTATGCACACAAGCATGTAAGCACTAAAGACTATGCACACGCAAGCATGTGAGCACTATAGACTATGCACACAAGCATGTGAGCACTAAAGACTATGCACACAAGCGTGTGAGCACTAAAGACTATGCACACAAGCATGTGAGCACTACAGACTATGCACACAAGCTTGTGAGCACCAAAGACTATGCACACAAGCATGTGAGCACCAAAGACTATGCACACAAGCATGTGAGCACTAAAGACTATGCACACAAGCATGTGAGCACTAAAGACTATGCACACAAGCATGTGAGCACTAAAGACTATGCACGCAAGCATGTGAGCACTAAAGACTATGCACGCAAGCATGTGAGCACTAAAGACTATGCACACAAGCATGTGAGCACTAAAGACTATGCACACAAGCATGTGAGCACTAAAGACTATGCACGCAAGCATGTGAGCACTAAAGACTATGAACAAAAGCATGTGAGCACTACAGACTATGCACGCAAGCATGTGAGCACTAAAGACTATGCACACAAGCATGTGAGCACTAAAGACTATCCACACACAAGCATGAGAGCACTAAAGACTTAGCACACAAGCATGAGAGCACTAAAGACTATGCACACAAGCATGAGAGCACTAAAGACTTAGCACACAAGCATGTGAGCACTAAAGACTATGCACACAAGCATGTGAGCACTAAAGACTATGCACACATGCATGTGAGCACTACAGACTATGCACACAAGCATGTGAGCACTAAAGACTATGCACGCAAGCATGTGAGCACTAAAGACTATACACGCAAGCATGAGAGCACTAAAGACTATTGCACACAAGCATGAGAGCACTAAAGACTATGCACACAAGCATGAGAGCACTAAAGACTATGCACACAAGCATGAGAGCACTAAAGACTATGCACACAAGCATGAGAGCACTAAAGACTATGCACACAAGCATGAGAGCACTAAAGACTATTGCACACAAGCATGTGAGCACTAAAGACTATTGCACACAAGCATGTGAGCACTAAAGACTATGCACGCAAGCATGTGAGCACTAAAGACTATGCACACAAGCATGTGAGCACTAAAGACTATTGCACACAAGCATGTGAGCACTAAAGACTATGCACGCAAGCATGTGAGCACTAAAGACTATGCACACAAGCATGTGAGCACTAAAGACTATTGCACACAAGCATGTGAGCACTAAAGACTATTGCACACAAGCATGTGAGCACTAAAGACTATGCACACAAGCATGAGAGCACTAAAGACTATTGCACACAAGCATGAGAGCACTAAAGACTATGCACACAAGCATGAGAGCACTAAAGACTATTGCACACAAGCATGAGAGCACTAAAGACTATTGCACACAAGCATGTGAGTACTAAAGACTATACACACAAGCGTGTGAGCCCTAAAGACTATGCACACAAGCATGAGAGCACTAAAGACTATTGCACACAAGCATGTGAGCACTAAAGACTATTGCACACAAGCATGTGAGCACTAAAGACTATTGCACACAAGCATGTGAGCACTAAAGACTATGCACACAAGCATGCGAGCACTAAAGACTATGCACACAAGCATGTGAGTACTAAAGACTATACACACAAGCGTGTGAGCCCTAAAGACTATGCACACAAGCATAGTCCATCGCACGTACTTTAAAGATCATAACGTTGATGTGCTAGACGGGCGAATGCCAGGTACACAAATACACCCAGCACAACCACTAGGTCCATGCTCTCCCCAATCCCCGGTCGAGCCTGGTTTGTGCTCAGTCGTCAGGGCGTCACGACAATGCGCCTAAGGCAGCAAGATGACGCCTGGGACGATTTGAGTTTGGACCCTCTATCGGACAGCGCCGAGGGCAGCTTTTTTTTTTTTATTGATTGATTGATTGATTGTTGCTTTAGGTCCAGCGGACTCTTCCGAGCCAAATCAGGACCGGACAACCCCCGATCCGCATAAAAGATCTGCTGAAACAACCCTAGTGGGAAAATTGAATGCCCTCCACCGGCCAGTCACTTTACAATAAAGACATCCCACGCAGGGGACGGCTGAGGCTTTACCCCAACTACTGGAACTCCCGTTTACAAAAACAAAATAGAATACCAACATCATTATAAATTATCAACAAAACACATACATATAAAATGCCTATATTGCTAAATAATAACATCATAGGAAGCCCTAGTGACCACCCGGCAGAAAGCGTCCAACACTCCCAAGCTGATCCAACAGACCTCATACACAAACAAGGAGTCTTGTCCAGCCAGAGTTTTCAAGAAAAAAGGTAGGTCATTGATCTAGCGAAGAAGAAGATAGTATAGCAGAGTGATAGGACAGAGCAGGAATGGGAAAGAGTAAATGAGGAAGACAGCGACAGTGGGAATTTAAAGCACTAAATTTCCAGAAAGTGGGGATACTATTTATACTGAAACCCCCGGCACTCCAACGGGGGTACTGTTGCCGCAGTGAATCGTTCATGCCTACAAAGGCAAGACAGGTTTTCAACTGGGGCTTTCACTTTTCCCTTTATAGGTTAGAACAATCTACAGTGGCAAGATTGCTCATGATCCCAAGGGGTAGGGCAACTTTTGAACCTGGAAAAGCTCTGCAGCTTTTGAACCTGGAAAAGCTCTATATTGGAACGATTGATTAAAAGAAGAACTCATTTATGTAGTTGTCTGTATAAATATCACATAACGGGAGTAGACTTTTCAATTAAATAAATTAAATAAATTAAGCCTACTAAATATCTCTTGCAGCCAGCCCTTATGCAAAGGCGTTGACAGGTCAACACTGGAGACCGTGCGTACGACACGTCACATAAATTCACGCTTGACACAAAGCAACCCTTCTGCGGACAGACAAGGCGATAGGCAAAAAATAATGAGAAAAACACAACTAGGCCTATACACATTGCGCAGAGTGATGCTTCAGCCCTTATTCAAGCAGTATGAAGAGAGCTGCACTATTACACAAAGGGCAAGATTTTTTTTTTTTACAAAATGTCAAAGGTACTGTAAATATGATTGTTTTATTATTATTTCTCAACAATAACAACAAAAGGGAGGGGAGGGTGATTGGGGGTGGGTGGGGGTGGGACAATACTGAGAATTACAGTTTTGTCACATAGAAATTCAATATAGCTTTTCAATTCAATTCAATTCAATTCAATTCAATTCAATTCAATTCAATTCAATTCAATTCAATTCAAACAACTTTATTTATCCAGATTTGGCAATCACAATGGGGGTATGAGTGCTCTCTAATTATTTTAAAAAAAAATCACAACTAAGCCAAGAATTTTTTAAATTTGTGGGTAGTGTGAATACGTTTTATCATTATATCTATTTTCAAAACCACGAACGAGACAAAACAGCAGGAACAGTGAATGTATTTTAGCATTATTTATCAAACCTGCGGAGGAGACAAAAACGCAAAGACAAGATAATATGTAATATTTTTTGGGGGTCACAAGCAAATTCAAATCCAACACGGTGCACAGCTTCAAATATTTAGAAGCAATTTTATTGGACAGTGGGTCCCGACATGAAGTACTCTCCAGGATCGCACAAACAACTGCTGCCCTGACAAGATTGAAGCCCATTTGGAAAGAGGACCATCAGTCTACATTCCAAGGTAAGGCTGCTGCGCTCCCTTGTCATCTCCATCTTCCTATACTCTTGCGAAACATGGCCCCTCACAGCAGACCTACAACGAAGAATACAAAGCATGGAGATGAGGTGCTACAGAAGACTTCTGGGTATTTCCTTTACCCAGCATATCACCAATGACGAAGTCCGACAGACCATCACACAAGCCATTGGACAACACGATGACATGCTCACAGTGACGAAGAAACGGAAACTTCGATGATATGGCCACATCACCAGAACATCAGGACTTGCAAAGACCATTTTGCACGGTACAAGGAGGCAGAAGAAGAGGGAGACAGAAAAAGAGGTGGGAAAACAACTTTCGAGAATGGACTGGTTTGACACTGAGTGAAGCCATGTGGACTGTTGAAGACAGAGAAAGATGGAGTACGCTGGTTAAACGATCATCTGTTGTGTCCCAACGACTTTCGAGTTATGGGATAGAATAGGATAGGAAATTCAAGTTTATAACTAAGGCAAAAATTTTATTTTTAAGTTTTAGGTACAGTGAATAAGTTTTATCGGTTTTTCCTCAAAAAGCGGAGAGGGAACATTTTGTTTGTGTGTGCATTAATTTTGCTTGAAGCCAAAACTGTATTGTGATCTTCAAATTGTTGGAAGGCAATATTATTGCAGATCTCTGATTTGATCTCATCAAAGTCACGAGAGCTACCTCTATAACGGCCCTTCGCCTGACAAGCTCTATGTCTTATTTCTAACGGAGCATGCTCAGGCAGTGTCAGGTGATGGGCCATCATGACCTGCTCTCCTTTCCCTCGCTGTTTTACCCCCCCCCCACCTCTGTGTGTGCTCGTGCATGCCAAGAAAAACTCAAGTTCGGCTATAAATCAAATTCCAACAACACGACTATTCTTGAAGCTGAACGAGACAAAGCAATATAATGGATGACCACTTCAGGGCTCGACAAACATCCTTTGTGTCATGACAGCTGCAGCCTTGTGATTTACTGTCCTAATGTTTGTATTTTATTGGGGGATCGACGAATATGCTTATAAATATTTGTCGTTGTTTGTAGCTAGCTCCAGCCCTTGGTCTGTTTTGTTTGGAAGGTTCGTGGAGATTCACCTTTTTTTTTCGAGGTTTTCAGATCCCGAACCTAGGTGCTTTAACCTGTTGGCAAAAATGAAAGGTTCGTGAACCTATTTTTGTGATCTGAAAACCTCGATAAAAGGTTCGTGAACTTCCACTAACTTTTCATACTAACACAAGATATCAGCGAGGCTTACTTATTATGTTAAGCTTCCAAATTAGTGAATAAGTGCTCCATATGTGTAGATAGGCTTGTTGTGTGGAGATGGGAGGGTTGGGTGTGTGTGTGTGCCTGTGTGTACGCGTGCGTGCGTGCGTGTGTGCCTGTATATGCTCGCTTGCTTACTGGCGTTTGTGTGTTCGTGCGCGCGTATGATTAGCGTTAGTCCATGGGTTAAAGGGAAGGCACAACACAATCACGTGTAGAATGCATGTATGCCTGGATTGTTCCTCGACCCCCCACCCCACCCCCACTCCTACCTTCCCCCTTCTTCTACCACCACCACCACACCTCCACCCCACACCCCACCACGCACCCTCACATGTCTCAACTAATTCATTTTTACACACACAAAAAAGCAAGAACTGGGCCTTTTAATTTTGGGATAGAGGGGGTCGAGGGGAGGGGGTGGGGGAGCGGGGGGGGGGGACAAGGGAGAGGTTAAAACTCCTTAACCAGCACATCTTTCCCTGAACAAGCAGATAGTCGACGTAATACTGGACAAGTAAACAAAGTTCCGATGCATGGTTAATAGGGTGTGTAAAAACCAGGGGAGTGGGGTAAGAGGGGAGGGGGGGGAGTGGGGCAAGAGGGGAGGGGGGGAAGTGAGGGGAGGCCTCCCTCAACAAGTAGGGGTTAATGAATGGACCTAAGGAGGAGTAAAGATAGGAGTACAAACAAACTAGGGTAACAACTGGTTGCGCTCTATTTCCATAGCTTAAGGTGGGGCGTGGCGACAGAGGTGGGGAGAGGAGCCGGGGACTGGCCTACCTTGTATCCTGGGTCTTTAACTGTGAGTTGCACAACCTCTGTAGAGTATGCAACGTTGAAGAACTTTTAAACACACAAAAAAGGAAATGTAATACTGATCGACTTATTGATGTAAATAATCTGTGTTTATGAGAAATAGAATACTTTAATCTAGTACCGAGTTCTACTGTTCGATTCAACCCTTGAATTCAGCTGATGCTAACAGGACTAAGTTCTACCGCCGTAGCTCAATGGTACTAGTGTTTGCCTGGCACATCGATGACCCAGGTTCGAATTCCCGTGGTGGGCGAGATAAAATTGGGGCCATGTTTCACTGTCCATCTTAGCAGCTTGATTGCTCTGATGGTTCAGTGTTGATTTCGGTCCTTTCCCCCTTCTTGTCTGTGGATGGTCATACCCTGCCCTGTAGCCAATGGTGGGTTTAGACGGTAAACTATAAATGGTTATTGTTAAGTTCTAGCAGTAGGGCTTAAAATGGTGAAGTTCATCTAGGCTGCACATTGCAACAGGAAAAACTGGTCTCCGAGTTTGTTTGTTTTGAAGACGGAGATGAGGTCATGCAATAGGGGCAGGTGGTCTTCCCAATATACGTGATCAGATCTTGAATCACAAATTGTTTATGCACATGAACAACAAACAACAAAATACTATATAACCTAGTGGAGAGGGCGTGATAAATCAGTGTTCACGATAAAGATTTCACGTCAAAGTTGACAGTAGAGGAGGCAATGTGATACTTATCAACTTTTGAGGGCCAATGTTCATTGTGAACGCAGGGTTATTACTGTGGTTCTTTTGTACACGATCATGCAGTGTTTAAGAAAACACGCCCTCTCTCTTTATACACTATAACATAGGTGTGTGTGTGTGTGTGTGTGTGTGTGTGTGTGTGTGTGTGTGTGTGTGTATGTGTGTTTTAGTTCGTCAGTACTGCGAAAAAGAGGGGAGGAGTAAGGGAAGGGTTGAGGAGAAGAGAGAGAGAGAGAGAGAGAGAGAGGGGGGGGGAAGGAACTGAAAAAAACATGCTTAGGCCTACTCAATATGTCTGAGAGTCATCCTATCCTATCCTATAATATCCTATCCTATCCTATCCCGTAACTCGATAGTGGTTGGGGCACTACAGATGATCGTTTAACCAGCGTACTCCATCTTTCTCTGTCCTCAACAACCCTCATGGCTTCGCTCAGTGTCAAGCCACTCCATTCTCGAATGTTATCCTCCCATCTCTTTTTCTGTCTCCCTCATCTTCTGCCTTCTTGCACCGTGCCTTGCAGATTGGTTTGCAAGGCCTACTGCTCTGGTGAAGTGGTCATACCCTCGGAGTTTCCGTTTCTTAACCACTGTCATCATGCTGTCCAATGACTTGGTGGTCTGTCGGACTTCGTTGTTGGTCATGTGCTGGGTAAAAGAAATGCACCTGTAGCACCTCATCTCCATACTTCGTATTCTTCGTTGTAGGTCTGCTGTGAGGGTCCATGTTTCGCAAGGAAGATGGCGATGACATGGCAGCGCAGCACCCTTACCTTGGAGTGTCTTTCCAAATGGGCTTCAACCTTGTCAGGGCAACCGTTGTTTGTGCGATCCTGGAGAGGACTTTCTGTTGGGATCCACTGCCTGATGTTCAATCGCTCCTAAATATTTGAAACAGTGCACCGTGTTGAGGGATTGGTTGAGAATCATCTGGACCGCAAAATCTTTCTCATTTTGTTTGTTTGTTTGTTTGTTTAAAATTTTTTTATATTTTAGTTTAAAAGGGTTTGTCATAACCCTTTTGGCTGTAGGTATAGACAGGCTTGAGGTCGAAACTCCCTTTTCTCACAGCCAGATTTGAGAGGACGGCGCCCACATTCTTTCCTTGACCGCTACAACTGTCCGTAGTTCAAAAAGGGGACCATGTACCCAAACAAAGCTGGATGAAGTGTTTGTTCTACAGTGTAGTCTCCTACAGTGACACGGTCATTTTCACATCCCCACACCCCTCCACACACACACACTCACCCACCCACACACACACCACGGCCACCCATCCCCACTTCGAGCATGCCAAAGCGGTTGAATATTCGTGAAAGCATTTCAAACCGCGCTTTAATCCTTCTTTCAAACAGCGACGGTACGGTCTCATTTACTAAGATTGTTTGTTGCTTAATGTATCCCCCCCCCCACCCAAAATAATAATAATAATAATAATAAAATAATAATAATGCTATTACGCCCTTTTCTTGTTAATGGAACTCAAAACGAGGCGATCTAAAAAGCTTGCTATTACAGGGGTGGCCTCGTGGCGCAGTTGATAAGTCGCCGGTTTCCTATGCCGAAGGTCGCGGGTTCGATTCCCGCAAGGGGCGAACGTATGTGACTTAGGTACGAGACTATTGAGGTCACCGAGGGTTTTCTCCAGGCACTCCGGCTTCCTCCCTCCCTTCAATAATGGTACAGGATGCAGTCAATATAAAAATTTCAAAAATAAAAATTCGATTTTCTTCCGTCTTCTAATAGCGATCTTCCTGCCTTTGCACCACCTGTTTGAGTGATGTATGTGTATTTGGTGTATGTGAGGGTAAATGAGACAGGTGAGCGTGTATGTTGGTATAGATCGCCGCGCTTTGAGCCTTGGGGAAAGGCGCGTACATAGCATCCTGTATTATTATTTATTATTACAGATGTAGAAAGAGAAAACAATATTTTTTTTAATGTTGAAATGTTAGATTGACTGCATTTAATACTATTATTGAAGGGAGGGAGGAAACCGGAGTACCGGGAGAAAAGTCCTCTAACCATTACTATAATCTTTCTACGCAGCACCCGGAATCATAAAATCTGACACACACTCTCACCCCCATCCATCCCTTCCCACCCGCCACCCACCACCCAAACTAATAAAATTAAATGAAAAAGTGCTGGACCATAGCGGGTGCAGAATTCCCTTGCGTGCAGTCTATCACACTCACACACATACACAAACACACACAATACACGTACACGGACGGAGGCCGGACCCTGGACGGACGGACAGGACCCCCGTTGGGGTGCCGGGGGTTTCAGTATAAATAGTATCCCCACTTTCTGGAAATTTAGTGCTTTAAATTCCCACTGTCGCTGTCTTTCTCATTTGCTCTTTCTCATTCCTGCTCTGTTCTATCAATCTGCTATACTATCGTCTTCTTCGCTAGACCAGTCTCCTACCTTTTTTCTT
>CM072524.1:49716243-49763743 GCA_036898135.1 Oncomelania hupensis
GAAATAGCCCTTGTTTATGGTTGGGGTGCTCAGTAGAGCGTGGCGTTTACACCGTGCGCTAGCTTGCAACAAGTAGCTGTCTTGGGCGTCATGATTCTTTGGAGACATCAGCAAAAGATTTGTTTTAATGCATTATAGATCCGAGCGGAAAGAGCGTCCTGGCCAATATTTTTAAATTAAAAACGCGCTATTTTGCGAAAACGTTTTTTTTTTTTTTTTTTTTTTTTTTTTTTTTTTACCAATGGTCTTCGACGGTCTTTATAGAGCACATTTTGTTTTTTGCTTAAAGGTGAATATATGTGTACCGTTTTATTTAGTAATGAATTCATGCTTCAAGTTCCTTCGTCAATATTCCAGCTTTAGTGTGCACAATTCCCAGTTTGAAATGAAATGTTTGAAGAATATAAAAAACACAATATACATGTAACTGAATATGGACATGTTTGCAGACGAGGGTCCTGCATCTTCTCAAATGTTGCAGAAGTAGTGAAAATTATGGGTAGATAGGTAGACTTTTATTATATGACTGTATAACTAAATGATATATTTAATGTGTGTTTTTAAAAAATAACTTTTAGACGTCTAATATCACGAAATGCGTGGACATACATAAAATGAAAGATTGGTCGATTGCTTGAAAGATTGAACTAGCTAGGTTCAGTGGTTTTAAGATGGATGCAATGATAGACTTCAACGGTTTATGAAATAGACTATGTAGTTTTTGTCATCATTTATATCTAAGGTAATCTCAAAGTCGTGTGTACCAGTCATTTTTTATGTCTTCTCCTTGGCGAGCTAGTGAGGAACCGTAGTTTGAAAACTGATGAGCTTCAGTCCATATAATCCATGTGTATACTTTTAAAATGGGAGCGGAGCTTTGGCTCAGGTAACGACGTCACATTGTAATGATGTCATTATGGCTCGACTAACCGAACATAATTTCGCGTGTAAACTTAGTGATTGTAGATTTAACTCCAATCAGACAATCTGGAACTTACTCTTTCGGACGTTCGGACGAAGAGTATACATCAAGGTTTATAGTCTTCTTCTTCTTCTTCTTCTTCTTCTTCTTCTTCTTCTTCATTTATCAGTACAACTTATGTTAATCTGATGAATAAAATTTGATACAACAAAAAGACTTCTTCTTCTTCTTCGTTTTTAGCTTTGGGTCAAAACTCGAAGTATGTCGAAAGTTACATCATTATACAATAAAAACAAACAACTACTATATCGTGCTAGCACACTGTAATATAGTTTTAGTAATTATTACGGGGAGAAATGTTATTACATTATATTATATTATATTATATTATATTATATTATATTATATTATATTATATTATATTATATTATATTATATTATATTATATTATATTATATTATATATTATATTATATTATATTATATTATATTATATTATATTATATTATATTATATTATATTATATTACGAAAGGTTCGGCTTACTCAACAAACCTAATCAATGTTGAACTAGGTTCACTTCAAATTCAATATCTAGATGCAACGTTGCTTAGTCCTAATTAGATTTTTTTTGTTGTTAAAAATGTAACACCTAAGTCCATGGCGTACAGCGTAGCTTAGACTAGCCCGCCGGGCGAGCGTTGTGGCCAAGTGGGCTAAGGCGGGACTAACTTGCCTTGTCCACAGGCCAGAAACCAATGGCGCCTGACAGGTGTGGGTTCGATCCGGCATCTGGGCGTTATGTTTCTCCGAATATTATTTACTTTCGACTCGGGCAACGTCTCGGGGGTTTTCTCCGGGTACTCCGGTTTGCTCCCCCAGCAAAATTTCAAAAATCACAAATAATGTTAGGTAGGTTGGGTTTGGGCACGCCACTGGCTGCGACTACGCCTTCCCCAGGGGAGGCGGCCCAGAGTTTCCCGAAAGAAAGGGATAATAAACTGTAGTAGTACAACTAGTCAGAGGTAAATGCCTGATCCTCGGCAATAATATAGTCTCAGTTACGCAGTACGCGTCCATAAATGAATTAACTCTAATTGAAAACTTCCCAAGCTTGTTGTTAATGATGAATATATAGTCGTAGTTGTCAATGCAGATGATGGTTGTTTGAGTAATAATAGTATAGCATCAGTACTAATAGTTTTTCAAATATAAAAATCTCTTCTTATCCAGGAAAACAACACATGCTGTTTTATACGTAGGATTGAAAAACAGTCGTTTGTACAAGTACAGCTGGAACTGTGGAACACCTGCTGAACACCTGCTAACATACTTGACACGCGCGCCTGTGTGTGTGTGTGTGTGTTTTTGAGGACTGCCAAATAATAGTGCCCCAAAACATTGGGGGAAACACTGCTTTAATTTAAAACTTTTTTCCATCTGTGTGTGAGAAACTGGTTTGCAAAGTGAAGATTGTGAAATCCAAAAACATTGGACACTGTTGTCATCTCGCGATAGGAGATTTGGAAATATCAACGAAGGAGCTAGAATTGGAAGAGATTGTGTGAGCAAACAAGATGTCTTCTTTCCCATCCAAAGGGTCATATGACCTGTGGAAATCCAATGGACACAAGGTATGTAAATCAATTACTCATTTGCATTGCATTTCGATAATGCTAATTTTCCTTGACTGTGTTTTTGTTATTGTTTTGGCTCAGGTGGGACTGCTCAATACAATACAATACAATACAAATCCATTACTCATTTGCATAAATTTTGAATAGGTAAATTGAATATTATAGTCACACGACACCGGAGCGTATAGGCGACTACTGGTCACTGTATTCTAACACCAGTGAACCAGTTGATAGTAAAGGGAAAATAAAGTTGGCCAATCCGGGATTCAAACCAGGGACCTTTCGGTTACTAGTACGTCGCTCTACTAACTGAGCTACCCGGCCCCACAAATTTGAATAATGCTAATTTCCCATGTCAAAGTATATTTTGTCTCCCGTGGGACTGCTCATTAATGCATGCGATTTCAAGGGGCGGAAGATGTTCTTTTCCCGTGCATTGACATTACTCGGCTGTAAAAAGGTTTTCTGGGTGAAACGTACCTCGCACTACCGATGACCATTACTTCTGAACTGACTTGACAAATGACGTTAATTGTCCGCCAGGTGCTTTAAAGGTACAATTGTACAAAGGTAAATGGGTTTATCTGGGGATATGTGCGCATAGTTGGAATAGTGAGTGTGTGTGTGTTTGTGTGTGTGTGTGTGTGTGTGTGTATGTGTGCACGTGGTTAAACGCACAAATGGGTAGCAGACCTTGTCTTTCTTAGTAACAAATGGGTTTATTTGCTTGGAACCCACTTTTTTTCCAGGACCCCACTTTTTTCTAAATGCGCGGGACTGCTCTTTTAGTGCATGGGAGTGCAGTTGTAATGCATGAGAGTGTTTTAAGTACACAGGAGTGCTCTATCCGGGACGGAGAAAATACAGTCAATTGTCAATTTTCAGAGAAATTTTGAAGAAAATTCGACCTATTTCGAAGCCTATAGGAGACGAACTAGGTCAACCTTTTACTTTTAGACGAGTACAAGGGTTCGGGTAAGGGTTAGTTGTGGATCACATCCCTAGCCCTTGTCCTAACCCTTTTCTCTACAAAAAATCACTTTCCGATTCCTACATTCTGAAATAAACCCAGTTGTGATGTATTGCAATTATGTGTGTGTGTGTGTTTATGTGTGTGTGTGTATTTGTGGCTAGGTAGAAACGCCTTTATTCTGACATACACTTGAACCTCTACATACTTTCTTTTGACGGACCCCTTTAGTTTGACGCTAGGGTTAGGGCTGTGTTAGACTTAGGGTTAGGATAAGAGTTAGTGTTTGGGTTGGAGTTAGGGTTAGGGTTAGCTTAAAAAAATGGACAAATGTGTAAAAATGTCAAAGTAACGTATGTAGAGTTTCATCAAAGTCATCACAACGGCGTTTCTACGCGGTTATGTGAGTGTGCGTGCGTGCGCGTGTGTGTATGCGAGAGCGCGTGCGTGTGTGTGTTTCTGTGCGGGTGCGTGTGTGTGTGTTTCTGTGCGTGTGTGTGTTCCTGTGCGTGTGTGTTCTATGCGTATGCGTATGTGTGTTTGTGTGCGTGTGTGTGTTTGTGTGTGTGTGTGTGTGTGGGTGTGCGTGTGTGTGTGTGTGTGTGTACATGCACTAGGTTTCTTCTGTTCCCATCCCCGGTCGCCCATGATTGTCCTCAGTTGTCTGGGCGTCAGACTATGCGCCCAAAGGCTGCAAGTGGGCGCCTCGTGCCTCTTGAGTTAGATCTTGTATCGGCCAGCGCCTTAAACAGCTGTTAAAGCTAGAAAAGCGCTTTCTATGAACGATAAGATGTAAATGGGTTACCTGTGCATATTTGGTTATTTGGAATCTTGAGTGTGTGTGTGTGTGTGTGTGGGTGTGTGTGTGTGGGTGAGTGTGTGGGTGTGTTTGTGTGTGTGTTTGTGTTCGTGTGTGTGCGTCATTGTATATGGTTGCGAGTGTATGTGTATGGTGCTGTGTATGTGTTATTTATGTGTGCCTATAAAGCGTCCGTGTGCATACATAATTATGCTAATGAGGTTAAGGGTGTCTCTTTGACATGTAAACATGCCAGAGGTTCATCCGTCTTCTTTGGGGACACCTTTAGAAACTTCGTCTGCACTTGAAAACGTGAAATAGTGGACATTTTAAATAGGAGTTGAACGGCGGGTAGCTTTATTCACTTGTTAAAACTATTTTATTTTGTTCGTGTTAAAACTTGTTTCCCCTCGCTGTTGCTGTTGTCAAACGCGTCTTTATTTGACCGAGTCTGGCCTGCAGCTCTGTGGGCAAACATAAGAGTGTACAACATCAGACATAACATTATTGAAGTCATTTAAAGCCTTTATGGCAAGGCTACCAGTGCAGTCCTCCACAATAGCGCCATCAGGAACGAATTCAGAACACCAATCGGTGTGCGTCAAGGATGCCTATACTCTCCAACACTCTTCAACATCTTCCTAGAGCGCATCATGTCAGGTCAGATGTCCTTGCAGATCACAAAGGCACCGTACCTTCGTTTTGCGGATGACATCGATGGATTGGCTGGAGAAAAACAAGAACTTGAACAGCTGGTACAGAGTCCTGACACCACCTCCAGAGCCTATGGAATGGAAATAAGTGCAGAGAACACCAAAATGATGAAAATCAACACCAGTGGCATCAACATGGACATAAAAGCCCAAGGCCAGTCCCTCAACACAGTGCATAGCTTCAAATATTTAGGAGCCATTGTATCAGACAACAGGTCCCGACATGAAGCCCTCTCCAGGATCGCACAAACAACTGCTGCCCTGACAAGGTTGAAGCCCATTTGAAAAGACTGGACCATCAGTCTACATTCCTAGGTAAGGCTTCTGCGCTCCCTTGTCATATCCATCTTCCTATACGCTTGCGAAACATGGACCCTCACAGCAGATCTACAACGAAGAATACAAAGCATAGAGATGAGGTGCTACAGAAGACTTCTGGGCATTTCCAATACCCAGCACATCACCAACAACGAAGTCCGACAGACCATCACACAGGCCATTGGACGACGCGATGACATGCTCACAGTGGTGAAGAAACGGAAACTCCGATGGTATGGCCACTTCACCATGCCATCAGGCCTTGCAAAGACCATCCTGCAAGGCACGGTGCAATGAGGCAGAAGAAGATGGAGACAGAAAAGGAGGTGGGATGACAGCATTCGAGAATGGACTGGCTTGACACTGAGCGAAGCCATGAGGGTTGCTGAAGACAGAGAAAGATGTAGTCCGTTGGTTAAACGATCGTCTGTGGTGCCCCAACGACCTTCGAGTTACGGGATAGGATAGGATAGAGTATAGTTAGTTGGTGTTGTTGTTGTTGTTATTTGACTAAGATCACTGCAAAAAATTCAATTGGAGGTTTACTATACATTTGCCATTCTTACAGCGAACTTTATACTCTTGCTGTTTGTTGATCTAGCGGTAGATTTTCTACTTTTGTATAATATACGATATTATATTATATTATATTATATTATATTATATTATATTATATTATATTATATTATATTATATTATATTATATTATATTATATTATATTATATTATATTATATTATATTATATTATATTTGTTTCTCGCATGTTGATTTAAATCGTAGATATCTTAGTACTTGGATGAGTGACCATAATATGGACGACACACTACCACCACCCAACAAGGCAAAGAATGAAACAATGCGCACCCACGCCCACCTCCACCCCCACCTCAACCCCCAACCCCACTTCAACCAACCCTCAATGTGAACGGGTAACCTGGCTCTTTAAAGACCCCTAAGAAAGAAAGGTAAGCCAGCGAAGAGAGAAGAAGATAAGGCGCCGCCCTCAATAAGCTGTCCCAGAAAAAAAGTTAGGTACTACTCCCTCCCCTCCCCCCCCGCACTCTCTCTCTCTCTTTATATCCCACATCTCCTCCCTCCTACTCTACCCTCCTTCAAAGACAGAAAGGTCCCTGGATCAAAACACCTTTATCTTATTAGCCGGCTTCAGAAATCTATTGTTATTGCACCTACCGAAAGTAGACGAAACGTTGCCTCCCTTGTTACCAGTGTGACACGAATGGTTGTGCATTAAGTCCTTTGAAATAATTAGGATCTTTTAAACTGAACTTGAATTGGAATTGAATTTCATCTAATTTAGTTCAGCACATAATGACTGTGTTTTTGTCAGTCTTTATATAAAGTGAGTGGATCGCATGTCTGAACAATTGTTTTGCTTGCTAAAGTAGACGAAACGTTGCCTCCCTTGTTACCAGTGTGACACGAATGGTTGTGCATAAGTCCTTTGAAGGTAATTAGGATAACTTGAACTGAATGGAATTGAATTTCATCTAATTTAGTTCAGCCACAATGACTGGTTTTAGTCAGTCTTATAGTTAAAGTGAGTACGGATCGTTATGTCATGAACAGCGGAACGATTGTTTTGACTTGCTAAAAAGGGGTTCATCAACTCTGATAGCGTTGTCCTGAAAGATTCCACCCAGCATACAAGATCCGATATACGTGTCATCATTATTCATGGCAAGTCCCATTCCAAACCCGTGCTTAATTAACCCCGGACCTATTGTGCCCCTTAACGAACGACGAAAATGTGTGTCACATGCGTAAACCGATCCTGACTTAACCAGTTGATGACGTCCAGCCTTATTAATTATTCTGCGGCTATACTCGCAGTCTTTCATTAAACACTTTTATTCCAGCAACTGGACAAGGGCAGACGCGTGCTTGTTCAACTTGACTTAGTGTCATCACCAACATTATTATCATTATCGTCATCGTCACCAGTATCATCATCACCATCATCATCATCATCATCATCATCATCATCATCATCATCATCATCATCATCATCATCATCATCATCATCATCATCATCATCATCATCATCATCATCACCATCATCAAGTAATGGACTATCAGTGTTTTTGGCTGTATCGCACTGCTAATTTTACCATCAATAATTGAGAAAAAGATTTATAAATATATGTATTTACTTTTAAAAAAACAACAACTAAACAAAACAAAACGTCGTGGGGGCTTTAAAAAGAAATTTATTTCAGGCATTGCCATATTAGATAGGTTTTCATAATACTGTGAGTGAAACATAATACTGTTCAAAACATCCTCAAAATGTTGCATAGAGAGTCGAATTTCTCCCATCTTTATAAGGAAACGGAAACAAACACTGTTACCCTTAATTTAATCCCTGTAGTACACTTGACTGTGGTGATCCTGATCTTGAAATAACTATTTGTTATAAAACTGTCGTTGGTAGGGTATTGCGGTCATATCCTACAATGCTTAAAAAGAAGCCTGACGCATTATTAAGCGGATCTTTTTTTTTGTATCAGTTTATAGTCCCCTCTCTTCCCGATAAGGATTTTCAGAGAGGAGACTGATGACTAAGCGGTTCATAACGTCGTGATGATTATCTACCAGTTCTTAACAAGAAGCCTGACGCATTAGGAAGCGGATGTCCACTGAATCCATTGATTGTCATTCACCAGCAAGGCATCCTCAAAATGGTGTATCATACAACTTAACTGAGACCGGATGAAGCTTTACTCCCTTTATTTAGTGGGCAAGGGTCTTCTCCATCAGTCTCCGTTGCGCTGTAAGCTACTGCGTATCATTTTATAAATTGGAGACAATTACTGTTTCGCATTTGGGCATCCTTTTGACAATGAATGAAATAAACGCACCCGCCTATTTGAACATTCTTGTAATTTAAACCCATCTGTTTAGATCGGAGACTGCCATTAATTTAAACACTGTGTGCTGTTAAACGTTCACATTTGTGAATTAATGAACATTAAAGTTCTACCATCAGTGACGATATGGTTGTAAAGGATAACTATCCCAAGAGAACCTAAATAATCAACACTAAACCACCAGAGCTATCATACTCCTAAGATATACAGTAAAAAATGGCTACTTGTATCCATTTAGAGTGGAAACTAAGACCAATATTACTTATGTGATCACCCTAGACCGTAAATGAATAAAGTTAATGGAGGTTTGACGTCTTCACTCAGCACTGGCGAAATGGCATAAGGGAATAACCAACACACAGGGAAGACGGGTAGAAACCTCAATCAACGCTGAACCACCATGGCAATCACACTGCTAACATATGGACTATAGGGACAGAATTGCCCCTTTTTATCTTGCCAGCCACGGGATTCGAACCTGGGAAAGGCAAGACAAGTCAAGTCAAGGCAAGGCCAATTTAATCTATAAAAGACCCAATAAGTGCACGTGGACATAGATAAAATGGCATACACAAACATGCAAAACAATTAAATATATAACATTTTAAATGGTAATAATATTTCTTTACCCACAAATGTGATCGTGTAACCAGCATACTCCATCTTTGCTGAGGACAGAGGAAGATGGAGTATGCTGGTTAAACGATCATCTGTGGTGCCCCTACGACCTCCGGGTTACGGGACAGGATAGGATAGGATAGGACCCAGAAATGTGAGTGGAGGGTGGGGGGGAAGAGAATGAGATTACAAAATGTTTTTAAGTTGTAGCAAGTGTAAAGCAAAACAATAATTTCAATCCAAATACATTAATGGCAAGCTACTAAAATATTTCTTACACGCAACCTGCAAGTATCAGTACTTGATGAATTTTCAACATGGAATTATATCGTTACTTTAGGTTTACAAGCTTTAATAATACCGACTTTCTGTTAGTAAAGAAACGGAAACTCCGATGGTATGGCCACGTCACCAGAGCATCAGGCATTGCAAGGGCCATCCTGCAAGGCACAGTGCAAGGAGGCAGAAGATGAGGGAGACCGAAAAAGAGGTTGGAGGACACCATTCGAGAATGGACTGGCTTGAGTGAAGCCATGAGGGTTACTGAAAACAGAGAAAGATGGAGTACGCTGGTTAAACGATCATCTGTGGTGCCCCAATGACCTTTGAGTTGCGGGATAGGATAGGATAAGATTCTGTTAGATGACAACAATTCTTCAAATTGGCATTGGGATGGTTATAATAATATGATTTTAATAATTCTACCCTTTGAATTACAAAAATGTTAACACAAAAATAAATAATGAAACTCATCACAGAGATCGTCACTATTATATTTCTGACACACATGCTCGTGTCTAGGAATGTTAAGATATCTGCCTCTCTGCAATGACATTCTGTGGCAAAGAGTACTTTACTTTACAACAGATATTGCAAGATTTGTTGGTAGAATATGCGAACATTTTTCAAATTCAAAATGTATCTTGAACATTCGATTATTATAGAATAATTAATTAACACTTATTTCCTCGAACCATCCTTGAGTAAACTGATCATGTAGCCGTTGTTTAATCGTACACTTAAAAAATGAAGCAGAAGCAAAGTATTAGATAACCGCTGATTTAACCAACAAATTACCAAGTCCTATCTATCCTATTCATATCCTATCCTATCCCGTAACTTGAAAGTCGTTGGGGCACCACAGATGATCGTTTAACCAGCGTACTCCATCTTTCTCTGTCTTCAGCAACCCTCATGGCTTCGCTCAGTGTCAAACCAGTCCATTCTCGAATGTTCTCCTCCCACCTCTTTTTCTGTCTCCCTCTTTTTCTGCTTCTTTGCACCGTGTCCTGCAGGATGGTCTTTGCAAGGCCTGATGCTCTGGTGACGTGGCCATACCATCGGAGTTTTCGTTTCTCATACCATACCGGCCGTACCATTAATTCCCATATTAAGTCCTAGATTATTCTTTTCTGGGAAACCAGTGCGTGCCAGGCGACCTCTCTACGTACCGCTGGGCTACGGCGATGGGTTAAATTTTCCTGTGGCAATGGTATAATATGACCAGCTGTTGACAGTAAAGAATCTGTCATACCTTATGTTGCACAGGCCTAGGTCTAAACAGGTTTACAGGTTTTTGTGTACACAGCGTCCTCATTTATTATGACCGATGAGTGCATCATCGCTCAAGTGCCGTCTCGTTAGCGGAGGCAACTTGCATCCTGCGTGTCGCACAAACTGATTGTCTCCCTTGTTGCAAATCGCCAGCATGCACTTTCTTTTTATTTTTTATTTTTTGGGGGAGGGGGGGGGAGTGTGGGGTGGGATAGGGGGGCGAGGGGTAGGGGGGGGGCTTATGCATGTACAGTCTCTATAAGACGTTACTTTTGTGTTGAGACTGAGATAAAAATATGATTAATTCATTTGCATGCATCAGGTCACCATCTCTTAGTTCCGATTAAAACAACAACAACAACAACAACAACAACAACAACAACAACAACAAAATCACGATATTTCACCTCTCAGAATCTTGAAACTTTGACCAATGCATCCAATCATTTTATTCCTGTCTCTTAACATCCTTTAAGATTCATAATTTGGCCATTCAGATCGGATGGCCGGAGCTGGTAGGCTACATTGTGCCCCTTGTTGCTATTTCATAATTATGGGTTATGATTAACAAATAGTCACACTATTCCAAGTCGGAACATATAATCCTTGAATGATCATCCTCGCCGATGCTAGTTTTAGGCATAGTGCGTTTGTTCTAAACTCTAAGTTAAAAACAGGCCGTGGACTGCTTTCTAAATATTCGTCGAAATTAAAATGTTTATACCGTTTTGGGGTTTGATGTCTTTGGCTAATCATTTGATCTCTCCTGTGAATAAAAAAAAATAAAATTATTATTCATCATTTTGATTTGTAACTCCTGACGAAGTTTTTTTTTTTTTTAAATGAAATACATGTATAGGGAATGAATGAACATTGAAGTTTATCGTCCACGCCGCCATTGGCGATATGGCAGACGGGGATAACCATCCCAGGAAAGAGGGGTGTAGGGATCTAAATCAACACTGAACCACCGGAGCGATCATACTGTTAAGAAGGACAGTGAATAATTGCCACTTTTATTTTGATATGTTTAGAGAACCTTGGTGCGTGCTTTAGGCTTTTATCTTCGTAGGTCTTCCTTCGGTCCTCTTGTCTCGCCTTTTTGTAGATTGTTTTCGTTTAAAAACCTTTTTTTTTGTTGTTGTTGTTGCTTGTTCTAAACTTCTGACTTGGACATGCATGGGCTATGCTCTTGGTTAATTTTCTCATTTCTGTTAAACAATAACAAAGAGTTTTCCTTTTTAAAATATATCATTTATTGTCTATTCACACATTCTGGTGATAGTAGACATTAACAGCAACAACAACAACAATCAAATCACAAATAATAAACAACGGAATTAGATCACTCTGGAAGGCTGGCTTTGCGAGCGACTCTTCAATTCTCTGCTCGCGAAGCAATGCGATTCGTCACAATTCGAGTTGAAAAGACGCCTCACTTCCGTTTTTGGTTTGCAATGGCTTCTCAGTTAAACTTGGACGAATTTCTTTTTTTTCTGTTTATTTTTGTGTGATGATCATGAAGGATGTGAAGGGGTAAAAAGGGTAGTATACAAAATATATGTTTTGCAAGTACTTCTTGTCATTGTTAACCAAAAAGACTGTCAAAGACTGTATTGCATAAAGTATTAATTGAGTCACGGAATTAGATCACTATTGGGGATGAATTTCACTTTATTTTTGAGTGTTCAAAACACTCTTCAACATCTTCCTAGAGCGCATCATGACAGATGCCCTTGCAGATCACGAAGGCACAGCCAGCATAGGTGGTAGAGCAATCTCCAACCTCTGTTTTGCGAATGACATTGATGGATTGGCTGGAGAGGAACAAGAACTTGAACAGCTTGTACAGAGGCTTGACACTACATCTAGAGCCTATGGGTTAAAATCGTAGTTCCTCGGTAGTAGGCCTATAGTGGTCAGTATCCCCGCCTGTTACGCGGGGGATCGGGGTTCAATTCCACACAGGGGAGATCTTGTTTTTGTTTTTTTCTTGTTTTTGTTTTGGGAATTAAAGACAATAAATACTGTACACAATAGGATTTTTAAACCCCAGATCTGTATCTTTTTAAAGCGCAAATCTTTAAACCGCAGCTTGTGTGACCGTTTGGTCGTAATTATCTGTTACCTGATAATATTTATTTTCATACTTTGATAAAATTTCGTTGTTCAGATCATAAGTTACAAATAGAATTAGGAAGGCGGGAAGGTGTAATAAGGAAAGAAAGATTTTGTAGGGATTGTAAAATGGGTTCTATTGGGGATGCATTTTTTGTTTGTTTGTTTTGGGAATCAAAGACTACATAATATAATTTTTAAACCCCAGATCTGTATCTTTTTAAATCACAAATCTTTAAATCACAGCTTGTGTGACCGTTTGGTCGTAAAAAGTATATCTCTCAGTTACCTGATCATATTTGTGATGATATTCTGGGGAAGATACGTTTATCTTACTAGGGGGTAAGATTTATTGATAGATGGGCCATGCGCTACCACTATCGATCGTTCTTTTACCAGAAGTCCTAAAGTAGTGTGAGAGACAGATCACGGCACTTTGGTCACATAAAATTTATATTTGTTCTCGGGAATATTAGTATCATTTGGCTCAACTTGAGAACCGTTAATTACTAATAAAAAGACTAGATTATTATGTCTCGAGAGAAGAAAACTAATAGCTACACAACAATACAAATAGAATGACACCAGTCGTATGTATGTAATTTCACTTTTTATATATTCAACACAAACTTTAACATTTCTGCATTAATCGGTAAATTAATAAGTAATATAGTTCCAAGTGCTGGGAAAATGTTTTAACAGGTTTCTTTCGTCATTTGCTACCTGCGGTTACGATTTTCACTGTTCGTACGTTTCTAATGTTCTAGTTTCTCGAGGGTATGACTCAGTTCTTGTGGGTCACTTAGCTAAGGTAAGTCGGGTCGCCCTTGAAGCTGTGGGGTTTGGACGTGGTCAGGTAGAATCGTGGTAGTTCTCCTTGGTTCCACGGGAGCGACGGTCAGGCGTTCGTCTCCACAAACGTGATCCCAGGTCCGACCTGGAAAAGTCGGAGCTCTGGCTACAGTATTCTCGTTAGCTATAAGTGTGCGGTCTCCTCTGCAAAGTGTCTATAGCATCAGACACCTGCAGGGTTCCCATATGCACAATTCAATTCGAATCTTAAGGCTAAGGTACATCAAACCACATGCATACTGTCTCAGAAACAATAATCTGTTTCTGTAACTATATATCAAGAACATATTATTTATACCTGGCAATCAATATACAATAAACATACACATATCAAAACTATTAGTGTTATCTTACTTGTAGACTCTGGGACTCGTGAAATCGTCTTTTACGTCTCTAGCACCCTCTTGATGAGATGGAGATAGACGAACACTGCAGTTTGTTCCCTTGGTCGACCCTCACAGCTTAACAGTTCTTTTGCGACTGACTAGCTGATTTTTGGTCCCCAAGGGTATGCAAACGTCCCTAGGAGTCTTCTGACCAATCGTTTTATTTCTCGTTTTCGTTAATCTCGCCTCTACAGAATTATGGTTCTAATTTGAATAGTTCCTCCCCTTCTCTCTTGTCACTGGGCACGCATAATCACTTTTCAAGTGGAGTATCAGGGATAGAGTGAAGAACAGATTTAATAACGATAAGCGGTGTCTGCCCAATACGGGTGACATCATCTTGGTAACTTTTGGCTGGAGTGAGCTACTTAGTGTCTCATGGTGCAGTAAGTTATTTAATCGAAGACACCGCTATGGTTAGTTTTTGACTAAAGTATGCTATTTAGAATTCTTGGTCGCCAAGCCTGTTGATGGTATCAATAGCTGGCGGCGGTGTGACTGTTTCAAGGAAGTTAATTTGCCATGTGTGTGCTGCTTGTTAGCTAACTGTTGTATTAATGTCCAGTTTCGTTTCGCTGGTATCTCTGTTTCGCTAAGCTAATTTCCTACATGTTTGTCGTCAATATTTATGTTGTTACATAGGCCCCCAAAAAAACTATTCTTACACGTAGGTAAGAATTGGTACTGAAATGGTGGCGCAAATATGTACATGCATTATTTACATAGAGTACTGGGGAAGAGGTCACTGGGGTACAAAGCTGGGTGCATCCACCCGCAACTGTGAGGGGTTGGAAGCAAGGTTAGGTTTGTCTACAGTGGGCACGGGGTATCTGCTGAGGTAGTCAGCTCCATGGTTACTCTTCCCGGGTATGTATTCTACATGGAATGTGTAGGGCTGTAGCAAGAGTGACCAACGCATGAGTCTGGCGTTGAGTTTCTGCGATGACGCAAGGAAGGTTAAGGGTTGGTGATCGCACTGCACCTTGAAATGAGCGCCATACAAATACATCTGGAATTTCTGGATGGCCCAGACCAATGCCAAACATTCTTTTTCTACTGTTGCGTAATTGTGTTCAGCTTTGTTTAATTTCCGGCTAGCATACGCGACTGGCAGGAGAAGTGTAGGGTCATTGGGGTCAGATTGTAGTAGGGTTGCTCCTAAACCTTGATTGCTCGCATCTGTGCGTAGCACGAACGGTTGGGTTGCATCGGGCAACTTCAGGATGGGTTGTGAGGTGAGTCTAGCTTTCAGGGTTTGGAACGCATCTTCGCACTCGGCATTCCATTCTACTTTCTCGGGCGCTTTCTTCTTGGTTAGATCAGACAATGGCGCGGCGATGGAATTGAAGTTGGCAACGAATTTCTGGTAGTAGCCACATAGACCTAGAAACGATTGCACATCCTTTTTGTTTATCGGGCGCGGTGCCTTGTTCATTTTCGCGATGTTCTTGTCTTCCGGAAGAAGACTGCCGTGTCTGAGTGTGTGACCGAGAAATTCTATCTCTTCGTATCCTAGCAGGCACTTTGTCGGTCGGGCTGTTAGTCCGGTTTCCCTAAGTCGCTGAAGAACGGTAGAGAGAAGTCTTAAATGGTCATCCCAGGTGTGGGTCGCGATTAAGATATCATCCATAAAGTGATGGAGTTCTTCTTCTTGAATGGGCGCGAGAAGCTGTTTCATCATGCGTGAGAAAATGCTTGGTGCGTTGTTCAGTCCAAACGGTAAGACATTAAACTCATAGTGGCCATCAGCTGTACTGAAGGCGAGATACGGTCTTAGGTGCTCTGGCACCGGTATCTGATAGTACCCTTTGCTTAGGTCTATTCGCGAGAAGTATTTTGCGTTATGCAATTTCGCGAACAGTTGTGCTGTGTCTGGTAGCGGTTCGGCTTGGAATTCCGTCACGGCATTGAGTCGGCGGTAATCGATGCATAGGCGGTGCTCTCCGCTCGGTTTGCGTAATAGAACTATTCCAGCGCTGTAGGGGGAGGTTGAGGGGGAAATTATTCCTGCCTCTAATAGGGTGGCTATCTCCTGCTTGACAGCGGTTTGTTTGGCAAGAGGGATAGGGTACGGTTTTACTCGGACAGGGGTAGTGTCAGTCAAGGTCATTGTCACTTCAACTAACGGTGTCTGTCCAGGTATGTCCGTCAACACTGCTTGGTGTTGTGCAACTATCTCCATTATTTGTCTTTGTCTGTCTGTCGATAGTTTTGGGTTGATAGCTACGTCTCTGTAGGTCTCGCTACTTTTAAGCGGATACTCGATAGCTAAATCCTCTGTTGCTTCGACTTCTTCTGCTATTGACAAAGCCATTAAATGATCTGTGGATGTTGCGTCATCGCGTAGGTGTTTGCGCTTTTCTGTGAGCGGCAGTGGGCCTACGATCTCTACTGCTACTCTGTGGGATGGGGTACCGGTTACGGGCGTTTCGCCTAGCGTTACTGGGACTCCTATCTCTGGTTGGTCTACCTTCTGGCACTGGGGACAGGAGTGGACAAAGCGCTTAATGTCTCCTGTTATTCCCGGCCAATGATAGTGAGCGGTAATTCTCTGAATTGTTGCATTCACGCCCATGTGCCCGCTAAATGCAATGGAGTGTCCTACCTCTAGTACCTGTGGTCTATGTGTTTGGCAGGGACAACTAATTGAGAGTGGTCGTGGTCTGTCTGTCTGTACAGTAGTCCGTTTTTCTCCAAGAACTCTCCTTTCTTAGGTGGGTTATGCGCCTGAGGGAGTTTTTTGAAGCATTTAGCTAGTGTGGGGTCAGCTAGTTGATCTGCCCTCATCTCGGCTGGTGCCGGATTAGCAGGGAGATTATCTGCAGCGTCCTGTCTTATCTGTGCTCTAGTTTGGACTGATGCAACCGATGCCGGCGCAATTGGCGTCCCTAAATACACATATTTACACCCTAGTATGATGTCATACAAAGGTGCATCCATTACTGCCGCTTTTACTTTTCCTGACACATATCGGGAGTCTACATGGACTATCGCGATTGGTAAGGTGGAGGCGGGTATGGATCGATCAGGGCCTTGCAAAGTGACGGTCTCGTCGGTGATGTCATCAGCCGCTACAAGAGTTCGACTGACGATTGCATCGTACGATAATCCGGTGTCGTATAGACATGACGCGGTTTTTCCGTTCACTACAACGGTTTCACTGACTGGGGGTCGAGACTTATCTGAAGTCTCCAGTTCAACGGTACTAGTTTGACTTACAGCCACTGTGTGCGTTTGATTCGCTGTTCTACGGCAATCAACAGTGTTATGGTTAGTTCTTTTGCAGTTAGAACAATATTTCCGGGGGTTTTGACCTTGACCTTGACCGGGCGGTTTCACCGAGTTTTGGGTTTTCTTGTTATCCGAATTCTGCTGATTCTGGTTAGACTGCTGTGTTTGTTGTGGGTGGAGTTTCTGGTTGTTTCCATCTCTGCTGGATTTATCTGTTACCTTGCGTTTAGCTTCGTTTTCATGCGCGGTGGTGTAACGGTCCGCTAGTTTGATTAGATCAGCTAAGTTCTCGGCACCTTGTTCCGCGGTGAACATCCTAGTTTCTGGCGTCATTGCATCGCGTAACTGTTCGCTCAGGATTAGTTCAGCAAGATCTGCGAATGATTCTTCTAGGTTGGATAAGGCTAACCATTTGCGTAAGTAGGTGTCCAATCGGTCTACAAACTGACTGTGAGTTTCACCTTTTTCTCTTCGCGAGTTGCGCAATTTTTCCCGGTAGGTTTCGGAGGTCCACTCGAACCATATCAAAAGTGCTTTCTTTAGCGCTGGGTAATCGTTACTTTGTCCTGTGGGCAATTTCGCGTACACGTCATAGGCTGTACCTCTCAATCCTTGAGCTAATTTTATGTTCCATTTGCTAGAGTCAAGTTCAAATTCCTGTGCTAAGCGCTCGAACCGATCAAGATATGCATCTATCCTATCAACTTTCTCGTCAAATGGACTTAGAAAAAAATTCATGCCTGGAGTGATGGACGGAGGTTGGGGAGGGTTGTCAGATGAGTTTGACAGTAGGCTAATATTCGGGTCAGTTGCCCGAGCTGCTATCAACTGGTCCCTTTCTTTTTCCCTGGCTTCAATGTCCATCTTTTTTAGACGTTCTGCCATCTCTAATTCCATGCCTTTTAACTTTTCAGCAGCCTTGTCCGCACGATCTCTTTCTTCTGCTCTGGATTTTTCCAATTTATCCCATTCTGAGGTTACATACGTGATTAAATCTTGCCCTGCTAGACCTAGTGCTATCCCCTCTTCTCTTAATTCTCGGCGTACTTTTATGAAGTCGGCCATGATAGATTTCTAGATTTCCAGAGTCCAAAAGCAAGATAACCTAACAACTATTAGTCAATCTAGTTTAACACAAGTACAATCAAGATATCCCTATGTAAGATGTTACCAGCAATCCACAACAATTTTCAATCAATGCATAAGAAACACTTATCTTACATCAATCAATACATACATGTGCATACAACAATCAATTCAATCATGCAATTCAAAAATCAAGAAAAAAGTTTTTCCCAATGTAACTGAGTCAACTCTCGGATTTTGTACTAGACCACTGTTACGAATCCTAAGTGAGGTAATGTTGTCTATTCGTTATTATCTTAGGTTACTCAAGATATAGATACAATTTTATTATCCCGGACGAGCCCCCATATGTGATGATATTCTGGGGAAGATACGTTTATCTTACTAGGGGGTAAGATTTATTGATAGATGGGCCATGCGCTACCACTATCGATCGTTCTTTTACCAGAAGTCCTAAAGTAGTGTGAGAGACAGATCACGGCACTTTGGTCACATAAAATTTATATTTGTTCTCGGGAATATTAGTATCATTTGGCTCAACTTGAGAACCGTTAATTACTAATCAAAAGACTAGATTATTATGTCTCGAGAGAAGAAAACTAATAGCTACACAACAATACAAATAGAATGACACCAGTCGTATGTATGTAATTTCACTTTTTATATATTCAACACAAACTTTAACATTTCTGCATTAATCGGTAAATTAATAAGTAATATAGTTCCAAGTGCTGGGAAAATGTTTTAACAGGTTTCTTTCGTCATTTGCTACCTGCGGTTACGATTTTCACTGTTCGTACGTTTCTAATGTTCTAGTTTCTCGAGGGTATGACTCAGTTCTTGTGGGTCACTTAGCTAAGGTAAGTCGGGTCGCCCTTGAAGCTGTGGGGTTTGGACGTGGTCAGGTAGAATCGTGGTAGTTCTCCTTGGTTCCACGGGAGCGACGGTCAGGCGTTCGTCTCCACAAACGTGATCCCAGGTCCGACCTGGAAAAGTCGGAGCTCTGGCTACAGTATTCTCGTTAGCTATAAGTGTGCGGTCTCCTCTGCAAAGTGTCTATAGCATCAGACACCTGCAGGGTTCCCATATGCACAATTCAATTCGAATCTTAAGGCTAAGGTACATCAAACCACATGCATACTGTCTCAGAAACAATAATCTGTTTCTGTAACTATATATCAAGAACATATTATTTATACCTGGCAATCAATATACAATAAACATACACATATCAAAACTATTAGTGTTATCTTACTTGTAGACTCTGGGACTCGTGAAATCGTCTTTTACGTCTCTAGCACCCTCTTGATGAGATGGAGATAGACGAACACTGCAGTTTGTTCCCTTGGTCGACCCTCACAGCTTAACAGTTCTTTTGCGACTGACTAGCTGATTTTTGGTCCCCAAGGGTATGCAAACGTCCCTAGGAGTCTTCTGACCAATCGTTTTATTTCTTGTTTTCGTTAATCTCGCCTCTACAGAATTATGGTTCTAATTTGAATAGTTCCTCCCCTTCTCTCTTGTCACTGGGCACGCATAATCACTTTTCAAGTGGAGTATCAGGGATAGAGTGAAGAACAGATTTAATAACGATAAGCGGTGTCTGCCCAATACGGGTGACATCATCTTGGTAACTTTTGGCTGGAGTGAGCTACTTAGTGTCTCATGGTGCAGTAAGTTATTTAATCGAAGACACCGCTATGGTTAGTTTTTGACTAAAGTATGCTATTTAGAATTCTTGGTCGCCAAGCCTGTTGATGGTATCAATAGCTGGCGGCGGTGTGACTGTTTCAAGGAAGTTAATTTGCCATGTGTGTGCTGCTTGTTAGCTAACTGTTGTATTAATGTCCAGTTTCGTTTCGCTGGTATCTCTGTTTCGCTAAGCTAATTTCCTACATGTTTGTCGTCAATATTTATGTTGTTACAATATTTATGTTCAAACCTTGATAAAGATTCTAATCTCAGTGCAGCCTCCTAGTTCGTGAAGTCGTATTAGGCTACCATGCAGAATATGAGACCGGAAGTGCGCTATCTTTTCAATTTAGTCACTCCCACTCGTGTACACGTTCGTGACCTAGATTCAAAGACAGCCTTCCAGTGATCTAATTCCGTGTAATAAACCTTATAACAAAATGGGAGGGAAGGTGGAGAGGGGTTTAACACCAGTCTATAAAAGTCTGCCCATAATGGACGTTTACACCCCCCCCCCCTACCCTCTCCCTTTTTTTTTTGCTAAATAAAAAATACAACAACAACAGCAACAACAACAACTACACAACACAAGTCTTGATATAACTGGTTTTCTGATGCGCTCAGCAGGGTGTAAATTGCAGCAGTGATTGTATGCTGATTTTAGTACTGTTTGTTCTGGTCATAAGGATTTGACGACACGCTGTGTGACTAACTGAATTGTCTCCCCTTGGTCTTGGTCACCGTTGATTTTACTCCTTGACCTTTTCTTTTAAATCTGGCTGCATCTGGTTTTTTTCTGCGCACATCCCTTCTCCCTCACCCTCATCACCCCTCCCACAACCCTACCCCAACCCCGCCCCCTCCTGGAAGGTTCACACAAGTTCGTAGTTTTTTTTGTTACAGCATTTGCAGAGTGTTAGGACCTTTGAGCGCTCAGCGTAGTTGGGTCTTTGAGCTAATAGTAATAGCAAGAGCTTGTAGTAAGCGTGCTCTGCTAAAACAAATTCAATAGCATACGTATATTATCAATGGTAAATGTATGTTAAAAACAAATTTACAGTGATCATTACGGTTCTTGCCTTCTTTAGTACTTTCCTATCCTATCCTATCCCGTAACTCGAAGGTCGTTGGAGCACCACAGATGATTGTTTAACAGGAATACTCCATCTTTCTCTGTCCTCAACAACCATCATGGCTCCGCACAGTGTCAAGCCAGTCCATTCTCGAATGTTATAATCCCACCTCTTTTTCTGTCTCCCTCTTCTTCTGCCTCATTGCAACGTGCCTTGCGGGATGGTCGTTGCAAGGCATAATGCTCTGGTGACGTGGCCATACCATCGGAGTTTCCGTTTCTTCACCTTTGTGAGCATGTCACCGCGTGTGATGGTCTGTCGGACTTCGTCATTGGTGATGTGCTTGGTATAGGAAATGCTCAGAAGTCTTCTGTGGCACATAATTTCCATGCTTTGTATTCTTCGTTGTAGATCTGCTGTGAGGGTCCCACCATGTTTCGCAAGCGTATAGGAAGATGGATATGACAGCAGCCTTACCTTGGAATGTAGACTGCTGGTCCTGACTTTCCAAATGGGCTTCAACCTTGTCAGGACCGCAGTTATTTGTGCGATCCTGGAGAACACTTCCTGATGGGACCCATTGTCTGATACAATGGCTCCTAAATATTTGAAGCGATGCACTGTGTTGAGGGATTGGCCTTGTACATTGATGTCCGTGTTGATGCCATTGGTGTTGTTGGTCATTATTTTGGTCTTCTCTTGACTTATTTCCATGCCATAGGCTCTGGAAGTGGTGTCAAGCCTCTGTACCAGCTGTTCTTCTTGTTCCTCTCCAGCCAATCCATAAATGTCATCCGCAAAACGGAGGTTAGAGTTTGCTCTTACCCCTATGCTGACTGTGCCTTCGTGATCTGCAAGGGCATTTGACATGATGCGCTCTAGGAAGATGTTGAAAAGTGTTAAAGAGAGTAGGCATCCTTGATGCACACCGATTGTTGTTCTGAACCAGTTCCCTATGGCGCTGTTGTGGAGGACTGCGCTGGTGGGCTGATGTTGTACTTTCTACCAGACTCGGTCAAACGCTTTCTTGAAGTCTACAAACACAAGATATAGACGTTGTTGCTGCTGTAGATATTTCTCGCAGATTATTCTGAGGTTAAAAATCTGTTTAGTGATACTTCGCCCTGCCCTGAATCCTGCTTGTTCTTCAGCTATGATTTGTTCAGCTTGGGATTTCAACCTGTTAAGTATTATTTTTAGGTGGAATTTGCTTGGATGGCTGATGAGGCTGATGGTGCGGTAATTTCCACACCCCTGTAGGTTACCCTTTTTGAGAAAAGTGATGACAAGCGACTGGATCCTTGGTGTAGGCCGCTCCCCACTTTTCCAGATGTTGTTACAGATAATGGTGAGGGCGTCAATCATCGCTTCTCCTCCTGCTTGAAGCAACTCCGCGCGTATGTTGTCCACTCCCATTCCCGCTGACTTCCCTTTCTTCAGCGATTGCACTGCTGCTTCAACTTCTTCTCGGAGAATTGAGAGGATTTCTTCCTCTCCTCTGTCCTGTGGACATGCTAGAACTGATGGGTCGTTTGGTGTGTGGTTGTAAAGGTCAGAGCAGTACTCGGGTCATTTATCCAAGACTTCTTGTTCTTCTGTAAGGCATAGGCTAGACTTGCTTTCGAATTGACGCTGGCAAACGAGGTCTATGGAGATTGGCGAGTAGGACAGGGCACAGCTACCTAAACGCATAAAAACTTTCCGTAACTCAAAACGTCGAATGTGAGCAAGCTGAATGCATATAATTTTTTTCTTCTTCAAAAACCAGCGTTGCGTGCCAAGCCTTTAGCGATTAGTTTGCATATCTCTTTGTATAAACAGATAATGCAAACGATCTAGAATTATTTTTAGTCGAATTTTTATGGTAAGTAATACAGTAATACGTGTCATATTTATAGCATTAAGCGAAGATTTGGTTCGCAGCCTTTGACCCAAGTGACCTAAGTGTACTGTATTATGCATTAGTTAAACCTACCACTATATAATGCTCATAGACCGATGGACTGTAAGTAGACTGATTGTTCGCAGCCTAAGTGTACTGCGTTATGCATTAGGTAAGCTTACTACTATATAATGCGCATGGACGGATAGACTCTACTTTGTCCCCTATACACATCGTGTCCGGGGACGTTAATTTAGAATGAATGAGACTCTAGTTGTGGGGCCGGGTAGCTCAGTTGGTAGAGCGTCTTACTAGCAACCGAAAGGTACCTGGTTCGAATCCCGGATTGGCCAATGTGTGACCATATTATTTTCCCCTTACCTTCAACTGGTTCGCTGGTGTCAGAATAATGTGACCAGTAGTCGCCTATACGCTTCGGTGTCGTGTGACTATATAATCTACAGTTACACATTTTAGACTCTTAAGTAGACTGCTGCAGCGCATGCTGTTGACTTTACGGTATTATATCTGTACTCTGGCACTTTGCATTCATTTAAAGCTGTTGATGATGTTCCGAGTTTGTTGAATGCAAATATTATGTATGTGATCGGGCACCGTGCATTAAAGTTATGAATGATGTTCAGAGTTTGTTGAACTTGAATGGAAACAATATTGATGTGTTCACGTCTATATTCACATGATCTTGGCCATTTGATCGTCCAGACAGGCTTCCTAAGTTGTTACCTGCAGTATAATTAGGCTGTATCCAGACCTTTTCGTTTGGCTGTGTGGGTGGAAAAGAGGGGAAAGGGTTATGAGGTCCTACTATTTGCAATATTTGCATCCAAACTTCGTGTCTGACCGCTCAAAAGGTCGTCTGCTGTAGCAGTAAGAGGAGTAATTTTTCATTTAAAATTGAGGTGGCAAAAGCGCCAGGGAGGCGTAATGAGTAGCGCTCCTTTGCTAGACTCGCGCCCTGGCGTTATCGAGGTCCACAATGTGTTTTAGTTTTGTTTGGTTAAACTGCTTACATGCTTTTTGGAGAGCTTTCACTTCAGTAGAGTGACTTCATAAACCCTTCTACTATCATACTATCTAGTGTACAAGTTTGTTGTTTTTGTGTGGTTTTTATTATTTATTTTTTTAAATAGTTTTGTTGTTGTTGTCGAGGTTGTTTGGGGTTTTTGTTTGTTTGTTTTGGGTGCGTGTGGAGTGCGGCAGGGGAGGTTAAGAGGGAGGGAGATAACCTCAACGTCACTGTAAATATTTTCGTTTATTTTTTGTGGTTAAATCGGTGTTAAAGGAAAGCTTATTGTTTGCAATACATCCGGGTTTATGATTACACATTTTGACATAAGTACTATATAGCTTTCTTTGTTGTCGATAAATAGGTTTTGAGGGAAGAAGATTCTTTGTACACAATTCATGTATACGTGCGCACTTAAGCCCAGCTATTATAATTGTAATTATTTACCGTAAGTGGATATCTTAGCGATTTGTGCTACTTACAGTACAGTGTAGTGTAGTGTAGTGTAGTGTAGTGTAGGGTAGGGTAGGGTAGTGTAGTGTAGTGTAGTGTAGTGTAGGGTAGGGTAGGGTAGTGTAGTGTAGTGTAGTGTAATGTGGTGTGGTGTAATGTGGTGTGGTGTAATGTGGTGTGGTGTAATGTAATGTGGTGTGGTGTCGTGTCGTATGGTGTAGCGTAGTATGATGTCACAGGTGGTGTTTATGTAAAAGCAGGGGACAGTAGAGAGGTGTGTGTATGTGCGTGCGTGTATGTTTGTGCGTGTATGTTTGTGCGTGTATGTGCGTGCGTGTATGTGTGTGCGTGTATGTGTGTGCGTGTGTGAGGTGTGTGTGGAGTTTGTATTGTGTGTATTGTAGTGTGTGTGTTGTGGTTTGTGTGTGTGTGTTTGGGTGTGTTGTGATGTGTGTTTGTGTTGTGTTGTGTTGTGTTATGTTGTTTGTGTGTTTGTGTTATGCTGTGTTATGATATGTGCTCGTGTTGTGAAGTGTGTTGTGGTGTGTTATGGTGTGTTGTGATGTATATTGGGGGGAGGGGTGTTGTGGTATGTGTTTGTATTGTGATGTGGTGTGCTGTGTTGTGTTGTGTTGTGTTTATGTTGTGTTGTGGTATGTTTGTTTGTTTGTGGTGTGGGGTGTGTAGTACGTGTTGTAGTATGTGTTGTGGTATGTGTTTGTGATGTGACGTGTGTTGTAGTGCATAGGTTCACGTTCGAGCGCTGTGTTCGCAAAATATTCTATTAAGTCTTTTTATTTACTTCAATTGAACTCGACAAATTTTCCACTAGATCTAGTTGGTTCTGGTTCAGTCCAGAGCTTGTTTTATAAGGGGATCACAGTCCTCTTTCCTGAATCTTGGTTAACTTCCATAGGTCCTAAAAATAGATTTTTCTTAAAAACTAGCTGGCTGCAGCGATAATAATAATAATAATAATAATAATAATAATAATAATAATAATAATAATAATAATAATAGTCATCATCATCATCATCATCATCATCATCATCATCATCATCATCATCATCATCATCATCATCATCATCATTATCATCATCATCATCGTCGTCATCATCATCTTCATCATTATTATTATCATTATCATTATTATCATCATCATCATCAATATCATCATCATTATCATCATCATCATCATCATCATCATCATCATCATCATCATCATCATCATCATCATAGGGTTATAAATTTGTTGAACGTCGTATTGTAAGAAAGAATTAACTCGACCGTTGACACCGAAACATGGACGGCAATAAACATGTTACGCCTCCTGACAACAACAACAACAACAACAACAGACAGGCGACAGAATGAACATTGAGGTTTAACGTCTACACCCACCATTGGCGATATGGCAGACGGGGACAACCATCCCAGGGAACAAGGAGTAGGGACCGTAAGCCACACTGAACTACCAGCCTAATCATATGGCTACAATGGACAGTGAAAGTGGCCACTTTTATCTTGCCCATCATGGAATTCGAACCTTGGTCATCGGTGTGCCATGCGAACGCTCTACCACTGCGGCGATGGGACCAGGCGACAGGCTTCCAGAAACAGATAGACTGAAGTGGAGAAACTCCGCGACAACATCCTTCGTATTTCCCCAACGAAGAACACACGGAGTATGAGAGACTGGTCAATTTATTAGTTCGTGATCAGTCTTGGCTAGGATGTATTCGAGGGTTGGCAGAATGGGTTGGCACTGGGGCAGAATTGTCACGGAGGCCCTGTTCGATTCTAGTGCTGACGATAGGGAACGTTTCACACTCTTGTGTTTTTATAGTGATATAGGGAATCTGATACATGCTGGTGATTGTATGGAAACAAAAAGTTGATCTCAATCGAGCAGAGTTATTCTTGCTCCCTACTCAACCATAAACACATTTTTGATCGCTGCCCTGAGTGTTTTTAATTTGAATACACTCAGTTGACCATAGCCACCATCAGAGTTTCAGACACATTACAGTCGCACATTAGCAGAAAATGTTATGTTTATTGATCATTTCACTTCGAATTGATAAGCGTGTAACGCTTTTCAGCTATTCACTTTGGTTTCTCTAGATGTATAGCCTTTTCATAACTTATTCTCTTCTGTTGTAATACATACACTAATAAAAAAATTCTCCTAATGTTCAATGGTTTAAAATAATTTAAATTTAATTTTTTATCTAATAATAAAAATCAATTAATATTCATACATAACAAACTCTTAACAATCCTCTATTTTCTTTCGATTACAATTTTGCACTTATACAATTAAATATCATAATAAAACTAACAATCATTTTGTAAAATATATACTTTATTCCTTTTTAATACTTTTTTAAAACATTAATGTTTACAATCATATATTTTAGTTTTTTGTTTTTTGTTTTCTTTTATACTAGAATAAGTTAAAGTGAATGAATTTACATTTTCACTATTTTTGTTAGACATCTTGTAATAAAAAACAAGAATAATAATATTTTTTAGAAAATTATTTTAAATAGAATAATTTTAAATGTTTATAAGTAATAATTCATTAAATTTTGTATTTTGTATTTTTTTGTATTTTAATTTTTTTTTAAATAGTTTTTTTAAATTTTTTTTTTATTTGTGACTTATTTAAGAATTTTTTAGAAATTATTTAAGGTGTAGAAGTGGAGGAGAGAATAAAATTTTATATTTTATTAAGAAATCTGAAAAATAGATCACACTATTTGATAACGTGTATAATTTTTGTTTTTTTTTTGAGTTTTAGGTGAAATGTTATTGAGTTATTTTGTGGTTTTCTACCTCTGTTTGTCTATTTACGGCTCTTGTAGTGAGGAGACGAACGTAAGACTTTTTTATTCACATAAATGGGCCTACCCTATTCACTTCTTCAAGAAGAGCCAGAGCAACTCGTTATTAGTGTCGGTAAAATGTGAGCTCTTTTGGTATGTGTGTTTTATGGTGTGTGTGTGTGTAGTATGGTGTTAGTAGTGTATGCGTTGTAAGTGTGTGTGTGTGTGTGTGTAGTGTGCGTGTTAATTGTAGTGTGTTTGTGTAGTGTGTCACGTGGGGTTTATGGGCTCTGCACAATGGAATTATGGACCCTCACGTTTATTCGGTGGGAACTGCTAGTAGGTCACCCTATGAATTACTTTAATAAATTTATTTGTTTAGCTCGTTCTGTGTTAAGGTTGGGGTACAGAAATAGATAGAAAAATGGTAAAAGATTACTGTCACACTAGCTTTCACACGGCTATGAATCATATGTAGTCCAGCCACTTGATAACAGTTAAAATCACACATTTATTTCTTCTACTCTATACAAGATTCTCTAAGTACTAATCTAACTTAAAATGTCTCAGTCACTGCTAATAGTTCGTTCGCTGATAGTCTAGGCAGCTGTTATCTCTTCCTCGGGCACTTGCTATAATATTTCATGTAGATTTGGACTACTGTGGTCCTTTTTACAGTTTATGAAGAGTTGGACTACTGTGGTCCTGCTATGATCAGTTTAAGTGCACCTTGGCGTGTTCACTTAACTGCTAGATGGTGCGTGCGAAGTCCTTCTGTGAGGTAGCTTCTGGTACACCTTTGTCGTTGTGTAGTTGGGTTCCCTTGCCACGCTGTGGGGTCTGACAGGGTGTTTTACCGGGTCGCTCGTTCCGTCTTGTGCGGTAGAGGTTCCTCAACCAACTAGTCGTTTCTGTGGAGTGGGGTGCACAGGATAGCTCGGGATAGCTCGGGATAGCTCTGGATAGCTCTGGATAGCTCGCCTGCTCGTCTGTAATATAAGAGACGAAATTCTGCACAACCCTGAATAATCGGTTTGTGCAGAGCGTCTCACTGAAAGCCAAAGTAGCCCTCAGTGATAGCTCCACATCTCTATACATAAGCGACGAACATTCTGCTACTTCCGGGTTCCACTGGAATCTCACTCTAAATTCCTATACATACATAAATATCAATCGTGTCTAACTATACACATACAGAATTAATAATATTATAAACATTCAGTGGTACAGCCACTGGTCTGCAAACATACATATAAGTTAAACAACAGTGGTTCCGTACGGGATACAACATGGCGGCGCAACCGGTCGTGTTTCGCCACATGTTCGGCTGTTCCACGTGTTACGGCAAATTCGGATTAATAATTCACATTTATGCATAGCAAATTCCACAAACATAATTTCAACAATAATATAAATATATCACGATGAAACAGAAGGGTGTTCATTTACCTGTTTGACAAGTTCAGGCCCGCGATGACTTGAGAGAATTCTAAGATTTCAAAGTCCTGCTTCCTGGTCTATGAGTGTAGAGATTTCTCTAGCTGTGGAGATGTTGACTCTACCTCGTCACACACACGACTGATTCAAACTGTGTTAGGCTCTGACACAGTCAAACTGCTCTACCCACTGAGCCTGCTCTGATTGGTTAAAACGGTCCAATTCAAAACTCAAGTGCTGACTCACTGCGATGTGGGTGGCTCGCTCGCTGTGTGTGGTCTGCTGTGTAATTTAATTGCTGCTGTGTAATAGTCTAACTTCTCTACTGTTACAAAGACTACACATGGCTAAATAGTCAACAAGCAGAGTTAAAGCTAGCCAGTTCGTGACAGGCTCCCTCAACTGAAAAAAGGCGATGACTACTGGATTCGACCTTTTTCTACTACAGAGCCTAGTTTAACACTGCACTATCCTAGGGTCCTATTTACAAACTACTTAAGTTGCTCTACCTGAGCTGCAATGCTGTGCCAGGTAGCTATGCACACTAGTGACAGGGTATTACTGGGCGGGGACGAATTCTGGTGCTGTGGCCCTTAGTTGTGTTGGGTGGGCGACAGCTGCTGTGTCCTCCACGAGATGGCGACTGAGGTAGTCGGCTCCGTGGTTTTCCTTGCCGGGGATGTACTCGATTTGGAATGAGTATGCCTGAAGGGTGAGTGCCCATCTCATCAGGCGCGAGTTCAAAGACTTGGAGGCTGCCAGGAACGATAGTGGTTGATGGTCCACCTGAACTGTGAAGTGGGTCCCATACAGGTAGAGTTGAAACTTCTGTATGGCCCAGACTAGTCCAAGGCATTCTTTCTCCGACGTGGCGTAGTGGGTCTCGGCGGGTCTCAATTTTCTGCTGGCGTAGGCGACAGGGAATAGCGTCTCTGCATTCTTGGGGTCGCGCTGTAGCAGTACTGCTCCGAGGCCTAAGTCGCTTGCGTCGGTGCGAAGAACGAATGGCTGAGTCAAATCGGGTAGGTGGAGTACTGGCGCCGATGTCATTCTGTCCTTGAGTGTTTGGAATGCTGTCTCGCATTCGGCTGTCCATACAACTTTGTCCGGGGCGATTTTCCGGGTTCCATTTGTCAGTGGTACGGCGATGCTGTTGTAGTTGGGGATGAACTTCTGGTAGAAGCCGCAGAGTCCTAGAAATGACTGCACTTCCTTCTTTGTCTTGGGCCTAGGAGCGTCGAGTAGGCGTTTCACTGTCTTTTCTACCGGTCGCAGGCTTCCTTGACTGATAGTGTGTCCCAGAAATTCTAGTTCTGTGAATCCAATCTGACATTTGGTGGGTCTTGCCGTCAATCCCGTGTCTCTGAGGCGGGCGAGTAGTTGCTGTAGGAGCGTGACATGTTCCTCCCACGTAGGTGTTGCGATGAGGATGTCGTCCATAAACGAATGTAGGTGCTCGCTGCTCAGGGGTGCCAGGAGTTTTCGCATCATGGCACTGAAGATGCTGGGTGCGTTGTGGAGTCCGAATGGAAGTACGTTGAACTCGAAGTGTCCTTCCATAGTGCTAAACGCTAGGTACTTTCGGACTTGTGGTTGTACTGGTATCTGGTAGTATCCTTTGCTGAGGTCGATGCGTGAGAAGTACTTTGCTCGCTGTAGCTTGGCAAATAGGTCTGTCTGGTCCGGGAGTGGCTCTGGCTGGAACTGCGTTACCGCATTCAGGAGTCTGAAGTCGATGCACAGTCGGTGCTCTCCGTTGGGTTTTCGCAACAATACCGTGCCTGCGCTGTAGGGTGAGTTAGACTCTGAGATGATTCCGGCTGCCAATAAGGTGTCTATCTCTTCCTTGATGGCTCGCTGCTGCGACAGTGGCATCGGGTAGAGCTTCTGGCGGACGGGTGTTGGGTCGGTCACCGTTAAGGTTACTTCGACGAGGTCTGTCCTCCCTGGTCGGTCTGTGAGCACAGTCTGATGTTGTCGAATGACCTGTCGTACTTGCTGTTGCTGTTTAGCGGCTAGGTCTCCGTTGAGTATCACGTCTTTGTAGGTTTCTTTGGAGTGCAGGGGATACTCTACTGCATTGGTCTCCATGCTTTCTCCTTCTTCCGCGATGGCGATGGCTAGCAAGTTGTGAGTGCTGGGGGTCGCTGGTCTGTCCGTGTATTTCTTGAGGAGATTGATGTGGTGGTATCGGGCTCTCCCGTTCACCTCTACTTGGTAGACTGTCTTGGATTTCTTGGCAGTCACCCGGTACGGTCCTCTCCAAGCGATGTCCAGCTTGTTGGTTCCACTTGGAAGTAAGAGTAGCACTTGATCGCCGACTTGCAGTTCTCGGTCCTTCGCGTGGCGGTTGTAGTACTTCGCCTGACGGGCTCTGGCCTTCTTCAGTGCTTCACCAGCTTTCTTCCACGTTGCTTTGAGGGTTTCCTGCAGGTCTGCGACGTACTTGGTGGCACCTCTTGGTGTGTCGTCTATCTTGGCTTCCGTCCAACTTCTGCGTAGGGCTTCTAGCGGTCCTGCTAGAGGTCTGCCGAAAAGCAATGTTGACGGGGTGTAGCCTGTGGCTGCATGGGGTGTTTCTCGGTATGCGAACAGTGCCGCATTCACGTAGGTGTCCCACGCTTCTGGATTGTCGTCGGCGACTTTCCTGAGTATGGTGAGAAGGGTTCCATTCAGTCTTTCTACTTGTCCGTTGCTGGCTGGGTGGTATGGTGGTGTGCGAATGTGATGGACTTGTATCAACTCGAACACGTCTTGCATCAGGCGGCCGGTGAACTGAGATCCGTTGTCCGTTCTAATGCTGTCCGGGAATCCGACTCTGGTAAAGATGGCGATGAGTGCATCTGCAATCTTCTTGGTGTCGATCGCTGGCAACGGGACTGCTTCGCACCACATCGTACATGCGTCGACGAGTGTGAGTAGAAATCTGTTCCTCTTCTTGGTCATGGGCAGTGGTCCTACTATGTCTACTGAGACTTGCTGGAATGGCACGCCGACTACTACTGATGGTCCTAAGGTAACTGGTACGGTGTGATGTCGCGGGGAATATCGTTGACATTGGTGGCAAGATTTCACGTAGCGCTTGACATCCTCCGTGATTCCTGGCCAATAGTAGTGTGCGCTGATTCTCTGCACTGTGGCTCCAATTCCCATGTGTCCGCTGAGTGGCATGCTGTGGCCTAATTCTAGTACTTGGGCTCGAAGGGTGGCTGGTAGTACTAGTTGGGTGTGATCTCCATCTCCTTGCCGATGTAGAACTCCCTCTTCCATGTAGAAGTCTCCCTTGTGCGGGGGTGTGTGCGCCTTGGGTAGCTTCTGGAAGCACTTCGCTATCGAGGTTTCTTCTTTCTGTGCTGTTTTGATCTCTTCGAGTCCTGGATTCGGAGCGAACTCGGGCTGGGGTGGTTGGGTTTTAGCTTGGGCCCTGGTTTGCACTGCAGCTATCTCTACAGTTTTAGGGGGCGTGCCTAAGAACACATACCTACAACCTAGCACTAGATCATACAGGGGTTTCTGTAAAACAGCTGCTTGGATTCGTCCTGTGACGTACCTACTCTCTACTTCGATCCATGCTATTGGGCAAGTAGTCGTCGGTTTCGTCAAGTCTGCTCCTTGTAGTTCGACTGTCTTGTCTGTCAAGTCCGCGCGCGATACAAGAGATTCGCTAACTATCGCGTCGTATGATAGACCTGTGTCATACAGACAGTTCGCTTCTTTTCCGTTGACCTTGACTGTGTCTGTCACCGATGGGTGATCTCCGATCGTGTGTGGCTTGTTACCGCTGCTTTGAGTTAGAACTCTGTGCGCTGGCCGGCTTTCGCGCTCCTCCCTACGTTGTGCGGCCAACTTGAAACATTCTGCGGTGGAGTGATTGTTTCTGTTGCAGAACGAACAATACCGTCTCTGTTCTGCGGGACCTCTTTTCCCGAATTCCGTGTTGGGTCCTTTATTCTGCCCAGGTCTGGGGTTATTCGGCTTATTCGCGGTGCGCTCTTCCCGGTTAGGGCTTCGTTTCTGTGCCTCTTTCCCGTTAGGCTTTAGGTCTCGCCTGAAGCTCTTGGCTTCTCCGTGTGCGGCCACGTACCTATCTGCGACCTTGACCAGATCTTCCAGTCTTTCCGCGCCCTGCTCTACTGAGAATGTCCTCAGCTCGGGGGTCATGGTTTCCCGTAGCTGTTCCCATACTAACAGTTCTGTCAGTCCATCATACGTCTTAGCCGTGGCTGACTGGCTAATCCACTTATCCAGCATTGTGGACAACCTATCCGCGAACTGCGCATAGCTCTCTCCTTTCACTCTCCGATTGGTGCGGAACTTTTGCCGGTAGCATTCTCCTGTCAGTTCGAATCCCGTTAGGAGTGCCTCTTTTACTTTGTGATAGTCAGTCACTCTGTCAGTCGGTAGCTTACTGTAGATGTCATAAGCCTTTCCTCTAAGCCCTTGACTAAGCTTGAAAGACCAATGAGTGGGATCTAGTTTATACTCTGTTGCTAGACGCTCGAACCTAGTCAGATAGAGATCTAGACCTTCCTCTCTCTCATTGAATGTTCCCAGTGGAAATGACATTCCTTGTACAGGGTTGGATGCTACCTCTAGCTGATCTGAGTGGGGAGGGGTTGAGGAAGAACTTGAAGCTCCTGATCCCAATCTTCTTAGCTCTAACTCATGCTGTCTTTCTTTTTCCTTTTCTTCCCTCTCTTTTTCTTTTTCTGCCCTTTCTTTTTCTTTTTCTGCCCGCTCATACTCCCACCTCCTAACTTCTGCTTCTCTCTCTGCTGCTAATGCTGCCTTCTTTTGTTCTACTTCTAACTCTGCTTTCTTTTGCTCTGCTTCTAATTTCTTCTGCTCTGCTTCTAATGCTAGTTTCTTCTGTTCTGCTTCTAATTCTAATTTCTTTTGCTCTGCTTCTAAGGCTAGTTTCTTCGCTTCCCTTTCTGCTGCTCTCTCTGCCTTAGCCTCCTGTTTCTCTACCTCTGCATTGATATACGCAATTAGGTCTGCCCCTGCTAAGTGTAAAGCTTCTCCTAGTTCCTTGAAACGCAATCTCAAGGCCACTGGGTCCGACATTGTCAAACGTGTCTATGAACAACCTCTGAATCACGTGGAATACCAAAACACTAGCAATATTGCAAATCAATAAAAACAATGCAAAGACAATCAAATTCGTAATCGATAATAGAATAAAACAAGAGTCAAATGGCATACAACAGTTATTTAAGCAAAACCTGCAAAAGAACAATGCAACATACAGGCACAAAAATATTTGAAGCAAAAAAGTTTTTAACTAAAGAATAGTGCACCACAACTGATCAGTGTTATACCCTTACACTATTCTAAGTTATTCTACTACTCCTACTGTTATCTAATTTTATTGTACTTAGGTCCGGTTATACCCAATTCCTATTATCCACAGATCCTAGCTAGGCTCGCCAATTAAAGTGTCACGTGGGGTTTATGGGCTCTGCACAATGGAATTATGGACCCTCACGTTTATTCGGTGGGAACTGCTAGTAGGTCACCCTATGAATTACTTTAATAAATTTATTTGTTTAGCTCGTTCTGTGTTAAGGTTGGGGTACAGAAATAGATAGAAAAATGGTAAAAGATTACTGTCACACTAGCTTTCACACGGCTATGAATCATATGTAGTCCAGCCACTTGATAACAGTTAAAATCACACATTTATTTCTTCTACTCTATACAAGATTCTCTAAGTACTAATCTAACTTAAAATGTCTCAGTCACTGCTAATAGTTCGTTCGCTGATAGTCTAGGCAGCTGTTATCTCTTCCTCGGGCACTTGCTATAATATTTCATGTAGATTTGGACTACTGTGGTCCTTTTTACAGTTTATGAAGAGTTGGACTACTGTGGTCCTGCTATGATCAGTTTAAGTGCACCTTGGCGTGTTCACTTAACTGCTAGATGGTGCGTGCGAAGTCCTTCTGTGAGGTAGCTTCTGGTACACCTTTGTCGTTGTGTAGTTGGGTTCCCTTGCCACGCTGTGGGGTCTGACAGGGTGTTTTACCGGGTCGCTCGTTCCGTCTTGTGCGGTAGAGGTTCCTCAACCAACTAGTCGTTTCTGTGGAGTGGGGTGCACAGGATAGCTCGGGATAGCTCGGGATAGCTCTGGATAGCTCTGGATAGCTCGCCTGCTCGTCTGTAATATAAGAGACGAAATTCTGCACAACCCTGAATAATCGGTTTGTGCAGAGCGTCTCACTGAAAGCCAAAGTAGCCCTCAGTGATAGCTCCACATCTCTATACATAAGCGACGAACATTCTGCTACTTCCGGGTTCCACTGGAATCTCACTCTAAATTCCTATACATACATAAATATCAATCGTGTCTAACTATACACATACAGAATTAATAATATTATAAACATTCAGTGGTACAGCCACTGGTCTGCAAACATACATATAAGTTAAACAACAGTGGTTCCGTACGGGATACAACATGGCGGCGCAACCGGTCGTGTTTCGCCACATGTTCGGCTGTTCCACGTGTTACGGCAAATTCGGATTAATAATTCACATTTATGCATAGCAAATTCCACAAACATAATTTCAACAATAATATAAATATATCACGATGAAACAGAAGGGTGTTCATTTACCTGTTTGACAAGTTCAGGCCCGTGATGACTTGAGAGAATTCTAAGATTTCAAAGTCCTGCTTCCTGGTCTATGAGTGTAGAGATTTCTCTAGCTGTGGAGATGTTGACTCTACCTCGTCACACACACGACTGATTCAAACTGTGTTAGGCTCTGACACAGTCAAACTGCTCTACCCACTGAGCCTGCTCTGATTGGTTAAAACGGTCCGATTCAAAACTCAAGTGCTGACTCACTGCGATGTGGGTGGCTCGCTCGCTGTGTGTGGTCTGCTGTGTAATTTAATTGCTGCTGTGTAATAGTCTAACTTCTCTACTGTTACAAAGACTACACATGGCTAAATAGTCAACAAGCAGAGTTAAAGCTAGCCAGTTCGTGACATAGTGTATGTGTGCGTCTGTTTGTATGTCTGTGTGTCTCTCTCTGTAGTGTTTGTAGTGGAGACGTGTGTGGATGTGCAGGGTTGCGTGTTTTGCCGTGTTTGTCGTTGTGGTGTGTGAGTGTTGTTGTTGCTGTTGGTGGTGTGTGTGCGTAAATGTGAGAGAGAGAGAGTGTGTGTGAGAAAGAGAGAGAGTGTGAGAGAGAGAGTGTGTGAGAAAGAGAGAGAGTGAGAGATCACATACATTGCGGTAAAGTGTGTCTTTCATCTTCTCATCTTCTTGATCATATCCTAACGTACCTTTTAATTAACTGTGTTACTGTTACGTTGAAACGCGAACGAAAGTATGTCGGAAGCGTGTACGATAGATCTAATCGTTTCGATTTGCAAAGTATTCAATAATGGAGTTTATTTACCTTTGATTTGAGTTTGCATTGTTGTTAGGAGAGGCTTTGTATAACGTTGATAATTTTCGTTAGTCGATATTGTTGGAGAATCTTCTGGATCCGTTTGTTTACTAACGATCGAAGCTTCTTGATGGACGTAGATAATGGAGAACATTCTTTTGACATGTATGACGACGTAAGTCAGTGATGACGATCTTTTATTCGATTGGTGGCAGTGCGTCATTTCTACGGTATTCGAAATCTTTCCGGAAAAGAGAGAGGTTATTTAATCGTGTGCCGAGTTGCTGTTGAGATAGTAAAGTTGTTGATAGTGATTTAGAGAGTTGCTGTGAAAGTTGTTGAGTTGAGTTGAGAATTGTATGCAGTTGTTGATGTGTGCTGAATAAAAGTGGAAAACTTCATACGTCGACTTTGTGACTTGTATGCTGTTTGGACGGGCTGTGTGAATAAACGAATCTGAGTTACACAACTATCAGGAATTCAAGCATCGGGGCTGAATCAGATACTGATAGAAAACACCATCATCAAACTGAGTGTAACATTTTGGGGGTCAAGCCGCGATTCACGCCATAGCCAAGGGTTCAACTGCTACAACAAGCGAGTCAACGTTACGAGAGGCAGTCATCGAGGGTAGCCGCCAACGAGTTGCGTCGAGAGGGGCCAACACACTGGGACTACATCACCGATAGGTTCGGGTTGACTGCAAGGGCGTGTAGTCGCCGAAGAGTTGCTTCGTGAGCGAACAACAGCGCGGGACTACGTAGCTGCCGCAGGACTACGTCGAGGGACAGTCTCGGAGCTACATCGCCAGTGTTACAGAGAGCGGCGAGCGGACGTCGCGTCTACTTCAGCACAGGAGCGTATACATCAACACCAGCGTGGTGCAGCGTCGCATACGACGAGGACAGCGGGGCCTGCGTCAGCGAAGGCGACTAGTGACAAGCATCAGCGCTACTGCAGAAAGCGTGCTGTTCTAGAACAGTCTAGAAAGGTACAGCACAGTCAAGAACTTTCCAGAAAAAAAAGAACTCTACAGTCAAGAACTTTCTAGAAAAAGAACTTTCTTTAAAAGAACTTTCCAGAAGCATCAAGATGGCTGACTTCTGGCAGAAAGGGGTTGAACTGAATCTAAAAGGCAAGCAGCTGACGGAGTACGTCAAGTCTCAGGAGAGAATACGAGAAAGAGAATTGGAAGAGAAGCGTCTAGAAAAAGAAATAGAACTAGAACAGAAGCGTCTAGAAGTAGAAGAGCAGCGTCGCCGTGAAGAACGAGAATTAGAAGAGCAGCGTCGCCGTGAAGACAGAGAATTCGAGCTGAAGCGTCTTGAGTTCCAGCTAGAAATGGCGCGTATCCAAAACAATCAGCATGCGCCACAAGTCACCAACGACCATACGGCTCCAAAATTGCCAGCTTTCGTCGACGGGAAGGACCAGATCGACAGCTATCTGGCCAGATTCGAAAGGTTCGCCGAAAGCTCCAATTGGCAACCTCGAGACTGGGCGATTCGACTAAGTGCACTTCTGACGGGGCAAGCTCTCGAAGTTTACACCAGACTGTCGAACGATGACGCCAAAAACTACGACGTCTTGAAAGAGGCCCTGTTGCAGTGCTACAACTTTACAGAAAAGGGCTACCGTAAACGCTTCCGTGAATGCCGGCCTTTGTCAGACGAGACGCCAAAGCAGTTTGTGGAGCGCCTGTCATCATATCTACACAAGTGGGTGAAATTATCAGGCAAAGGGAAGACTTACGAGAGTCTCCATGAGCTGATCGTGAGGGAACAATTAATCAACGCCTGCCCTAATGACCTCGCGATCCACTTGGAAATACAAAAGTTGCAGACGCTAAAAGACGTTGCTGAGGCTGCTGAAAGATATCTCATCGCTCATGAGAAAACGTTGGGGCCACCCAGCGCGACGAAACACTTTCAGAAGACGGCAAGCCATGGGAACCAGATCCAGGGGAGCGAGACGAGCCAGAAACAGATGGACTCCACGCCACCTCCCAGGGAAGGGCATTCAAGAGGCTGTTTCACCTGCAACGCTACAGACCACAGGGCGGCTAACTGTCCTCAAAACAAAAGTAGCGGACAGCGGAGCAGTACGGACAACGCAGCGGCGGGCAACCGGCAGAGGCGGTTTTCCAATCAACGGCAAACCAGTAGATCTGACCATCAAGTGTGCGGCGGGAGCGTAATTCTTCCGAGTGAGATCGAGCGCACAGCTACCCCTGCGGACGTGCAAGAGTGCATGACTGATGGCCAACTTCTCCTTGCCAACGGAAAATCCATCCCCGTCGTCGCCAGCACAGCAGTGACCGTCCAGAACATGCCAGTTTCCGAGGGACGCGTCGGAAATCATGAAGTGACTGTTTTAAGAGACTCTGGCTGTAGTGGGGTCATCGTCAGAGAAGACCTAATCGCTAAAGAACAATTCACTGGCGATTCTAAATGGACACTTATGGCCGACAGCAAATGTTTAAAAGCGCCAGTTGCGAAGATTCATGTCAACACCCCTTTCTACATAGGCGAAGTCGAAGCGGTTTGTCTGAAGAAGCCGCTGTATGATTTGATGATCGGGAATATCGACGGCGCGAGACGACCCGACGACCCCGATCCAGAGTGGAGTCCTGCCTCAACTCAACACGTCGAAGTTGTGGAGGAGGATCCATTGCCGTTTCCCGATGGAGACCTTACAGAGCTGCTACGGGACAATGTGGTTACTCCGGCTCAGCCCTGCCGACCAGAGATCGTCGGTGCTATTACTACCAGGGCCCAGGCCAAGAGAGACAAGACGTCTACGCCACTGAAGGTCGCCGACAACTCCAAAGCTGCCATCGTGGACAGAGATAAGCTGATCCAGCTCCAGGAAGCTGATAGCACTTTAAACAAGTATAGGAACCGCCAAGACCACGTGACCAAGGGCAGTGGCACGGTCTATTTTGAGGTGAAGGCCAAGATCCTGTACAGAATCTTCCAGCACCCGAGGGTCAACGGAGGTAAACCACTACGTCAAGTACTGGTACCATTACCCTTAAGGCGCCAGGTGATGGAAGTAGCGCATGACTCAATTATGGGAGGTCACCTAGGTATCAAGAAGACGTCAGACAGAATCCAGGCGGTGTTCTACTGGCCAGGACTTCATGCGGACGTCAGCCGTTTCTGCCGATCGTGTGACATTTGCCAGAAGACCATACCTCGAGGAAGGGTCCCGAAAGTGCCTATGCAGAGGATGCCTCTGATCGACCGACCTTTCAAGAGGGTGGCCTTAGACTTAATCGGCGAAATAAGACCTCCGAGTGAAGAAGGTCATCGGTGGGTACTGACTTTAATGGACTATGCGACTCGGTACCCAGAAGCAGTGCCTCTGAAGAAGATTGACACTGAAACTGTTGCAGAGGCGCTGGTGGACATGTTCAGTAGACTTGGAGTGCCTGAAGAGATCCTGACAGACCTCGGGACGCAGTTCGTCTCTGACTGCATGAAGGAGGTCAACAGACTGCTGAGCATCCGGCATTTGACTACGACACCCTACCATCCAATGTGCAACGGGCTCGTCGAAAAGTTCAATGCTACGCTGAAGTCCACCCTGAAGAAACTGTGCAGCGAGCAGCCCAGACAATGGCATCGCTACATCAACGCCCTACTTTTCGCCTACAGAGAAGTACCGCAGGAGTCCACCGGCTTTTCTCCGTTCGAGCTGCTGTACGGAAGAACCATCCGAGGGCCGATGCACATCCTGAAAGAACTGTGGACGAAAGAAGTAGACACCCCAGAGGTGAAGAACAGCTACCAGTACGTGTTTGAGCTACGGGAGAAGCTTGAGCAGACTCTCGAGATAGCCAGAGAAAACCTGAAGAAGTCCCAAGACTGTGGAAAGCACTACTATGATCGTAGGGCTGTGAACAGGAAGTTCAAACCTGGCAACAAAGTGCTGGTGTTGCTACCTACCGACCATAATAAGTTGTTGATGCAGTGGAAAGGCCCGTACGAAGTGGAGACCGTGGTGGGAATCAACGACTACAAGGTGAAGGTCGGCCAGCATTCCAAGATATACCACGCCAACCTCCTTAAGCTGTACGTGGAAAGGCCATCAGAGACTGTGCATGTGGCAACAGCAGCTGAGATCGACAACAGCTTTGACAGCGAGGAACTGTTGGAACTGGGAGACTTCCATAGCAAAGAAGGCATCAATGATGTTAAGCTAGGACCAAGCTTGACGGAAGGTCAAAAGATGGAGCTCAAGGACCTTATGGGCGAATTTCCCCATAGCTTCAGTGATGTCCCAGGCTCTACGACTTTGGTCGAACATGAAGTCCACACCCAGACCTTGAGGGAGCTGTTCCACCGTCTCGCAGAAGCCAACCCGACCGTGAGACCCAGCGAATGCATCCTGGGAGCTGACAACGTCGACTGCGTCGGACATCCGACGGAAGAAGGAGACAACGGAGGACGCACTGATTCCAGGGAAGCCCACGTGATCATCGTCTTTGACCCTGGGCCGATGACGACCGCAACTGACGAGGGCGTCGATTCCTTGCGAACGAAAGAACATTGACTGTGTGGACGAACTAAGAATATTGGTAATGACAGACTTGAAAATGAAAAACGTTGACTGGGTAAATGAACTGTGAACATTGACAATATCCAGGCAGATTTGAAGATGAAAACCATTGACTCTGTGTAGATAAGCTGAGCGCAATTACAGTATTCAGAAAGTCTTAAATTAGTTTCAGTTGTGGACTTTGTTTGTGCATTACGTTTCAACGTTGTTGAAAGAAATTGGGTAAATTTCTTCTTGAGTGGGGGGTTATGTTACGTTGAAACGCGAACGAAAGTATGTCGGAAGCGTGTACGATAGATCTAATCGTTTCGATTTGCAAAGTATTCAATAATGGAGTTTATTTACCTTTGATTTGAGTTTGCATTGTTGTTAGGAGAGGCTTTGTATAACGTTGATAATTTTCGTTAGTCGATATTGTTGGAGAATCTTCTGGATCCGTTTGTTTACTAACGATCGAAGCTTCTTGATGGACGTAGATAATGGAGAACATTCTTTTGACATGTATGACGTAAGTCAGTGATGACGATCTTTTATTCGATTGGTGGCAGTGCGTCATTTCTACGGTATTCGAAATCTTTCCGGAAAAGAGAGAGGTTATTTAATCGTGTGCCGAGTTGCTGTTGAGATAGTAAAGTTGTTGATATGATTTAGAGAGTTGCTGTGAAAGTTGTTGAGTTGAGTTGAGAATTGTATGCAGTTGTTGATGTGTGCTGAATAAAAGTGGAAAACTTCATACGTCGACTTTGTGACTTGTATGCTGTTTGGACGGGCTGTGTGAATAAACGAATCTGAGTTACACAACTATCAGGAATTCAAGCATCGGGGCTGAATCAGATACTGATAGAAAACACCATCATCAAACTGAGTGTAACAGTTACCAACTTAGAGACTGTTGCCATCAGCTCATGTTAAGTCATGACCGATGTTTCCACAGAATTGGGTATTGTTTCCCTACAGTGTCCGGGTTCTGATGCCCTTTGTCATTGCTCAAGTTTGAACCTACAATTTATGGCTTGGAAATTCAAACCCGCCTAAAATAGCTACGGTTGTGCTCACACAACTAATCCCCCATCCCTACATAGTGGAAACACCCTTTTTCCCGTGACTCTACCCTATCCAGGATCATTTAAGGATGTGTTGTTGTTGTTGTTGTTTCCCGACTGTAAGAGGGATGAGCGTATATTAAGCAGACTCGCTTTTTTTGAAAGTTCGAGATGTCTAAAATGAATCTGTTCTTTTTGAATTCTTCACTCTTGCTTGGATTCTCGAATTTTCGTTTCCATCGCAGTTTCTATGGACAACATGTTTGTTTTCTCTCTTACCTACATTAATCTGTTTGTTAAGAATGTGTGAGGGGAGGGGGGGGAGAGTGTGTGTGCGTGTGCGTTTGTGTGTGTGTGTGTGTATGTGTGTCCACGTACCTTGGTCCAGTACTGTGTAATCAAGAAGAAACTGTTGGGCATAGATAGGAAGATGCGAAGATGTTTTGCGCTTTGGTCGGAATTTAAACACGGTTATTTATCTGTTAACATTTCTATTGTTATACAAATTTGCTGTCGATTTATTTTTTAATGCTGTTGTATTTATGATTGCTTTTATTTTCATGTTTATGATGTGTGAGTGTGTGTGTATGTATGTATGTATGTATGTGTGTGTGTGTTTATGTGTTTTGTGCGTTTGTGTGTGTGTGTCTGTACGTGTTTGTGTGTTTTCTATTTGCAATAGTTTACCTTATATTTATTCTTAGTGTTTATATTTTACTTTTACCTGAGTTATGAGTTCTGTACGTTTTATCTCATTCATTATTATTATAATTATTTTTGTTTTTATCTGATTTTTGTCTGTGTAAATTGTTCTCTTTTACTTCGTTCATTATTGCTGTTATTAGGTGTTATTATCGTTAATATGTGTTATTATTGTTATTATGTATTAGGATGTAGTGTTTTTGTGCATTGTTTGTCTTGATTTTTTATGTGCTTTGAGCAGATATGTTGTCTGGTATGTGCGCTGTAGAAAATACATTATTATTATTATTATTATTATTATTATTATTATTATTATTATTATTATTATTATTATTATTATTATTATTATTATTATTATTATTGTCCTAGTTCAAATCTTTTATTCTGCTGTAGTCCTTTCGTTGTTTGTGTGATTCATCTAACCAACCCTTGTCCCATAGGCCTACTTCTCATAACATATAGATGCGGGAAAGCCCAAGTCTAGAGAAAACGTGAAATGAACTAGTGATTGACAGCTTGTCAGAACTTTCTCTCCCCGTGTCAGTTCCAATTTCAAATTAGGCCTAAGCTATCATCTGCATGCTTGACTGCTTTGAAGCTCTTTCTGTCCCTTTGAACATTATTTGGGTCTATTAACTTTGTTTTGTTCAGTGAACAATTTGTTTTAAAAATAGAAATTATATTTGTTTTTCTCACGCGAAAGTTGGGGCATCATCGACCGGAATGGAAGGGCGTCTATAATAATTACCTCCCTTCGCTCGCTCTCTCTCTCTCTCTCTCTCTCTCTCTCTCTCTCTCTCTCTCTCTCTCTCTCTCTCTCTCTCTCTCTCTCTCTCTCTCTCTCTCTCCTTCTCTCTTTCTTTCTCGTCTCGTCTCTCTCCCCTCCCCTGTCTCTCTCTCTCTCTCTCTCTGATCTCTCTTCCCCGCCCCACCCTTTTCCCTGCTAGTGATGGTAATAAGAGAACTATGAAGACACAAACATACAGTCTATATATACAAACAAACCTAAATATTTTCGAACTGAACCTTCTTAAAATAAATATGAAAATAATATATAATCTTCAAAATAACAATAATAAAGAAAAGAGAATACTACTACCACTACTACTACTACTTCTACTACTACTACTACTACTACTACTTCTTCTTCTACTACTACTACTACTACTACTACTACTACTACTACTACTACTACTACTACTAGTAGTACTACTACTACTTTTACTACTACTAATAAAAATAATAATAATACAGTATTTTTAGAATTTAGGAATTTCCATATCTTTGCAGTGACAGAATGATTAAGCTTTCGTTACTGAGGTACTGTTGACCTCTTTTCTATAGGTCAGTGCAACTTATACAAACACACGGTGGGTCGTTGAAGCATTTAGGTCCGGTTTGGGGCTGTTTAGGTGAGGCTAAGCTGAAGCCTAAACTGCGCCGTTTGCAATCAAGGCTAATCTATTTCATATATGCAGTCAAACCCAAACACTCCTAATGTAATTACAAAATCATCGCGCATTTTGCATTGTATATGTTATACTTTTAATTGAATGTTACACCAAGCTCAATACACACACAAACACACACACACACACACACAAACACATACACACACACACAAACACACACACACGCACACGCACATATTGAGCAAATTTATTCAGGATCTCTGAGGCACATTTTAAGCGCAGTAAGACATCACTCAATTTAGAGAACATTGTAACAGGAATATATAAATACAAATAAAAGATATTATTTGATTTTAATTGCACACCATTGTTCGAACCCCCTCCCCAACACACACACACAGACATACACACACGCGCGCGTACTCACACACACACAAACACACACACCACATACACAAACACCTGTTGCCTTGAACAGCGCCGCAACTCTCTTCCTCCAACCTCTCTCTCTCTCTCTCTCTCTCTCTCTCTCGCTCTCTCCTCTAATATGATTGAAGACTTCTTCCTGCTTCAACTTAATAACGAGCGTTGATGAATTATGTCATTGACAAAGGGCATTGCCGATCGTTTAAGGTTTGATTAATTCATCGTATGTCACCAGTCAAGATTAAATCAAACGTAAACAGTTTAGCTCAATAGAACTAATTGACTCCAATAGGTGTCTGCGGCGTTTTGATTTGGTTTTGTTTCCGAGCTGTAAAACCTCTGTGAACTATTGTTTTTGGCTTTGTCCGTCCGTCCAGTGTCCTGCTGTCCGGCGTCCGTCCGGGGGTGACATTTGCGCACTTTCCTCCGAACCTAATAGATAAAAAGGTAAAGGTAAAGGTAGCCCCATAGCCTTATTGCCGTAGGGGAGCGTGACGTTGGAGATCACACTTATCTTGGGCCAGCGTAATGAGGGTGATGCCCATCTCTCTCCCATCGCTGCTTTACCTTCCCCACCCTTAAGAGAGTAGGTACTCAGTCACAGTTGAGTCAACTGGGGGCGTTGTTATTTGTCGCTTCACGTTTTGCGGTCACCCATCCAAGTGCTAACCGCACTGGGCGGTGCTTAACTTGCGACACAGTAGCGAGTGCTGAAACTAATAGATGGATTTTCTTAAACGTGGTATTTAGTTATGAAATTATGTACCTTACTAGGTGAAAAAAAAAGCTTATTGTGGGACGTCATCATGGTGACGTCATAATTTGTTGCGTTTGTTTTTCTAATCCTATTTTCTCCTATACTACAGAAGGGATTTGGTTCAAATTTACTGCGAACTTAAACTTCAATTGGTAAAACCAAATGTATGCAAATCGAGTGAGGTACTCACCGTGACGTAATTTTTTTTTAAAATTAAAATTGTAATAAATTTTGTCAGTAAAAAAAGGGAACTTCGTATGTAATTAGACAGTACAGAAGCCTTCAGTCTTAAACAAAACTTTTTTTTTTCTTTTTCTAATCCTATTTTCTCCCACACTACTAAATGGATTTGATTTAAGTTTAGTATATACTTGTATATCGATGACCTGCTCACAGTGGTGAAAAAACGGAAACTCCGATGGTATGGCCACGCCACCAGATCATCAGGTCTTGCAAAGACCATCCTGCAAGGCACAGTGCAAGGAGGTAGAAGAAGAGGGAGACCGAAAAAGAGGTGGGAGGACAACATTCAAGAATGGACTGGTTTGACACTGAGCAAAACAATCAAGGTTGCTAAGGACAGGGAAAGATGGAGTATGCTGGTTAAACGATCATCTGTGGTGCCCCTACGACCTCCGAGTAACGGGTTAGGATAGGATAGGATAGGATATACTTAGATTTTTTTCTATGCCCCCAACGTAAAACCAAACTTATGCAAATCAAGTGAAGTAATCATAACGACGTCACCGTACAAACATTTTTTTTATGCATTTCCCCTTTAAATTTTGCATGTAATAACAGTGTACAGACACGTGGAGCCTTAATCAAAATTTCAGGTTTTTTTTTGAGTGATGACATCGTGGTGACCAGGAATCCGGCTTCCCTCCGGCGTCCGGCTTGGTCCGGGGGTAATATTTGCGCGCTTTTCTCAAAAACTAATGGACACATTTATTTGAAAGGTTGTATTTAGTTATGAAATAGTGAAACCTACCAGATGACGAAAACATATCGGGTGACGCAATTATCTTGACGTTATAATTTTTTGTTTGTTTTGTTTTTTCATCTTATTTTCTCCCAAACTACTTGATGGATTTGGTACAAATTTGGTTTTGACTTTAACTGTGTCTCCAAGATTAAAAAAAAAAAAAACGTATGCAAATCGAGTGAGATAATCATTGTGACGTCATTTTGTAAAAGAAAATTGTAAAACATATGCCTTTAGCCTTAAAGGAAGCAATGGTATATTGAGTGACACCATCGCGTGACATCATCATGGTGACGTCATTTTTTTTTTTTTGGTCTAATCATATTTCTCCCAAACTACTGGAAGGATTGGGTTCAAGTTCGGTATATATTTAGACTTTCCCTATGCCTCTAACATAAAATTAAACTTTTGCAAGTCAAGTTACACAATTATAATAACGTAACTATATATTTGTCAGTGTGTGTGTGTGCGTCTGTGTGTGTGCAGACAGCATGCGAGGGAACTCTGCACCCGTTAGAGTCCAGCACTTGCTTTAGTTTGTTTGTTTTTACATTTCTCCCCGACTGAGATCACCAATAAATCAATGTCGGTCTTCCTGTATGTTAACCCATTCCTCCTCATGGATAATTTATAGTTTGGATTGGACGATAATTTCGGGATTCTACTCGTCATTCACGCGGGCGAAATCCGGACTGCCTTTACGGCGAAAGCGCGCGGGAGCCTCAAGTGCAGCGACACCCGAGGGGTGAGAGGTGGGAAGAGAGAGTAAGATTGGGATAGGTGGGGGAGGGGAAGAGGGAATGGGGGTGGGGGGCGAACAGTATGCACTCTGCATGTTTCTATACGGAAACAGTCTATGGATCAGTTTAATTAACGGCCACGCGGAACGAATAAGAGAAGATTGAACGTTGAAGTTCACGTCCACATGCACCATTGGCGATTCAACGATTCAACGAAGTTTATTGGCCAAATTGACATAAAACATGGAATATGTTGCGATGTGGCAGTAACATTCATAAAACATACATGCAAACACACGTTTACCAGCTAATAAAATACTGATCAAGCGTGCACACATACACACGCAAACAACAAATAGTAACAATAAACAAGTAGGTGCCAGTGGATTATGACGTGACGTCAGTTACCGCATTATAAACTTAACATTATAAGAAATTTAAAGCGAGAGCAGCCTCTGGAAAAAAAGAATATCTAAAACGGTTTGTTCTGGTTTTGAGGGCTCTGAAGCGCCTGCCGGACGGGAGGAGCTCGAACAGATGGCCGGCTGGGTGTGAGGGGTCAGCTGTGATGTTTTTAGCTCTACGGACCAAGCGCGTGTTGTAGATATGGCAGTCGGGGATAACTATCCCAGGAACGATGGATAACTATAACTATAACTATTCAACTGAAAACTGGGCTCATGTCTGCATCGTGGTGGACTTGAAACGGTTAATCTGGGATAAACAAAGAGGCGGTTTTATATATTGGTGTTCAGCTGAAGAGCTTAGGGCACTTATAAGGAAAGCTAGCCTACTTTAGTACCACTTGAAGACAGCTCGGTATTTCTTTAATGTTTCCACAGATAAAAACCATGCACAAAGTTGAAGTGTCTGGGGAATATATGATGATTAGCTGTCCAAGGTCGTAGATATTTTCTCCGCCCTACAACAAATCTGAAGTTTGTGTGTGTGTGTGTGTGTGTGTGTGTGTGTGTTTGTGAGTGTG
>CM072524.1:49768743-49813743 GCA_036898135.1 Oncomelania hupensis
AATGTGTGTACACATATGCACACCTTTGCGCAACGGTTTCTGTGCGAATGAGAAATAGAGAGGAAAGATAGTGCATGATAGAGAGAGGGAGAGAGAGAGAGGAAGAGAGAGAGGAAGGGGGAGAGTTTGTTGTTTGCTTGCACTGGCACTTGCTTTTGAGACAAATGTAACACATATCTAGTTTTTAAATACCTTATCTTCATACCTTCATCTTCACCTTCAACTGTGATCATTTGACAGTTGTATTTTGTTTGTGCGTTATGCAAATTCGTTTTTTATGGTTTGCTCTTTTGAATCTTTTCAAAGCATGTGCTTGTATGAGTCCCCTTTAGCACGCATTCGGTCTCCTTTCCCATGTTTTTTTTTTCAATCTCAACTGCAATCATCCACAAACTGGATTGAACTGAAAGTTTCAAAACCAGGGCCATTATAAATCGTATCATTCACTGTGACTTAAGAAATAGGACAGTGCCATAACAATTGTTTAATAATCTTTATAGCAACAACAACAAGAAAAAAATAAAAGAGAGAGAGAGAGCATAATCTTTCTATAGCCAAAAAAAAAGAAGGTAAGATCGATTCTATAAGAACGTTTTGTAGTCTCTCCAGAGTCCTCCTGTTTCGATGTTAAAACTATAGAAGCTTTAGACTTAGAGTTACATTACAAGTTAGCATAATGCCAGCAATAACCACAAAAATATGTTTGTAGAGTGGAGATATAACAGCGCCTTGGGGTACAACAAATATTGCATTGCAAACACTCCAAAACATGTAAAATGATAAGTATGTTACAAGTTTAACTGAGCTGAGAGGGGAATCAATTGCTTCACTCTCTCTCTTTCTTCCTATCTCTCTCTCCCTCCACCCCCAACCCCCCCCCCCCCCCTCTCTCTCTCTCTCTCTCTCTCAACGAGAAGGTGAGTGGAACGAATTGCTATTCCTTCTAGGTTCCGACAAAGGTGCTTGTTCACCATTAAGGTAGTAGGCCTACAAGCATTTTGGTGTGTGTAAACGCTGCACCAGTTCTTCAAGCATTGTAAAACGATGTTTATACCGTTGTCAAGACTTTTATGGATCGTAAAATGATAGTAATTCAACCTATTTCATGTCTTTCTTTTTATGTTGGGCTATCTGTTCCAAAGGGCACGTGCAACAATACTTGTTAAATATCCTTGTTGTTGTCGTTGTCGTTGTTGTTGTTGTTGTCGTCGTCGTCGTCGTTGTTGTTGTTGTTGTTGTTGTTGTTGTTCTTCTTCTTCTTCTTCTTCTTTAGAATACTGTGGAGACCGTTCCGTGACGAAGACAAAGCTCCACAATGTGAGGTGTCCTTACTTTTCCACAACAGTGAAATAATACATACTACAAATACAATATCCTAAATACTGACATAAAAAATCATTTTAAAAAATTAAATACATAAATGCATGAATGAATTAATTAATTAAAATGTATTAAGCTCATAAACATTTCCAATCCAAAAGTACGATCACAGCGCTGTGTGTATATAATTATGTGTGTATTTTTATGCTTGTGTAAACCGATGTATTTGTTTGTGAAAGTCTAAAATCATTGTCTCCATGAAAAGACTTTTCAATACGAAAATGAACCTGGAACAACAGCGCAACATAAACCAGTATTAAAGGCCTAATGGTTATCTATACAGAACGGGGGCTTCATCGAAAGTCTGCCGTAATATTATTTCCTTCAGGGCTATACATACACCTATCACAACTATTTGTGTGTGTGTGGAATATAATAATTATATTCCTAGAATATGGGGTAGTCTTACTTATTTGAGCGTAAAATGTCGTTCATCAAAGAGTAACACGGCCAAGATATAGGTCTAATATTCAGGGAAATCATTTCTTGTAAACCCGAGTTTCGTTTTGTAAGTCTGAGCTAGGTTGAGAGCAAAACAGTTATAACTAATATGTAATTTTCGCCAAGAGATAACTAACTTGCTTATAATTACTACTACTACTACTAAGAATAATAATACTGGATGCTATATACGCGCCTTTCCCTAAATCAATCAGGCTCAAAGCGGGCGATCTGTACCAATTGCATTTCGTGTTCGGTATTTAGACGCCGACGCACCTGCCTCCTTCGTACCCAGCCAGAAATGACGAACGAGAAGAACCCACTGACGTACAGAGCACTGGGACTGGGGAAGACAAGGACCTGGAGCGATCTGTACCGCTCGTACACAACATACTAGCCATCCTTATTTTTGTTGTTGCGTCTAATATTTTGCGAAATTTAAATCTTTAAAACTTTGTGTCCCGCGAGCGTTGAAAATATGCGGTGCCTTATAAGAGCAGTAAAGGGCTTATCTCCATTAGGATACAGACGCAGGCGAACTAGCAGACCAACGCAGCAGGAACGTGACCAAAAAAATCCCATGCCCAGTGCGTTGCTGTCGATTAACCAATGCCGTGTCTGTAGTCTGAAGTGACGTTCAATGACTGCATTACAGGCTTAGCAAAGCCCATGTGACGGTTACCAGGAATCCAATATATAAATCTCATTTTAAGCTGTTTATCACCGTAGGAGAGCTTTCACATTACTACGATCCAATATGGCGGCGCTGACCCACCGGCGACGAGCGCAGGGAAACTAGACATTATTTTGTATATACTGTACATCATGTTTTTAAAAAAATAATTGGGAGTGAAGGGATCAGTGACTGCTGCTGAGTTAAGTATTTTACATGTAATTGTTATTAGATACGAAAATGGCAGTAAAAGTCATTATTGTATTTGCGTTTTTTCTGTATTGCAGACACTGATGAGACACAATAATTTCTTGTTTAAAATTTCGTGTTCGGTATTTAGACGCCGACGCACCTGCCTCCTTCGTACCCAGCCAGAAATGACGAACGAGAGGAACCCACTGACGTACAGAGCACTGGGACTGGGGAAGACAAGGACCCGGAGCGAGGCCAATGGGGCAACAAAGCCGAATTTGTCCTGTCCTGTATCGGCCTGTCCGTCGGCCTGGGAAACGTGTGGCGCTTTCCCTATCTGGCCTACGACAATGGAGGAGGTAATTTGATTATTTTTTTTACTTTTTAAAAAAGAATCTTTCTCATCTTGCGCTCCTCCAGCTCTAGAGATGCTCGAGGCGTTGGTCGCTACAGGATCTAACTCATCATGTGCAGCCTTGGGGCATGTCGTCTGAGGCCCAGATAACTGAGCACAATCCTGAGTAACAGGCCGTCGCTCACCCACATCGCCTTGAACCATTGGGCTATCTCCGCCGCCAATATTGTCGAATAATTTCCATTGGTTTGCAATCCAAAAATAACATAAAATAAATTAAACATTTAAAAAATTTCCATTCATTGGGTATATTGTGTGTGTTGCAGCTGCTTTCCTCATCGCCTACCTCATCCTTCAGATCTTCGTGGGGAAGCCCTTGTACCTCATGGAGCTGGCCATGGCCCAATACTCCAACCTGGGACCCACCAAGGTATGGGCTCTGAACCCCGCAGCCAAGGGCGTCGGCATCTCCATGTGCTTCATCTCCCTATTGGTGGCCATTTACTACAACGTCATCATGGCCTACACGCTGCTCTACTTCTTCTCCTCCATGCAGAAGACCCTGCCGTGGACTGTGTGCGACCCGGTGAGTGCCATAATAGTGGTAACACTTTCGAGGAGGGTTTGGAGGGTGTGGGCACAGTTGTAGCGTTGTGGTTTGACCAACTTGTCCAACTTTATTCGGCAAACAGCGTCAACAACTTCATATCAGCTCGGTCCAAATCACCTCTCAGACATTTCGTTGTTTAATTCGTTCGTTGTTTAAAATTTACGTCCCCCAACACCAAAGGGCATATTGGGGACGATCTCTCAGACAGGCAGACTGGGCGCTACTTATACAGTCTATTAACAAACTAGAAAACTTCAGAACGTTCTAGAATGACGCAATCAACCAACCAAACGAAAACTCATCACCGGAGTCTTACGTCATAGACACACTCAACAGACTTCGAGAGTATAATCATCGGTTATTACATAGCTCTCAAATCTTCGATCAGCAAACAAACATTATGTAAGACCCCTCCAGCAAAAACATAAATAAATAAATAACATCAAAGGAAACTAAACAGGCCTTGTTGTGCGTGAACACAATAATTATTTGTAAATGTAGTGCGCATCTCAATCCTAACGCAATCCTTGCATCAACTACAATGTTTGTTTGGTTGCTGTTTTGACCCGATGTGCCTTGTTGTATAAAATAAATATTCGCTAATATTATTTATGGGTTTCTTGTTTGCCCACCGCCGTAGCTCAAGTAGTAGAGCGTTCGCCTGGTACACCAATGACCCAAGTTCGAATCCCGGGGTACGCGAAATAAAAAGTCGCCATTTGTCACTGTCCAATTTAGCAGTATGATTGCTCTGGTGGTTCAGTGTTGATTTAGATTCCTACCATTCTTTCCCTGGGATGGTTATCCCCGTCTGCCATATCGCCATTGGTGGGTGTAGACGTTAAACCTCAATGCTCAGTCAAGTTTCTTGTTCCTGTGTCTCCATTAATATATAATGTATTTTTGTTCATTAATATAGGCCTAATGTCTTTTAATGTTTTATTCGTACAATCAGTATTCGTTTATTATTAAACAAAATTAAATTTTTTTATTCATATCTATATAATTTATTGTATCATTTGTTCGTTAATGTAATTTCTTTTTATGTGTTATTCGTACAATCAATATTGCGTGGTTTTTAAAAAAATGTGTATTCATATCTACATACTGTATTATTTGTTCGTTAAAAGTAATTTCTTTGGATGTGTTATTAGTACTACCCATATTCGTTAATATAAAATGAGTTTTAAATGTTTATGCCTATATTTTCAGTTGTATTATTGTTCGTTAATATAATGTGCTTTAGAACTTTACCTGCTTTTCGCGCAGGCTTGGGGAGATAACTGTGTAGCAGAACGAAAGCTCATCCCGAAGACCTGTGAGATGAACATGACAACCATTATTAACCTGAACCACACGATCTGCGAATGCTCTGGCAACAAGACTATCGATGAAAACGCCTTGACTATGTGGAACTTTAACTGCACGCAACCACAGAAGGGATCCACCGAGCTGTATTTCTAGTAGGTTTTTAGTTTTGTTGGTAATGTTGTATATTTTTTTAAAGGGTGTCGGATAGTGCAGTGGTTGGAGCACTCGCTACTGTGTCGAAAGTGAAGCACCGTCCGGTGCGGTTAGCACTTGGATGGGTGACCGCTAAGGTGTGAAGCGACAAACAACAACGCCCCCAGTTGACTCAACTGTGATTGAGTACCTACTCTCTTGAGGGTGGGGAAGGTAAAGCAGCGAGGGAGAGAGTTGGGCATCACCCTCATTACGCTGGCCCAAAATAAGTGTGATCTCCAACATCACGCTCCCCTACGGCCACAAGGCTATGGGACTACCTTTACCTTTTTTTATTCTTTATTAACATAATATGTTTGGTTGCTGCTTTATTTTTTTTTATATGAGTTTGGTGTAGTTTAGTTTAGCTTTATTTATTATTTACAATTTTATTTTAGTGTTGTTTTTTAACATTTAAAATAAATTACTTAATTAGTATTAGTATTATTTTTTTTAAGAATACATATGCGTGCATGTGTGTGTGTGTGGAGGGAGGAGTGAGGGGGATAAGGAGGTGGTAGGTGTGTTTGTTTCGTGTTTAGTTTTGCTCCGGTTAGTCTTGTTTGTGTGCGTGTGTGTGTGTGGGTGTGTGTGGGTGTGTGTGTGTGTGTTTTGATTTTGTTTCAGTCATTTTATTTTAGTTTGGTTTTTAAATCCGATTTGTGTGGTATTTTCCAGTGTCGCTTGAACCTATATTTTGTAACTCTCTTAAAATATTTTTTACTTACAGCAAGGAGGCGATCCAGTTGTCCAAAGGCATCGAACCCGAGAACATGGGTGTTCCGCTGTGGAAACTGGCCCTGTGCCTCCTGCTAGCCTGGATCATCGTCTGCCTCTGTCTTATCAAAGGCATCAAGTCTTCCGGCAAGGTAGGCTACACTTTTGAACGAGCAGAAATTGAGGTCGGTCGGTCGGTCGGTCGGTCGGTCCGTTGGAAGCTAGGTCTCAAGGACCCCTGAACTGATTTTAACAAAACATCATAGGAGCGTGACCTAGATTAGTTCCCTGCTTCTCGTGCCGTCGTATCGGCTCTATTGCAAAGATCAAGGTCACTGGAGTCATGTTTATGCGAGACACCTTTTATCACTTGCGGATCTACACAACCATTTTGTCTCAATGGAATCATTTTATGGCAAAAATACGTTTCGTTCAATATCTTTATAAAAAAACAAAAAATTGAAATATCCGGCTACAGCGATGTGGTTGAGTTTTGGTATACAGGGATTTCAAATCACTTGCAATTGCCTTCCTTTCGTAACAGACCTGTTGTCGGTCAGTGGATCAATGCGTCGCACCGATTTTCACTTGTGTGCTCAAAACACTCAAGAACAAAGCAAAGCGTCTGCTGCTAGAAACAATTGCTTTGCTTTGTGAAGCGGTCACACGATGAGAAGTTTTGCATAATAACAGTATGCGTGGAAGCAATGCGCAATTAGTTGTAAATCAGTTACCTCCCTTTCCGTCAGATTGACCCTCACAGAAGAAGTCCATTAGGCCTTTTTCGGGGTTTGGTTTCTGTAATTTTGACTTCTAACATTCCACAATGCCTCGTGGCTTTGAATTAGATCGAGGAGAATAAGCGTATCTTCTTGTTTCAGATTTGCTCATGACCCAGTAGCTTTTGATGCCGTCATGATCGTTGAAACGATAACCTAGTTTTCGTACGTCGGCTCATCGGATTGGCTGGCATTCAAATGCTTCAGCGAAGCAACTCCAAATTTTAGAGCACGCTCTAAACTGAAAACATCTGTTTTGCTTCACTCGGCGCTTAGCTGCTGTTATGCTTTAGGTCTAGTCACACGATAAACATAGTCAAAACTACGATGTTTCGTGTTTTACTGGCTGTTTTGCTTCTTGTTTCACTTCCCGTCAGACCGCACCTTAACTGAACCGAAATTTATCATCCTTGCTTTGCGGATGCTTTAGCTCACTCGTATTCGTGCATTCTCAAAGGTCAACGTCATTGTGCTTCGCCATTTTCTAAAGCAAGTTTAGAGATTTTTCCACGCGTACCCACATACACACACACACACACGTATGTAAAACATACAAACTGGGTTTTATTAAGAATGTAGGAATCGGAAAGTGTGTTTTTTTGACGGAAAGAATGCAAATTTCTTTTAAAAATGTAAGAATCTAATGCAAAATTGGCTCTTTCTGTCCAAAGGCGGCGAAATAGGTCGAACTACTGGATTTTCTCTGTCCTGGATAGAGCACTCCCTTGTACTTAAAACACTCTCATGCACTACAGCTGCACTCCCATGCACTAAAAAAAAGCACTCCCACGCACTTAGAAAAAAGTGGTTGGCTGGAAAAAAGTGGGTGGCTAATACAAAAAACCATTCTCCGCATAAAAAGCAAGGTCAGTCACCCATTTCAAGGCTTATGCGTACGCACACAAACACACACACAGACACACACACACACACATGTCCAGGGGATGGAAGGCGTGCGTGCACAGACTAGACCTCAGTTTATGCTCTCATCCGAAGGGTCTACCGCAAAGGTCATCATCATCATCATCATCATCATCATCATCATCATCATCATCTTCTTCTTCTTCTTCTTCTTCTTCTTCTTCTTCAGTTACAGATAATCTGTTGTACTAAGTATAACTAAACACTAATGCATCATCAACTCATGTTTTGATAGGTCGTGTACTTCACTGCTACTTTCCCGTACGTCATTCTGATTATTCTGCTGATTCGTGGAGCCCTGCTAGAAGGTGCCATTGAAGGTGTAAAGTTCTTCATCATCCCTGAATGGTCGAGGTTGGGAGACATCAAGGTAATAAAGCAATGAATTATTTATTTATTTATTTATTTATTTATTTATTTATTTATTTATTTATTTATTTATTTCTTCTTCTTCTTCTTCTTCTTCTTCTTCTTCTTCTTCTTCTTCTTCTTCTTCTTCTTCTTGACACAGTCGACCATCACATTCTCTTTAACACTCTTCAACACTACTTTGGAATCTCTGGCTCGGTCCTGGCTTGGTTCCACTCATATCTTTCTGACAGATCACAAGCAGTCACTGTCGATGGCTGTTTCTCCAGCACAGCAGACTTGGTGTGCGGCGTGCCTCAGGGTTCCGTTTTAGGGCCGGTGTTATTCACTCTGTACACCAAGCCTCAGCTTCTCCTGCTTAGAAAGCATGCTGTTGAGAGTCAGTCATTTGCAGACGACACACAACTGTATAAATCCACCGCCCCCTCTCTCATTAATTCCACTGTTCAGACTTTGGAGAACTGCATCACAGACATTAAGTCATGGATGACACTCAACAAGCTTAAGCTTAATGATGATAAAACCGAAGCCCTCCTCATTCACAAACACAACACCTCCTCCTCACTCTCGCCTCTCCCAACATCGCTTACATTAGGAACAACAAACATTCAGTTCTCATCCTCAGCAAGAAATCTCGGCTACATTCTCTCCGACGACCTGTCCCTCAACAACGTCTGTCGCTCTGCATACACGGCCATACGCCAAATCAGCTCCTTTCGCCACTATCTTACAGTCCCTTCCACCAAAACCCTAGTCTGCGCTCTCGTCCTTTCTCGTCTGGACTATTGCAACTCTCTCCTTGCTGGCTCCCCGAAGCACATCATTGACAAACTACAAAAGGTTCAGAACTCAGCAGCTAGACTAGTATTCCGAGCAAAGAAACGCGATCACATCACACCTCTACTACATTCCCTTCACTGGCTTCCTGTGCAAGCACGCATAGAGTACAAACTCTCTGTTCTCTGTCACAACTTCTTCACAGATTCTTGTCCTTCCTACCTTGCTGATCTACTGTCTGTCTACTCCCCTTCACGCACTTTAAGATCTTCTGCTGACACTCGCACACTCAAGGTTTCCGTCACCCGCACTAAGACATACGGCCAACGTGCATTCGCTTACTCCGCACCTAAGCAGTGGAATTCCCTTCCCTCCCATATCCGCAACATACAATCAACACAAGCATTCAAAAAGGCCCTCAAAACCCACCTCTTCAAACTGCATTATTCAGATTGAATTGTATCCCGCTGCCATTCTCTCATCTTTTGCCTATGTCTGATCCGTAAGTGTATACACGGCTGTAAATAAATATTTATACTGTTTTTCTTCCTGGGCCTAACCGGGCATATAAATAGCTGTGAATAGGTTTTTGCTATTCTACCTTCTGTCTTTTTGTCATTTGTGTACATAGTTGTAAATAGTCTATTTTTGTCTTTTTTGTAATTTATGTACATAGTTGTAAATAGTCTGTACCTTTACTGTCTTGTCTTTTGGTGTATTGTAGCAAAAGTGATGTTTCATCGAGTGCATGTATTTATATGTAATGACTATGTAAAGCGTGGTGAGTCTGGTCATAGGCTGGAGTACCCGCTATATAAAAATCCGTTATTATTATTATTATTATTATTATTATTATTATTATTATTATTATTATTATTATTATTATTATTATTATTATTATTATTACTACTATTACAACTACTATTACTACTACAACTACTATTACTACTACTACTATTACTATTACTACTACTACTATTACTATGACTACTACTATGACTACTACTACTACTATTACTACTACTACTACTATTACTACTACTACTATTACTATTACTACTACTACTATTACTATGACTACTACTATGACTACTACTACTACTATTACTACTACTACTACTACTATTACTACTGCTTTTATTACTATTACTATGTATATTATTATGTACAACAGGTGTGGGTGGCGGCAGCTGGACAGATGTTCTTTTCTCTCAGCGTCTCATTCGGTGGCATCATCATGTTCGGGTCCTACAACAACTTCAAGAACAACATCTACGGGTAAGAAGAGTATCCATCTAATCCAGTCCAATGTCCATGTGCATGGCGCACAACTCCGTGTCGCAGAGACAATCATGAACATTGAAAGTGTAACCTTGTACACCCCACCATCGGCGATATGGTTGACGGCCTTTAAAACAAATAGTTAATATTGTAGACTATACATCTCTTGCTCTCAGTCCACACCCATTACCCACGCTTCCTTCTCCTCTTGCACACACACACACACACCTTACAATTATTTAAATCTTTGAAAGTTGACCCATTGGAGATATAGCAATAAGTTCACAACTCCAATTAACATTAAAGTTTTTAAACACGTGAAATATTCACACACACACACACACACACACACACACACACACACACACACACCTACACACACACACACACACACACATTCTTGTGCACGGTGACAAACGAGGTAATTTTAGAATGTAGGAATCGGATAGCACATTTTTGACAGAAAAAAATCATTTTTGAAGAGAAAAGGGTTAGGGTAAGGGCTAGTTGCAGCGCTGCAACTAGCCCTTACCCTACCCCTGTTCGAAAAAGTTGACCTAGTTCGTCTCCTATAGGGGACGAAATAGGTCGAAATTTCTTCCAAATTTCTTCCGAAATGGACTGCATTTTCTCCGTCCCGGATAGTGCACTCCTCTGTACTTAAAACACTCTCATGCACTACAACTGCACTCCCATGCACTAAAAACAAGCACTCCCGCGTACTCCGAAACAAATGGGGAACGCGAGACAAATGAGGAACGAGCAAAGTACCCCATTTTTGACTGAAAAAGTAAATTCCGTTTCTCATTTCTGTCGTTATACAACAACACCCATGCACACAAACACACACACAATAAAGCACACCAACACAACGCAGCACAACATAACGCAACACAACACACCACAATACAACACAACGCACCACACAACTTTATTACCTCAAAATAAATACAGATACAGAATCACAGTTTAAAAATACAAATATTAAGAATACACACAAATAAGGTGATTATTTTCCCCCCTGCTTGTTTCCAGGGATGCGTTGCTGATCAGTTTCATGGATCTCATCACCAGTGTCATTGCCGGTTTCGTCGTGTTCACCACGTTCGGTGGTATGGCCCATACCTTGGGGACTACGGTAGACAAAGTGGCCAAAGCCGGTAAGTCGTGTCCACAGTCGACTGGTCAAAACTGTACTCCAGTGCAAATATCTTGTTCTTCCTCCTGCTTGATCTGTCCCTCCTCTTTCTCCCTTTTCTTCTTCTTCTTCTTCTTCTTCTTCTTCTTCTTCTTCTTCTTCTTCTTCTTCTTCTTCTTCTTCTTCTTCTTCTTCTCCTTCTCCTCCTCCTCCTCCTCCTCCTCCTCCTCCTCCTCCTCCTCATCCTTCTTCTTCTTCTTCTTGAGCAGCTGTTGAGGTGCGCTGTATAAAGATTTAATGGTGTTTTTTTTGTATATTTTTTTAATCATCACTATCATAATAGTCAAGATTTTGTTAAAAAAACGAGAAGCTTAAAAAATGAAAGCTAAGCATTACATTACATTACAATATTATTGCTTTAGGTCCAGCGGACTCTTCCGAGCCAAATCAGGACCGGACAACCCCCGATCCGCATAAAAGATCTGCTGAAACAACCCCAGTGGTAAAACCGAAAGCTCTCCACCAGCCAGTCACTTTACAATAAAGACATCCCACGCAGGGGACGGCTGAGGCTTCACCCCAACTTATCGAACCCCCGTTTACAAAAACAAAATAGAATACAAACATCATTATAAATTATCAACAAAACACATACATATAAAATGCCTACATTGCTAAATAATAACATCATAGGAAGCCCTAGTGACCACCCGGCAGAAAGCGTCCAATATTCCCAAGCTGATCCAACAGACCTCATACACAAACAAGGAGTCTTGTCCCGGAAGAGTTTTCAAGAAAAAAGGTAGGAGACTGGTCTAGCGAAGAAGACGATAGTATAGCAGATTGATAGAAAAGAGCAGGAATGAGAAAGAGCAAATGAGAAAGACAGCGACAGTGGGAATTTAAAGCACTAAATTTTCAGAAAGTGGGGATACTATTTATACTGAAACCCCCGGCACCCCAACGGGGGTGAAAGCTAAGCACTCAAACAACAAATTTGTTTTGGTGTTCATTAAAATCCTTTTGCAAGCAAATTATTCAAAATATTACCATTGAGAGCGCACTTGGCTCAGTGGTGTACGCAATGTACTCAAATGTCAGGCAATAATATTGCAGTCTGCACCAGCCTTGGTTCAAACCCCTTTGACAGCCTGGGGTGTAATAATAATAATAATAATACAGTGGAACCTCCGGTATACGACCGTCCAAAATCTGAGAAAAAACGGTCTTATAATAGAGGTGGTCTTATACCGGAAACAAGGGGTGGGGTGGAGGAGGGGGGTCAGGCTCGGAGGGGTATGTAGTCATAATTTTCACACTCACCAGCATGTATTCTCTGACAAAGGAAACTGTAAAACATGTTTCATTTTTAGCTTTGTCTTTTATTCACAACTTCAAAAATAGAAAACAGTCAAACCACTGCCAGACGCGTTCATCTAAGTCTGTCAGTGCAGAAGCTCTCAGTTTCGATGTTTCCCTTTTCGCCACTTTCTCCACTCTCCCATCGTAGTTTCACAGATTCCTTATCCTTTATGATGAGCTGAATTTGGGTCTTCCCAACGCCTAAACTTCTTGCAATAGACAAACAACTCTCCCCATTTTCACTTCTTTCAATCACTTTCATTCTCTCTGCCAAACTCAAAACGTTCCTCTTGCGCGACGCCATTTTGACAGCCAGTGTAGGCGAGTAATGTCCCTTATTTGCGAACCGGAAATAGCAGACAACAGCAGGCGTACACTAACATGAGAGAAAAAACGAAAGGTACAGACAGCAAATTAACTGATATCTCTTTTAAATTGCCCAAAGACGGTCGTATAAAGGGCTTAAGACACGGTCGCTGGTCGCATAAACGAGGTTGTCGCATACCAGAGGTCATTTATTATTGGAAGTGAATCCGTCAGAAGTTTTCAGGTCACATAACGGAGGGAGTCGTATACCAGAGAGCCGGATACCGGAGGTTCCACTGTAATAATAATAATAATAATAATAATAATAATAATAATAATAATAATAATAATAATAATAATAATAATAAATAATTAAATGAATAAATACTTACATACATAAATAACTAACTAAAGAAATAAATAAAAACAAAATCACTTCTTGGTACAACGCCCCTACTACTTCGGATGAGAGTATAAACCAAAGTCTAGTCTGTGCACGTACGCATTACATCCCCTGGACTTTAAAGATCCTGACGCTCATATCTTAGACGGGTGAGTGCCGGCTACACGAATTCACCCAGCACGCACTAGGTCCCTTCTCCCCAATCCCCGGTTGATCAGGATTGAACTCAGTCGTCTGGGCGTCAGACTATGCGCCCAAAGGTTGTAGGTGGGCGACTCGGGAGGCTTGGCCTTGAGCTGGAAAAGCTCAAGATTGATTAAATGAATTTTTGATTAAATGAATCTTCTGTCCTCTGCCATTGTCGCAGGTTACGGGCTGGCTTTCGTGGCTTACCCGGAGGCTTTATCCAATATGCCACCCCCTCAACTGTGGTCCGTGCTGTTCTTCTTTATGCTGTTCACACTGGGTTTGGACAGTGAGGTCAGTATTACATTAAAAAAAGAATGGCTCGAACAGGGAAGGACAGAGAAGAAAGAGATGGAGAGAGAGAGAGAGAGAGAGAGAGAGAGAGGGGGGGGGGGGGGGGACATCAGTATTACAGAGAGGTAGAAGAGAAGTGAGAGAAAGAGATAAATGTGAGAGAGAGAGAGAGAGAGAGAGAGGGAGAGGGAGAGAGAGGGGGGGAGAGAGAGAGGGGGAGAGAGAGATGGAGGGGGGGGGGGAGTGAGACAGGAAAGGAGGGAGGCAGAGAAAATGGGAGTCAGTATTAGAGAAGGAATGGATGGAACAGAGAGAGGGAGAGGGAAGAGAGGCAGAGGGTGTTCGTCTTACAGAAAGGATGTTTGGAAGATAAAGAGAGATAGAGAGGAGGGAGGGGGGGGGAGTCTGAATTACAGAAAGAGTGGATGGAACAGATAAAGGAGAGAGGGGAGAGACAGCAAGAGGGAAAAGAAGAGAGAGGAAGTTGGAGGGGTGGGGGAGGATGAAGAGAGAGAGAGAGTGACTGAGAGAGAGAGAGAGAGAGAGAGAGAGAGGGAGAGAGGAAGTGCGTTATATAAGAATAATCCCTGTTTACTGGGCAGCTGAAATAAATCCAGAGACATTGATGATGATGATGATGATGATGATGATGATGATGATGATGATGATGATGATGATGATGATGATGATGATGATGATGATGATGATGAACACTTGTATAGCGCGATTCCATCCAGGCCAAGTGAGCAAGCTCGGTGCGCTTTTTAAAAAAAAATCTATCTTTTTTGGTCACTGGTTAAAAAGATGGGTCTTCAGCTGACGTTTGAAGGCTGCTTTGGAGCTACACTGACGTAGCGAGAGAGGAAGTGTGTTGCACAGAAGAGGAGCAGTACATTCAAAAGACCTTGCTCCAAAGTTCTTTTTCGTATGTCGATCGACACTTGGCACTGAGATCTTGCACTGTGAGCTAGACCGAAGGTTTCGCTCAGGAGCGTGCCAAGGGAGGAGTTCTTGCAGGTACTTGGGTGCTGATCCTTCCTTGCATCCAAACACAAGGGATAGTATTTTTTATGTTCAATCCGCTTTTCAACGGGGAGCCAATGAAGTTCCCGAAGAACTGGTGTAATAGGGTCATGAGCCATGATGTTGATGTTATTGTTTTTGTGGCAGTTCGGGCTGATGGAGACGGTTCTGACGTGTATACAAGACGAGATGCCCAAGCTGAGAAAATACAAGAGCCCCATCATCGTCGGCTTCGGCGTCGTCCTCTACATCTTGGCTCTGCCCTGCGTCTGCCCTGTAAGGGGATAGCTGTTGTTTGTGATGGCAGTGGTTGTGGCGATGGTGTTGGGTGGTGGTGGTTGGTGGTGGTGGTGGTGGTGGTGGTGAATGGTACTGTTTGATGGTGCGGGGGGTGGTGTGGGGCGGTGATGCTGAGTTAATGGTGGGGGTGGACTCAACTTGCGCTGAATCGCCTTGTATGTGTCTTCTCTCTTTCTCTGTCTCTCTGCCTGTCTCGCTGCCTGTCTGTCTCTGTCTTTCTCTCTCACTCTGCTTCCCTCCCCTCCCCCTCCCTCCCCATTCCCCTCCCCCATCCTGATCTATGTACTTCAATTCTGTTGATTTCGATCAAATGGGTATTACGTGTATAATTCAATTGATTGTATATCAGACTCCTAACACAATTGCTAATCAGTGAAAATAAAATAAAAAGAAAATAAAAATAAAATAACGAATAAATAAATAAATAAATAAATAAATAAATAAATAAATAAATAAACATTTCAAAACTTCACGACCAACAAGAAACCCCCAATCTGACAGAGTTTAATTAAGGAAAAAAGTAAGAGTGCTTTTTGACGTCATGCATTGTTCTTACGTCACGCAGGGCGGCGACTACGTGGTGACCTTGCTGGATCACTACGGGGCGGATTTCTCGGTGCTCATCCTCTCCTGCATTGAGACCATCTCCGTCATGTGGGTCTATGGTGAGTCTATGATTCTGTTATCGAAGATGATGATGATGATGATGATGAGGAGGAGGAGGAGGAGGAGGAGGAGGAGGATTATGATGGATTATGATGATGATGATGATGATGATGATGATGATGATGATGATGATGATGATGATGATGATGATGATGTGTTTCAGGTGTGATGCGGTTCATTGGCGACATGGAGTATATGCTGGGCGCGAAGCCTCACGGCTGGTGGTTCTGGGTCTTCTGTTGGGCCTTCGCTGCTCCCATCATCATTGCAGTGAGTTCCAATTTTTTGTGGTCACTGGCGCCTACCTCTTTTTTTTTGTTTACATTAAAAGCAGAACTATCCAGACTCGTCAATAATAGATGGAAGTAAAAAAGGCCCTCGTCGTTTCGATCCGAGTGAAGATAGTACCCGTTTTGGTCATAAGGGAATAAACCCCCGCTTAAGACGCACATTTGTTGCTTCGCTGTTAGCTCCCTTTTCTCTTGTTACACTATCTGCAAGGCTGCGTGTTAATGTCTGCCGTACCGCTTTGCTATCAAGGATACGGTATAGGCGCCCAACGTGTGCTGTTAATTCTACGGGTAATTTGTTCCAAAATCCTTCTTCGAGATAATACAAATGTTTAGTTTTGTATTGTGTTGTATTTATTTGTTAAAAATTCCTTCTTCGAGATAATACAGATGTGTTGTATTGTATTGTATTGTATTGTATTGCATTGTTTCAGCTGCTGTTCCTGTACCGCATGGTAGAATACGTCCCTCCTCATTACGGCGATGGCACACCCTTCCCCGCTTTTGCCCAGAGCATCGGGTGGTCGATCTGCGCCTGGGTTCTGTGCCCCATCCCTCTCTGGTTCTTCTACCACAGCATCAAGACCTTCGTGAATAACCCCGACATGACCTTCACGCAGGTAAGCCAATAATCAACAATTGTTTGTTTGATTGTTATTTTATTTATTTATTTATTCGTTCTTATATAGCGCTTTTTCAGCTCAAGAGCTGCTCAAGGCGCTGGCCGATACAGGATCTAACTCAAGCCGCCCGAGGCGCAAACTTGCAGCCTTTGGGCGCACCGTAATAACGCTCCAGACAACTGAGCACAATCCTGAGCAGCCAGGGATGGGGGAGGAGGACCTAGGTGCATGCTGGGCGTGTTCTTGTCACCGGCACTCACCCGTCTAGGACATGAGCGTCAGGATCTTTAAAGTCCGTTATGGAATGTATGCGACACAGACTAGACCTCGGTTTATACTCTCATCCGAAGGAGTAGGAAACGGGAGTAAAGTGTCTTTCCCAAGGACACAACACAATGCCCCGGCCTGGGCTCGAACCCGGGACCTTCAGATCCGCAAGTCAAATCGGTGGGGTGGGCTGGTTAGTTGGTTGTTTGGTTGGTTGGTTGTGCCTTTGCTTGGTTATTCTGTACTGTATTGTACAGAGGGCGCCTGGGGCGGCCTGAGTTAGATCTTGTATCGGCCAGCGCCTTGAGTTGGAAAGTTGAGATGGAAAGTCGCTATATCACGGCGAGTAAGTAAATAAATAGCGGGACCATTCCATCGCTCGGATTTTAAAGATCCTGATGCTCATGTCCTAGACGGGTGAGCGCCGGCGCGGCTACTACGCAGAAACACCCAGTAAGCACTCGGTGCTTTGTCACCTCATCCCCGGTCTCCCAGGATGGGGCTCAGTCGTCTAGGCGTCAGGCCTTTAAGACTTGCAGCAAGAGTGCGCGTCGGCCGGCTTGAGATAGACTATCCTGTATCGGACAGCGCCCTAAGCTACAAAGGCACTATAAAACAAAGATTAAAGAAATTAAAAAAACAACAACAATCCCCCAAAGACTTCTTCTTCTAGCTTCGAGAACTACTAAAGAGTAACAAAATGCATGGATGTGGGACGCTGACTGCCACTTTCCATTACAACTAGTACAATGAGACACCCGATCTTTGTTTATATGTTAGTCTGTTTATCATTACAAATTTCAGATTCACACACACAAACACACACACACACACACACACACACACACACACACACACACACACACACACACGCACACATCACTGTGTCTTTGGGTCTAAAGCAACAACCATGTAATGTAATGTAATGTGTCTTTGGGTTGAGATTTCGCATACCACAGGTCGGTACAACCATGCTCTGTTTGGTTTTAGTGAAAGCATGAAATCCGCAGTGCAATGCCACCCTGACAAGTTTCTCTTAATTCCTAGACCTCGTAATAGTAATATCGCTCTTTTCGATTGTCTTTGAAGGGAGACAAACTATGATTTTTTTGCGGAGAGGGAAGTACTTTGACGCGGTAATAATAATCTCCCTTGAGTTGAGCTGAACCGTTTTAGTGCAATAGTCTCCCCCTTCGATTCAAATATTAATAGAACATAAGTAACATGAATTCGTCGATGGCGCTAATACTGTAGTAGTAATGGCGATGATAATCGAGGTGAAGAAATATTTTTGCTTTTTAATTGATTTTTTGTCAAACAAACACAAATAAATAAATAATAACTAAGTAACTAAATAAATAAATAAATACATATATATATTTTTTAAATCATTGTGTTATTTTGTGAACCAGGTGGATTCTCGGTACGGTCTACGAGGGAAGATTGATAAGTCCGCCGTAGAAGCCGATTCTGACTTTTATTACAATCATAATGAATAAATGAACATTTGTTAAGCGCACAAACGTCTCCACGCACATACAAGTCATAATAACAGCGCTAATATAATATAATTAGTCACCTTTATACCATGTATGAAATTCGGGAGTGTGTGTCCGTCTGTCTTCTCAGCGTCAGCGAATGTAGGCTACGTCAGCCGCGCCACTGCGCCACACAGGACAAGAGACGGGAGCGGGGAGGTGGGGTGGGGTGGGGGAGGGGGGAGTGGAATAGGACCCAACCAGAAACTTCCTATAGTCTAATTCTAATCGTGACCTACTGTAATGCCATCTCGCCGTGTACGCACACAAACAAATAGCCTACCGATTGATCTGAAAACAGCAGTAAGAGTGTTCACGACGAGTTTGGGTCAATCAGGGGATTGAACCCGCAACCTCTCACACTCTGCCCTTCTGAACTATTACGGGACCCTTTTCTTGACTGTTTAATGTTGATTGTTACACACTACTGACTGTGTGACTTTTTTTTCACTTCAACCGTGTGACTTTTTTTTACCTTCAACCTTTTGACCTTGTGACCTTTTTTCCTTCAACCTTTTGACCTTGTGACCTTTTTTTATCAACCTTTTGACCTTGTGACTTTTTTTTCTGTCCACCTTTTGACTGTGTTCGTTTTGTTTTGTTTTGTTTAAACGTTTGATTTTGTGATTTTTCTCTTACTCTTCATACAATTGTTGATTTTTTTTGGCGTTTTAAAAAGAAATACTGTTCAATAGACGTATATTTGTTTTGTCCACAGAAAGTCAACAAGATGTTTGCCCCTACCAAAGAGTGGAGGCCCGCGGATGGTTCCGATCGGGGCTTGATGGGATCGCAGTACGCCATGGATCAAAAGAAAGGATTAGACAACCCGGCTATGAACTACGACTCGTCAGAATTTCCTTAGACATCGTTAACCGTGTAATAGGGCGGTGCGTCAATTGAACATCTGAATTTAATGATTGAATTTGAAATAGCGTCTTGTCTAAAACTAGTATTTATTAGTAATGTTTGCCGTTTCCTAGCCTGATTTTGGAATAACACCAATGACTAAAAGATGATGAACTGGCGTGTTTCGTCAAAAATTTTTCTTCAATTGTAAGGAGAGCTTCGTCATCATTTTGATGTCGTCGTGAGCATATCTCTCATCAGGTTGCGTGCATATCGTTGTCATCAAGTTGCGTGCATATCGCCTTCAAGCTGTGTGTTTAAATTAATCATAACGAAGTTAACCCTGAGAAATAAGATCAGTACTTTCATTTTGTTTGTTTGTTTGTACAAACAATTGACAGACAGTGTTTTGGGATGAATTTTGACAGGGTGTTGAGTATAGTGACGGGCTTTCTACTCTTGGACTTTGTCCGTCTGTAAAAAAACAAACAAACTTACATTTTGTATATAAATTATCTCCCTTCCGTCGAAAGGAGTTGACACTAAGCCTGTTTGGGAAATTCTCTCCCTTGGAGACTAGTTCTTGTCCAAGTACAGATAGTAAGGACTGGGGAGCAAGAGAGGAAACAATCAACAGGTTTGTGAAAATTATCTCCCTTGGAAGCTAGTTGTGTACATGTATTAAAGGGAGGTAATGGGACCAGAGACAGAGAGTAAGCAATGAGGATTTTAGCTCAATGAAACGGGAGTGACGGCAATAAAGAAGTAGAGTCCAAGATATGGGTGGTTGGTTGCAATAGGAGTATCGTAAATGTACATTATGATTTAAGGAACGATTGTTTCAAACAATACATATCACGTCTCGTCCGACCAATCTCTTGTGCCTGCTCTTGGACGTCGGAGCGGTGTTTGGAAATATTTTTTAGTTGCCAAGGAACATGTTATTCCATGCAAGGAGACGCATTCTCTCAAGATCGTACATGTCTTCCTACAAGTAAATGCATGTGCCTAGTTTTATATTTACAACATTGTCTTCGTGTAAGATAAATAGTGATTCCATTTATGAACATTTCTTTTTTTTAAATGTCAAAACAATCTACAAATGGATGCACTTACGTCATCTTGCTGTGTATTTTTTACATACATGTACATGTATTTTCGTATGCTTTTTATAAATTGCACAAATGTTCACAGTCTGGATATATTTGCACTGTTTTACTTATTATTATCGAGGATTTTTATAGCGCACATATCTCGCCGTACTTGGCGACGCAAGGCGCTGGCCGATACAGGATCTAACTCATGCCGTCCGAGGCGCCAACTTGCAGCCTTTGGGCGCACCATAATAACGCTCCAGACAACGGAGCACAATCCTGGGCAGCCAGGGATGGGGGAGAAGGACCTAGGTGCATGCTGGGTGTGTTCTTGTCACCGGCACTCGCCCGTCTTGAACATGAGCGTCAGGATCTTTAAAGTCCGTTATGATGGAATGTATGCGACACAGACTAGACCTCGGTTTATACTCTCATCCGAAGGAGTAGGAAACGGGCATATTAGCGCCAGTTAGTAAAGAGAACAAAAACAAGTTTAATTGGATAATGATAATAGATTAGTTTTTATTATATTATTTGTCCATTTGGTATGATGGATAGAAAAAAAAAGGACTCTAGAGTTTATCCAACATAAATTTTATTATTTTTTTTTTATTACGCCGCAAATTTTATACAGTAGCAAGATGGTGCTGAGATCTTTATATTAATAAACTGTTTCTTTGTGAACATTTATCAGCAAAAACATTTATTTTCGTTTATTCTGCTGATTTAAAACAATTTTTTTGTATTGCAGGTAGCTTTAGGTTATTATTTGTACAGCATGAACCCCACGTAGAAAATGTATAGTTATTTGTTGATTCGACTAAAGACTCAAACCCTGATCAATATTTAATTTCTTGACTGTTCGCACATATAGGTGGTATTAGGCATTTAAAAAAACCCAATCAAATCACCTTTAATGAACCTTATAACAAAAATTGGGAAGAGGTTGAGGGAAATTAAAAAAATTACTACCATGTTATATACCAAAACAATCTACCAAAGAAAAATCTGGTCATTAAGCACAAATATTTTAAATCTTTTTTTTTCATTTTCTACACTGTATATATGTGTTAATTAAATAATAAATGCATACACACGCGCATACACAAAAACACACAAACTGCATACCCTTGCTGATAATCATGAAAAAAAAACACCGTTAAAAGTGATTAAAATTTTTTATTCAATTCAATAATTAATAATTTAATAATTTTTTTTTTACCTTTTATTCAATTCAATAAGTTATTTTAACATCTTTTCATATGCATGTGATTTCAGACTATACACTCTTTCTTACGCATGGACAAGCAAACATAAAAGTAAATCTAAGAACTTAAAGTTGAACCATTACCATAAAAAGTCATATTGCAACACAAATGTACCAACTGTGGGCACGTAAATTATACGGGCAAGATCTATTATCTCCAGACTATGCAATAAAATGTCAATGAATTTTTCAATGTTGATTTCTTTTTATTTATACAGTGGAATTTTTTTAAATGGCATTCAAATAAAAAAATTTTTTAACAGATATTGTATATAAACCAGTACAAACCACACCTTTTGAAAACTAGTTGTTCCATGAATTCTCTCTTAGTTTATTATATTATTTATATTATTTAAACCTTTTCCGAACTCGGCATTGCTACTTTACTATGGTGCTTATGTATAATTATAATGTTTATAATTAAATCGTTTCATTGTTTTTTCACATTCCATCTGAACAGTTATGAGAAAAAAATCCAGACTTAAGATTATGAGAACTAGTAATCACATAATGACATTACCATTTAAAAAAATGTAAACCACTTCAGAACAATATAGGTTGACTCAGGAAGAGATGGATAATTTAAGGCATATCAACCACATCTACTGGAGACGTTATTTTTAAAAATCTTACTACTCTCAGTATATGCACTTTCATTATCACTAACATCATACTAATTGTTGCACAAACATGGCCATGGCTAAATGCCACACCACATTTTTTGCACGTTTTTAATTTAACGTGCGTTTTTTTTCTTTCATTATTTTTTCTTTTTATTTTGTAAACGTAAGATTTGAAAATGTCTTCAACTTTGTTTTTGTTTAATATTTCGTGTTGAAGCTGTTTAGTATAGGATTTACGATTTTATTATAATTTTTAAATTAAAATATATTAGAATTTTAAAAAATAAAATATTTACAGTATATGTTAAATTTGATTTATTTTGGTCCCGAGTGTATTTCAGTGTTATGTAGTGTACTGTGTATTTATATTCCGTATAGTTCATACAAGTGTGTTATTTTCAAGATATTGATGCGATATTGTGTTTTTGTTTTGTTCACATTGATCATGATGTGTAAGCAATGTACAGTTTTAATGGGATAATCAGACATTTTTTGCCAATACATTTATTTTTTAAAAATACAATTACTTTTGGGAGACTTTGTGCTTGGCGTGTGTTTGTGTTTGTGTGTGCGTGTGTTTTGTGTGTGTGTGTTTGTAATGAAACTGTGGGGGTTGGGGTGAAGATTGCTAGGAAAGCTGGCCCATTTCATCCGAAAGGGGAAATAAAAAAAAAACACCGCTCACCACACATTTTTAATTTAACAAAATGTTAATGGTAAAGAGGTGTGTTAAGGAACATTGTATGCCAATGTAAAAATGATATAATAAAGAAAATTATGCGCGAGCACACATACATACATAAACACACACACACAAGCACGCGTACACACACCTATACACTTTCTATCTCTCTCTCTCTCTCTCTCTCTCTCTCTCTCTCTCTCTCTCTCTCTCTGTCTCTCTCTTATACACACACACACACAAAGAGACTTCAGACTTCAGAACTTTAATGCAGAACACAAGAGTGATCATTGCAAAAAGTACAACGAGATAAATATTAGTACTAACAAATACTAGCCAATAAAAAATAGAGAATACTGTACACTTCCATCAAAATTGCATATTAAACGCATTCGCTTGCTAGATTACCAACATTAATTTCAAACACTTAAGTCAAACTCGCAACCTTTACAATATGTTTGGAGCTTTGACTTTCTTTCAAGGGGAATGTCACATTTATTAATTCTGGTTTTGTTCATAAAGTCACCACACACAAAGAGAGAAAGAGAGAGAGAGACAGTAGTCGAAGTCGAAACCTTTAATAGGATAATAGTATAGGTCCTATGGACCTGCCTTACTGCTAGTCCTTAACGAACAAAATAATTAACATAATATTAATTTGAAACTAACATATACCTTAAATATGGAGAAAAGAATACTATTAATGCACCCAAATATGCATGTTACCACTTATCTCCCTCACCTACCCTCCCCCACCACTCCCGATACCCCTTCCTCCTCTCCCATCCCGAACTTACTAACACACACACACACACGTAAATTAACACATTCTAAGAAAAACTTAAATTATCGCAGGGCAGAAACGAACAAAAGATATACAATCTTAAATATTATGAGCAAAGAGAGACTAGAAATTTGTGGAGTCTAGTTTTAAACTATGTGAATGATGAACTTTCTTTGACCTCATGTGGTAGAGAATTCCACACGCTTGGACCAGAATATGACAGATATGTTTTACATATGTCTAAGCGTGGTTGTGGACATGTATAATTATGTCTAAAAGATGAATAACGAGATGATGATTTGCTAAGAACTGCTTTTAAATAAGCAGGAGCTTTGTTGTGAGGTATTTTGTATATTAAAATGGATTTATTGTTATTTAGGTGTTAGGTAAAAGGGAGCATGCCAGCTATGTTTAATTTTGTGGAATCAGTTACGATATAAGTATTTGGATAACAAATTTTGCAGCACTGCGATGAATAGATCTGTGTAAATAAGGCATCAACGCAGCCGTCTTATATTGTTGAAATATAATCAAAGAGAGGTTTAATATGAGCTTTATATTTTTTTTACAAAGTTGTTTAGCATCTACGGTTATGATAGATTGAAACTTAGACAGCATAAATAATGTTGTTGAGAGAGTTTCACAAAGACTTTCAATATTTGAATGCCAACTGAGTTTGTTGTCTACGATTACGCCTAACAGTTTATGATTTTCAATATGTTCGATTTTTTCCATTCACGACTAAATCAAGAGAAACCGGAGCCTGCTGATGCATTTTTCTAGTTGTTATTAACATAGCCTTTGATTTAACCGGATTCAGAGACATACGGTTTAAACTGCACCAGTCAGCAACAGTGTTAAGGGCACCTATGTTCCTCCCCTGATTTTGCAATGTCGTGTCATCAGCTATCATAATTATGGCATTCAACAGAATGATCTGAAAGATGTAGTGGTAAATCATTAATATAAATACAAAATAAAATAGGGCCTGGAACCGATCCTTGAGTAACGCCGTGCATTACATGGCATACAGAAGAATTTATCCCATAAATGTGTACACATTGCGTACGCTGATTAAGATAGGAACGAAAACAATTTCAAGCAACTGAGACATTGAGGTGCATTTCATGTTTCTGAAGCAGAATGTTGTGATTGACAAGGTCAAAAGCTTAATAAAGATCCCGAAAGACAGCTCCTGACAAAGTAGATTTATTCATAGCGGAGAGCCATTTTTCTGTTAAAAGAGCGAGGGCAGGACTGTAGTGCAAGAATGGTGGCCACGGAAACCAGACTGCACACGATGAAAACTATCAAGATCACCCATGTATTTTGTGAACATTTTTTTCTATAGAATCTTTGAAGATCTTTACAGATATTCTACAGTTTATGTTTACTATGTTTGTGCAGCTGAAAGGCAAATTTCTATGTAAATTTCATAGACGAAAAAAGTCTCAGCCTCAGTCAGTCAGTTGAAAGTGTAGACAGCAGTGATATTGGCCGATAGTTATTAAGATAAGAACTGACTTTTGATTAAGGAAGGGGAATAACCTTACCTTGGTTCCATGTAGTTGGAAATACATTTTTTATAAAATGCATAAATTAAAGATGTATGTAATGGAATTATTAATTTAAGGCAAATTAAATCTTATTATTATTATTATTATTATTATTATTATTATTATTATTATTATTATTATTATTATTATTATTATTATTATTATTATTATTAAATAAGATCTTATTACTTATTTAATTAATCTCTGACCTGCCAATTTCTTATTTTTAAGTTTTGATGTGTATTTAGTCAAATTCATTTACAGTAATAAGTAATAATTCAAAAGGGTGACAGAGTCAGAGAGACATTGAGACAATTATCGAATTGTAGAGGTACTTATCAGTTTATGTATTTATTTTATTTACTTCGGTTTAGGGCACCGAGTCGCACGAATCAACAGATGATCGGGCACTGAAAGCCTTTAAATGAGTAGGAAAATAATGTGATGACCAACGATGATCAAAGTTGAATGACTATCAACCACAACTCCAGTGCGGTGAAAAATGTTTAAAAGAAACTAGAGCAATTAAAAAAAATAATTTCTAAAAACATTTTTTGGGGGGAAGGGGCGGGGGGGGGGGGGGGGGTAGAACGGGGAGAGGGGAGGGGGAGGCGCGGTCACCTTACAGTTTGTGTAACCAACGACGATCAACGAGGAATGACGAACGATGAACTACGCCTCCAATGCTGTGAAAGAATGTTGAGATGGGACTAAAACGCATGTTGGTTTTTTCTTGACAACTTACAGTACGCGTCAACGTACAAGAGTGTCTTCCCCGGTGATCATCGCTTAGTGCTCTGTTTATGCGTGTATCCACGCCTTCGAGGAAAGAGGACACACGCTCAGTGATAAAAGACTGTCGTCTTGAAAGGTCATCAATACTACAAACAAAATATTTAAATTTGCTTTAAGAGTTTGAAAGGTCAATAATGCTACACACATAGTCCAATCCAACAGGCTTTTTGAAAGTAAGTAAATCCTATAAAAATGATATATATTCTAATTTACTCTTTACAGTTGTGTTTACAACTGAAGAAAAGTCCCACGGAATCGAAGGGGTATGAATATGTTTATTTTAACTTTTTAAAGCGAACTATTTGTTGATGCGAATGCATTGGGGAACCCCCATTTTTACCGCCCAGATATTGTTCCGCATGACGTCAGGAATCTACAGCCAAGTGATGAAATGTGCGTAGGTGACAAGGTCAATGGCATTGTTGATACACAGGCTTGGAAGTCTCGTCTCTCGTATGCCTCAATTACATACTATACTTACTATACCACGTACGTATGTAGGAGGGGAAAGAAAAGACTTCAGAGCCTGTGGTTGATGTCATCTTATGGCTGATGCAGGCTAACCCCCGTTGGGGTGCCGGGGGTTTCAGTATAAATAGCAATGTAGGCATTTTATATGTATGTTTTGTTGATAATTTATAATGATGTTTGTATTCTATTTTGTTTTTGTAAACGGGGGTTCGATAAGTTCGGGTGAAGCCTCAGCCGTCCCCTGCGTGGGATGTCTTTATTGTAAAGTGACTGGCTGTGGAGAGCTTTTAGTTTTACCACTAGGGTTGTTTCAGCAGATCTTTTATGCGGATCGGGGGTTGTCCGGTCTTGATTTGGCTCGGAAGAGTCCGCTGGACCTAAAGCAATAATAATGTAATGTAATGTAATGATGCAGGCTTGCAGGAGGCATGGTGGCCGAATGGTTAGAGCGTTGGCTTGCGGATCGGAAAGTCCCGGGTTTGAGCCCAGGTCGGGCATTGTGTTATGTTGTGTCCCTGGGAAAGACACTTTACTCTCGTTTCCTACTCCTTCGGATGAGAGTATAAACCGAGGTCTAGTCTGTGTCGCATACATTACATCATAACGGACTTTAAAGATCCTGACGCTCATATTCTAGACAGGTGAGCGCCGGTAACAAGAACACACCCAGCATGCACCTTGGTAAAAAAAAAAAGTGCCATAATGATCAACACGATTGATTGTGGGCATATACGGCAAGACAAGACAAGGCAATAGAGGCAGTTTGTGCATCAAATTCTGCAGTTCACATCATTGCTGGAAAGGCTTATTCTAGGGCAATTAGAGCACATTTTCTTGTCGAAGCAGCATTGAGAGCAATATTTGTAAGCACATCCTTCAACATGTCATGGCTGTTGCTCCATCCTGACACTTTGTCCAATGATTACAATCCTAGGAAGGAAAACGGTGATTGTCAAGAAGAAGAGTCACTTCTACATAATCCTGCAGATCTTGACATAACAGATGACTTTGATTAGGCTCTTTTTGAATCACTGATGCAGGACAAAACAACAGCAAGAGATGCTGCAATACATCCTGTATTAGGACGCATTAAAGCAACGTTGGAAGATTTCAAACGACAATGTTCAAGTAGAACGAGCAAGCTATGGATTCAAGAAATGGTACACCTCCTTCACACAGCAATATAGACTGAGAGAACTGGAGACTTAAAGCTCCATCTATCTGCTGTTGCCAAAATGTTGCCCTATTTTGCTGCTTCAGGGCACAACCTCTACACCAAGTCGGCCAGGCTGTACTTACAGCAAATGATGGAGTTGAACAAAACCTACCCAGAAGTCTATCACGATTTCATGGCAGGCCATCACGTGAAAAGGAGAAGCGATCGCTATAGGGCTGGTCTGTCGTGTGATCTGGTGATTGAGCAAACATTGATGAGGACGCTGACGTCAAATGGTGGCCTAACTAAAGGGCGCGGAATGGGCGAACGACAAAGGCTTGTTTGGCTTCCCTCTATGCCTGCTTGTGCAACAGCAAACCAATGGATGCAATCCTTGACGCAAACAGAGTTCACAACAAGTGAGCAGCACAAAGATTCTTCTGAAATACGGCAAGAGAAAGACCACAAAGAAACTTTGACAGTCATCAACTATGTTTCATCCAAAAATCCGTTTTGCGCTGACACGAGTCTTAGGTCTATTGCTACTGACTCATCTGTCAATGCTGACCAAGCTGTTGAAATTGGTCAGCGCATTCTCCAAGGGATGACGGGTCAATCTCCAGCTGACGTGACGTTCAAGAAAAGCAATCAAGCAGTCACAATGACGACAAAAACTGGAGTGACTATTGGCCAGGAAATGGTGCAAGTGGATCCGCAGTTATTGTTTCACAGGTTGGTGCAAGTCGCTGGGAATGATACCAACAGGCTCGAAGAAATGTTTTACTATGTACTGGCCAATGTACCTGCCTCCTTGTTTGATGCGACAGGATTCCCCAGAAAAGCCAACAAACATACTCTTGCAGGATTTCTCTGGTCTGCTGTCAATGAAACTGCATCCTTGCCAAGAGAAAATGTGAAATACATTCTCGATGGTGGATCCCTTTTGCATCGCCTTCCATGGCCCAGAGGGTCGTCCTAAAAGATCTAGCAGAGATGTATGTCAGCTTTGTTGCTAGGAAACATACACTAGCTACAATCATTTTCGATGGCTATGTTGATGGCCCAAGTACCAAAGATGTTGCCCATCTTCGAAGAAGCAAAGGCATGGTTGGGAGACATGTAGCCTATGATCCTGACAGGATCCTCTGCGAGACGAAGGAAATATTCTTGGCCAACTGCGAAAACAAACCGGAACAACAGTCTGTAATAACATTCTTTTTGCCCATGCATTCTGTGGATACGACACGACATCTCATCCCTTCAACATCTCAAAATCACTCACAGTCAAGAAGCTTGATTCAGGAGAGCTCCTGGATGAGGCTAGAGTATTCATTCAATGATAAGATGTCAAGTCATGATGCTGTTGCAGCGGCTGGTGAGAGGGTATTTGTTCACCTGTACAGTGAAAAACGTTCTGATACCTTGACCAAACTGTGGTTTGTCAAATATGAGCAAAAAGTGTCTGCAAGCCATACACAAATCCAAGCTAAAGTGCTCCCCCAACAGCAGCAGCAGCTGAATTCCATGCCTACAGAACATTCTACCAAGTCCAGGAGTAGCTGAGTCTAGACAGAGACCATGGTCTATCACCAATGGATTGGGAATGGAAGTTACAGGAGGGTGGGCTACTTCCAATCATAACTAATAAGCCAGCTTCTCCATAGGATATTTTGAATGTTATCCGCTGCTGCTGCTAGAAAGACTGCTCACCTGGCAGATGCAGATGCAGAAAGCACGGACTTACGTGCACCATAGCTTGTGGAGAATGCCGTGGAGTCAGCTGCACAAACTCTGTGGTTCAGCTGGATGACGAGTCCGATTCTGAGAGCAACTAAGGTAGACCACTTCTATATTCTACTGGAAAACTAATCAATTTCCTGGGTTTTTCTGTTTTTCTTTATTTCGTGTGTCTTCCTTTTAACTAATCTTTTTTCTCTTGTGAATTAAATAGAAGTCGACTTTTACAATCGAGATCAAGATTTTTAAGATCATCGGAATTTCGCATTTATACCCCTATGTTAATTAAATTTTAATCCACAGTCAGAACTATAACTGACACAGAAAGCGTTGAAACAGATTTTCGGACTGTATATGTCAAGAGCTTTCATTTGACATGCAACATGATATGGTTTTGAATTAAATGTTTATTTCAAGTAATCTCCCTTTGACGTTTTGAAGTGTGAAAAAACATAAGCACCAAAAATCATGTTTCAGACCCCCTTTTTTTACTGGGACTTTTTATAGGTATTTCCTCATTGCTTAAAGAATATTTTTTACTGCATAGCATTTTTATAGGAATTAGTTGCTTATTTGGCTATTTATTTCATTACTGGGACTGGACTAACAGTTCGTCATTGGGGATAAACTTCAAGGTTCATCCCGCGAGGTCAACAGTCGCATACAAAAAACAAAAAAACAAACCAACCAAAAAAGCAAACCCACCAATAAAACCAGTTTAGTGTAACCTTGTTTTTTGTTGTTGTTTTTTTAAGACAATCTTTCGTCAATGATTGATAGCATATGCACAAATTTATTTAGATGGGCTAGCTCTCTCTATAAAACAACTGCTGCCCTGGCGAGGTTGAAGCAAATTTGGAAAGACAGGACCCATCAGTCTACATTCTAAGGTAAGACTGCTGCGCTCCCTTGTCATCTCCATCTTCCTATATGCTTGCGAAACATGGACCATCACAGCAGATATCTGCAACGAAGAGTACAAAGCATGGAGATGAGGTGCTACAGAAGACTTCTGGGCATTTCCTATACCCAGCACATTACCAACGACGACGTCCGACAGACCATCACACAAGCCATTGGACAACACGCTCACAGTGGTGAAAAAACGAAAACTCCGATGGTATGGCCACGTCACCAGATCATCAGGTCTTGCAAAGACAATCCTGCAAGGCACAGTGCAATGAAGTAGAAGAAGAGGGAGACCAAAAAAGAGGTGGGAGGACAACATTCGAGAATGGACTGGTTTGACTCTGAGCGAAACCATCAGGGTTGCTGAGGACAGAGAAAGATGGAGTACGCTAGTTAAACGATCATCTGTGGTGCCCCTACCACCTCCGAGTTACGGGATAGGATAGGATATGATAAAATATACAGAAAGGCAGCGCTAGCCTAGCGTGGTGACACATTGACCCTGAAGCTCAGGCAGCGCAATTCCCTATTTCCTTCTCACTTTCATATAAATCGAGGTCTCGTCTAGATGCATGCATACATTCCATCGCATATACTTAACATGACCCTGACGCTCCTTTCCCCTAGGCAGATGAGTGCCACATACATATAGCCTGGGGGACCTAGAAAAAAATATGCTATGACCCTAAACAAATTGTTATAGAAAAGATTTTCACTGCATTATGACGGCACGATCAGTCGCTACTTCCCATAAAAAATCGGACACAGTTGGTGCGCGGCATACTTTTTAGGGGCTATTTAAAGGTCACGGTCAAGGTCACTGTCCACAAAAATCGTTAGAACCCTATCAAGTAGCACCTCGTTTGAAAGGTAATAAAAATGCATTGTCGAAAACGTTATAATAATTAACGATACTTTTAATTGGTTAAAGTTAATGATGTAGAAAGGTTATGTAAATGCTCTATGAGACAACAGATAAAATAATAAACAGTGAACAATATGAACATATTAATTACACTGCAAACCATTGTACTATGTAGTCAGTTTCTTTAACTTAATATGATAACGCAAAACCACACAAGGATGACTGAACATTTGTGCTCCAATCCTGCTACACTTCATCGGGATGGGGTGGGGGAGTGTTGCAGCAGCTAAGACCCCTGCACTCCTTGCAGGCAGGAGAACAAAGAAGCCTGTATCTCCTGCATGAACAGCGGGATTGGGCATCACAATTTCCCGAGCATGAGCATCGGATTATCTTCAGCAGCTTTGGTAGAGCAGCAGGAAGCAGGGTTGTACCTGGCAGTAGCATGCTGCCCTACAGCTTCCATCCACATGTTGTTGGGCATGCGTCCTGCTGCTTGCGCATTCACTCTTGTACTTGCCAGTAGACGCGATGACTGTGAAATCGTGCAGCCGCAGACGTTGGGTGCAGCGTATTCACCTGAACAAAGGTTGTTCCAAGGGCCACTTTCCTACAGAAGGTGCGATACCTCAGTTCGTCTATTCTATCATGTTCTTTGCCACCATATAGGAGTACAAGGGCTGTCTCTCCTGCTGCGTCTACTTCTGTCACTGAAGATGCCTCCAGAAAGGTTTTGGCAGCCTTTTAAAAGCAGGTGCTGGACCTCAATTTTGTGAGATCTACAGCCTTGCCAATGCCAAAGGACCTGGACGTGATGTCACAACCTGTAATGGCCTGCAATGTTTGTTTATTTCATTTAACGTCTATTCACCGAAGTGATTTTAGACAAGAAAATAAAAGGAAGGTGGGGGGAAAGGATATGCACTACTGGATGTGGGAAAGGAAATAACATTTAAACAAAATGGTACAATAACATAACATGAAATAAAATAAAATAAAATTTAAGTATTCAAACAATATTTTAAAACTCTTTAAAACAAATAAAAAATTACTATGGAACATGTCAAACTTGTGAAATGTTCATGTACAGAAAAGTCAATTTTGTGAGATTGTCATATACGAATCAAAATAAACTTGCAATTTTTATAACAAATGACCTACAGGACTATAAATTATAGATTTAGCGATGGTAATCCAATATTTACTATTTTTATTTTGAACATTATGAATGTTCTGTGAAATATATTGTGTTATTACCCTGCAATCATGAATGATATGATTTATAGTTAAATTTTCATTGCAAATGCAAACAATATCCTTGCAATACTTTGTCCTCCAAGAATTTAAAGCAAGACGATGTGCTAAAGAGGTTATTGCTCGAGGATACTGGGAATTATCACTATATATTATGTTTAAAGGAAATTTAGTTTTTATTTTCTTTTCGATTATACTATAAATTTCTTTTGTTGATAAGGGGATGTCAATATGGCTAACGTTGTGTTGATTGTTCGCCCCTTCTTTTGCTTTCCTGTCTGCCCAATCATTATTATTTAAACCACAATGAGATGGTATCCAACAAAAATGAACATTTGTGCCATTAATAATTAAGCAATGTATAAGATATTTTATTTCATATATAATATCACCTCTGTTTTTATAAATATTAGAGTCCAGACTCTGAAGAACAGATTTGGAGTCTACACATAATAATATATTAAAAAATGTCTTTTGTTGACTTAAGATTTTATTTAATGCCATAAGAATTGCGGTAAGTTCTGCAGTATAAATTGAACGATCTTTACCTAAATACAAAGATTCACTAATTTTTAAAGCCGGTATAACATAACCAGCCCCAGTTTGGCCTGTATCTAAAACAGAACCATCAGTATAAATTTGCAAATAAGAATAATATTTTTTATCTATATGTTCATAAGCTTCTGTTGCTAACAAAAATCCATTTTCTTTTTTCCGTATAGCAGTATAGTCATAATCAAAGTTTGCTCGCTTAAATTCCCATATTGGTATAGGCATTTGTGGTATTTTTTTATGGATTGAATTAGGAAATAAATTTGATCCCTGTAAAAGTTCATTTGTATAAGTTGCTGTTGTTTGTAAATAACTGATACCCTGTGCTCTTTTTGGATAATCTAAATCAGATCTTACTTCTAGTTCCGTATCAGTGAAATTTTCTACAGCAGAGGCTCTAACTATATATTTAGCGCATGATAATTTTCTCCACTCATTTAATGGTAATACTCCAGCTGCTTTATAAGCATCGTCAGTTTTTGTGTGTACTGGAATACCCATAACAATTTTAATTGCTTTGCTGTCCATACTCTGGAGTTGTTTCAGTAAATATTTTGGTGCCGAAAAATATACCTCTTGTCCATACGTTAATTTAGATCTGACAAGCATGCACACAAGATGAATGAGAGTTTTAGTATCACGTCCCCATTTTTGGAAGCTTATAATCTTTATTAAATTTAAACTTTTAACGGCCTTTTCCAACAAGTAATGTATATGTTTTTTCCAACTTAATTTAGATGTAAAATATACCCCGAGAAATTTTATTTCCTGTACATATTTCAATTGTTTGATACCAATATAAAATTTTGGCAAACATTTGGGGTTAATCCCATTATTAAACAAGATCATGTTTGTTTTTTCTTCTGATAATTCCAATCCATTATCCTTCATGTAAATATCAATATTATTCAGTTCATTTTGATATATCTTTTGAATATGTTTTATTTCATATATAGAAGTTTTTCTTTTTAAAGATACATTTACCCATATTGCAATATCGTCAGCATATTGAACTAGATTAATTTTATTACTTACAAATTGAGGTAAGTCATGTAACAAAATAGTAAATAAAAGAGGTGAAATTATAGAGCCTTGTGGTATACCCATGTTAATATTATATGTAGAAGAATAAGAGTGACCTACTTTGGCCATTATTTTTCTTCCATGCAAAAACCCTTTAATATATTGAAAAATATTTCCAGAAAGCCCTATATTTTTTAATTTGTATAAAAGTCGAGCATGCCAAACTCGATCATAAGACCTGCAAAACTAACATGAGATGACGTAGCGGGAACCAAAGGACATCAACAAGTCGTTTTATGTCCCACACTTTCTTCTTTTGCTGTTGTTTGTCTGAATAGAAGTAGACATCACGGTCTTCGGCACACAGGTAATATATCAACAACACTAACAGGTCCGTGTCTTCACCTACCACGGCCGCGCTCTTGTGTTTAGCTGCCTGTTGAGCTGCTAGGACAATCTGCAAGTCAGCGTCTGACTTCGCTTATATGACTGTGCATGTCCGCTCCAAGCATGAACCAAGGAGAGAAATAAATCTCTGCTTGTTCTCCTTGTGTGCAAGAAATACTTCCTTAGTAGACAGCAGGGCCATGTCAGGAGTAAAATGAACCGGTACTCCTTTAATTCCTTTTGTGCGTCTTATATAAGTCATATGCTTGGTTGAGGGTCCAGACCCATATCCATCAAAGACTACCACGGCATGGGGATATTGGCTATTTACATAACTGACGTAAAAGTCAATAATGCTTTGGAATGTTGAGCCCCGCTTCTAGGGTGCTTGTACTCGTTGTAGTAAGGAACCTCCGTCCACAACATACTGGAGGTCACGGGGTAGAGAACACATGGGAGGTTCAGACACCATCTTCCACAGCTCATCGGCCAGTGATGCCTTGTTTGGTAGTCTCATTATTTCTGGAGATTCAAACAAAGATGATGGATAACTACATAGCTCGTATTTGAATATTTCTTGTTCTTCCCCGCTCATTTGACCTTGTGATGCAGTAATAAACCGTTGAAATAGCAGCTGTGCGTTGATGTTGACGGGTGCTCCGACCCCTTTATTCGACTGCCTGGTGGCCAGATTCCTGACTTGTTCTTTCCTTGTAAATTTAAGCTCACCAGCATTCTGTCCCTCTAATGACCGGATTATCTGTTCTCCAATCTTTTTTTTTTGCCTCTTGGGCGTTAACAGTGAGGTCAGCAGTCACTCTTGTGGCAATGTTTCTGAGCGTAGGGTCTTCAGAAACTGGGCTCCTTTCTTGAAGATAGGCGCCGATCTTGACCATATCTTCCATATCTTTCTGAACTCTTGCTTCTCCAAGTTCTGCATGTTCATCACTCGTTGCTCGCCAAGTACCAGTCAATTCCTGCATGGCATGGTAAATACCGGCACATGCAGGCAGCGACAGCACCCATTTTGCTCGCTGAGCCTCTGTGATACCTCGGGTTCTCGTAAGACCTGTGGTCTTCGCACTGCGCATTAGGGTCTGTTCAATAACAAGATCGGAGGATAATCCAGCCCAATACCTGTCAGACCTCCGAATAACATGGTGACCATCCATGAAGCTTTTAAAGACGTTGGGGTTCACTTTGTCCAGCTTATTCATCATCTGTAGGTACAGGTAGACTGATTTGGCATAGAGGTTGTGCCCAGTGGCTGCTAAGTACGGCAACATCTCATGCATGGTTGACAAGTGAAGCAGCCAGTTACCAGTTCTCTCAGCCTTGAGAAATCGCTTCAGAATGTCAACTGTTGTCATATACTGCAGCCACAGCTGGCATGTTTTTCTGGTTAGACCAAGTGACATTTTCTGTCCGTGAATCCGTTTGCTCATACGTTCCAAGCAAGGGCTATCTTTCAGGTTCTCTGCTGTTATTTCGCCTTTGAGCAGTTTGGCATGAGTGTGAACAACAGCATTCATGTCTTCAAAGTCGTTTACCGCCTCTCCCAACACTTCTGGCAGATGAGACTGGACAGGTTCCCAAGGTACATCACAACGCCTATCTATGTCACTGCTTGATGCTCCATCAATAAGTACAACAGAGGCATCAGTGTCCTGAGCATCGTTGCTGTCGCTGGGTTTTGGTAATTTTGGAAGAGGGATTTGCAGAAGGTCTGCAATAAGAAGGGCATGCAGGGCCGTGTCTATCGTGATGTGTGCACGCACTGCACGCTCCACTGCATCACCATTTAAAATTGCTGACACTGAATTTGGGGCGTACACAACACTAAACAGACATGACTTTCTGTAAGCCAGAATCTGCCATAAGGTGGCCAATGCAAGCCAGAAAACTTTTCTGCAGATGGAAGGGTCCAAGTCGCAAGATGATTGACCTAAGATGACTTTCTTTCGGTTCACTTTGTATCATGTCAAGAGCCTTCCATCAGAGAGGCTGGTCAAATGTCAGAACTGCAGTTTTGTTGTTTCTTTTTGCTTCAGAACAAATATAGTGCAGAGTGGAGAGTATGCATGTTCTGTTTGTGGGGTTAAGGTCGATCATGGGTAAAAACAGAAAAGAGGACTGCTCAGGAAAAGCACCTTGGTGTACAGCCTGCATTACTCCAGACCAAGAAGGTCTGTCTGGCTTAAGCAGCCAGCAGGACTTCCAGAGTAACTCAACTTCCATTGTTGGATCCTGCACAATTTGTGTTTCAAGTCTTTCCAGCTTGAGACTTTTCAGACCACCTGTTTCTTCTCTGTTGAAATATTTGATTTCAATTTTAGCCTTTCTTACTATTTCTTCAGATCTGATGTTAGTTCGTCTCTTAACCATCAGCTTGCCATGCATCATTGGCGTCACAGTGGCGATGATTCCCATCCCATGGAATGTGTTGTAACCGTCAATGGTATTAGTGTTATGGTCCAGATTGTCGGCCATGTACTGTGCAAAATGGCCATCGGGAAAGGTAGTGCTCTCAGCATGGGTTGGGAAAATGGCTGGCACTCATTTCACAAATCTTTATTTCGTCGTACGAGGAAGAAAATCCAAGTGCATGAAGGTTTTCATTAAAAAACTTGGAAGCAAAGAGATGGTGCACCTGCATGCCTAGTCCCAGAGGCAAGGGACACAAAAACATCCTTGGGCGAGCTGCTTACATTATTACTTGTCCAACTGATGCAATTTTCAGATCCGCTTTGCCACAGAAGATAATGCTCAACAGTAGCCTTAGAGACTCTGGAACAAGCTACAAATTAAAGCTTAATGACTCAATGTCGTCCTGACTGGGGTATGCATCACGTGACGCTGCTACAGACTTAATGTCACTTTTAATAAGCTCTGCAGCTGCCTTGAGTATCTGTATCCTCTGGGCCTCCTCGTCGTTACCTTGTCTGGCATAAAACGAGTGCAGAATAGAAGATGCAGTTTTTTTGCACGTAACAACGTTAGCCTTCCCATCCACACAGTCATGTGAATATAACGTCATCGCCAAAGTTTCTTTAATTCGTGTTTCATCTTGGGATGGCTGTATGCTTCATCCCCTCCATTGAGATCATTATTAGTTATCTGTTCATCGTCATTTTCTTCAAGAAAACGCTCAACTTTCTTAAAGGCCTCAGCCAAGGTTTAATGTTTTCGGCGGCAACGTTTTGCTTGCTGATTCTGCTGATCTGAAGCAGTTTCCCGAGGTCTCTTCAATGACTGAAATCGACTATTACAATCTTTGTGATACACTGCATCTGTAGCAACTAAATCATTAACAAGTTCCAGTCTTGCAGTGACCTTTTGTGCCCAGTCATCATTACTGCGCTTTGCACAAGCCATGTGAAGAGTTTCTTTATATTCTAATGTTCGAACTGTATACCACTCATCTTTTGGTTGTAGACGCCTTTTTCAGTTTTGTCTACAGTTTTTGAACAAAACAAACAGCTGTTCTTGAAATCAAACTGCGCTGTGCTTGACCTACTAGACCGTGAACTTGATTCTGAACTAATGTTGTTCATGTATGTCTTTATACTTTTTTGGTTAGTATAGTTGCGACGACAAGCAACGTGTACAAAGTCACCCTCAGTGATTTCTAATGAATCTCCTCTTGTTTTTCTAGCAAGCAAAATACTAGAAATTCTTTTTTTGGTCGGATAAATGATGGCGTCATCTTGGTTCCTTGATTTTCGTCAAATGCCGCATACAGCTTCAGAAACCCTGGTGACAATTATTACAAAACAATCTAATAACTGAATTCTTTGAGCTTATCTATATAAGACTAAATCGTAAATAATAATAATAATTAAAAAAAATTAATGTATATAAAATTTTGACATTGTTTTGCCTACCATACATTCACGTTTAAGTAGCCCTGGTAACAAAATATATATTACTATAAAATCTAAGAAATGAATTCTCTGATCTGAGCATATTGAAATAATACTAAATCGTAAAAAGGAGAGAGAAAAAATATATAATTATTACATTGTTTCGCCTATTATACATTTATACTTCAGAAACCCTGATGACAAAATGTATTTTAAAAAAAAATCTAAGAAATGAATTCTCTGAGCATATCGACAAAAGACTAAATAGAAAAAAAAAAAGGGAAACAAAATTTTGAGATTGTTTCGCTTACCATACATTAAAACCTATTGTTCTCTAAACACCGCCAGTTCGGTAAAACAAAGGTGTCAAAGGTCAGAATGACGGCACCTGCGACCCACTTTTGTGGAATGCATGCAGTGCGATGTGTGGTAAACGAACAGCGTCAAACATGGAAAATAACGATTTGCAAAAATTATTTTAATATATTTCCCCTACGTTCCTGTGGGCCGATTTTGAACCATAAGCTAACCCAATTATTCTCTACCCGATGCACTAAGTTTTGCTTCTATAACAATTAGTTTTGGGTAGCCGATTTCCCCCTCTAGAGTAATAACACTCCCAGCCCTCAGTAGGTTTAATTACCTTCACACTCCCGCCAGTCCTCTCCCTTCCTCCCCCCTCTACCAATAAACCTCCTCGTCCGGGTGAACCAATTGAGGACACTTATGATTCTCAATATCTGGGAATAAACTTCAATTACAATGGAAGCTTTAAGCCAGCTCAGAAAAACAGGTATGACCGAGACTCTGTTTGCTTTGCTCCGCAAAGTAAGAAAATCTGGATTTACTTAAGGACATTCAAAGTGAACATTTTGATGAAACTGTTGTACCTATATAATAATTGTATGGTTCGGAAGTATGATGTCCTCAGTTAACTGACCTGGTAAACAAATTGCAGCTACGTTTTTATAAATCTATATTAAAATTGGGAAAAGGAACTTTAAAGTGTATGATTTTAGGAGAAGTGGGTCGGTTCCCTTTAGATATCCTAGCAAAAAGCCGTATGTTAAATGTTTGGTATATGCACTTTGGTATAAGCTTCCTTTTGAAAGAAATAGTACACAATTATCTTGTGTGATTTACAAGTTTTTGCTGAAGATGTACGAACAGAACTTGTACAAATCTGATTAGTTAGACTGTGTCAGAAATTCTCAGAAAAAACTAGGATTGGGAAATAAAAGGAACGGTGTTTTGGAATCCAGAGATGTTAGTTCGTTAGTCATTGTTTATAGGGTCTAGCCGACTGCAAAGAGCCGAATCAGGACCACAACTTGGTTGAAAGAGGACTCACTCCTGATCCATATAAAAAAATCTGCTGAAACAACTCTAATGGTAAAAATGAAGGCACTCCACCAGCCGGCCACTTTATAATACATGTAAAGGCATCCTATGCATGGGACGCTGAGGCTGCACTATAGTTTATCGAAGCCCCGTTTTTAAAAACCAAATAGATAATAGAAATCATTATAAAATATTAACAAACCACATACATATAAAATGACTATACTGCTAAATAGTAATACCAAAGAAAGCCCTAGTGACCATTTGGCAGAAAGCGTTCAATATCCCCAAGCTCACCCAACAGACCCCATACACAAATGAGGAGTTTTGGGAGAGTTTTCAAGAAAAAAGGTAGTGACTGGCTTAGAGAAGACAGTAGATTAATAGAACAAAGTAGGAATGAGAAAGAACAAATGAGAAAGAGAGCGAGAGTGGGAATTTAAAGCACTAAATTTCCTGAAAGTGGGGATACTATTTATACAGAATCCCCAGGCACTCTCACGGGCGTCCATTGATGTGACAGAATGTGTAACACATGTACTCTTAATGAGCTAGGGGATGAATTTCATTGTGGTTTTTATATGTCCACATTTTGAGGATTACCAAAAAGAGCTGCTTTAAAAACTTTTCTATGTGCGACACATTTCTATTAAAATTTTTAAATTTATTTTCAACAAAGATAAAAATTATTCTGCTGAAACTGGATAGGTTAATTTAAAAAATGGATTGCTTCAGAACGTAATAAAATAGAAGGTGAGATAAGTTGTACTAAAAATGATAGTAATACAGGTAATAGTAATTAATTTCAATCTGTTACCTTTGAGACGCGCACGATAGATCCGATCGTTTTGTTTTGCAAAGCATGCAATAATAGGGCATATTTACCTTTGATTTAATTTTGGGTTGTTGCTAGAAGAAGCGTTATATAATGTTTATAATTTTCGTTAATCGATATTGTTGAGAATGTTCTAGGATTACTTGTTTACCATAGATCGAAGCATCTAGATAAATCTAGTAATAGCTAAGAGAATCTTCTAACCTAAATAAGGTTATATGATGTAAGACAGTGCATAGTTCCGGTGACGAGATTTATTTTGATTGGGTGTTATTGCGTCATGCTGGAATATGCGAACTTTTTCTTGATTGCAGAGAGGCTATATAAGTGATGCACTACGTCTGCTTGAGGAGTGAAAAAGTGAAAGAGTGATTGATTTATAGAGATTTTTTTGATGATGATCTATGAAGTGATTTTCGGAAAGCGATCTTGTATGCAGTGGTTGTTGATGTATTCTGAATAAAATTGGAAAACTTCATACGACGACTCCTGCCTTATTGCTGAGTGAACAGGTTGCGTGGATAAACAAATCCGAGTTACACTTATCAAGATTCAAGCATCGGGGCTGAATAAACCATTGATAAAAATAACAACCGCGTAACACAGTCAATAATGACAATTTAAATATGTAAACCACCCCCTTTCAAATTCAATTTGTATCCCCACTTCCCTTCCCTCTCACCCAATCTTGCGAGAGAATGCCTGCGATTTGTGATCAGGTTGTGGGCACGTAGTTTTTATGTAGGAGGCTTGTGTGGTATCATAATAATGAGAGTGTATTTTGCGAATGTTTACCATGTGCCCTCTAGAATGCCAGTGTGATAACTTGTTTTTGTAATACATGTGCATACATGTTTTGTGTAGCATTTTGACAAACAACTGCTGCCCTGGCGAGGTTGAAGCCAATTTGGAAAGACAGGACCATCAGTCTACATTCCAAGGTAAGGCTGCTGCGCTCCCTTGTCATCTCCATCTTCCTATATGCTTGCGAAACATGGACCCTCACAGCAGATCTACAACGAAGAATACAAAGCATGGAGATGAGGTGCTACAAAAGAATTCTGGGCATTTCCTAGACCCAGCACATCACCAACGACGAAGTCCGACAGACCATCACACAAGCCATTGGACAACACGATGACCTGCTCACAGTGGTGAAAGAACGAAAACTCCGATGGTATGGCCACGTCACCAGATCATCAGGTTCTGCAAAGACCATCCTGCAAGGCACAGTGCAAGGAGGTAGAAGAAGAGGGAGACCGAAAAAGAGGTGGGAGGACAACATTCGAGAATGGAATGGTTTGACACTGAGCGAAACAATCAGGGTTGCTGAGGACAGGGAAAGATGGAGTACGCTGGTTAAACGATCATCTGTGGTGCCCCTACGACCTCCGAGTTACGGGATAGGATAGGATAGGTGTGACGACACGAGTTTCAGAGTAACAGAGGAAGCTATATTTTGACGAAGTTGCACTTCTCTGTTATGTAGTGTACATAGAATAGCTTGACCGGTTTCCTTATTGCGTATGAAAGAGTGCAGTATCGTAAAGTCCGTACGTAACGTAGAAGACAGGGGTAGGCCAAATACAGAACAGGGCTATGCATAATAGAAATATGTATACTGAGGAGAGCTCGACTGTTTGCTTGTGGCCGGGTGCATTTGGTAGGGCAGAGTGGTTTGAAGTGCTTTTGCGAAGAGGTCAATTCTAGCCAGGCAGCGACCCTGTGACAGAGTGTCATAGTAGAATAGGTTTCTGTGTGGAAGGGTGTGATATTGTTGTTACAAGCCACCCAAGGCCTTACGCCCTCGTCGGGGTAAGGATGCCTAGAGTTGGAAGGAGGAGGAAATATAACTGCCATTTATAAGTGAATGTAGTTTTTTTTCCTAAGGTGTGTGTAGTTCTCCATTGAACACCCGCCGAGACTCAATTTCTGTGACAGAATTGAGGTGACCTCATCCTCGTTTATCAGTGTTATTTTTGAAGTGAGAATAACCAGCAGTAGCCAGACACAAAGTAACTCTCAAAGGACTAACCATTTGTATTGTGACAGTGCTGTATTGTGCTGTGTTGGGAAAGGAGGAGTGTCACGAGCCGGGGCGTATAAGGTGAGTAAACCCTGTAATCCAATTTCTTAGTTGGCAGCACTCCGAGACTGCGTACGCATATGAATGGTGTTGAATGTGGGGGAAGGGGATGTATTTTTTATGCATAATGATTTTATTGATTTTGTATGATTTTCTTATGATTTTCTTATTATGTATATGATGGAGAAATGTCGTTGCTGTTGTTGATGTAAAAGTGGGTCAACGGCGACGATGGGGAATGCATGTAGAGGGGGAGAGTGAGAGAGAGAGGGTGAGGGAGTATGTATGGAGAGAGATAAAATGTACTATGCTGAAGAAAGATGAAGTGATTAACATGAAGAAAGCATGTTTACAGTATAGTACGTCAAGATAGTATGGATGAAGGGAGATAATCGTGATGTGTTATAACAGTTGGGAGAGATGATGATGATGAAGGGAGATGGAATGAATCAGGACTGTGTGATGAAGTGTGGTTGCAATAATTATGTATATTTATATAAATGTCTGTGTTATAGAAGATATGAATTATTAAGCATCAAAGGATGATTTATATTATTGAAATGTATGCATAGCATTTTGTATTGTTGTCATTGTGGCATAAACAGGTCAAGATGGCGGACGGAGGACGGCGTGTTATATTATATAGTGTTTATGTTTTGTAGGCAGACTGTTAAGACTGTGTATCTGCTTACAGGTTTGGGCTGATTGATGAGGTTGTACCTGATGTTCTGATGTTCTGATGTTGTACCTGTTATCATCCGTATTGCGCTGACTAATCCCTAGTCAGTATAGCTGTATCCGCCACACCGGCAACTTACGCAGTCGTGGTTCTGTGTGTGACCTTGCCTCTACAGCAGGAGGAGTGTGGTGGTAGACTCTGCTACTGCTGCTTGTTTTGCCTCCGTATCGGGGCATTACCTTATTACAGGAATTCCACACATCACATTCACACACACACAGACTTGCACTGCGCCACACCTAAAAACATATTTCATTTAGTCGTAGAGAATCATCCACTATATTGTGAAGTGACTGTTTAGCTCTCTCTGAGAATATGTTTATTAGCTTTGACACGTGTGTGTATGTGTCTGTGTTTCTGCCTGCCTCTCTGTCTGTGTATGTATGTGTTAGTATGATTTTTCTCTCTCTCTATATATATAGGCCTATTTTTTCTCTCTTTCTCTCTCGTTCTCTCTCTCTTTCGTTCTCTCTCTCTCTTTCGTTCTCTCTCTCCCTCCTCTCCTCTCCCCCCCCCTCCGCTCTCTGATACTCTGAATAATGCACTTCGTGACTTCTTAAATTAACATGAATTAATCTGGATGACGACGCGGATTTATGTTTCCCGAGGCGTAAAGTAACAAGTAGTTCCGTAACGCAAAGAGAAAAACAGATTTTTGGCGATGGTATATAAAAGAAGGTGGTCTTGCTAGTTTGTACGACCTAAATCTGCCTAAGGAGAAGAAGCTAGTTTGTCCGTTTTTCTGAACACAAAATAGTGGATACAGCGAGGCAACAAAATATTCTTACCCACGATGTTCAAATCTACAATTTTCTTCGCACTAGTAAGTATAATTGGTTAATTAGTCATTGTTTATAGGGTCCAGCGGGCTGTCAGTAGTTTGAATACCTTAAGAGTTGCCGACAATGAAATTGGTATCAATCAACGATATGATGAGGGTGATGATGATGATGATGATGATGGAGGTGATGGTGATGGTGGTGATAACCATGTTGAGGGATAGGAGGATAATGATGATGATGATGATGATGATGATGATGATGATGATGATGATGATGATGATGGTGATTACTGTCTGGTAAAGATCATATATATGTGTGTGTATGTGTATATATATGTGTGTATGTGTGTGTGTTTGTATGCGCGCTCGTGGTTTGTATGTGTATGTGCGTGCATGTATGTGTGTGTGTGTACGTGCGTGGATGTTTGATTGTGTGTGTGTGTGTGTGCGTGTGTGTGTGCTCGAGCAAGATTGAACGAACCAGTGTGTGTATTTTGTTGTTGTTTTTGTGCATGTATGTGTGTGTGTGTACGTGCGTGGATGTTTGATTGTGTGTGTGTGTGTGTGTGTGCTCGAGCAAGATTGAACGAACCAGTGTGTGTATTTTGTTGTTGTTTTTGTGCATGTGTGTGTGTTTATGTGTGTGCTTCTCTTCCTCTGTGTGTGTGTGTGTGTGTGTGTGTGTGTGTGTGTGTGTGTGTGTGTGTGTGGGTGTGTGTGATTGTTAACATATCCCCAAAGTACATGTTGGATGATTCAGGCCTACTACAGGTGTATATTGTTCTATTTTCTTCCCCTGTGGGGGTGCCGGGGGTTTCAGTATAAATAGTATCCCCACTTTTTGGAAATTTAGTGCTTTAATTTCCCACTGTCGCTGTCTTTCTCCTTTGTTCTTTCTCATTTTTACTCTGTTCTATCAATCTACTATACTATCTTCTTCTTTGTTAGACCAGTCAA
>CM072524.1:49818743-50218743 GCA_036898135.1 Oncomelania hupensis
TGTATCAATTTTTATTCATCAGATTAACATAAGTTGTACTGATCAGCACCATTGAAGACGATATCTTTATATAACAGTTAAGCGTGGCATTCATCTAGGAGTTCATTACTATATAAATAAAATAAAAGAAGAAAACACAATTTTTATTATGATGACTCCCGGGTTGTTTTTCGTCCACCGCCTCCTCCCTCCCCCATTTTCCTATGAAGTTATTCTAGAAAAATCCAGGTGTTTTGAATGTTTTCGTTAATGGTCTTGTCCTGTCCGTTCGTTCGCCTGCTTCCTGCAGCGCCCCAGCCTCCAAGTAAAGCCATTACCCCTCACCGCACCCCGTTCCTTACATATCTTCCCATCCCCACCCCAAGTCTCTCCTAGTTTTGTTTTCTTCCTGTTACATCTTCCGCTTTGTTGTTCTCCACGATGGCGTGCCGTTGTCGCGCTGTCTTTTGATATATTTGTATTACTATTGCAATGGGAAAAGCAGTTTATGACATAAATAAAAATGCTTGGTAAAAACGATAATTTATAATGGTGTTCGGTATGGTTTCTGCGATAAGTGGTTTCGAACGTTGTGTGTGTGTGAGGGTGTGCGTGTGAGTGTACGTGTGCCAGGGCGCGTTTCTCTCTCTCTCTCTCTCTCTCTCTCTCTCTCTCTCTCTCTCTCTCTCTCTCTCTCGGACATGTGTCAGGTGGTACTGTTATGTTAATTCGTAAATATTTATCAGACTATGTTGACACAATTCAAACCGGATTTGATAACATTCTATGTTGCAAGTTCTCCAAAGATCTATTTGGCTGTAATAAAGATGTTGTGTTTATTGGAATATATAATCATCCAGTTAATAGTGTGTACTATGATAACAAAGAATTTTATTGCTCTCTTGAATTGTTGGAACAGTTTATGATGTCCTTGTTAGAAGCTGGTGAAGATGTATACTATTTGATTGGCGGTGATTTCAATGCTAGGATTGGTGGCTGGTGTCTGGAAGGAGAGGATTATGTATTTGATTTGAATATGGATGATGATGATGATATTGTTTACGAAAGAAAATCCCTAGACAGTTCTATAAATAACTTTGGTAAAGTTTTGATCCAGTTTTGTTCAATGTTTCAACTATTACCACTAAATGGTTTAGTACATAAAGGTTTTGATGGAAATTTTACTTTTTTTTCTGAAAGAGGAAATAGTACTATTGATTACTTTTTATCATCTGTTAATTTTATTTCCCACATAAAAACCTTGTCATTAGTCAGCCGTGTTGAGTCTCAGCATTTGTCTGTTCAGCTCCACGCTTGTGCTGGCCTGCCATATGGAAGGGAAGACAATAATACTAAAAGTAGTTTTGATAGAATTAAATGGGACCCGCAAAAGGCTACACTTTTTTTGGAATCTTTAATGTCAGATGAGAGTAAATTAGCAATGAACAACGCCATTACCAACATTGATGAAAATCATGAGTTAGCTTTAGACAAATTTGTAAATATTCTATTGAAGGCGGGGCAGTGTATGCGAGAAAAAGTGCACGTTGGTGGTCGCGCGCCGCGTTGCAAGAAATGGTTTGACACCGAGTGTCGGGTACTCAAGCGTGAGGTTTGTCGCCTGCTACATCGCTACACTCGCTCTCTCTCCGCCACAGATAAAGAAACTTTTGTGCAGAAAAGAACGCAGTATCAAATAATGATAAAAGAAAAGAAGAAAGCCTATAAACAATCTATTCAGGATTCTTTATTAAATAACAGAAAAGACAGTAGTAAGTTTTGGTCAACAATAAAACGAGCTCGCCCCAGGGAATCATGTCGAGCTGCAATACACATAAATGTATGGAAAGAACATTTTGAAACAGTTCTAGGGCAGCATACAGTGACAGTCATCAGAACAACAGTCTAAGCATAATGTTAGTATAGTTTCTGAAGATGTTCACATTCCTGATCTTGATGATGATATAACTGTAGCTGAAGTAAAACAAGCCATAGGTAAAATGAAGTCTGGTAAGGCATCTGGGTTAGATGAGATAACTGTCGATTTTCTAAAGGTTGCTGTAGATATTGTTTCTCCCTTTTTAGTTAAATTGTTCAATCGTGTGTACAGTTCTGGTATTTTTCCTGAAAGTTGGAGTAAATCTGTTATTGTTCCTTTGTTTAAAAAGGGTGAGGCAGGCAACCCTGAAAATTACCGTGGTATTTCTCTTTTGAGTGTTGTTAGTAAAGTTTTTACATCAATATTAAACAAACGGCTTTATAACTGGGCAGAGAACGAACATAAAATTTGTGAAGAACAAGCTGGCTTCCGTCAAAACTATGCGACAACAGACCATATTTTTACTCTGATTTCTGTTATTAAAAAACATCTTTATGGTTCAGTAAAAAGAAAGCTTTATGTTGCATTTATTGATTACCTTAAGGCGTTTGACTCTGTAGACAGAGATAGCTTATGGTCAGTACTTCAAAAGATGCAAACTTCCACAAAAATGCTACGCATGTTGCAGGGTATTTATTCCTCTGTTCAGTCATGTGTTAGATGGGGTTCTGAAGTGTCTGATTTTTTTCAATTGCCCCTCAGGAGTAAAACAGGGTTGTATGTTATCACCTTTAATTTTTTCTTTGTTAATTACTGAAGTTGCTGATAAAGTAACTAGATATGGTAAACATGGTATTCAATTTTTGCCAGGGCTTCAAGAAATATTTTTGTTACTTTTTGCGGATGATATTTGTTTGATTTCTTGCACTCCTGCTGGTCTGCAAAATCAGATAAACAACCTAGAAAAAGCTTCCACCACTTTAGGATTAACTGTTAATTTAAAGAAAACTAAAGTTATGGTATTTAGAAAAGGGGGACATTTGGCAAAAGCAGAGAAATGGTATTATCAGGGGAAAGAATTAGAAATTGTAAACAGCTATAAATATTTGGGCTTTACGTTGACTACTAAATTATCATTTGATTTTGCTTTGGAAGAATTTGCAGGCAGAGCTAAAGGCAAGGTGGTAGAAATCATGAAAACAATGTGGAGTCTGGGGAGTTTGGATATATCTGTATTTTTTAAGTTGTTTGATGCACAAGTGAAACCTATGCTTTTGTATGCCGCGGAAATATGGGGCCTAGCTCGTTTCTCTGTTATTGAATCTGCTCATTTATTCGCTTGTAAACGTTTTTTGCGCGTTTCACCCAAAACCCCGAATATGATGGTATATGGAGAGCTAGGCCGTTATCCACTATACATTGATAGTGCCATAAGAGCCGTTAGATACTGGTTTAAACTTCAAACCTTTCTTCCAAATCGGTTGCCAAAACAAGCTTATGAAATGGATAAAAATACTTTCCTTAGACAACCTTCAAATCAGCTTGACACGAGAAATTGGGTGTACATGATAAAACAATGTCTGGATCATTTTGGTTTTTCAGAGGTTTGGTTAAATGGAGCTGGCAACGAAATATTATTTTTACGTCATTTGAAGCAACGTATGGTAGATTGCTATAATCAAGATTGGTTTGCGAAGCTTAGAGACAGCGATAGGTATATTACTTACCGCTCTTTCAAATCAGTATTACAGCCTGAAATATATTTCACTGATATAACGATAATTAAATTTAGAAATTCTTTTGTCAAGTTCCGTTTGGGTGTTATTGATATAAATGGAAACAAAAGATATAGTAATGTGTCCAATAACTGTCCATTTTGTAACCACATTGAAGATGAAATACATTTTCTTTTGTATTGTCCTAAATATGATGATCTAAGAGATAAATATATTTCCAAACATTACACAAATGTACATCAACCACCTCTAAACTTTTTGTTACAAAATTATAACAAACATATTACAAGATCCGTAGCAATGTTTATTTATTATGCTATAAAAAGACGCGACGAACAATGCAATGTCCGCTCACAAACGATCGTCTTGAAATAGTGCTCCACTGTTACTTTGCTTTTCCATGGAAATGAGTTGAAATGTTTATTTTGCGTTATTGGTGCTAAGCACCTATTTGTTTATTTCCGGCATTGTTTCAGTGATTATAGTTGTTTTGTGTTTGACCTCTTGGCGAACAGGCTGGAGGCCTCGTCAATAAAATTGTGAATTGAATTGTGAATTGTGAATCTCTCTCTCTCTCTCTCTCTCTCTCTCTCTCTCTCTCTCTCTCTCTCTCTCTCTCTCTCTCTCCAAAATGATCCAGACATTGTTTTATCATGTACACCCAATTTCTCGTGTCGAGCTGATTTGAAGATTGTCTAAGGAAATTATTTTTTAACCATTTCATAAGCTTGTTTTTGGCAACCGATTTGGAAGAAAGGTTTGAAGTTTAAACCAGAATCTAACGGCTCTTATGGTACTATCAATGTTTAGTGGATAACGGCCTAGCTCTCCATATACCATCATATTCGGGGTTTGGGGTGAAACGCGCAAAAAACATTTACAAGCGAATAAATGAGCAGATTCAATAACAGAGAAACGAGCTAGGCCCCATATTTCCGCGGCATACAAAAGCATAGGTTTCACTTGTGCATCAAACAACTTAAAAAATACAGATATATCCAAACTCCCCAGACTCCACATTGTTTTCATGATTTCTACCACCTTGCCTTTAGCTCTGCCTGCAAATTCTTCCAAAGCAAAATCAAATGATAATTTAGTAGTCAACGTAAAGCCCAAATATTTATAGCTGTTTTACAATTTCTAATTCTTTCCCCTGATAATACCATTTCTCTGCTTTTGCCAAATGTCCCCCTTTTCTAAATACCATAACTTTAGTTTTCTTAAATTAACAGGTTAATCCTAAAGTGGTGGAAGCTTTTTCTAGGTTGTTTATCTGATTTTGCAGACCAGCAGGAGTGCAAGAAATCAAACAAATATCATCCGCAAAAAGTAACAAAAATATTTCTTGAAGCCCTGGCAAAAATTGAATACCATGTTTACCATATCTAGTTACTTTATCAGCAACTTCAGTAATTAACAAGGAAAAAATTAAAGGTGATAACATACAACCCTGTTTTACTCCTGAGGGGCAATTGAAAAAATCAGACACTTCAGAACCCCATCTAACACATGACTGAACAGAGGTATAAATACCCTGCAACATGCGTAGCATTTTTGTGGAAGTTTTCATCTTTTGAAGTACTGACCATAAGCTATCTCTGTCTACAGAGTCAAACGCCTTAAGGTAATCAATAAATGCAACATAAAGCTTTCTTTTTACTGAACCATAAAGATGTTTTTTAATAACAGAAATCAGAGTAAAAATATGGTCTGTTGTCGCATAGTTTAGACGGAAGCCAGCTTGTTCTTCACAAATTTTATGTTCGTTTTCTGCCCAGTTATAAAGCCGTTTGTTTAATATTGATGTAAAAACTTTGCTAACAACACTCAAAAGAGAAATACCACGGTAATTTTCAGGGTCACCTGCCCCATCCGTTTTTTTGTTTTTCAGAGGTTTGGTTAAATGGAGCTGGCAACGAAATATTATTTTTACGTCATTTGAAGCAACGTATGGTAGATTGCTATAATCAAGATTGGTTTGCGAAGACAATAGGTATATTACTTACCACTCTTTCAAATTATTACAGCCTGAAATATATTTAACTGATATAACGATAATTAAATTTAGAAATTCTTTTGTCAAGTTCCGTTTGGGTGTTATTGATATAAATGGAAACAAAAGATATAGTAGTGTGTCCAATAACTGTCCATTGTGTAACCGCATTGAAGATGAAATACATTTTCTTTTGTATTGTCCTAAATATGATGATCTAAGAGATAAATATATTTCCAAACATTACACAAATATACATCAACCACCTCTAAACTTTTTGTTACAAAATTATAACAAACATATTACAAGATCCGTAGCAATGTTTATTTATTATGCTATAAAAAGACGTGACGAACAATGCAATGTCCGCTCACAAACGATCGTCTTGAAATAGTGTTCCACTGTTACTTTGCTTTTCCATGGAAATGAGCTGAAATGTTTATTTTGCGTTATTGATGCTAAGCAGCTATTTGTGTTTTTTTTCCGGCATTGTTTCATTGATTATAGTTGTTTTGTGTTTGACCTCTTGGCGAACAGGCTGGAGGCCTCGTCAATAAAATTGTGAATCTCTCTCTCTCTCTCTCTCTCTCTCTCTCTCTCTCTCTCTCTCTCTCTCTCTCTCTCTCTCTCTCTCTCTCTCTCTCTCTCTCTCTGTCTGTATGTATCTCTGTGAGCACGTGCCTCACAAATGCTTAAGCCTGTTTCAAGCCAATCTCACTGTTAATGTTGTACCCCAAACCCTACCCCTCACTCCAAAATCACAGTATAAAACACCATTGTAAGATATCACGGGCCAAGTATAATGCATTCCTACCAACCAACCAACCTATATTCCCTTGTTAACCGTCACTTGGGGTGGGGATGGGGTGTCAGGATTTGCGTGGGTGTGGTGAGAGTTAAGGGTTCACTTGGAGACTGGGTTCGCGCACTGAATAGAATAGACCCAACGGTTCCAGGCGTGTCGTTAGAGGCGACTAACAGGGTTGATGTCAGCACTGCATCTCTGGACGAAGGTCTTCTACACAGAAGTCACCGGCCAGGACGGAGGAATCTCAAGTTACTACAGGTTCAACGACCACGTGCTCGAGGACAAGGCAAGCCAAGGATGCCTACTCTCTCCAACATTCATCTTTCTGGAGCGCACCGTGTCAGACAATGCCCTTACAGATCATGAAGGCATAGTCAGCATAGGAGTAGAGCAATCTCTAATCTCCTTTTTGCGGATGATGTTGATATCCGTTGTTGATGTTGAGGCTGCAGAAGAACAAGAACTTGAACAACTGGCACAGAGGCTTGATACCACCTGCAGAGCCCTACGTGCAATAAGTAAACACGAACAAGGAACCAGAGAATCACCGCGAACAATATTTTCCTCGAGTTGCAAAAAGTCCCTAATTATTTTTCTTTTTCTGTTCCTCGTTTCCCTCAAAACACTAACTTGTATTAAAAAATATTTTAACATTATAGCTTCCAAACCAAAGTGTGACAACAGGTTCCTAAGTCGTTCTTCAAAGGTAGAAATCTCTTCATTTTGCTCGAGACCTCAAACAATTTTATAATTTAGTCATTTTGAAACTAATGTTTGCTTCACTGAGCTTTATTTATCACTTACAGCAGATAGAAGAATGATTTTTTTTAAATGATCGTATTTTTGTATTTTTCAAATGAAAATAAGCATACATTGCACAAATGAAATGCAGATGTTAGAATGAAAAAGAAAAACAAAAGCATAGAAAAATGTAAGGGGTTTCAAATGCATTTAACCAAACAAAATTGGAGATAGTAAAATGAAATAAGTAAATTGATTTTTCTTTTCAAATGAACTTAAAATAAGAAAGATGTAGTAGTTTTTATTTTTCAAATGTTAATAACCCAACATATCACGAAGATCGTGCATCATTGACACAAAATTGCAGATGTAGATCTAACAAGGCAATTTCTAGAACAACGCGCATGACCACGATTAAATCTTTTTGCACTTTCCTATGCAATGCGCATGGCCACAATCCTTAGATGTTGTGAATCTTGTTGGCGACAACGCGTACATTAGCAAAGCCACCGAAGATGTCTGTATTCAGGTAGACAAAATCGGTCATGTCGTAGTCACTTGTCTCCGTAAAGACGATGAACTGCAAAAGAAAAATAAAAGGTGGTTGGTTCACAGAACAAATTATGCTCGCACACTAAGATGGTTGGTCTGCTACTTATAATACCAATAAATGACTTCCTGTCACGTGATCATTTTTTAAAAAAAGTTTGTAGAGGGGGATTTTTTGCATCCTCCTAGCCATTTTTGTATTCTAGATAATATTTGAAAATACTTCGAAAAAATGTCTGGCATCAGAATAAGACAAATGTCAGTCGGTCGGTCCGTTGGATGACACAATTTAATAAGCTTTTGACGGATTTTGGGCAAACTTCATAGGAACATAACCTAGGTTAGTGGCCTGCCTCCTGAGCCATCGTATTTGCTCTGCCGCAAACGTCACAAAATTCTCGGCTCACTTTGTTGCGAAATACCTTTTGCCAAATGATTATCTTTAAAACAGCTGAAGCGATTTTGTAGAATTTTTTTTGGTATACAGGTACTTTAACTCATGACCAATCATTCAGCGGCAGTGCAATTGTCAGTATTCAACATTTTTTTGTTCAAAACATTTTTTTGGGCCTTATCTCAGAATGACTGGACTGATTTGAGTCATTTTTACAACGTAAATACTTTAAATACTCACAGCATTCCGAGTTTTTGACTTTTGCTCTTTTTTTTTTTTTTATCAAAAGTCAATGTCGCTGAAGTCGAATATATTGTTAAGAGGTTTGCGCTTTATTTTAAAATTGGCCGAACCGATTTTGGTATGTATTTTTGTTTGCAGGTAGCTAAGATAGTGGCCAATACTGCCATGTCTGTGTTATGCATCAGTTACCCAGTGTGTGTGTGTGTTACGTTGAGACGCGCATGATGGTGCGTGTGAAATGCGCATGATATTGTTTGTGACGCGCGCGATGCAGTAATAGAGTGTATTTATCTTTGATTTGATTTTGCGTTGTTATTAGAAGAGGCTTTGTATAACGTTGGTGTTTTTAGTTGGTCGATATTATTTGAGAATTTTCGAGAATTGGTTGTTTACTATCGATCGAAGCGTATGGATAGTTCGAGTGGTTACCATGGAAGCGTTACCATGACAGTGGTGATGAAATTAATTTTGATTGGTTGTGGTGTTTCATGTAGGATATTCTCGTTTGTTCCCGAGTATGTAGAGACTATATAAGTGCCGCACTATTTCAAAATAGGTGTGTTGTTGTTGATAGTGAGTTGGAAAGTAAAAAGTTGAGAGTGGAAAAGCGATTGTATGCAGTTGTTGATGTGTGCTGAATAAAAGCGGAAAACTTCATACGTCGACTCCTGACTTGTTTATGAGTGAGCAGGCTGCGTGGATAAACGAATCAGAGTTACAGCTATCAGGATTTCAAGCATCGGGGCTGAATCAAATACTGATAGAAATACACCAACATCGATCGGAGTGTAACAGTGCACAGGCGGCGGAAGCTGCTCAGGATTGGGGGGGGGGGGGGGCACACACACATTTTATTAACTGACATCAGGGCCGGACCTTGGAAAAGTCGAGGGGGAGGTTACGGATTCAGCGAAGGCGCAAAGCGCCGAGCCTTCTAGGGGGGTCCGGGGCATGCTCCCCTGGAAATTATTTTTTTCAAGGATGCAAAATGGTGCAATCTGGTGCAATCTGAACCTTGAAAAAGCCATTTGTAATGGTCTGGGACTTCGAGCTTTTTGAACAATTGAACTGACAAACTCTGGGGTACAAAAATTATCCTCTGCCCCTCCCTTTAAAAAACAACACACACACAAACATTTATTTATTAGCAGAGATGTTTTGTATACTATTATTATTCACTACTTTTTGTTGATCGTTAACGGTATAAAGCTTTACCTTGTAGTTTATGAACATCACCGCCCTGCTTTCATTTAATTCAGTCTTGCTGCACTAGGTTTCTCGGCATTAGTACCATTTGTGAATTGTATCTTCTGGCAAAACAGTTCACTGCCTCTTTGAATTCAATATCAACATCCCTGTGTACTTTCAGTAAAGCAAGTCCATTGAGTCTTTGTTGCCCCATTGTAGAGCGCAGGTAGTTTTTCAAGTTGCGCAACTGACTGTTTGAACGCTCACACTCGGCAGTAGTGACAGGCAGGGTGCAAAGGTTCTTTAGCATGATGAACAGGTTGGGATAAAAATCCCTGTCACAATGTTTCAGTGCTTCTGATGCCGTGGATGGGATGATAGCTGTCGCATTCTCAGCAGCACTTCGCCATTTGCAAACCCACCGTTGGTATTCTGCATCAATGGTAGCGTTGTCTGGTAGGTCAGACTCCCTCAACATTGCCAGTGTCTTCACCCCTTCTGGAACCTGCATGAAACCATCCTGGTTGTCTATTAAAGTGCTTGGCACCAGACAGAAACCATCAACTGCTAGGCCAGCATTTTTTAACCTCGAGTCCAATTCGGTTGACAGGTGTTCCAAGAAAGGAATGGCATTGCTAATCTTGAAATATTCTTCTAGAGTGGCCGCAGGTTGGTTGTCACGGAGAGTCTTTCGGGATGCTTGACGAGGAACAATAACACCAGTTGTCAAAGCATTTGCCATTTTGCTGACTTCAGCAAACCAGGCAACGAACGCTGTGTCGACATCTCTTCTAATAGAGGACATGCAGTTACTGACCTCTTTGATTTCTCTGTAGGCATCGACAACATCTTTTGTCCTTTTCTGCAGCTTCACTGTCAAGGGTTTTCATTTCAACGATGTTTTTGGACGATTCAGCGATGGTCGTTTCAATGGATGTTCGTTACAACGAATTGTCATAATTATCAACTTAACATCTAAATTAATATTTCTAAAAAGTCGTTTTTGGTGGATTAGGGCAGTATCAAGGTGAAGGTGCTGGAAGAGGCTTGCGGCCAGAACAAGAAAATATGGCTGCATTTACTAATTTAGGCTTAGGGGTTGGGTACTTGGTCGTTTCAACGGGAAAACGCTTTGGACGTTTTAACGGATCCCTTGAAATGGATTTCCGTTGAATTGACTATAAATAACTCTTTGTACGTTGGACCAAAAGTGACTAAATCTGCAATGTTTTTTAAAAACAATTTAAAAACATTAAAACTCTTTGCATTTCAAAAAATTTTTTTTTTATTTGGAGGGATTCAGAAGGTATAATGGGTCCGGCCCAGGAATTTACTCCAAATAAAATTTTGATCATCTTCATTTAAGATTAATATTTTTAAAATTTTTGGTGAAAAGGTGCCTAAGGTGAAAAATGGAGAAGAATTGACTAAAAAAATTGGACAAAAGTGAGAAAAAAAGAAAAAAATAAAAAAATAAAGATTAAAAAAAATAAAATTTATTAAAAAAATTTAAAAGGAGGGGGTTAAAAAACCCAGGAAAATATAAGGACATATAAAATATTTGAAATAATAGAAAGAAGAAAAAAAAAAAAAAAATTAATATTACAAGAGAGAGATAAGAGAGAGAGAGAGAGAGAGAGAGAGAGAGAGAGAGAGAGAGAGAGAGAGAGAGAGAGAGAGAGAGAGAGAGAGAGAGAGAGAGAGAGAGAGGGTAGAGAGAAAGGGAGAGAAACTGACCTGGCAATGTTGATCCATCACAGCAACAAAAACAGCAGTCATGCATGTCATTTGGCATGGGAAATTACACCGTTCATTTTTCAAAGTTTGCCTGACGGCGTTCATTTGTATTGATAAATTCGTAAGCAGTTTGCGCTAGGTCTAGTTGATCTACTTTGTCTTTGAACACATGCCTTATAAGACATTTATTTAGACGCTCCTGCGTCATCGTTGCCCGAAGGTATGTTTTTACCCGCTTTAGGGCTGAAAAACTGCGTTCAGCCGTTGCAGTTGTGGTTGGGATGGTGAAGTACAGTCTGAGAAGTTTATCCACTTCACTCAGCATCCGTCGCACAGTGTCAGAAGCTTTCAGTTCATCCGGCAGTGCTTGGAAGATGGTGATCCTAGAGTTAGCCGCCTCCTGGTGTCACCCAGTGCATGTGGGAGGATTCTAGCTGAGTTTTGAGTCTGTCCAAGTCGATGTCAGCGGAATATGTATATTTGATTTCTTGAGGAATTTTTGGTCTCTTCCCTGCTGCTCCATCACTTAGAAGAACTTAAAATTTCCTTGGTAAGTCGAGAGCTATTTGATCAAACCGGCTCTTTAAATGTTCTTTGGCGTTGTCAATGGCCTCACAGTATTGCTGTCTGTAGTAAGCAGATGGACAAGAGTAGCTGTGACCCTGTGAGCCATCGTCCAGTCTTCGTGGAGGCTGCTTCTGTGTAGGAACGCAGGGCTCATCACACAAATTTGCAGCTTTCGTTGTGATGTCAGCAAAAGATGTCTCATAACAATCTTCATGCCGCATGCTTTCCAGTGTTCTCAGACAAATGTCAGCAGCGTTTACTGCGTCATCACAAGTCGTTTGTTTTCTTTGAAGATCTGTCGCCAACTCTTCAGTCACAGCAAGAGTCTCATCTTTGAATCTTTTTGCAACTCCTGACACATGACCCTGAAAATTACTCGCCCCGTCGTAGGCCTGGCCCCTACAGTTTTGCACTGGCAGGTCAAGTCTGATCAAGCAGTCCTTCAGTGCTTTGAAAATGGTCTCAGCACAGATATTGTTAACTTGCATCAGTCCAGAGAAAGGGGGAAAATATTGGTTTGAACTCCAAGTAATGTTTTTTGAGGGGCTGAATATTGGGGGGGGGCAAATGTATAGGTTTGCCCCCCCAATATTTTTCTGGAGGGGGCCAGTGCCCCCCTTGCCCCCCCCCCCCCCCCCCCCCCCCCGCTTCCGCCGCCTGTGCAGTGTGTGTTACGATTGAGACGCGCACGATAATTCCCAACATTTTGGTTTGCAAAGCATGCAATAATAACGTGTATTTACCTTTGGATTTGATTCTGCGCTGTTGCTAGAGAAAGATTTGTATAAAGATGATAGTTTTCGTTGATCGATATTGTTGTAGGAGCGTTGAAAACTTTCCGGAATGACTTGCTTATCGAATATTTCAGATCTATCTGGCGATAGTTTGTAAACTGTGGAATGTTCTGTGACGGAAGACAGTGCTTAGTTCCGGTGACGAGTTTTATTTCGACTGGGTATTATTGCGTCTGTCTGGAATGTGGGAAGTTTCTCTGGGTTATTGAGAGACTTAGGCCTATATAAGTAATGCATTGTCTTCTTGCGAGCAGTTGGGCCTGGTAGCTCAGTTGATAGAGCGGCTAACTAGTAACCGAAAGGTCCCTGGTTTGAATCCCGGATTGGCCAACGTGTGACCATATTATTTTCTCCTTACCATCAACTGGTTCGCTGGTGTCAGAATAAGGTGACCAGTAGTCGCCTATAGCATCCGGTGTCGTGTGACTATAATCTGCAATTAACCTTGCGAGCAGTCATTTTCGAAAAAGCGATCTATTATGCAGTTGTTGATGTTTGCTGAATAAAGTTGAAAAACTTTATACGACGACTCCTGCCTTGTTGCTGAGTGAACAGGCTGCGAGGATAAACCAATTGGAGTTACACATATCAAGATTCAAGCATCGGGGCTGAAACGACTATTGACAATCGTGTAACAGTGTGTGTGTTTCTGTGTGTGAGCGCGCGCGCGCGTGTACGTAATATAAGATATTTGTGCGTGTGATGTTTTGTATATGTGTTAGGGTGAACTCTCTCTCTTTCAACATCACCATCATCCAGGCCTATGCTGCAACATCAGACTATGACGACAGCGAAGTGGAGGAATTCTATGAAAATCTACAGGCGGTCCTTGACCAAGTGCCGAAGAAGGACATAGTCATAGTGGAAGGCGACTGGAATGCCAAGGTTGGCCCACATGCACACCACAACTGGGGAGATACATGTGGACCCCACTACAACAACGAGACAAATGACAGGGGACTGAGACTGTTGGAGTTTGCCAGATACAACAATCTGATACTAGCAAACACGCTTGGTCTCCACAAAAAACTCCAGACGACGGACATGGCACAGTCCCGGCGGGGAGCATCACAACCAGATCGACTACATCATGGTCAAGAAACGCTTCAGATCAAGCATCAATATTGGCAGGACGCGCACTTTTCCAGGAGCAGACATCGAAAGTGACCACGATCTCGTGATGATGTCTTTCCCGCTTCACTTAAAAAGAGTAAACACAGCAAAGTGCACGAGACTGAATTCGACCTGGACAAACTGCAAGACCCGGAGGTGGCAGAACTATTTCAGGCCACAATTGGAGGGAAATTTGCACCACTGCTCATTTTGGGAGCTGGTGAAGTAGATGTCAACACCGTGACCGCCACCTTCAACTTAGCTGTAACAGATTACGCCACGGAGATCCTTGGAAAGCACCGGTCAAAGAAGAAGCTGTGGATTACACCTGAACTTTTGGACCTGTGTGATAAACGAAGAGAGATGAAAAAGAAAAAGAACACGTCACAGGGAGCTGATGCCTACCGAAAAATCAACAATGAAATCCGAAAAGGCATGCGCACAGCAAAGGAGAACTGGATAGAAGATCAATGCCAGGAAATAGAGAACAGTCTGGACAAGAACAACAGCAAGAAGGCTTACCAGACTGTGAAGCGGCTGACAAGTGTTAAACAGCCCAAGGTCTCCACGATCCAAAGCAAGTCTGGCATATGCCTTATAGAAGAACAAGAAGTCTTGGACAGATGGACAGAATACTGCTCTGACCTTTACAACCACAAACCAAACGGAGACCCATCACTTTTAGCATGTCCAGAGAACAGAGAAGAAGATGAAATCCTCCCAATTCTCCGAGAAGAAGTTGAGGCAGCAGTGCAATCGCTGAAGAAGGGGAAGTCAGCGGGAGTGGACAACATACCCGCGGAACTGCTTCAAGCAGGAGGAGAAGCGATGATTGACACACTCACCATTATCTGTAACAAGATCTGGCAGAGTGGGGAGTGGCCTACACCATGGACCCAGTCGCTTGTCATCATTCTTCCCAAAAAAGGTAACCTTCAGGAATATGAAAATTACCGCACCATCAGCCTCATCAGCCATTCCAGCAAGGTCCTCCTGAAAATAATACTCAACAGATTGAAACCCCAAGCTGAACAAAGCATAGCTGAAGAGCAGGCAGGATTCAGGGCAGGGCGAAGTACCAATGAACAGATTTTCAACCTCAGAATAATCTGCGAGAAATACCTACAGCATCAACAACATCTATATCATGTGTTCGTAGACTTCAAAAAGGCGTTTGACCGAGACTGGCATGCAGCTCTGTGGGCAACCATGAGAGTGTACAACATCAGCCCTAAAATTATTGAAGTCATCAAAAGCCAGTATGACAATGCTACCAGTGCAGTCCTCCACAACAGCGCCATGGGATACTGGTTCAGAACAACAATCGGTGTGCGTCAGGGATGCCTACTCTCTCCAACACTCTTCAACATCTTCCTAGAGCGCATCATGTCAGATGCCCTTGCAGATAACGAAGGCACAGTCAGCATAGGGGGAAGAGCAATCTCCAACCTCCGTTTTGCGGATGACATTGGTGGATTGGCTGGAGAGGAAAAAGAACTTGAACAGCTGGTACAGAGGCTTGATACCACCTCCAGAGCCTATGGAATGGAAATAAGTGCAGAGAAGACCAAAATGATGACCAACAACACCAATGGCATCAACACGGACATCAAAGTCCAAGGCCAATCCTCAACACAGTGCATAGCTTCAAATATTTAGGAGCCATTGTATCAGACAATGGCTCCCGACAGGAAGTCCTTTCAAGGATCGCACAAACAACTGCTGCCCTGGCGAGGTTGAAGCCAATTTGGAAAGACAGGACCATCAGTCTACATTCCAAGGTAAGGCTGCTGCGCTCCCTTGTCATCTCCATCTTCCTATATGCTTGCGAAACATGGACACTCACAGCAGACCTCCAACGAAGAATACAAAGCATGGAGATGAGGTGCTACAGAAGACTTCTAGGCATTTCCTATACCCAGCACATCACCAACGACGAAGTCCGACAGACCATCACACAAGCCATTGGACAACACGATGACCTGCTCACAGTGGTCAAAAAACGTAAACTCCGATGGTATGGCCACGTCACCAGATCATCAGGTCTTGCAAAGACCATCCTGCAAGGCACAGTGCAAGGAGGTAGAAGAAGAGGGAGACCGAAAAAGAGGTGGAAGGACAACATTCGAGAATGGACTGGTTTGACACTGTGCAAAACAATCAGGGTTGCTGAGGACAAGGAAAGATGGAGTACGCTGGTTAAACGACCATCTGTGGTGCCTCTACGACCTCCGAGTTATGGGATAGGATAGGATAGGATAGGAACTCTCTCTCTCTCTCTCTCTCTCTCTCTCTCTCTCTCTCTCTCTCTCTCTCTCTCTTTCTCTCCCCGTATATCTGTCTGTCTATGTATTTCCATGTGAGTCTACCTTTATAGGCAGACTAGCTGCAGCAACGAATCCATTAACGTTGACTAGATATCCCTGATTGGCGGCAACATAGTCGTAAGCGGCGGCGGCCAATTCACTCTCGTTCACACCTGTAGGAACAGTAATTACAAACACATTTAAAGCTCTACCAATCTACTATATATCTTCTACGCTAGACCAGTCATCTACCTTTTTTTTCTTGAAAACTCTTCCAAAGCTCCTCATTTGTGTATAAGGTCTGTTGGGTTAGCTTGGGAATATTGGACGCTTTCTGCCAAATGGTCACTAGGGCTTCCTATGATATTATTAATTAGCAATGTAGGCATTTATATGTAGTTGTTTTGTTGACATTTTATAAATGATGTTTATATTTTATTTTATTTTTGTAAACCGGGGTTCGATAGCCTCAGCATCCCCTTTATTGTAAAGTGACCGGTTGGTGGAGCGCCTTCAGTAGATCTATCACCACTATGATTGTTTTATCATATCTTGTATACGGATCAGGAGTGAGTCCTCTTTCAACCAAGTTGTGGTCCTGATGCGGCTCTTTGCAGTCCGCTGGGCCATGTAAGCAATGAATAATAACTGAGCTCCATGCAGTGACACTTGAAACGATTTATACAAACTTGGAATCCACTCAACCTCGACCATGTTGAGGTTGGTGTCAGCAAAATCCTCGAAAGTGGCACTCCACTGGGCAAAGCCGAAGTGAAGAAAGAAGGAGCTGAAATGCTCCAAGGAGATGGCCCTCACGCCAATGGCATCCCCTGGCAAAAGCAGGTTCTTCAGGTCACCACTCTGTGAGTTCTCAACCACTGAAAACAAAAGTTAAGTCAAGTCAACAATCATTTTCCTGATATGTCCCATAATAGCTAAGCGAGTCTTCTAACCTAGAGAATGTACTATGACGTAAGACAGTGCGTATTTTGTTTTGGTTGGGTGTTATTGCGTCATGTTGGAATTTTTGAATTTTTTTCTCGATTGCAGAGATGCAACCTTATAAGTAATGCACTGTCTGCTTGTGGGATAATCTTCGTAGTGATTTTCGGAAAGTTGTTGATGTTTGCTGAATAAAGTTGGAAAACTTTATACGACGACTCCTGCCTTGTTGCTGAGCGAACAGGCTGCGTGGATAAACGAATTAGTTACACTGTCACGCCCCAACTGCCTCAACAGTGGTTCGACATGCGTGCACTTTCACACGAGAAAACAACCCAACACCTAAATAAAATCTAAAAGACAAAACCAGAAGTGACAAGACAATTTCTTTTATGTCACTCACACATTCACACTCAAAATTAACTCCCTTTTCCCCCTTCCCAACCTTCCAACCCTCAACCCCTCTAATAACAACCCAAAACTATACACAAAACAATTCGCTCAAAATAATAATGATAATTAAATCAAAATGAAAATAGATGACTAACTACAAAATGTACAAAAGATTTATAATAATTATGTCTGGATCAGCTTACTAATAACAAGGTAAATAAATGTAAGCAACCGCTTTAAATCTTTATATATATTCAAACCTTGTTTCACTTAAACTTTAAACGGCTGTTAACAACTCCTTTCTATTATATAAAATAAATAAGAAAAGTTATATTTTATACAAACAGAATTTGTAAGAAAATTGTTCAAATTGATAACTAATAATGGTCTGGCGAATTAATTCCCCCAGAACAACTATACATCACAATTTTCGCATTATTTAAATTAACGTCCCCGGACACAGAGCGTATAGGGGACAACATCACAATTTATTAATCAGTTTATAGTCCCCTCTCTTCCCGATAAGGATTTTCAGAGAGGAGACTATTAACGACATCACAATGTTATGTTTGTTATGTTATGTTTATCAGTTTACAGTCCCCTCCCTTCCCGTAAGGATTTTCAGAGAGGAGACTTACTAATTAGCTATTCTACCAGGTATGTAATATTTCACAGTCAAAAGTTATTACTCAATACTAATTAAATATATTTTAATCTGCTGTAATTTACAAGTTATTACATGTAAATAAACATTTCCTTTTCACAACTGTTCATCGATAGTTATAATTATTTGTTGTGAAATGTGGGGTGTGTGTGTGTTATGTAAACAAACATAAGGCTTTCCTTTCGACAACCTCAACCTTTAGAACCAAGGTCGACCCAAGGAAAAACGTCGTCACAGGACGTGGCACATCACATCACTCCAGCTAGGCTACAGTACAGCAATCACTGAATCTGGTTTTTGGTTTGGTACATCTGCAGCAATACATACAAAATACATAACCATAAATAATTATATTACAACATATTGCACAATCATTCCTCTGACGGTATGATTGTCTCCCTTACATTCATTCATTCTTAATAATTCTCCCTGTCATAACTCTGTCATTGCGCACATGCACTTCCATTCACCTCCTTCCTGTCGTTCCTTCGCTACATAACAGCGAATTCTCTTATATTAACTTATATTCATTTAATTTATAATTCATTTTAGAAAATCCTTTCACTCTCTCTCTGGTATTTATGTAGCAAATCATATGAAACATAAAATAGAATCAAAGAAAATATAATCAACTATCCATTCACGCTCACACTCATAACCCAGCCCCCCGAACGATATGGCCAACTGAGAAATTGAAACAGGCGACTTACGATAACAGTGGGAACTCTCCGGCCTGTTGAAGACAAGGACAAACAAACGACGTGACAGACACACAGGCACAGATGGTATTCAAGGTGGTACACAGGCACATAGAAGTCCTAGGCGGCGTCACAGGGCACCCGACGTTACACGTACGTAACTCGGTTTTCACCGTAAATACACAGCAGGTATTAGATCAGTTTAAGAAAATGTAAGTTCAACAAACACTTCCCAAAGTGTTCCTTAAATAATCTTCCTCTTCCGACTTGGGCTCTTTTTCGTTGACAGTCTGTTCAGAAACGTCTCACAGACACTGCCACTATCGGTCACCTTGAAAAAACACAGATCCACCGACTTTACTGTACGCCGATCTTACTACATAAGCGATGTGAAAAGCTCTCTCCCTAATCAAAATATGCAGTGCAAGAGGTTTTATACTGTTAACCTAGAATGTTCTTGAATATACTCATTTCAATTATAATTTACTTCTAGAAACAAACGCGATTAGAGCACGCATTCCACACATAGCAAATCGCATGGCAGCAATCAATCCTCTCATAGCAAAATAGCCAACTACTGTTTTCTAACAATAGTGCGTTCTGCACGGGCGCGATTCATTCGCTACTTTTATTAATTATAAATATAATTAATTTTATCCTAATACTCTCCCCTTACTACCGTAACTTTTAACCTCTATGTACAGGCTGATGATTAAACTATATACATAGGCGCACGACTGCAAACTGCGTAGCGTGACATACACTTATCAAGATTCAAGCATCGGGGCTGAATCGGATATTGATAAATAACGTGTAACAGTGACAAATTATGTTGTTCTATCTTGTCCCTTTTTTTCTGAAGAACGTTGGAACGTTGAATAAGATATATTAGGCTTTTTGTGTCGGTTAAAATGGTCAAGTCTTACAACCTTGAAACAAACTGATGAAAGGGGAGCTGTTCAGTGATCTCTGGATGACTTTGGTTATTTTATAAAAGCGGTGTTGGAGTGGTTTTTTCCCCCTTCCCCAACTCTACACCAAACCTCCCCCCCTTCCTCCCCCTCTCCCCCCAATAAAATTCTAGCTCATTCTGTTTTCCACAAAAGATGAATAAGAAGAAGAAGAAAAAGTTCGAACAAAAGAAGTAGAAAAATGGTTGAAATGTGAATATGGAATATAGCTAGAACTGAATACAACACAAGTAACCCACATCCCCCCCCCAACCCTACCCACCCATCCCACTTCACTTGCCCACGCTACCACAGCTCTCCCATCCCCTATCTTGCCCTACCATACCCTATCTAATCCTACCGTTCCCTACTTTCTTACCGAAGAAGTAACAAGGGAGTCCAAGCACCTGGAAGATAAAATAATAATAATAATACATGTAATAATAATAATAATAATAATAATAATAATAATAATAATAATAATAAATAAATAAATAAATAAATAAATAAATAATAATAATGACGCTAATAATAAATGTAGCCGAGAGTCCCGACTTCGGCTACGACATGAGAACACGGCCCAACCGGAACTGTTAATTTAAGCACAGGCTGTGAAGTCCGTAGGCCTTGCCTCAATTACATACTATACATAGAAGGTCCTCCACTCGTTCAACGTCCGGTTTACGACTGACCCACAAAAAACGACTTTCCTATCTTTTGTGCCCACTTAAACCTCAAAAGAAGGGGCCAGACGAATCACAAACACTCATAGCAACACATTCGTTACACTTTCAACGATGTCGGCTCCAAATTAACTGCGAATTTGGTCAAAAACGCAGTCACAACAAGCTGGTTCGAATTTGGACACCACGCCGCTAGTCGATCCTAATATATATAGCAATTGCTTTAATATATTTCATTGGTCGCCTAAAAATACGCGCTATTAGGCCTAATGAAGGGCAGACCACTCTAGCGATATAAACAAAAGATCGTTGGCGACTTTCGAATTCGTTAAAAGGTTTTAAAGTTTTAGAGTAGTCATTATTTATTACAATGAAAGGTCGTAAAGGAACTGCTATGTATTGGGATCGACTAGTGGCGTGGTGTCCAAATTCGAACCAGCTTATGTGACTGCGTTTTTGACCAAATTCGCAGTGAATTTGGAGCCGACATCGTTGGAAGTGTAACGAATGTGTTGCTATGAGTGTTTGCGATTCGTCTGGCCCCTCCGTTTGAGTTTGAAGTGGGCACAAAAGGTAGGAAAGGTGTTTTGGGGGGGTCAGTCGTAAACCGGACGTTGAACGAGTGGAGGACCTTCTATGTATAGTATGTAATTGAGGCGAGGCCTACGGACTTCACAGCCTGTGATTTAATTTAGCCCTCCACGGGCGCATTAACCTAGAAGAAAACGGCAAACTCTTATATAACGCTTACAAGCTGTTCGCTGTAGCAGACGCTACTAGAGAACAATAGATCTGTTACTCTCCGAGCGTTAGTATTTATGTATTAATTCATTATTTGTGTTGCTGTTGTTATTTATAAAGATGTGTATTACTATTATTAATTATAATTACCAGTCTACGCATGTGGATGAACACCCCACCCCTCCCCCCCCACACCCCACCCCTCCGTATGGGTGCCAGGGGTTTCAGTATAAGTAGTACCCCGCTTTCTGGAAATTTAGTGCTTTACATTCCCACTGTCGCTGTCTTTCTCCTTTGTTCTTTCTCATTCCTACTCTGTTTTATCAATCTACTATACTATCTTCTTCTGCGCTAGACCAGTCACCTACCATTTTTCGTGAAAACTCTTCCGGGACAAAACTCATTTGTGTGTGAGGTCTGTTGGATCAGCTTGGGAATATTGGACGCTTTCTGCCAGGTGGTCACTGGTGCTTCCTATGATGTTATTAGATCTATTTGGAAATGTAGGCATTTTATATGTATGTGTTTTGTTGATATTTTATAATTATGTTTCTATTCTATTTTGTTTTTGTAAACGGGGGTTCGATAAATTAGAGTATAGCCTCAGCGTCCCCTGCGTTGGCTGTCTTTATTGTAAAGTGACCGGCTGGTGGAGTGCTTTCAGTGTTACCACTAGGGTTGTTTCGGCAGATCTTTTATGCGGATCAGGGGCGAGTTCTCTTTCAGCGAAGTTGTGGTCTTGATTTTGTGGTCCTCATTCGGCTCTTTGCAATCCGCTGGACCCTGTAATCAATGAATAACTAACTAATGTGTATGAACTCATGTTTCTGAACTTTTGTAACGCCGCTGTGCTGTAGGACTATGGAACAATGATCGATAATTATCCTAATTATGTTCAACGATTTACGGGTTTTCTTTTTCTGCTTCACTTTTTATTTTATTTTATTTATTTACTTCTTTTTTTTTTTTTTTGGCACCATTTTGATCACTACTGCAAACGCACTTTAAAAAGAAAAAAAAATTGCCATGCTATAGTGGCAGGGATATTAACAGATCATCATCATCGTCGTCATCATCATCGTCGTCGTCATCATCGTCGTCGTCACCATCATCAGCATCATCATCGTTGTCACCATCTTATCGTCGTCATCAACTTCACCATTGAACCCCCATCATTATCAGTAGCATCACTCCACCACCACCATTATAACCATCCTCATCATAATCATCATCGTCGCCGTCATCATCATCATCATCATCATCATCATCATCACGCATAGATGTAAATTACCTTGAACTGGTATTTGACCTCGACGGCGGAGAAATAGCCTTTCACTGCATCAACTGGTTCTTTGGAGCAGAAGTCATAAAGGATATACTCAGGGTGTCCCAACCCCAACATCGGGATGATGGCCAAGGCAAGCAGGGAAAGCACAGGTTGTGCCATCTTGATTTCTGCAAGTCGCGATTAAAACAATCTTTATATTTTTATTGCATTTAAGCTGTCATATTAGACATACACAATAAATGCACTACTAACAACAATAACACTAACGTTATGTTGTTTTATTAACGTCTTCTTCATCGAGATGATAAGACGTACGCACGCATTCACGCGCATTTACACCAGATACATACATCCATACATCCATACATATAAAATACATAATTATATAAACTGAGCAACTGGAGAATAAATCAAGGCTTTTGCTAATCTAATGCTTATATCAAAGCTTATGTTATCAATGGAATCGATGATAGAAACATCAGTTGGCAAAAATGGAAGCATATTACTGCATTGAAGTAATACATGTTTCAAAGAAATGGATTTACCACATATACATTTTACATTTTTACAATATTTTGTTTTAATTTTGTTTTATATTATTCTATGTGCCATGCTTAAAACTGATCTAGCAATTCCACAAGGTTTATTATAGTTGCAATTAAGGTTAATGTCTTTTACAAATGTATTTTCTATAGAGTTTTGAATTTCTTTAGAAAACAACGGTATTTTTATTGTTTGAGAATTAATATTTGAAGCACCAAGTTTTGCTGCCCGATCAGCCCAATCATTATAAAGGAAACCACTATGTGAGGGAATCCAGACAAAATTCACCTGAGTGCCATTAGTTATCAAACTGTGAATAATATTTTTAATTTCCAAAATAATTTCTTTTCTTTTACCATTATTATCTGAATTCAATGCTTGTAAAACTGAATACTAAAACACAATAAAACACAAAATGACCAGTACTAATCATCAAAGTAACAGTTTTAAAACTTTCCTGAATGCATTGGTTCGTTCGTCAAATGCGTGGCCTAAATACAGTATACTTACCAGTTATTGATGACGAAGTCTTCCAAACCACGCCGACACCTCAGTGACGTCGTGGAATAGGACTTTATAGTTTTAATGTTGGAGTTTCACCGAAGCTTGGTTTTGGGAACTTTGCTGGACTATTTATCCTAAAGCTTGACGCATCCAGATCACTCAGGTTTAGTAACAAATAGTCAACGTATTAATCCAGATGATAAGTGCCAGTTGAGACGACCACTGCAGAAGTAGAAGTCGGTTAAATGCGACTGTTCTTTGAGCATCAATACAGCACTTAGGCTGAAATAACAGAATAATGGCAAGTGGAAAATAATGCATTTCATTTATCCACTCCTAATTTTATGTTTCCCGAAAATATCTGGAAATGCATTGAAATAGTCGGGAATCAGAACGAGCCAAATTTCTGTCTCTCGGTCGGTCATCGTTCGGTCGGTCGAAGCACTGCTCGCCATGTCAAGAACCTCCTATCCTATCCTATCCTGTCCCATAACCCGAAGGTCGTAGGGGCACCACAGATGATCGTTTAACCAGCATACTCCATCTTTCTCTGTCCTCAGCAGCCCTCATGGCTTCGCTCAGTGTCAAACCAGTCCATTCTCGAATGTTGTCCTCCCACCTCTTTTTCGGTCTCCCCCTTCTTCTACCTCCTTGCACTGTGCCTTGCAGAATGGTCTTTGCAAGGCCTGATGATCTGGTGACGTGGCCATACCATCGGAGTTTCCGTTTCTTAACCACTGTGAGCAGGTCATCGTGTTGTCCAATGGCTTGTGTGATGGTCTGTCGGACTTCGTCGTTGGTGATGTGTTGGGTATAGGAAATGCACAGAAGTCTTCTGTAGCACCTCATCTCCATGCTTTGTATTCTTCGTTGGAGATCTGCTGTGAGGGTCCATGCTTCGCAAGCATATAGGAAGATGGAGATGACCAGAGAGCGCAGCAGTCTTACTTTGGAATGTAGACTGATGGTTCTGTCTTTCCAAATGGGCTTCAACCTTGTCAGGGCAGCAGTTGTTTGTGCGATCCTGGAGAGGACTTCCTGTCGAGACCCATTGTCTGACACAATGGCTCCTAAATATTTGAAGCTGTGCACTGTGTTGAGGGATTGGCCTTGTACTTTGATGTCCGTGTTGATGCCATTGGTGTTGTTGGTCATCATTTTGGTCTTCTCTGCACTTATTTCCATTCCATAAGCTCTGGGGGTGGTGTCAAGCCTCTGTACAAGCTGTTCAAGTTCTTGTTCCTCTCCAGCCAATCCATCAATATCATCCGCAAAACGAAGATTGGAGATTGCTCTGCCCCCTATGCTGACTGTGCCTTCGTGATCTGCAAGAGCATCTGACATGATGCGCTCTAGGAAGATGTTGAAGAGTGTTGGAGAGAGTAGGCATCCTTGACGCACACCGATTGTTGTTCTGAACAAGAACCACTTGACCAAATTCCTAAAAAGAAATTACCTAGGTTTGTGACCAGCTTCGAATCACATTTTGCACTAATGCAAACGTCAAGGTTGCTGAGTCATGTTGTTGCTAAACACGTTGTGTGGTATACTTCAAAAACGGTTGAATGTCTATTACTGAGCCGTGGAAATTTGGCTGTTGGGGAGAGAGCCGTTTGAGACCTCTCTTTTTTCTGAGACAGCTTAATGAGGGCGGTGCCCATTTGCTCTCCATCGCTGCTTTACTTTCCCAGGTTCTAAAGAGGGCCAGGTACTCATTCATTGGTATGTATATTGGAGTAGGTCTATGTTGTGTGTTTTGTTTCATTATTGTTATTTGATGGTAGTTCAATGGTTGCTTTCCAAGCATGGTCACCTATCCAAGTTACTAACGGGTTCCGACGTTGCTTCGGGAAACATTATCTAGCGTTGAAGACGAGTTGTACTTGTGGAAATACTGATTTAGAATGTTTGTAAGATAATATATATGTGTTTGTCGTATTTTGTATTATAAGAGGGTGTGACAGATAATTGGAGTCAGAGTTAGTTGTATTAGAAGAGAGAGAACGGGAGAACGCGCACATGCAGAACAGACATTCACATCACTAAACAAATACCTTGTTTCTGAGAGTGAGAGACTAGATAAGATAGTTAGTGATTCTTTCGTCTTTCTGTTTTATTTATCCATTCACTTAGATATAGGTATAGTTAGACCAAAGAGGAGCTTTCGTTACAGTGCAACGGCACCCCTCCTTCACCACTCAGTTTTGCTTTAAAATTCACTTTGTCTTAAATTGCGTCTAATTATTATGACTGCTGTCACACTTTGTGAACTGGAGTGAAACGGCCACCATCATGATGCGCAGGTATAAAAGTACGCTGTTGCCGTGCAGAATACACAGAGCAATAACGATAAAACAGACTTCTCCAGATAGGTATGTTGTGGTCTGCCTTGTTTAAAGGTAAGTGTTGGCACGTCAATACACCCTCTCACAAACACTCACTCAAACATTACTCTTATGGCTCTGGAGACACTAAATGGGCGAACGTATGTGACTTAGGTACGAGACCATTGAGGTCACCGAGGGTTTTCTCCGGGCACTCCGGTTTCCTCCCTCCCTTCAATAATGGTACAAGACGTACAAGACGCAGTCAATATAAAAAATTTCAAAAATAAAAATTCGATTTTATTTCCGTCTTCTAATAGCGATCTCCCTGCCTTTACACCACCTGTTTGAGTGATGGATGTGTTATTTGGTGTGTGTGAGGGTGGATGAGACAAGTGAGCGTGTATGTTGGTATAGATCGCCGCGCTTTGAGCCTGATTGATTTGGGGAAAAGAGCGTATATAGCATCCTGTATTATTATTATTATTTGAACATGACCCTGTGAAATAGAGTTGGTGATTTGCTTGGTATAGGAACGGAACGGAAAACGATGCTTAACGTCCTATTGCATGAGCGTTAAGGACGATCACCACGTCGCCACCCTGACAACAATGAACATCATCATCATATCAAAAATGAGATAGCACCTCATCTCCATGCTTCGTTGTAGGTCTGCTGTGAGGACCCATGTTTGGCAAGAGTAAAGGAAGATGGAGATGACCTTACCTTGGAGTGCAGACTGGTGGTCCTTGTTAGCCCTGTGGCCCCGAATAGAATAGACCTAACATTTCCCGGCATCTCGTAAGAGGAGACTAACAAGGGCGATTTCAGCACGGCATCACTGTGTGAAAGTCTTCTACAGAGAAGTCACCGGCCAGGACAGAAGAACCTCATATTACTTACTATAGGATCAAAGACCACGTACTCGGGGCCAAGGCGATCCACAATGCAATCGTGAATTTCGGTTGTGGTCTGTGGCGGACGGAAAGGCTCATTCACTCTATCTAAAGACAGATTAAAAGTATCGATACTTTCCGAAAGATCGATACTTTACGGTACTATACTTTCGCATCGGGCAGTCTCAAAGAGCATTTTAAATGAGGCGGACGTACGGGAAAAGTCATTCACTCGATGCAAAGACTTTTACCCAAATAAGGTAAGGGTAAAAGTATCGATACTTTCCGAAGGGGATCGTACAGTTTCAACGAGAAGCTTGAACGCGCACTTCCGACTTTAGCCGACTACTGTGACTGTAAGTCGTACAAAAGGGGAATCAGAATTTTCACGGAGACCGTCCGGTCAAGAATGACTGAGCAGGAAATGCTAATTATCGATGAGAGAAAGAGGAGTTGGAACGGTCTCTACTACAAGGTCTAGCTAAAACGTAAATGTCAACAAATCTAATTTAAGGGTTTGTGTTGTAGTTCATGCATTTTTCCCCTGGAAGGTTTTGGGTTCATGCATTTTTCGGTTCCAAGTTTTGCCATCACCACTTCGGGATAGCTCGGAAGTGCGCGTTCAAACTGCTCGTACCTTATTAGGGCAAAATACATGCTTTGCATCGAGTGAATGCCAGCCCCGCCAGGTCTTTTTTGCCAAAAAACACAACATGATATTAATAAGGATAGCACAAACAACTGCTGCCCTGACAAGGTTGAAGCCCATAGCCTTCATAAATTTAGTACTATCTGAAGTTGATGCACATTTGATTACAAGCTGGTGTTGTAGCGATACTAGTCTACCATAAACTAAATGCGTTCTGTCTCTCAAATACCTAGTTACCAGCGTTTGAAGTAACTTTTAACTTCCAGCAGATGGCGCCACAGATCGAGCGGCTACTGTTACGTATGAATATTTTGATCGTGTGCACCTGTTTATATTAGCTAACTTAATGCAGATTATATTTGACTCCTAGAACGAAATAAGCGTGCGTGCAAGTTCTCTGTTGACTACCACACCCACAAACGTACAGACTCTTTCCAATACAGGCAAACACCAACACCAAAATATACGTTATGTAACAGCAGAAATATTGACGACAAACATGTAGGAAATTAGCTTAGCGAAACAGAGATACCATCGAACGAAACTGGACATTAATACAACAGTTAGCTAACAAGCAGCACACACATGGCAAATTAACTTCCTTGAAACAGTCACACCGCCGATACTACCGATACCATCTAACAGACGGAGCGACCAAGAAGTTTAAATAGCATACTTTAGTCAAAAACTAATCATAACGTTGTCTTCGGTAAATAACTTACTCCACGATGACCATAGTCAATGAGACACTAAGTAGCTCACTCCAGCCAAAAGTTACCAAGATGATGTCATCAGTACTTGGGCAGGCTCAGCTTATCGTTATTACATCTATTCTCCACTCTATCCCTGAACTCCACTTGAAAGATAATTATGCGTGTCCAGTGACAAGAGAGAGGGGGAGGAACTATTCAAATTAGAACCATAATTCTGTAGATGCGAGAGTAAAGAAAACGAGAGCTAAAAACGATTGGTCAGAAGACTACTAGGGACTTTTGCATACCCTTGGGGACCAAAAATCAGCTAGTCAGTCGCAAAAGAACTGTTAAGGTGTGAGGGTCGACCAAAGGAACAAACTGCAGTGTTCGTCTATCTCCATCTCATCAAGAGAGTGCTAGAGACGTAAAAGACGATTTCACGAGTCCCAGAGTCCACAAGTAAGATAACACTAATAGTTTTGATATGTGTATGTTTATTGTATATTGATTGCCATGTATTAATTAATATGTTCTTGATATATATATAGTTAGTTACAGAAACAGATTATTGTTTCTGAGACAGTATGCATGTGGTGATGTATCTTAGCCTTAAGATTCGAATTGAATTGTGCATATGGGAACCCTGCAGGTGTCTGATGCTATGGACACTTTGCAGAGGAGACCGCACACTTATAGCTAACGAGAATACTGTAGCCAGAGCTCCGACTTTTACAGGTCGGACCTGGGATCATGTTTGTGGAGACGAACGCCTGACCGTCGCTCCCGTGGTACCAAAGGAGAACAATCCAGAGTCTACCTGGCCACGTCCGAACCCCACAACTTCAAGAGCGACCCGACTTACCTTAGCTAAGTCACCCACAAAAACTGAGTCATACCCTCGAGAAACTAGAACCTTTGAAACTTACGAACAGTGAAAATCGTAACCACAGGTAGCAAATGACGAAAGAAACCTGTTAAAACATTTTCCCAGCACTTGGAACTATATTACTTATTAATTTACCGATTAATGCAGAAATGTTAAAGTTTGTGTTGAATATATAAAAAGTAAAATTACATACATACGACTGGTGTCATTCTATTTGTATTGTTGTGTAGTTATTAGTTTTCTTCTCTTGAGACATAACAATCTAGTCTTTTGATTAGTCATCACCGGTTCTCAAGTTGAGCCAAATGATACTAAAATTCCCGAGAACAAATATAAATTTTATGTGACCAAAGTACCGTGATCTGTCTCTCACACCACTTTAGGACTTCTGGTAAAAGAACGATCGATAGTGGTAGCGCATCGCCCATCTATCAATAAGTCTTACCCCCTAGTAAGATAAACGTATCTTCCCCAGAATATCATCACATATGGGGGCTCGTCCAGGATAATAAAATTTAGTATCTATATCTTGAGTAACTAAAGATAATAGCGAATAGAAAACATTATCTCACTTAGGATTCGGAACAGTGGTCTAGTACAAAATCCGAGAGTTGACTCAGTTGCATTGGGAAAAAACATTTTCTTGATTTTTTGAATTGCATGATTGTATTGATTGTTGTATGCACATGTATGTATTGATTGATGTAAGATAATTGTGTCTTATGCATTGATTGAAAATTGTTGTGGATTGCTGGTAACATCTCACATAGGGATATTTGATTGTACTTGTGTTAAACTAGATTGACTAATAGTGATTAGATTGTCTTGCTTTTGGACTCTGGAAATCTAGAAATCTATCATGGCCGACTTCATCAAGGTCCGAAGAGAATTAAGAGAAGAGGGGATAGCACTAGGTCTAACAAGGCAAGATTTAATCACGTATGTAACCTCAGAATGGGATAAATTGGAAAAAACCCGTGCTGAAGAGGCAGAGAGAGCACGCTCGGCAGCAGAAAAGTTAAAAGGCATGGAATTAGATATGGCAGAACGGCTAAAAAAGTTGGACATTGAAGCCAGGGAAAAAGAAAGGGACCAGTTGATAGCAGCTCGGGCAACTGACCCGAATATTAGCCTACTGTCAAACTCATCTGACAACCCTCCCCAACCTCCGTCCATCACTCCAGGCATGAATTTTTTTCTAAGTCCATTTGACGAGAAAGTTGATAGGATAGATGCATATCTTGATCGGTTTGAGCGCTTAGCACAGGAATTCGAACTTGACTATAACAAATGGAATATTAAATTAGCTCAAGGATTGAGAGGCACAGCCTATGACTTGTACGCGAAATTGCCCACGGGACAAAGTAACGATTACGCAGCTCTCAAGAAAGCACTCTTGATTTGGTTCGAGTTGACCTCCGAAACCTACCGGAAAAAATTGCGCAACTCGCGAAGAGAAAAAGGTGAAACTCACAGTCAGTTTGTAGACCGATTGGAAACGTACTTGCGTAAATGGTTAGCCTTATCCAACCTAGAAGAAACATTCGCCGATCTAGCAGAACTAATCCTTAGTGAACAGTTACGCGAATCGATGACGCCAGAAACTAGGATGTTCACCGCGGAACAAGGTGCCGAGACCTTAGCTGATCTAATCAAACTAGCGGACCGTTACACCACCGCACATGAAAATGAAGCAAAACGCAATGTAACAGATAAACCCAGCCGAGATGGACACAACCAGAAACTCCACCCTCAACAAACACAGCAGTCTAATCAGAATCAGCAGAATTCGGATAACAAGAAAACCCAAAACTCGGTGAAACCGCCCGGTCAAGGTCAAAACCCCCGGAAATATTGTTCTAACTGCAAAAGAACTAACCATAACACCGTTGATTGCCGTAGAACAGCGAATCAAACGCACACAGTGGCTGTAAGTCAAACTAGTACCGTCGAACTGGAGACTTCAGATAAGTCTCGCCCCCCAGTCAGTGAAACAGTTGAAGTGAACGGAAAAACCGCGTCATGTCTATACGACACCGGGTTATCGTACGATGCAATCGTCAGTCGAACTCTTGTAGTGGCTGAAGACATCACCGACGAGACCGTCACTTTGCAAGGCCCTGATCGATCCATACCCGCCTCCACCTTACCAATCGCGATAGTCCATGTAGACTCCCGATATGTGTCAGGAAAAGTAAAAGCGGCAGTAATGGATGCACCTTTGTATGACATCATACTAGGGTGTAAATATGTGTATTTAGGGACGCCGATTGCGCCTCAAGTGGTTACATCAGTCCAAACTAGAACACAGATCAGACAGGACGCTGCAGATAATCTCCCTGCTAATCCGGCACCAGCCGAGATGAGGGCAGATCAACTAGCTGACCCCACATTAGCTAAATGCTACAAAAAACTCCCTCAGGCGCATAACCCACCTAAGAAAGGAGAGTTCTTTGAGAAAAACGGACTACTGTACAGACAAACAGACCACGACCACTCTCAATTAGTTGTCCCTGCCAAACATAGACCACAGGTACTAGAGGTAGGACACGCCATTGCATTTAGCGGGCACATGGGCGTAAATGCAACAATTCAGAGAATTACCGCTCACTATCATTGGCCGGGAATAACAGGAGACATTACGCGCTTTGTCCGCTCCTGCCCCCAGTGCCAGAAGATAGACCAACCAGAGATAGGAGTCCCAGCAACGCTAGGCGAAACGCCCGTAACCGGTACCCCATCCCACAGAGTAGCAGTAGAGATCGTAGGCCCACTGCCGCTCACAGAAAAGCGCAAACCCCTAAGGGACGCCGCAACATCCACCGATCATTTAATGGCTTTGTCTATAGCAGAAGAAGTCGAAGCAACAGAGGACTTAGCTATCGAGTATCCGCTGAAAAGTAGCGAGACCTACAGAGACGTAGCTATCAACCCAAAACTATCGACAGACAGACAAAGACAGATAATGGAGATAGTTGCACAACACCAAGCAGTGTTGACGGACATACCTGGACAGACACCGTTAGTTGAAGTGACAATGACCTTGACTGACACTACCCCTGTCCGAGTAAAACCGTACCCTATCCCTCTTGCCAAACAAACCGCTGTCAAGCAGGAGATAGCCACCCTATTAGAGGCAGGAATAATTTCCCCCTCAACCTCCCCATACAGCGCTGGAATAGTCCTCTTACGTAAACCGAGCGGAGAACACCGTCTATGCATTGACTACCGGCGACTGAATGCCGTGACGGAATTCCAAGCCGAACCGCTACCAGACACAGCACAACTGTTCGCGAAATTGCATAACGCAAAATACTTCTCGCGAATAGACCTAAGCAAAGGGTACTATCAGATACCGGTGCCAGAGCACCTAAGACCGTATCTAGCCTTCAGTACAGCTGACGGCCACTATGAGTTCAATGTCTTACCGTTTGGACTTAACAACGCACCAAGCATTTTCTCACGCATGATGAAACAACTTCTCGCGCCCATTCAAGAAGAAGAACTCCATCACTTTATGGATGATATCTTAATCGCGACCCACGCCTGGGATGACCACTTAAGACTTCTCTCTACCGTTCTTCAGCGACTTAGGGAAACCGGACTAACAGCCCGACCGACAAAGTGCCTGCTAGGATACGAAGAAATAGAATTTCTCGGTCACACACTCAGACACGGCAGTCTTCTTTCGGAAGACAAGAACATCGCGAAAATGAACAAGGCACCGCGCCCGATAAACAAGAAGGATGTGCAATCGTTTCTAGGCCTATGTGGCTACTACCAGAAATTCGTTGCAAACTTCAATTCCATCGCCGCGCCATTGTCTGATCTAACCAAGAAGAAAGCGCCCGAGAAAGTAGAATGGAATGCCGAGTGCGAAGATGCGTTCCAAACCCTGAAAGCTAGACTCACCTCACAACCCATCCTGAAGTTGCCCGATGCAACCCAACCATTCGTGTTGCGCACAGACGCGAGTAATCAAGGTTTAGGAGCAACCCTACTACAATCTGACCCCAATGACCCTACACTTCTCCTGCCAGTCGCGTATGCCAGCCGGAAATTAAACAAAGCTGAACACAATTACGCAACAGTAGAAAAAGAATGTTTGGCATTGGTCTGGGCCATCCAGAAATTCCAGATGTATTTGTATGGCGCTCATTTCAAGGTGCAGTGCGACCACCAACCCTTAACCTTCCTTGCGTCATCGCAGAAACTCAATGCCAGACTCATGCGTTGGTCACTCTTGCTACAGCCCTACTCATTTCATGTAGAATACATACCCGGAAAGAGTAACCACGGAGCTGACTACCTCAGCAGATACCCCGTGCCCACTGTAGACAAACCTAACCTTGCTTCCAACCCCTCACAGTTGCGGGTGGATGCACCCAGCTTTGTACCCCAGTGACCTCTTCCCCAGTACTCTATGTAAATAATGCATGTACATATTTGCGCCACCATTTCAGTACCAATTCTTACCCACGTGTAAGAATAGTTTTTTGGGGGGCCTATGTAACAGCAGAAATATTGACGACAAACATGTAGGAAATTAGCTTAGCGAAATAGAGATACCATCGAACGAAACTGGACATTAATACAACAGTTAGCTAACAAGCAGCACACACATGGCAAATTAACTTCCTTGAAACAGTCACACCGCCGATACTACCGATACCATCTAACAGACGGAGCGACCAAGAAGTTTAAATAGCATACTTTAGTCAAAAACTAATCATAACGTTGTCTTCGGTAAATAACTTACTCCACGATGACCATAGTCAATGAGACACTAAGTAGCTCACTCCAGCCAAAAGTTACCAAGATGATGTCATCAGTACTTGGGCAGGCTCAGCTTATCGTTATTACATCTATTCTCCACTCTATCCCTGAACTCCACTTGAAAGATAATTATGCGTGTCCAGTGACAAGAGAGAGGGGGAGGAACTATTCAAATTAGAACCATAATTCTGTAGATGCGAGAGTAAAGAAAACGAGAGCTAAAAACGATTGGTCAGAAGACTACTAGGGACTTTTGCATACCCTTGGGGACCAAAAATCAGCTAGTCAGTCGCAAAAGAACTGTTAAGCTGTGAGGGTCGACCAAAGGAACAAACTGCAGTGTTCGTCTATCTCCATCTCATCAAGAGAGTGCTAGAGACGTAAAAGACGATTTCACGAGTCCCAGAGTCCACAAGTAAGATAACACTAATAGTTTTGATATGTGTATGTTTATTGTATATTGATTGCCATGTATTAATAATATGTTCTTGATATATATATAGTTACAGAAACAGATTATTGTTTCTGAGACAGTATGCATGTGGTGATGTATCTTAGCCTTAAGATTCGAATTGAATTGTGCATATGGGAACCCTGCAGGTGTCTGATGCTATGGACACTTTGCAGAGGAGACCGCACACTTATAGCTAACGAGAATACTGTAGCCAGAGCTCCGACTTTTACAGGTCGGACCTGGGATCATGTTTGTGGAGACGAACGCCTGACCGTCGCTCCCGTGGTACCAAAGGAGAACAATCCAGAGTCTACCTGGCCACGTCCGAACCCCACAACTTCAAGAGCGACCCGACTTACCTTAGCTAAGTCACCCACAAAAACTAAGTCATACCCTCGAGAAACTAGAACCTTTGAAACTTACGAACAGTGAAAATCGTAACCGCAGGTAGCAAATGATGAAAGAAACCTGTTAAAACATTTTCCCAGCACTTGGAACTATATTACTTATTAATTTACCGATTAATGCAGAAATGTTAAAGTTTGTGTTGAATATATAAAAAGTGAAATTACATTCATACGACTGGTGTCATTCTATTTGTATTGTTGTGTAGTTATTAGTTTTCTTCTCTTGAGACATAACAATCTAGTCTTTTGATTAGTCATCACCGGTTCTCAAGTTGAGCCAAATGATACTAAAATTCCCGAGAACAAATATAAATTTTATGTGACCAAAGTACCGTGATCTGTCTCTCACACCACTTTAGGACTTCTGGTAAAAGAACGATCGATAGTGGTAGCGCATCGCCCATCTATCAATAAGTCTTACCCCCTAGTAAGATAAACGTATCTTCCCCAGAATATCATCACACGTTCCATGTTCTCTAACTTTATCCAAACAAACAACAATATTTTATAGCAAGCCTTCACTCCAATTCTTTCATACAGAGATTCTAACACAGCTAACCCTAACACATGTCTCTCTCAACACCAGCTTCACACAAGCTTGAAGAAGTCAAACCTGAATGCTCGAGATGGATAAACGAAGACCGGCAATCGCTTCCGAGGCCAATACAAATACGCAAAACAACAGTACCTTGTAAGATGCGAGAGGCAGTGTTTCACACAAGCTGGCAACAAGATGCCAGTGACGATGCGGCCAGAGATGTGTGCAAATGCTGTCGTCGACAGGTGGAGGAGCGCTTTTTAGCCCCAGTCCACCCGACCTTGAAATCGTAAGTCTTTGGTCAGCAACGGTATATGGCTGACCCGATCCGATGCCTCACAGATCGCTTTGTCCCCGTTGTACGAGTCACTGCCGTGTCCAGGCGTATGGAGCCACGCTCGCTTCCAGTTAGGCAGCTACACAATAAATATACGCAAACGTCAACTCTCTGACCTTTATAATTTCATTATTCTTCTTTTGTTTTAACCTTGCTGACCTCCCTTTGTTTATTCACTTTTCCACTTCCGTTCTATATGTGATCGTTTCTTCCTTCCACCACGATGTTATCCGTAACTCATAGGTAATAACTTCATGAATGAAAATTACTATCAAACATGCTCACGCCTTTCATTCATATTTCAATATCTACTACTCTATACTATAGCCCCATATAATTACCAATACTATCACATCAATGAAAAATATATTCCATCCTAGTGGACAACAGCTCACCACCTTTCAATACAACAAATGCAATACAAAAATATACTTATCCGACATTTCACAATCATGAAAAACATTATAAATACCTGTAATCTCTACAGCACACAATTTCTTCTTTCAGAGAGAAAGTCCACAAACCAATTCACCGTGATAGGTTTCAATGCTTTCTACCTCTTTTAGTTTTCACAGTTAACTTTTTCCTTTTCTTTCTTTTTTAAATCTTTTTCCTTTTCCCTGGCCTACCACATACAAGACCGCACAGCCTGACACACTCACATTGCCCTTACTACGACCTATTCCTTATCCTATTGGCTGAAGAATTTTAGCCAATCAAAAATACCATACAATATTCAAATTAAAAAAAAAAAGGAAAAATCCCGTTCTCTACAGCTACATTGGAAACACAGGCGCTTGTATCTGGACACGCGAGCGCCTATGCCTGTGACGCGTCAAAGGGAGAGCATCACAGGCATAGGCGCTCGCGTGTCCAGATACAAGCGCCTGTGATTTGAAAGGTCAAAATGAGAGCCGTGGCAGTATGATCACTCTCCTTTGAACTTGCTTATTAGTCAGTGTCCATAATTGTGTTTATTATTCATTATACATGCTAGATAGCCTATATTTTATAGGAGCTCAGAGCGTAAAAAGTGCTAACTTTGCGTGCAGGAGATCTTCGGTTCGATTCTCCATTATGACGGGAGATATTCCTCACAGGATATTGACCTTCTGTAGTTACTCTTTATAGGGGGGTTGCATTTTCATCTGCGCCACGCATGTAGATCTACACAATCGCACCGAGGTACAAAGCACGCGCGCGCTTACACACCCACCATCACACAATGATCGAGCGCGCACCCACGCAAGAATGCATCCACACACAGACACACACATTCATACATGCGCAAACAGCAGCGTTTCAGGCACGTGGTGTTTTGTTACAAACTAGCTAAGTAATAAACGTGAATGACAATAGTTAATTTTAATTTTACGTAACACGTTTCATCAAAGTTGTGTTTACGTCAAAGTTCCTACATCTAGATTATCTACTATCTTGTTAATTTGGCTTGGGCTTTTTGTAATTATTCAATTATCACATTGGAATAAACTGGATAATGCCCTGTCTTAACTGGAAGGTTAGTGGAAGGTTTGGAGGAGGGGGAGGGGGAGGGGTTCAAAAACCTTTTTCCGAGGATCTCAGATCTCGAACACTGAACATTTGTTTGTCCAAAAGGTTCAGCAACCAGGCTCGGAATATGAGAACCTCGAAAAAAAGGTGTTTTGAACCTCCCAGAACCGCGATCCACGAACCTTCCAGTTAATACAGGTCATTAGCAAAGCTTAATAATGAGTAAGATCTTTTTGTAGCGGTTATTTGATTACACACATTTTTGTACCCTTGGGCACGATCAGAAGTAATTTGTATTATACAGATCTACACACATCGTCTTTTTTTTTTTATTCCATGACCAAGTACCTGTACGATGACGTCACTACGATTTGACGTCATAGCTCCATTGTGCATCATCCTAGCCATGATGGCTCCCTTGGCCAGGTAGGGCAGTGCTGGCGAGGCACCGGAGACAGTTTTCTCGGTGGTCAGAAACTGAGCTAGACGTCCTCAGGTTTAGCCTGCTTGCTGGGAAATCTCTACCACCTGGTCGTCACCTTTAACCTCATGCAAACAGGGAGACTTTTGATTGGAGCATTGCTAGGTATTCTGATATTCCCGTCTATAAATGATGGTCTGCCGAGTCAGCCGTATAATTGATTGATTGTTTTAACCGTTCTTTTATAGCGCATTTCCAGCTCAAGAATTGCTCAAGGCGCTGGCCGATACATTCGTGCCTTCCGAGGCGCCCTCCTGCAGCCTTCGGGCGCATCGTCTGACGCTTTACGTTTGCTGTAATCAAATCGCAATGCGGCTTTGGACTTTCAGATGTTGTACTAAATAACTGCACTTCCATGCCAGAATCAAGAGGTCAACCAAGCAAGCATCTCTAAAGAGTGCGATCCTGGTCCAACAGGCGAAAATGGAGAAAATGGAGAAGAAGATGCCGATGCGGCTTACACGACCCCACAAGACTCCGCTTGGGCCCTTGGCTCTGATGCTGCGGAAACGCGGCACCATTTATGAGAAGATGCGCCAAGAGGCGTACGGTGCATTGAGCCCCACTCCCACCGGTGGTCGCAAGTAAGTGAAAGAGAAAGATCTATTGTTGAAAATCTCATGCACTGCCTAAATAGCCATTCAACATTTGGAAAGGAGTTGGCGGTATAAATATGGAAATAAATCATACCGTAGGAACAAGGAGTTGTTGTTTTATAACCTGAAGCTGGATTCCCGTTTCAAACGTCCCCTTTGACGGAAACGGGTTCACTCTAAAATAAATAAATAAATAAATAAATAAATTATATATATATATATATATATATATATATATATATATATATATATATATATATATATATATATATATATATATATATATATATATAGATAGATAGATAGATAGATAGATAGATAGATAGATAGATAGATAGATAGATAGATAGATAGATAGATATCGTTTTTACATTCATTGTTATTTCATTAAACAGTGATAAGGCTGGTGGGCCATAGAACCTCACGCCTCACGCCTCACGTCTCACGCCTCACGCGTGAAGATAAAAATGAACAGACATGGTATCTCTTGGCGTGGGCCATACAACGTCACACACGCCACATGCGTCGCGTCACGCCTCACGCTACACGTGTGGAGAGAAAAGTGAGCATGCCCACTTTTTTCGATGCGTGTAGTCACGTTCTAGCTTACCAAAGTGGTCAGACACGAGAAATTAGATCTAAATGGATGACTTTAGAGTAAATTTAATCGAGTTGGTCCGGGCAAGGCCTCTGCTCTGGGACCCACATGTTCCGGATTACAAAGATAAAGACCAGAGAGCACAAGTTTGGGAGGAGTTGAAAAAACTTGTGAATGCACCCAAAGGTAACTTTTATACGATTAATTTATTTATTTACTGTAATTCATAGCACAGTCAACGAAAAGGTGGCAGACTTATCTCAGGGCTTGTACACATGTATCCAATTTTCTAGATCTAATCTCATCTTCTCAAAAAGTCACAGACCACAAATATTGTGTGTGATCAGTTGAGGAAACACAAAACTGACGCATAAAACGTGAAGCGTGTAGCGTGTGGCATGAAGTCCTATGGCCAAGAGCATGAGACGTGAGGCGTGAGACGTGAGGTGTGAGGCGTGAGGTTCTATGGCCCAGCAGCCTATAGTGGGCTTTCGTTGTTCACACCAACCGCTACAGTTTGAATTTTTCATTTCGGTCCTGACAGGGAGTGATTTCCCCTGTTTTACGGTACATCGAATCATAGCCGTGTGGACTTTGGCCCTATTTCTGAATGAACCACGCGGCTTGTAGAATGCGTTTTTGGTGTCTGGCGGTATTAATAGGATCTCAGGGGCGGACGAGAGGAGGCATCGGTGGGGCGGACGAGAGGAGGCATCGGTGGGGGGAAGGGGTGGGAGGGTGGAGGGGAGTACATTGAGTGCATGTGCATCCCCGCCCCCCAAAAAATAAATAAAAAAAATAAAAATCAATAAATTAATTAATTAATTTAAAAAATAAAATTTAATAAAGCACAAGTACACTTCCAGCTTTTGACAATTCTTTGACGGCCGCTGCCTGTCGAAGCTCAGTAGTTTGACCATGCCGGGGGGAGGGGGGGGGAGGGTGAAATACATTGGGTGCATGAGCACCCCCGCAAAAAAAAAATAAATAAATAAATTAATTAATTAAAAAAATAAATGTAATAAAGCACAAGTACTGTTACAGCTTTTGACAATTCTTTGACGGCCGCTGCCTGTCAAAGCTCAGTAGTTTGACCATCCAGGGAGAGGGGGGTGGGGTGGGAGGGGGAGTCAATTGGGTGCTCCCCCGCAAAAAAAAAGTAAATTAAATAAATTAATTAATTAATTTATTAAAAATATAAAATGTAATAAAGCACAAGCACAATTGCAGCTTTTGACAATTCTTTGACGGCCGCTCAGTAGTTTGGCCATCCCGGAAACCAGAAATTAGCGTATAAAAAAGGTTGGTGCGCCCTCTCCTGCGCTTGTAAAATGGTTATTTGAAATGATGATGGCGATCATTGTTGCCCATGTGGCGACGTGGTGATTCGTCCTTAACGCTCATGCAATAGGACGTTAAGCTTCGTTATTCCTCCTCCTGCTAAGGCTGTGTGGTCCGCCCCTGAGTCTATTTTATCCACCTAAAACGAAAAAAAAAACAAACTTAAGAACAATTTTGTTTACGGGCTCTGTATCTGACCGGCTATGATAGCTGCTGTTTGTTTTAGCTCCATGTTGTTGGTTGGCTAGGTAACGGCTGTTGCTATTAATAGGCACAAAAGCTAAGGAATTTATTTATTTTAATTGTTAAAAAAATAAATAAATAACAATTAAAAAATAACTTTATTTTAGAAAGCGTAATTTTTGTTGTAAGTTTTTTTCCAGTGGGACGACACTCATTGTGAATGTTAAAAAGATCTGTCGAGCGAGCGTGGTCGAAATGGGTCCATTTAACTGATAAATCATTGTCCGCGATGAAGGGTAAACTTTTTTTTTTCCTTTAAATTTCAGTATCGCTCTGCCTATTAGATCTTTTGCAGCCATCGGACTGCTACTAAGGTTATACAGGAAGTAGGCCGCATCCATATCGAGGCTGACCCCAATCTGAGCGTCAGAGGCTGTTGCGGGCATACGTACACCCACAGCTTATGTTTGTTTGATAGCTAAATCTCAGGCAATCAGCTAGCAGCTTCCGAGGGGGGCCGGGTAGCTCAGTTGGTAAGAGCGTCTTGCTAGTAACTGAAAGGTCGCTGGTTCGAATCCCGGATTGGTCAACGTGTGATCATATTATTTTCCCCTTTACCAACAACTGGCCCGCTGGTGTCAGTATAAATCGGTCCAGTAGTCACCTATATGCGAAAGTGTCGTGTGACTATAATCTACAAACAACAGCAGCTTCCGTTCCTTAGTTTATTGCGAGTGCTCTCTTTCATATTGTTAGTCCAGCCTTGGTTAGATATCTAAGTGCTGTGCGTTGAGAGTCAAAAACCAGGTTTTTATGGGAACGAACGAACATTGAGGTTTAACGTCTGCACCCACCATTGGCGATATGGCAGACGGGGATAACCATCCCAGGGAAAGAGGGGTAGGGACCTGAAACAACACTGAACCACCAGAGCAATCATACTGCTAAAAGGGACAGTGAAAATGGAACACATTATGATTTTATATCGCCCACCACGGGATTCCAACCTGGAAGACAAAAGGTTTGTGCTGAACACAAGTGACAAAAGCTGTGTTTTCAGCTCGTCATTGTGTTCTCAGGTATGTTCTCAGCTCGTTATTGTGTTCTCAGGTATGTTCTCAGCTCGTCATTGTGTTCTCAGGTATGTTCTCAGCTCGTCATTGTGTTCTCAGGTATGTTCTCAGCTCGTCATTGTGTTCTCAGGTATGTTCTCAGCTCGTCAATGTATCGGCTGGGCTGGGCTTTCACATGAAGAATGATGGTGTTGTTGGTTTTTTTTCTCCTTGAGAATTTCATTCAGGCGTCTTGTCATCCTTTGGACAATGAGTCCGTTTGATTTTCACGAAGCCCAGTGTCGCGTCACCCGAGCGGGTTCCGCGACGTTCAGCTCAAAGCAACGAGTGGTAGGATAGAAACTCAAACAAAAAACTAACACAAAATGCCAGATGAACAATCACACTCTTTTATTCAACAATGACACACACACTCACAGGATAATGGGACACTAAACCACCCTCAACCCCCATCAAGACCCCCAACCCAGTATTTACTAAACAATTACCTCCATTGTCTAAATGAAAACCCCAAAATTATGCACAAACAGAATGCCCACAACAATATGCAACAATAGAGACAATCAGAAAATTTCAGATAAATACAATTCAAAGTTGAATCCACAATCAGGAAATCTTAAAATTCAATCGTATTGAATAAGTTAGCCTTAACGTTCAGAATCACCGATCGTAACCTAACTATCTATTAACTGAGCTCAGAGTGAACTAAAGCAGTTAATCACACCGGTAAAGAAAGTGATTTACACTAGATATGTTTTTAGGTGTGGGAGGTGCGAATCTGTATGTGTGTGGATGCGGTGTAGCTGGGATCCTGTAGCCGATGGAAAGCTTCATCCGAAGCAACGGCGGGTCCAGGCGGTGATGGAAGGTCACACCCAGCGGCGGCGCCGATAACCAAAGGGGGACGTAACGGTGGTGGCGGTGAGCCCAGGCAACATCCACACCTCCCAGCTGCAAAGGTAGAGGTCTCAGAGCTGACGTACACATGGCACAGTAGTACAGCAGCGACACGTAGGAATCGTAGAATTACACCAGGGGTAGTGGCATAACAGTTGTGGTAGCAGTAGATAAAACAGAAGATAACAATGGCGATGGCAAAAGTGGAAAACGTAGTAGCAGTAGACAACACAGAAGATGACAGCGATGGCAAAAGTGGAAAAGCCCAATCTGTGGACAAATAAAGAGTCTCACTAGTTTGTCTACAAAAACTTAAACACTTCATAACAGAATACACCTTTCGCCGTCCGCCATCTTGACCTGTTTATACATGCATCTCAAAAACACAATGTACTTCTTATTATCTTAATTCTATAATTTATCTCTTTCATGACATATGGTCGTTTATACAAATATACATAATTATTACAACTGCACTCCCAGTCACACAATAGCGATTCGTCTCATCCACACTTCCATCTTTATCACCCCTCTCTACGTTATAGTACATTATGATTATCTCCCTTCCTTCACATTATCTCTATCACGCTATAATACAAACACGCTTCCCTCATATTCATCACCTTCATCACCCCTCTCCAACACAGTACATTGTCTCCCTTCCTTCACATTCATCACCCCCCTCTCTCTCTCTCTCTCTAACATGCATACTTCATTGTCACCCTTTGACCCACTTTGGCAACAACAGCAACGACATTATTTATACACATATTTAACCCGAAAATCACATGAAAATCATATAAAATCAATAAACTACTATTTATTAAAATACATCCCTTTCCCCCTCATTCACCATCATTCATTCACGTACGCAGACTCGGAATGCACTGCCACTAAGGAAAAGAATTGCAGGGTTTACACTCACCTTTTAATCTCGGCTTGTGATACACAGAACACGTACACTGCATGACACAACACAATGCAACACACACAGTACAGCACACTGGTTAGTCTGAGAGTTCAAATCCATTTCTGGCTAATGCTTAGCTATGCATTGGAACATCTTAATACTTGAGAAGAACTTGAGCATTGGCAGGTACCCAATCGAGGGCCACACAGCCTTAAGACAGAACTCTACACCTATACTTCTCAATAGATGGCAGTTACAGTCCTCCCACTACAGACTTTTAGACATTCTTGTCCCGACGAGGGCAACAAGACCTTGGGTGGTTCGAAACACAATGAACAAATACCCTTACAGAAGACGTACTCTAACCTGACACACAGTCACAACGTTACTTCTGTCAAAAAGACCGACTGCTTGCAAAAGCAACCAAAATGACTGGTCCTGATTTGGCTCGGAAGAGTCCGCTGGACCTAAAGCAATAACCTTGTATTGTATTGTATTGTAACCAAAATGACTCTGCTAACTAAATCACATACCAGCACACAGGACAACATCCAGTCGAGTTCAGTAACCCAGTTTCCTCATTAATGCATTATGCTCCTTGCGTTAATCACGTGAAACCCATACTTACTTATCTTTCATACCCAGTAAAAGAAACTGCCGATTCGACTATGTACACTGTATCGCTAGAGATGTGCAACTCTGCACAATATATACTATCTCTAGTAGTGCTGAAAACTCGTGTCGTCACACGCAGCCGATACAGTGACGAGCTGAGAGCACAGCGACATGGCCATCTGTATCTATGGCACACATCCACAATGGCAAACCATTGGCAGCAGAGAAGGGGAGATAACTCTTGCCTATCATTCCCTCATTCCACGGAGGATAATATCTAATGAGGATTTTTATCCAAGATGATATCAATAAACTCCAACCCTCTCTTTGTAGGCGAGACACCTTTTATCGCTTGTGTTTTTAAACAAACATTTTGTCTTTGCCTAGGTATCTGGTTGTGCCTTGAGAGTCAAAACAAGGTGTTACCCCTTGCAGGGTAAATAATATTACTTGACAAGAATGGTGTTATCAGGGAGAATGCTTGTTGCGATGTTGGGTTGTTTTATTTGTAGGGTGTCTCCTAGTCACGAGAAGCTTTCTACAGAGAAATCTACTCCTCGTCTTCATCCGCCGTCTCCTCTCTCTCCACATCCACGTCTTTCTCGTTCTCCCAAGTAAGTCTGATTGTGAAACGCTACGATGAATTAAAACTGTGCAGTGGAAGTGAACTGCATATTAGAGAGAGAGGGGGAGGAAGAAAGAGAGAGCGCGAGAGAGAGGGTGAGCTAGAGAGAGAGAGAGAGAGAGAGAGAGAGAGAGAGAGAGAGGTTGGCGTGAGTAAAATACAAGCCGCCTTCCTTTGATCGTAGGCCTAAGAAACCCTTACAGGAGAAGGCAAGTCCTTTTGACTTGTTTGAGTCGTCTAGCCCGCTATCGTCCACGACGAGCTCCGCAACACCCCCTCCCGTTGTGGACTTGCTTCCGCTGGGAAGCAGATTTCCCTACCCGAGGGTGGCGCCAGCCATACACAGATACAAGAAGACACCCAATGTGAGTCTATCAGCGGTTATGTTTCAAATCATAGGGTACGACAGAGACATTTTACACAAATACGTCGAGGCCTCCATTATGTGTAGCGTTTGTGCTGGAGTACTACTACTAATAATAATAATACAGGATGCTATACGCGCCTTTCCCCAAATCATTCAGGCTCAAAGCGCGGCGATCTATACCAACATACACGCTCACCTGTCTCATCCACCCTCACACACACCAAATTCACATCCATCACTCAAACAGGTGGTGTAAAGGCAGGGAGATCGCTATTAGAAGACGGAAAGAAAATCGAATTTTTTATTTTTGAAATTTTTATATTGACTGCGTCCTGTACCATTATTTATTACTACTGCTACTACTACTACTACTACTACTACTACTACTACTACTACTACTACTACTGCTGCTGCTGCTGCTGCTATTGTTAATACTACTGCTACTGCTGCTGCTACTACTACTGCTACTGTATTTCGCTGCTACTAGTACTACTGCTGCTGTTGCTACTGCTCCTGCGTCTGCAACTGCTGTTGCTACTGCTGCTGCTGTTGCTGCTATGACTACTACTGCTGGTGCTACTACTACTATCCTATCACTTTAAAAAAAAATTGTTTGAACATCAATTTGCAGCCCGAGCGTGTGTTATGTGTGTTTCGTTTTTTGAAAATTAAACTTTTTTAATTCCATACTATCGTATCCTAATTCCATACTATCGTATCCTATCCTACCCCGTAACTCGAAAGTCGTTGGGGCACCACAAAAAAATTGATCGTTTAACCAGCGTACTCCATTTTTCTCTGTCCTCAGCAACCCTCGTGGATGTGCTCAGTGTCAAACCAGTCCATTCTCGAATGCTGTCCTCCCACCTCTTTTTCTGTCTCCCTCTTCTTCTATTATTATTATTATTATTATTATTATTATTATTATTATTATTATTATTATTATTATTATTATTATTATTATTATTATTACTGCTGCTGCTACTACTACTACTACAACTACTACTACTACTATTACTACTGTTGCTGCTACTACTACTATTATTATTATTATTATTATTATTATTATTATTATTATTATTATTATTATTATTATTATTATTATTATTATTATTATTATTACAGTTGCTGCTGCCACTACTCCTCCTACTACCACCACCACCATCTCTACAACTGCTTCTGCTCCTCCTTCTGACACCACTACTGCTACTATTACTACTACCACCACTACTACTGCTTCTATTCCTCCTTCTCCTGCTACTACTAATACTACTATTACTGTTTATTTTGTATACTATAATAATATGTACTTGCTGTTGAGCGGGTGACGAGTAACTCGTATCCAAATTTCGAATCTAACAAAGTAAATAAATTATTGTTACAAAATGTGATGCTTTTGTTACAAAACAGAGAACAAAATGTATTGTACCGCTGATGTACAACTCGGCCTACGCGACTGTGAAACAGCCCATACTTCACTGCTTTGGTTACGGAATTTTCATGAAGAGGTTTCAGAAACCAAGGTGAGAGTTCGTCTTTCACTGTTATGTACTTCGTTGTTAGATTATTTAATTTTGGGTTTAAGTAGCTTAGTTTTAGTGTACTCTAAATGAAGTCCAATTTAGTTTAGTATCCGTTTAATTCAATTCGGTGTACGCCATTGACTTTAGTTAAGGTTAAGTTTAGTTTCAGTTTAGTTGAATTCAATGCAAGGAATAGATTTTGTTAAGGTTAAGTTTAGTTTCGGTTTAGTTCAATTCAGTGTACGGAATTGACTTTAGTTAAGGTTCAGTTTAGTTTTTGAGTTTGAATATAGTTTAAGTTTAGTTTAGTTTCAGTTTCAGTTTAGTTTACTTGAGTTTGAATTTAGGTTAATTTAAGTTTAGTTTAGTTTAGTTTAAGTTAAGTTTAGCTTAAGTTTAAGCATAGGTTTAAATTAGAGGCTAAGTTTAGTTTTGTTTTTGCTTTAATTTACATTAGTTTAGGTTAGTTGTATTTAGAGATATTGTGCAAATCATCGTTCACAATGCCCATCAAACTGTCCCTTGGAGCGTTTGTCGAAATGTACACTTCCCGTGTTCACGGGCATAATCAGCATTTTCCTATTCATCATCATCATGCTCAGCAGCAGAAACAGCAGTAGCAGAAGCGTCGTCGTCGTCGTCGTCATCACCATCATCATAAACATCGTCACCCGCGTCATCGTCATCATCATCATCGTCACCATCATCGTCACCACCGTCCTCGTCGTCATAAAGAATAAAGTCAGGCGATGTTTGCATTTGTACTTGCGCAGACGTGGTTACTACGGGATGGTGCCACCCGAGCGTTTGCTTTTCCACGATAAACTGGAAGAATGGGGCTCCATTCTCAGCAAAGTGTTGTACGAACCCGGCGTCATCATGACCTCTTTCCCCATCAGCATCCCCCGCTACCCTATGAGGCTGTGGTGGAAAGCGATTAACCAGTACACGCTGCAAGACCACATGAACAGAGCACATCGTGAGTATGTCGCTCGTTGCGCATAAGCAGAATATAGGGACAGCGAAAATCTGGGGTGGGACCAGGAGTAAGCTTAATGCAATAGACAGAGAATCAGAATATAATACAATGTAATATTCTAATACAGCATACTTCCCAGCCACTCCAGACAACTCTGTATGGCACATTGGCACAGTAGCCGGTCTGCGTGGGGCAATGATAATGATGATTAAAAAAAAAATAAAAATAAAAAATAAAATAAAAATATGGAGTGGACGATGCTGATTGGATATAAAATACACTATATACGAAAGAATTCACTGATGAGATTTTTTTAAAATGGTAAGTCTTCAAGGCTTTCTTGAAGGTTTCTGCTGACTATGACTGCTTCAAAGCCATGGGCAGACCGTTCCACAACTTTGGTGCAAAATTCGCAAGTAAGTGACAGCCCAGAGTTTTGTTGTTTGTGCTGTCACTACGCGCACTAGACAGTCTCAAGCGGCACTGAGAAGAGGAGCGCAGAATTGTCTGTGGTTCATGACGGGCAGTAAGGTCTGAGGAACTGTGGGGTGGGGCAGCATCATTTAAGCACTTATACACTAGTGTCAAGAGCTTGTGGTCCATCCTTTCCTCTAGAGGCAGCCAATGAAGGTCACGAAGGATTGGGCTGATGAGGTCTGTTTTTCCGCCTGCGAATCACAATCCTAGCTGCAGTGTTCTGTACACGTTGAGGTTATTCGTCTCTGACTTGGAGTTTTCCACAGACAGCTGTTGGCACAGTCCAGCCTAGACAGGACCATAAAGACTGCTACACTCCTACAGTATTACAAGTGTTCGACATCAACATTACAAAAAACAACAATAACAACGAACGAACGCACATGCGTTTGTATCTGGATGTGTGAGACGCGTAGTCTTTTGCGTATATACTTCTCTGAATTAAACTACTAAGTAAATACGCCACAGGAATGCGATGCTTCTCAAACCCACAATCCGGCGCCTCTGAAACCGAACCAAACAACGTAACCTTGACGAGAAAGATAAATCTTCGTTGGGAAGGAAAGCTTGAGTCATATATAGTTCCTTGTTTCTTCACATAATCATCTCGGTGGTCGGTTAACAGAAAACCTTTGTTTCCACAAACAAAATAATGTTTTAAAATGAGAATAACTTTGTGGGTTGTTGGTGTGTGTGTAGCTTGTGTTTTTTTTTCCTTTTCCAGAACTGGATAAAATGAAAACTGTTTTCGAAAGACTTCCAGACATCAACACTATCGTCAGACGACACAACATTAATCCGCCTCGCTGTTACCTGCCTCTGCCCACAGACAGTCACCCACCCTACACCTATTATGATAAGGTACAGCTCAGGGTTACTATTCAATCTTACGAGGCCCCCTGTGGGGGGTGCCTGGGGTTTCAGTATAAATAGCATCCCCACTTTCTGGAAATTTAGTGCTTTAAGTTCCCACTGTCGCTGTCTTTCTTCTTTGTTCTTTCTCATTCCTGCTCTGTTCTATCAATTTACTACACTATCTTTTTCTGCGCTAGACCAGTCACCTACCTTTTTTCTTGAAAACTCTTCCGGGACAAAACTCCTCATTTGTGTGTGAGGTCTGTTGGATCAGCTTGGGAATATTGGACGCTTTCTACCAAATGGTCGCTGGGGCTTCCTATGATGTTATTATTTGGCAATGTAGGCATTTTATATGTATGTGTTTTGTTGATATTTTATAATGATTTTTGTATTCTATTTTGTTATTGTAAACGGGGGTTCGATAAATTAGAGTATAGCCTCAGCGTCCCCTGCGTGGGATGTCTTTATTGTAAAATGACCGGCTGGTGGAGTGCCTTCAGTGATACCACTAGGGTTGTTTCGGCAGATCTTTTATGTGGTTCAGGGGCGAGTCCTCTTTCAGCGAAGTCGTGGTCTTGAATTTGTGGTCCTGATTCGGCTCTTTGCAGTCCGCTGGACCCTGTAAGCAACTAACTAATCTTAGGAGGTTATTTGTTATACTGCCGATGAACGTTGTTTAATGGTAGAGGGAGAGGGGAGTGGGAGTGTGTACATTGGAATCGTTTTGTCTGTTGTTCTATGTTTTGGGTATAGGTTTACCTTTGTTATGAGATGAGGGTGGGAGGGGGTGGGGGTAACAAGAGCAGTTCGGTGGATTAAAAGAACAAAACCACTCGCCTGGCGTGTTGTGAAGAAGCCCGCGAGTTCGCATCTCTGGGCTGGCCTTAGAGCTCAGTGGATAGTGGGCAGGGGCCCTATTCATAGAGGGACTACATGTCACACTTTTCTGCTATCCTATGCACCAACGGGAATCCCCTCTATGAAAAATACTTCCGGTTTTTTTTCTACGCGTGTTTTAGTGAGTTATTTCCAAATATTCAAGAATAATAACATATGTCACTGGCCACCTGTATCGTACCCTCACATATTTTTATTTTTTTTGCTGCAGTTTATTATCCCTTTCTATCGCCAGTGGCGCGCCTAAACCCTACCTACCTAACATTATTTGTGAATTTTTGAAAAATATTCGGAAAAACATAACGCCCAGATGCTGGCTCGAACCCACACCTGTCTGGCGCTCAGCTTGTGGACAAGGCAAGTTAGTCCCGCCTTAGCCCACTTGGCCACAACGCTCGCCTAAAATACTATAGTCAGTTACTTCGTGTTCTGTGAAGGTTGCGACGGCGAAGCTATGTTGTTTCACTTTCTGTCGATGATCGACGCACCTCCGAAGTCGCCACAAATACAGGCCTCTACGATTGTTTTTGCATTCTTTCACTGAGCATGTACTTCCTCCACCGTTTTTATACTTATCCCACTCGTTTTCTGGCTCTAACAATCGTCGTTTTCGGCAATTTGCCATATTTAAAAGTCACGCATCAAGCTTTGATAAAAGCAAAACAAGCCATACCGGAACTTGGTTTCATATAACCTCGTTTTAATTTATAATGGCGATACCCACGAGTTTTTATGAGAGGTGCCGGAAAGTTGTGAATAGGGACTGCAAACCTTGAAAGGACTTTAGATTTCGTCCGATAAATGCGGCCTCTGAACTGGCATTCATGAAGGGCTCACAGCCGGGATTGTGGCTATAGTCCTTTCTAATATTAGCATCGGGAAAGTCAGCTCTGTGGGTTCGGGCAAATAGAATAGACCCAACGTTTCCCGGCGTGTCGTAAGAGGCGACTAACAGGGGTGATGTTAGCACGGCATCACTGGGCGAAAGTCTTCTACACAGAAGTCACCGGCCAGGGCGGAGGAACCTCACGTTACTACAGGTTCAACGACCACGTGCTCAGGGCCAAGGCGAGCCACACTGTATTCGTGGATTTCGGCTGTGGCCAACAGCCTGGAGAGGATTGGGCCCTGCCAGGTCTTTTTTGCCCAAGACACAACACATGATGAGGCTATCCACTAATTCCATGCCGGATCGGTCGTCGCCCGGCTACACAAGGACCGCGCCTTCCGTTGGCCACCAGGACGGAGGTGAAAAGTATGCTACTGATGGACAAATTAGCAAGATCCGCACGAGAAACAACATCGTCATAGGAACCTGGAATGTCAGGACCCTAACTGCGGAAGGAAAATTAGAAGAACTGGCCCACGAGCTGGACCACTATCGATGGAACGTTCTAGGTATCAGCGAACTGCGCTGGAAAGGCCTAGGTGAAACAACGACTGACAAAGGCCACAAGCTCTATTTCAGCGGTAGAGATGACAGGCACGAACACGGCGTTGGATTCTTGGTCCACAAGAACATTCTAGCCACTGTCATGGGTTGCCTCCCAGTCTCCAGCAGACTCATTACCATCCGTCTGAGAGCAACCCCTTTCAACATTACCATCATCCAGGCCTATGCCCCAACATCAGACTATGAAGACAGCGAAGTGGAGGATTTTTATGAAAATATACAGGCGGTCCTTGACCAAGTGCCGAAGAAGGACATAGTCATAGTGCAAGGCGACTGGAATGCCAAGGTTGGCCAAGATGCGCACCACAACTGGGGAGACACATGCGGACCCCACTGCAACAACGAGACAAATGACAGGGGTCTGAGGCTATTGGAGTTTGCCAGATACAACAATCTGGTACTGGCAAACACGCTTGGTCTCCACAAAAAATCCAGACGATGGACATGGCACAGTCCCGGCGGGGAACATCACAACCAGATCGACTACATCATGGTCAAGAAACGCTTCAGATCAAGCATCAACATTGACAGGACACGCACTTTTCCAGGAGCAGACATTGGAAGTGACCACGATCTCGTGATGATGTCTTTCCGGCTCCATTTGAAGAGAGTAAATACAGCAAAGTGCACTAGACTGAAGTTCGACCTGGACAAACTGCAAGACCCGGAGGTGGCAAAAATATTTCAGGCCACAATTGGAGGGAAATTTGCACCACTGCTTATTTTGGGGGCAGGCGAAGTAGATGTCAACACCATGACCAATACCTTCAACTCAGCTGTAACAGATGCCGCCACTGAGATCCTTGGCAAGCACCGACCAAAGAAGAAGCCGTGGATCACACCTGAACTTTTGGATCTGTGTGATAAACGAAGAGAGTTAAAAAAGAAAAAGAACACCTCACAGGGAGCTGATGTCTACCGAAAAATCAACAATGACATCCGAAAAGGCATGCGCACAGCAAAGGAGAACTGGATAGAAGATCAATGCCAGGAAATAGAGAACAATCTGAACAAGAACAACAGCAAGAAGGCCTACCAGACTGTGAAGCGGCTGACAAGTGTTAAACAGCCCAAAGTCTCCACTATCCAAAGCAAGTCTGGCATTTGCCTTACAGAAGAACAAGAAGTCTTGGACAGATGGACAGAGTACTGCTCTGACCTTTACAACCATACACCAAATGGAGACCCATCAGTTCTAGCATGTCCCGAGAGCAGAGAAGAAGAAGAAATCCTCCCAATTCTCCGGGAAGAAGTTGAGGCAGCAGTGCAATCGCTGAAGAAAGGGAAGTCAGCGGGAGTGGACAACATACCAGCGGAACTGCTACAAGCAGGGGAGAAGCGATGATTGATGCTCTCACCATTATCTGTAACAAGATCTGGCAGAGTGGGGAATGGCCTACACCGTGGACCCAGTCGCTTGTCATCACTCTTCCCAAAAAAGGTAACCTTCAGGAGTGTGAAAATTACCGCACCATCAGCCTCATCAGCCATCCCAGCAAGGTCCTCCTGAAAATAATACTCAACAGGTTGAAACCACAAGCTGAACAAATCATAGCTGAAGAACAAGCAGGATTCATGGCAGGGCGAAGTACCAGTAGTAGTAGAGAGGTATGCTAACCGCGAACCGTGCACATGTACCTAAAAAGTGGGTCACGTGACAGGGGGATGACGTCATAGGTGCACATGTACTCTTAGGTCATGATGCCCCCAACGTGAGGGTCTTTGTGACCTGTCAAAAGTGATGGATGACATATGGCCCGGGGGGATATAATTTTATTGATAGTGCGATCGCAAGTGCGCATCTCGGTGAATGGATATATGACTCAGTGGTCGGGACGTTAGATCAAGCACCCAAAGACAGCAAGTGCGCATCTTGATGAATATAGAAGGACTCATTGGTCTGGGCGTGAGATCAAGCACCCAAAGACAGCAAGTGCGCATCTCGGCGAATAGAGAATGGGCGTTAGATCAAACATCCAAAGGCAGCAAGTGCGCGTCTCACTCAAAGACAGCAAGTGTGCATCTTGATGAATATAGAATGACTCAGTGGTATGCGCGTGAGATCAAACATCTAAAGGCAGCAAGTGCGCGTCTTATGGTTTTTAGGATCATGTTTATACAGAGCCACATAAGAATATATGATGACTCAGTGGTCTGGGCGTTAGACTCTCTCTCTCTCTCTCTCTCTCTCTCTCTCTCTCTCTCTCTCGCTCTCTCTCTCTTTCTCAGCATATAAATGTATACAATTGTTATTAAAATATACATTTATCTATGTATACTAATAGAATAACGTGTAAGCAGGAAAGCAAGGAGAGAGAAAGTCGTGCAATTTAAAATGAAAACAAAAAAACAATACTCAATGATACAAAAACACAGTGTGAGCTGTATGTGAACGCATGCAATAAATGATCTTACCAGAACTTATGTGTCTGTCCTCTATCTCTCTCACACCCTCTCTCTTTTTCTCGCTCTCTCTCTCTCTCTCTCTCTTTCTTTTTTTTCATCTCTGTGTGTCTATATTTTGTTATACAAACACACCCAAGAATAGTTAATGACCATTGATGGATATGTAATGACTCAGTGGTCTGTACATTAGACCAAGCACCCAAAGGCTGCAAGCGTGCGTCTTGACAATTTTGATTTAGATCATGTATCAATTGACCAGCGCCTTGGTAAGTATGGCGAGATATCCCGAGGGGGTGATTAGCCAGCAGGGGGAAGGGGTGATTAGCTGCCCATCACGCTTGAAAGACTGTGGCTCATCTTATTTACATGGGAGCAGATGATAAACTTATTTATTTTAAGAGAGATAGCTTAACTAGAATTTTTTTTGGATGTGAAGCATTGCAAATGATAGATCATGGCCTATGTGTATATATACTCTCTCTGGCTCATCCTCTCTCACACACATCTATCACTCAAACAGATGGTGTAAAGGCAGAGACATGATTTTGATAATGATTATATAGGATTGGATGAGGGTCATTTTAATCAAACAGGCAATTTTTTTAACGTTATTATTGATTTTGTTTAGTTTTGATAACAAAGTCTATCGATGACGCATGATAAAAAGTGGTAAACAGGAGCAGAATCGATGTAGTGGTTTTTGAGATATTGAATTTATATGAGGCGAATCGCGCAAATATTTTAAAGTATTTGATTTATTTAATTGATTTGAGTCTCTCTCTCTCTCTCGCTCTCTATCTCTCTCTCTTTTTTTTTCTCTCTCTCTCTCTCTCTCTTTCTCTCTCTCTCTCTTTCTATCTCTCCTCTCTATCTCATCTATCTATCTCTCTCACGCTCTCTTTCTCTCTGCATATAAATGTATACAATTGCTATTAAAATATACAATCATCTATGTATACTAATAGAATAAAGTGTAAGCAGGAAAGCGAGGAGAGAAAAAGTCGTGCAATTTAAAATGAAAACAAACCAATACTCAATGATACAAAAACACAGTGTGAGCTGTACGTAAACGCATGCAATAAATGATCTTACCAGAACTTATGTGTCTGTCCTCTGCCAAACTTGTAAAATATCCATGAAAAATCCTCTAACAATAATCTTAACTTTTGTAGAAGATATTTGAACAAGCTAATGCATTAAAATTGATGCTGTTTGCATAAGTTGTTGGGAGCTTTACAGTCAATGAAATCTAGTACTGAAACCTTAAAATGCCACACATTTAAAATCACTAATAATATCTTTTACAATTAATCAATCATTGCGTTTTTTTATATTTTTTTTCATGCACCAAAGTTATATCTGACAATATTTACAACGTTTAAAGCACTTAAAATACAAGTGATCACAGAAATTATAGTTAAACTTTACCAAAAAGGTGTTTTTTTTATCAATCACAATAACAGTACCACAAAGTACCACACCACGCTGGCCCATTTTTTTCTTAAAGGCATGTTTGGACATGATATGGAAACGGCTGACGCAAGCATAAGATATGGGAAGTAACTCTCTCTCTCTCTCTCTCTCTCTCTCTCGCTCTCTCTCTCTCTCTCTCTCTCTCTTTCTCTCTTTCTCTCTCTTTTTCTCGCTCTCTCTTTCTCTGCATGTTTGGACATGATATGGAAACGGCTGACGCAAGCATAAGATATGGGAAGTAACTCTCTCTCTCTCTCTCTCTCGCTCTCTCTCTCTCTCTCTCTCTCTCTCGCTCTCTCTCTTTCTCTCTTTCTCTCTCTTTTTCTCCCTCTCTCTATCTACATCTTATTATTACTCTCTCTCTCTCTCTCTCTCTCTCTCTTTCTCTGCATGTTTGGACATGATATGGAAACGGCTGACGCAAGCGTAAGATATGGGAAGTAACTCTCTCTCTCTCTCTCGCTCTCTCTCTCTCTCTCTCTCTCTCATTTTTTATTGATCTCTGCACACACAATATCAAAAAATGTCACTTTTGGAGGGGATATTGAATATCTAACTACAATCTGTTGTGTGGCGTGGTTGAATATATAGACAAATCTTTACAAACATAGATAACTGAATACTAATCAAATGCTGTCAGCACGCCTGAAAAAAAAAAAAGTCTAAACATATATGCCACCCCTGATGACGCCCGCCAACATGTTTAACAAGTCACACACATGATCACACTTGTTTATTAGTCGGCTTATAGATTTAGCTATCACTTTTTAAAGAGTAAATACTGTGTGGATAGTGCTCAATTGTCTGGGCGTCAGATCATATACCCAAAGGCTACAAGTGCGCTTCTTGGTGGTGGTTAACAAAAGGCTGCAAGTGTACGTCTCGATGGTTTTTGAGTTAGATAATATATTAGCCAACGCCTGATAAAGTATTACATGGTTAGTGCTCAGTTGTCTAGGGCGTCAGACCATGCACCCAAAAGGCTGCAAGTATGCGTCTTGGTGGTTTTGAGCTAGATCATCTTTCTCCTCTTTTTCTTATTTATCTCTCTCTCTCTCTCTCTCTCGCTTGCTCTCTCTCTCTCTCTCTCTCTCGATCTCTCTCTCTTTGCTCTATTTTTTTAGTTGATGATCACACTTATTTTTATTAGTCAGCTTATAGATTTAACCATCTTTTTTTTTTTGATTTAGCCTGCACTTTTTTAAATCCTTTTTTATTTACCTACACACCCACCCACCCTCAGCCCCGCTCCTCGCACACCCAGCACACTCCACCATCCTATCATTGAAATACTCAAAACTATGTTGAAAAAATGCGCACCCCATGCAGCGATGATGACATGGATAATAACGTGCATGGGCATGTATGCAGTATCTACACACGCACACGTACACACACTTGCCCACACAAATTTTTAAAACTACATATGAAAATACAAGGAAATACTTTGAACACACTGACCCCATTCAGCGATGATGGTGTGGACGCACACCCCATGCAGTGATGATAACATGGATGATGACATACATGTACATGTATGCAGTGTCTACACACATACGCACACTTGCATACACAAATTTTTTAAAACTGCACGCCAAAATATAATAAAAACACGTACCCCGTGCAACGATGATACCGTATTCATCCATTGTAAACAGTGTCTGCACACGTGCGCATGCATGTATGCAGTGTCTGCACACATATTTTGTAACACTGCACACGGATTTTGTAACACTGCACGCCCAAAGTTTTAAAAGTGCACGCCAAAATACAATGAAATACGCTGAAAACAAAACACGCAACCCGTGCATCGATGATATCATGTGCGTGCACGTGTGCGTGCATGTATGCAGTGTCTGCACACACATTTTTAATACTCTGTACGATCAAATTTGAAACACTGCACGCCCAAATTTAAAACAATGCACGCCAAAATACAATGAAATACGCTGAAAACAAAACACGCAACCCCGTACATCGATGATACCATGGGCGTGCACGTGTGCGTGCATGTATGCAGTGTCTGCACACACATTTTTTAGTACTCTGTACGATCAAATTTGACACACTGCATGCACAAATTTAAAACAATGCACGCCAAAATACAATGAAATACGCTGAAAACAAAACACCCACCCCATGCAACGAAGATATCATGTCCGTGCATGTATACAGTGTCTGCACACTTATTTTTTTGGTCGATGTTTGCCAAGGATCTCAGTGACGGCATCTATCACACCCGAGTTGAAGGTGATGGTGGTGGTGATTAAGTATTACATTGATCCTAATTTGATATAGTTATAGAATATGACAACCAAGTCTGTCACACAAAGACTAAATAAGGAAAAAATGCCAAGGGATGGCTGATAGCACAGTGGTTGGAACACTCGCTACTGTGTCGCACGTTAACCACCGTCCAGGATGATTAGCACTTGGATGGGTGACCACAAAACGTGAAGGACTCAACTATGACTGACTACCTAAAGCAGTGAGGGAGAGAGATGGACATCACCCTCATTATGCTGGCCCAAGATAAGTGGGATCTCAAGACTATGGGACTATCTTTATTTTTATATACAAGGTGGTCTATAGCTGTATATGCTTTGTGGATAGCACAGTGGTTGGAGCACTCACTACTGTGTCACAAGTTAAGCACCAGCTAGTGTGATTAACACTTGGATGGGGTGACTAAATACCTACTCTCTTGAGGGTGGGGAAGGTAAAGCAGTGAGGGAGATAGAGAGGGGCATCACCATCATTACGATGGTCCCAAGATAAGTGTAATCTCTTTAACATCACGCTCCCCTACGTTCACAAGGCTATGAGACTCTCTTTTATCATTATATACAAGACAGCCTATAGCTGTATACGTTTTATTTTGGCTAAATCAACACTAAAACTATGAGAGCAATTAAACTGAAGAAATGGACAGTGAAAAATTGCATTTGTTGACAAATAACTTATTCATTGTTGAGTGTAAACAAAACGGACCTCACACCAAGACCACACGAGATGTAAATGGGTGCAGTGGTCTGCCCGCCCGCGCACGCACGCCCCGCGCACACCCGCGCACGCCCCGCACGCCGGCCGCTCGCTGCCGCACACCATTAAATGAACGCCGCAACAAACAAATGCCGCACTCAGCCGGTAAAAAAAAAATAAAAAAATAGGCATACTCATATCTGATAACACGCAAGCCAATATCAGCCGGTAAAAAAATAAAAATAGGCATAACCATATCTGATAGCACGCAAGCCAATATCAAACATGTATACCCATATCCTAAATGTCCGTCTACACATAATAATACATGTCCCAGACATTGATTGATTGATTGATTGTTGATTTAGGTCTAGCAGACTCTTTTGACTTAAATCAAGCCCGGACAACCCACAATCTACATAAAACGATCTGCTAAAACAACCTTAATAAAAAAACTTAAATGTCTTTTATCGACCAGCCACTTTATAATAAAGACACTTTATGCAAGATATGATTAAGGCTTTATCCCAACTAATCAGGCCCCTGATTATAAAAACAAAATAAAATACAAACATCATTATAAATTATCAACAAAACACATACATATAAAATGCCTATATTGTTAAATAATAGCATCATAAAAAGTCCTAGTAACCAACCAACAAAAAGCGTCCAATACACCAACAAAGAGTCTTGTCCAAAAAGTAAGTCATTGATCTGATAAAAATAGTATAGCAGAGTGGTAGGATAAAACAAAATATAAAAAGGGTAAATAAAAAAAAAAACAGCACCAGTGAGCGGGATATAAAAACAACAAAATAACCAAACAAACATGTATGTATGCGTCTTTGCATATGTGTTGTGTGTGTGTGCGTGCGTGTGTGGGGTGTGGGTGCGTGTGTGGTATGAATGGATGCATGTGCGCGTGCGTGTGGGGGTGTGGGTGCGTGCATGTGTGTGTGTGTGTGTGTGTACATATGTGTGTGTGTACATATGTGTGTGTACATGTGTGTGTGTGTGTGTGTGTGTGTGTGTGTTGAGGTGTGCGTGTACGTGTATAAATTCATCATAAAATATTGTTAAAGATGTATATTTGTGTGTGTGTGTGTGTGTGTGTGTGTGTGTGGGCGTGTGTGTGGGTGTGTGTGTGTGTGTGTGTGTGTGTGTGTGTGTGTGTGTGTGTGTGTGTGTATGTATACGTCTCTGCATGTGTGGTTATAATACTCTGCACACACGTTTTGTATAACTGCATGCCAAAATACTCTTAATGCATGCCCGTGCATGATGCGGCATTTGTTTGTTGCGGCGTTCATTTAATGGTGTGCGGCAGCGAGCGGCCGGCGTGCGGGGCGTGCGCGGGTGTGCGCGGGGCGTGCGTGCGCGGGCGGGCAGACCACTGCACCCATTTACATCTCGTGTGGTCTTGGTGTGAGGTCCGTTTTGTTTACACTCAACAATGAATAAGTTATTTGTCAACAAATGCAATTTTTCACTGTCCATTTCTTCAGTTTAATTGCTCTCATAGTTTTAGTGTTGATTTAGCCAAAATAAAACGTATACAGCTATAGGCTGTCTTGTATATAATGATAAAAGAGAGTCTCATAGCCTTGTGAACGTAGGGGAGCGTGATGTTAAAGAGATTACACTTATCTTGGGACCATCGTAATGATGGTGATGCCCCTCTCTATCTCCCTCGCTGCTTTACCTTCCCCACCCTCAAGAGAGTAGGTATTTAGTCACCCCATCCAAGTGTTAATCACACTAGCTGGTGCTTAACTTGTGACACAGTAGTGAGTGCTCCAACCACTGTGCTATCCACAAAGCATATACAGCTATAGACCACCTTGTATATAAAAATAAAGATAGTCCCATAGTCTTGAGATCCCACTTATCTTGGGCCAGCATAATGAGGGTGATGTCCATCTCTCTCCCTCACTGCTTTAGGTAGTCAGTCATAGTTGAGTCCTTCACGTTTTGTGGTCACCCATCCAAGTGCTAATCATCCTGGACGGTGGTTAACGTGCGACACAGTAGCGAGTGTTCCAACCACTGTGCTATCAGCCATCCCTTGGCATTTTTTCCTTATTTAGTCTTTGTGTGACAGACTTGGTTGTCATATTCTATAACTATATCAAATTAGGATCAATGTAATACTTAATCACCACCACCATCACCTTCAACTCGGGTGTGATAGATGCCGTCACTGAGATCCTTGGCAAACATCGACCAAAAAAATAAGTGTGCAGACACTGTATACATGCACGGACATGATATCTTCGTTGCATGGGGTGGGTGTTTTGTTTTCAGCGTATTTCATTGTATTTTGGCGTGCATTGTTTTAAATTTGTGCATGCAGTGTGTCAAATTTGATCGTACAGAGTACTAAAAAATGTGTGTGCAGACACTGCATACATGCACGCACACGTGCACGCCCATGGTATCATCGATGTGCGGGGTTGCGTGTTTTGTTTTCAGCGTATTTCATTGTATTTTGGCGTGCATTGTTTTAAATTTGGGCGTGCAGTGTTTCAAATTTGATCGTACAGAGTATTAAAAATGTGTGTGCAGACACTGCATACATGCACGCACACGTGCACGCACATGATATCATCGATGCACGGGTTGCGTGTTTTGTTTTCAGCGTATTTCATTGTATTTTGGCGTGCACTTTTAAAACTTTGGGCGTGCAGTGTTACAAAATCCGTGTGCAGTGTTACAAAATATGTGTGCAGACACTGCATACATGCATGCGCACGTGTGCAGACACTGTTTACAATGGATGAATACGGTATCCTCGTTGCACGGGGTACGTGTTTTTATTATATTTTGGCGTGCAGTTTTAAAAAATTTGTGTATGCAAGTGTGCGTATGTGTGTAGACACTGCATACATGTACATGTATGTCATCATCCATGTTATCATCACTGCATGGGGTGTGCGTCCACACCATCATCGCTGAATGGGGTCAGTGTGTTCAAAGTATTTCCTTGTATTTTCATATGTAGTTTTAAAAATTTGTGTGGGCAAGTGTGTGTACGTGTGCGTGTGTAGATACTGCATACATGCCCATGCACGTTATTATCCATGTCATCATCGCTGCATGGGGTGCGCATTTTTTCAACATAGTTTTGAGTATTTCAATGATAGGATGGTGGAGTGTGCTGGGTGTGCGAGGAGCGGGGCTGAGGGTGGGTGGGTGTGTAGGTAAATAAAAAAGGATTTAAAAAAGTGCAGGCTAAATCAAAAAAAAAAAGATGGTTAAATCTATAAGCTGACTAATAAAAATAAGTGTGATCATCAACTAAAAAAATAGAGCAAAGAGAGAGAGATCGAGAGAGAGAGAGAGAGAGAGCGAGCGAGAGAGAGAGAGAGAGAGAGAGATAAATAAGAAAAAGAGGAGAAAGATGATCTAGCTCAAAACCACCAAGACGCATACTTGCAGCCTTTTGGGTGCATGGTCTGACGCCCTAGACAACTGAGCACTAACCATGTAATACTTTATCAGGCGTTGGCTAATATATTATCTAACTCAAAAACCATCGAGACGTACACTTGCAGCCTTTTGTTAACCACCACCAAGAAGCGCACTTGTAGCCTTTGGGTATATGATCTGACGCCCAGACAATTGAGCACTATCCACACAGTATTTACTCTTTAAAAAGTGATAGCTAAATCTATAAGTCGACTAATAAACAAGTGTGATCATGTGTGTGACTTGTTAAACATGTTGGCGGGCGTCATCAGGGGTGGCATATATGTTTAGACTTTTTTTTTTTTCAGGCGTGCTGACAGCATTTGATTAGTATTCAGTTATCTATGTTTGTAAAGATTTGTCTATATATTCAACCACGCCACACAACAGATTGTAGTTAGATATTCAATATCCCCTCCAAAAGTGACATTTTTTGATATTGTGTGTGCAGAGATCAATAAAAAATGAGAGAGAGAGAGAGAGAGAGAGAGAGAGAGAGCGAGAGAGAGAGAGAGTTACTTCCCATATCTTACGCTTGCGTCAGCCGTTTCCATATCATGTCCAAACATGCAGAGAAAGAGAGAGCGAGAGAGAGAGAGAGAGAGTAATAATAAGATGTAGATAGAGAGAGGGAGAAAAAGAGAGAGAAAGAGAGAAAGAGAGAGAGCGAGAGAGAGAGAGAGAGAGAGAGCGAGAGAGAGAGAGAGAGAGAGAGAGTTACTTCCCATATCTTATGCTTGCGTCAGCCGTTTCCATATCATGTCCAAACATGCAGAGAAAGAGAGAGCGAGAAAAAGAGAGAGAAAGAGAGAAAGAGAGAGAGAGAGAGAGAGAGAGAGCGAGAGAGAGAGAGAGAGAGAGAGAGAGTTACTTCCCATATCTTATGCTTGCGTCAGCCGTTTCCATATCATGTCCAAACATGCCTTTAAGAAAAAAATGGGCCAGCGTGGTGTGGTACTTTGTGGTACTGTTATTGTGATTGATAAAAAAAACACCTTTTTGGTAAAGTTTAACTATAATTTCTGTGATCACTTGTATTTTAAGTGCTTTAAACGTTGTAAATATTGTCAGATATAACTTTGGTGCATGAAAAAAAAATATAAAAAAACGCAATGATTGATTAATTGTAAAAGATATTATTAGTGATTTTAAATGTGTGGCATTTTAAGGTTTCAGTACTAGATTTCACTGACTGTAAAGCTCCCAACAACTTATGCAAACAGCATCAATTTTAATGCATTAGCTTGTTCAAATATCTTCTACAAAAGTTAAGATTATTGTTAGAGGATTTTTCATGGATATTTTACAAGTTTGGCAGAGGACAGACACATAAGTTCTGGTAAGATCATTTATTGCATGCGTTTACGTACAGCTCACACTGTGTTTTTGTATCATTGAGTATTGGTTTGTTTTCATTTTAAATTGCACGACTTTTTCTCTCCTCGCTTTCCTGCTTACACTTTATTCTATTAGTATACATAGATGATTGTATATTTTAATAGCAATTGTATACATTTATATGCAGAGAGAAAGAGAGCGTGAGAGAGATAGATAGATGAGATAGAGAGGAGAGATAGAAAGAGAGAGAGAGAGAAAGAGAGAGAGAGAGAGAAAAAAAAAAGAGAGAGAGATAGAGAGCGAGAGAGAGAGAGAGACTCAAATCAATTAAATAAATCAAATACTTTAAAATATTTGCGCGATTCGCCTCATATAAATTCAATATCTCAAAAACCACTACATCGATTCTGCTCCTGTTTACCACTTTTTATCATGCGTCATCGATAGACTTTGTTATCAAAACTAAACAAAATCAATAATAACGTTAAAAAAATTGCCTGTTTGATTAAAATGACCCTCATCCAATCCTATATAATCATTATCAAAATCATGTCTCTGCCTTTACACCATCTGTTTGAGTGATAGATGTGTGTGAGAGAGGATGAGCCAGAGAGAGTATATATACACATAGGCCATGATCTATCATTTGCAATGCTTCACATCCAAAAAAAATTCTAGTTAAGCTATCTCTCTTAAAATAAATAAGTTTATCATCTGCTCCCATGTAAATAAGATGAGCCACAGTCTTTCAAGCGTGATGGGCAGCTAATCACCCCTAATCACCCCCTCGGGATATCTCGCCATACTTACCAAGGCGCTGGTCAATTGATACATGATCTAAATCAAAATTGTCAAGACGCACGCTTGCAGCCTTTGGGTGCTTGGTCTAATGTACAGACCACTGAGTCATTACATATCCATCAATGGTCATTAACTATTCTTGGGTGTGTTTGTATAACAAAATATAGACACACAGAGATGAAAAAAAAGAAAGAGAGAGAGAGAGAGAGAGCGAGAAAAAGAGAGAGGGTGTGAGAGAGATAGAGGACAGACACATAAGTTCTGGTAAGATCATTTATTGCATGCGTTCACATACAGCTCACACTGTGTTTTTGTATCATTGAGTATTGTTTTTTTGTTTTCATTTTAAATTGCACGACTTTCTCTCTCCTTGCTTTCCTGCTTACACGTTATTCTATTAGTATACATAGATAAATGTATATTTTAATAACAATTGTATACATTTATATGCTGAGAAAGAGAGAGAGAGCGAGAGAGAGAGAGAGAGAGAGAGAGAGAGAGAGAGAGAGAGAGAGAGAGAGAGAGAGAGAGAGAGAGAGAGTCTAACGCCCAGACCACTGAGTCATCATATATTCTTATGTGGCTCTGTATAAACATGATCCTAAAAACCATAAGACGCGCACTTGCTGCCTTTAGATGTTTGATCTCACGCGCATACCACTGAGTCATTCTATATTCATCAAGATGCACACTTGCTGTCTTTGAGTGAGACGCGCACTTGCTGCCTTTGGATGTTTGATCTAACGCCCATTCTCTATTCGCCGAGATGCGCACTTGCTGTCTTTGGGTGCTTGATCTCACGCCCAGACCAATGAGTCCTTCTATATTCATCAAGATGCGCACTTGCTGTCTTTGGGTGCTTGATCTAACGTCCCGACCACTGAGTCATATATCCATTCACCGAGATGCGCACTTGCGATCGCACTATCAATAAAATTATATCCCCCCGGGCCATATGTCATCCATCACTTTTGACAGGTCACAAAGACCCTCACGTTGGGGGCATCATGACCTAAGAGTACATGTGCACCTATGACGTCATCCCCCTGTCACGTGACCCACTTTTTAGGTACATGTGCACGGTTCGCGGTTAGCATACCTCTCTACTACTAGTACCACTGAACAGATTTTCAACCTCAGAATAATCTGTGAGAAATACCTACAGCACCAACAACATCTATATCATGTGTTCATAGACTTCAAGAAGGCATTTGACCGAGTCTGGCATGCTGCTCTATGGGCAACCATGAAAGTGTACAACATCAGCCCTAAAATTATAGAAGTCATCAAAAGCCTGTATGACAAGGCTACCAGTGCAGTCCTCCATAACAGCGTCATCGGGAACTGGTTCAGAACAACAATCGGTGTGCGTCAAGGATGCCTACTCTCTCCAACACTCTTCAACATCTTCCTAGAGCGCATCATGTCAGATGCTCTTGCAGATCACGAAGGCACAGTCAGCATAGGGGGCAGAGCAATCTCCAATCTTCGTTTTGCGGATGATATTGATGGATTGGCTGGAGAGGAACAAGAACTTGAACAGCTTGTACAGAGGCTTGACACCACCTCCAGAACTTATGGAATGGAAATAAGTGCAGAGAAGACCAAAATGATGACCAACAACACCAATGGCATCAACACGGACATCAAAGTACAAGGCCAATCCCTCAACACAGTGCACAGCTTCAAATATTTAGGAGCCATTGTGTCAGACAATGGGTCTCGACAGGAAGTCCTCTCCAGGATCGCACAAACAACTGCTGCCCTGACAAGGTTGAAGCCCATTTGGAAAGACAGAACCATCAGTCTACATTCCAAAGTAAGACTGCTGCGCTCTCTGGTCATCTCCATCTTCCTATATGCTTGCGAAGCATGGACCCTCACAGCAGATCTCCAACGAAGAATACAAAGCATGGAGATGAGGTGCTACAGAAGACTTCTGTGCATTTCCTATACCCAACACATCACCAACGTTGAAGTCCGACAGACCATCACACAAGCCATTGGACAACACGATGACCTGCTCACAGTGGTGAAGAAACGGAAACTCCGATGGTATGGCCACGTCACCAGATCATCAGGCCTTGCAAAGACCATTCTGCAAGGCACAGTGCAAGGAGGTAGAAGAAGGGGGAGACCGAAAAAGAGGTGGGAGGACAACATTCGAGAATGGACTGGTTTGACACTGAGCGAAGCCATGAGGGCTGCTGAGGACAGAGAGGGATGGAGTATGCTGGTTAAGCGATCATCTGTGGTGCCCCTACGACCTTCGGGTTATGGGACAGGATAGGGATAGGAAAGTCAGCCAAATTATATCTACTGCGCACGCGTACTGCAGCGGATGCGATCATTTGTGTGTAGTGCGTGATCGCCTTCAATGTTTTAGAGACTTTGCTGTACACTGTAAACATTACACACACATACTCTGCAGAGCCAATTTAGTGTTTTTATACGAAAAATAGAGCTATAGGCATGCTAAGGTGCATGCTGCGTTTTGCAAGTTGTGATTGTTGGCAAAAGTTTGTCGTGCACGCTTACACAAACATTCACGAATATATATTTTTTTCTTCTGCAAGGGCGATCGAGTTAACAAAAAAACGTTGACAGTTTGCTCACTTATTAGTTGGTGTCCCTGTGTCTAATTTGTTACTGCATTAACATTGTATCCCCCCCACCCCCCATTCCTCTCTCTTTTATCTGTCTCACTCTGCATCTATGCAATTGTATGTGTGTTTGATTTGATAAAATTGATCAGTGTATGTGCACATGTATGAGTGTGTGTGTTTACCCAGTAAAAGAAATGCATATTAATAAAACCTTTCAATTTATTATGCATACAATTTTAAAAAAATCTGTTTAGTGTCATGACCTACAGGAAACTTGATTACATGACTGTGGCTAGTGTAATTTCCATAGTTTTTCCTGCAAACATACTCGTGTTCATATTCCGGTGGCGCTTGGATTGGTATATAGGCCTATTAGTGTCCCATCTATGCACCCAAACACGTTCGGCATGCTGCCGATTCTTTGAAATTTAAATTTTTGTCTGTCAGCTTCGTGTTGATCTGGAAACAGGATCCAATTGCTGACTATCGATTTCAGAGCAACAGTAACTTTTGAGATTACTCTGCTGGCTGTCGGTTGCGAAATTCCAAACAAATCAGCACATACTATTTGGAAAGAACCACACGCGTAAAATCTCAAAGCAACTAATACTTGCATTGATGGTGTCAAAGAACCAAGTCGGTTTGCGTGTTCTAGTTGCTCTGCAACATCGTCAATTATGGTCAATATGTCATGACGACGAAAACGAAAAGCCGTGTACAGTTTTACGTCATCATAACTATCTAAGGGACTCATCCTGTCTCTTGAAAATTCTATTTCTCCTCAGCTGTCTTCGCCTTAGTAAGATTGGAATCAACGCACCCGCCATTTTTGCTCGATGTTACAGTCCCTTTACCGGCATAAAGGCCCGAATCTTAGGCTGATAACTTTTAGGCCGTTTGCCGCGGCCGATAAGCTCTGCTGTCCCTCTATGAATAGCAATATATCGCAGTTATAGGCCGTAGACGGTTTGCAGTCCCGTTCCCGCACTTGCAGTCCCTTCATGAATAGGGCCCTTGGTCTACTAAGCCGAAGGCAGGGGGTTCGAATCCCGCGTGGGACGAACTTAGGTGACTTAGGTACCAGACATTTCAGGACACTGAGGGTTTTCTCCGGGTACTCCGGGTTCCTCCCTCCCTTCAATAATGCGGTCGATCTAAAATTTAAAAAAAATAAAAATTGGATTCTATTCTGACTTTTGTAATAGCGATCTATTCAGATCGCCGCTCTTTGATTTCCGTTAAAGAAAACGCGCGCCATAGCGTCCTGTATTGTTATTGTTGTTGTTATTATTATTATTATTATTATTATTATTATTATTATTATTATTATTATTATTATTATTATTATCATGATGATGATGATGACTATTGTTAATAATAATAATAATAATAATAATAATAATAATAATAATAATAATAATAATAATAATAATAACGGATTTTTATATAGCGGGTACTCCAGCCTACGACCAGACTCACCGCGCTTTACATAGTCATTACATAAAAATACATGCACTCGATCAAACATCGCTTTTGCTACGATACACCAAAAGACGGAACAGTAAAAGTAAAAACTATTTACAACTATGTACACAAAAGACAAAAAAGACAAAAATAGAATAGCAAAAACCTATTCACAGCTATTTATATGCCCGGTTAGACCCAGAAAGGAAAACAGTATATGTTATTATTATTATTATTATTATTATTATTATTATGATGATGATGATGATGATGATGATGATGATGATGATGATGATGATGATGATGATGATGATGAGTAGTAGTAGTAGTAGTAGTAGTAGTAGTAGTAGTAGTAGTAGTAGTATTGACAGGTGACCGGGAGGCGAACTTGTTTTTTCCAACCTAGTTCCAGTCATTCGCCGAAAAAGGCAATTACCGAAGTAGAACGAAGCTCTCCGAGTCGAGCGAAGCTATCCGATGTTTTACGAACGAATGCTGGCAGGACTACGTGAAACCACAGGCTGGGAAGTCTCGTCTTTCGTAGGCCTCAATTACATACTATACTACGCACTATGTATGTAGGAGGCCCACGAGTTTACAAAGAGTAAGACAAAAGAAAAGACTTCAGAGCATGAGGTGAAACATCCGTGCATACCAAATAACCGCTGTTGCTTCTAGATCTAATTCTGTTTCGATCTGCACAGCTTCAAGCTGTAAGTCAAGTCGAGATTCGCATTTTGAAGCAGTTATCATTATTATTATTTTATGATGATAAATACTGACATAATTAGTAATAAAGAGTAAAAGTAATACATAACACATAATGCACACATACAACGATTTCACATCTATATCAACAATAAAACCATGACAAAACTTCAAAGCGCTATGGATACGTTGATGTCCCTTCAGCACAACAAGGCAAAGCAAGTTTATAATGGTCTCAAAAAACAGTGACATTTTTATTGCAAGCACCAAAGCAATTATTTATTTAACTAATATTATTCTTTTTTAACTGATACAGTAAATTCGTATTAAAAAAAAAATGTTGCGTGGCAGGCGGAAATTTCCATAAATCATCTGAAAACTTTAGTAAATCTATAAGAAAAAATAACCAGTAACACCATCAAAATATTTGGGGTTGCGCCCAACTTCAGCAAAAACAAATCAGTACAACTTATGTTAATCTGATGAATAAAAATTGGTGCAACAACAACAACAACAACAACAACAAAAACAAACAAAACATCACTGACCATATTTACACCATTGAGCACGCACAGCAGCACACTATTCTTTTTTTTTCTTTCTTTTTTAAGGAATAATAATAATAATAATAATAATAATAATAATAATAATAATAATAATAATAATAATAATAACAATCAAGCAAAACAAATAAATAAATTAAAGATTTAACAAAATAACCATACTACTACTACTACTACTACTACTACTACTACTACTACTACTACTACTACTACTACTACTACTACTACTACTACTAGCGAACTTGTGGTCTTGATTTTGTGATCCTGATTCGGCTCTTTGCAGTCCGCTGGACCCTGTAACCAATGAATAACTAACTATTAATTTAACTCTGATCTCGAGTTATAAAAAAAATATTCGCTTAGCCTACTCGTCCTTCTCCGGAAATTTAAAGATTCGAATATTATAAAGTATAGGCCTAAATATTATTAATTAGATAGATATAGTTTATACATTTATTTACGTATAAAACAAACAATACAGGTCTAATAATTATATTCAGCTAGTGAGCTTCTTCGCTGCGCGGAGACTGACTTATAATATATAATGTAGATTAAGCCTATGTATAATGTATAACAGTGTCTACATGGTTCTAGGCAGGAAATGGGGAATGCTGTTATTAGCCTGCTGCTGAGAACTAACAAAATGCAAATCAAGGAACGCAACTATTAAATATGGTCGATAATAATTATGCTCATATTAACAAAGTATACCGTTGCGAAATGCTAATCTGTGTAAATCGAACAGCATTAAAAGCAACAGCGATCATTTTTAATGTCAACTAGTCGTACTCATGCAAGCATCATTTCGTAACACATCGGAGAGCTTCGTTCGACTTCGGTGATTGCCTTTTTGGGCGAATGACTGGAACTAGGTTGGAAAAAACAAGTTTGCGACCGGGAGAGATTGTTTTTTAAAAATCTCACAGGACTCGCTTCTTTCTGTAATGACTGTTAACACGGTGTTTGACCTCCTCCCGCCTCCACAGTAGAACGTTCAAAAAAGGCATCCGTTAATGAATAGCCTGCGTTAATGTGCTGTATTGCTGTAGGACCAGAGGGTCAAGCTGGTCCGACGCTTCTTCATCAAAGTAGCGCGCTCTTCTCACTACGTTACGTATGAAGAACGTTTGAGCAAAGCAGTCCGTCCTATTGACATCATCTACAAATGTAATGTTATTTGTGTGTGTTAATGACGCTTTTATGTTATCGTGTGTTGTGCTTTTTGTATTCACATGTTACCCTGTTTTATTTTTATGTTCACATGTTGCCACGGTTTATGGTTTGTTTTTTGTTTTTTTTTTGGTGTTCACGTTTTTTAATGTGTGATTTCGCTGTGTTTTTTTAATTATTTTATGTTGTTGTATTTTTATGTTCACAAGTTATTGTGTAATACGTTTTTATGTTCATGAAAAACTGTGCTCCGTTGTCTGGGCGTCAGACGATTGGGCCCAAAGTCTGCAAGCGGGTGCATCTGGCCGTTTGAGCTAGATCTTGTTTCGCCACGCCTTGAGCAAGTCTTGAGCTGAGAAAGCGCTATAGAAGAACGTTTAAATAACTATGTTCACGTTTTATCGTGTAGTATGTTTCTAAGGTCATAGGTTATGGTGCATTATGTTTTTACAGTCACACGTTATCGGGTATTAAGTTTTTACGGTCACTTATTTTCTGCTAGTCATTTTCTGTGGTGTCAGATTTGTGTGTGTTTCTATTCATTTTCTGTTATGCATTTTTTTTTTTGGGGGGGGGGGGGGGGGGTAAAATAACTGTGCTTGTGTTATGTCAATTCACTTTCCGGTAGTCTTTTTTTGACCATGGATAATGTGAGTCTCTGCTCATACACCCCAATACCAACAAAATCCAGTTTGCAAATCTATTCGAGATGAGTCCTAAAATAGTCCACAAATAACATCTCCAAAGAAATGTCCGTCCGTTTGTTTGCCTGTCCGCCATCCGTCGTAGTAGATTGGTATTTCATATTAATTCCGTTTTTGCGTTGATCATAAAGGTCAAGATCATTTTAGGCCTTGCGAAAACATACAAAAAAATAGGTCATCGTTTAGTGACATGGCTGTGTATTTAACCCTTAGTATGCAACAACTTTAAGTTATTTGATCACACATGCATTAGAGATCACCTGAAGGTCAAGGTCATCATAAGGTCAAGATCACTGAAGGTCAAAGTCATCAGTTGTTTTTTTAGCCTAATAGTAATAAAACTTTTACTACAGTTTTTTTTTATAGTACATGAGTGTATTTGGAGCAAGGTCAAGGTCATCTCAAGGTCAAGAGCATAGAAAGATCAAAGTCAGTATTACTTAGCATTTTAATGTCACCGTTTCGTTTTGTTTTTGCTGGGCACTCATTTTCAGGTTACATTTTGCGAGTTCCATAAGGAGCATGAAAGTCACATGGGCTTTGCCTTCTAATTCTCGTGTGCTATATCATTTTTCTGTTGCGTTAATTAATTCCTAGTTAGTACGCTCTCTTATGCATGTGTCAGTTTATTTTTTGTTGTAGGTTTCATTATTTGTAGTAGCAGTTCATTTTATTTTGTACCAGTTCATTTTCTGTTGTAGCAGTTCATTTTATGTTGTATCCATTTTATGTTGTACCAATTCATTTTCTCTTGTATCAGTTCATTTTCTGTTGTATTAATTTCCTGTTGTATCAGTTCATTCTCTTTTGCATCAGTTCATTTTCTATTGTATCAGTTCACTTTCTGTTGTATCAGTTCATTATCTGTTGTATTGTAGCAGTTCATTTTCTGTTGTATTGTAGCAGTTTACTTCCTGTTGTAGCAGTTCACTTCCTGTTGTAGCAGTTCATTTTCTGTTGTATTGGAGCAGTTCACTTTCTGTTGTAGCAGCTCATTTTCTGTTGTATTGTAGCAGTTCGCTTTCTGTTGTGTAGCAGCTGATTTTCTGTTGCATCTTTTCTTCCGTGGCCAAGCATCGAAAACGTTGATCCTACCTTGTGCGACCAACGCATTGTTGCGTCGACCCTTGGGACCTATTGTTCATCTGAAGAAACCAGGCGTCAAACGCCCCCCTAAAAAAGACGATGCCCTCCCTACTCAAAGTAAGCTGCCTTTGATGAATTAATTTTATGGTAGATTGGTTTGTAAAATGGTTGGTTAACTGGTTGGTTGGTTAAAACAAGCCCGATATAATGGAGAGTCGCTTGCGAAGATCCCCACGCTTGGCCCATTGAAAGTAAGAGCTGTATTTTGAATGATGATTGTTCAGTGTAATGAGGCTTGCCTGATTGATTGGTGTAGTTACATGTAGGATGATCATTAGTACGTTTACATTACCAACGCGTAAGTGTTTAAAAGTAAGCTTAAGCACGTGACTGTACGAGTTCAGAGATGAAATTGAATGGAAAGTGGGTATATATCACAGGCGCATTAACCAAGAAGAAAGGGTCTCTCGTGGATCCACAAAATGTTTGCCGAAGGTTCTTTCTTCTTGGTTAATGCGCCTGTGGTATATATGTATATTAATAGATCTGTGATGGAGTTATCCCTATAAACGTTTTATTTATATTTACCCTGAAAACTTCATTGAGGCGTCCTCTCACGCTTTGTATAATCAGTGCCTTGATTTTCACCAAGTCCAGCTGACCAGCTGAGCACACCGGCTAAACATGACTGGCTAACCACATAAGCTTACCTCTCTCATCTGTCGCTTTTTAGGTATGCATTGTATCTACCAAGGAATCGGCCTTGTTCGACTTGCCCCAAACCTGCTAGTTTGTATTTCTTCCCTGCAGGTGACTCGTCGTTCGATTGGCATCTATTCAACGTCGTCAACCTCAGCGAAGTGTGCATGACCCTGAAGTCCTTCGATCACCGCCCCTCCAAAGCCACCTCCGTAGCAGGCCAGAGAAAGTCAAAGACCAAAACGCACTGGAAGTCCAGGTCGGGGATAGTGTCCGGCTCCTTGTCTACCAGTGACTTCCGCACAAATGATTCCTTGGCCAAGTCCTCTCTCGCTGTGCTTATGTCGCCTGTAGCAGCTCCAGCACTCCAAACGGATGTCCCATCACCATCGAAGGTGCAAATATATATATCACTATCGTAGCCTACAGTCACTGCAGTAGAACGTTGTTGTTGCGTTCAATGCACTCAGCTCATGATTCCCTTCACTGCTATTTGTGCCCTACAAGCCACAGATTTTCATATAATTATTGTTGTTGTTGTTTTTAAAAGTAGCATGCATGCGGCAATGTGAGTCTACTTATTCTCGTGTTCTTCTCTACTTAAATTTCTTTGGATATATACGATATGGGCTACGTATATAATCATAATGTCAACAATGCCATTAGGGTTGCCCCCCACCCCCCACCTCCTCTCCCCTCCTCTTTTTCTCGGGTTTTTGTTTAGTATAAATAGTATCCCCAATTTCTGGAAATTTAATGCTTTAAGTCCCACTGTCGCTGTCTTTCTCCTTTGTTCTTTTTCATTCCTACTCTGTTCTATCAATCTACTATATTATCATGGCAGATGCCTTTGCAGATCACGTAGGCACAATCAGCATAGAGGGTAGAGCAATCTCCAACCTCCGTTTTGCGGATGACATTGATGGATTGGCTGGGGAGGAACAAGAAATTGAACAGTTGGTACAGAGGCTTGACACCACCTCCAGAGCCTATGGAATGGAAATAAGTGCAGAGAAGACCAAAATGATGACCAACAACACCAATGGCATCAAGACGGACATCCAAGTCCAAGGCCGATCCCTCAACACAGTGCATAGCTTCAAATATTTAGGAGCCATTATATCAGACAATGAATCCTGACAGGACGTCCTTTCCAGGATCGCACAAACAACTGCTGCCCTGACAAGGTTGAAGCCAATTTGGAAAGACAGGACCATCAGTCTACATTCCAAGTTATGGCTGCTGCGTTCGCTTATCATCTCAAGCTTCCCATATGCTTGCAAAACATGGACCCTCACAGCAGATCTACAACAAAGAATACAAAGCATGGAGATGAGGTTCAACAGAAGACTGTACCCAGCACATCACCAATGACGAAGTCCGACAGACCATCACACAAGCCATTGGACAACACGATGACTTGTTCACAGTGGTGAAAAAACAGAAACTCCGATAGTATGGCCACATCACCAGAGCATCAGACCTTACAAATCATCCTGGCTGCAAGGCACGGTGCAATGAGGCAGAAGAAGAGAGAGACAGAAAACGAGGAGGGAGGACAACATTCGAAAATGGACTGGCTTGACACTGATGATCGCAGCCATGAGGGTTGCTGTAAACAGAGAAAGATGAAGTACGCTGGTTAAACGATCATCTGTGCATGTGGTGCCCCAACGACCTTCGAGTTACGGGATAGAATATGCAGGATAAAATCATAATTCCAACAATGTCATTAGGGTTGCCCCCCGCTTTAACTCCCCTGGAGGTGCCGGGGGTTTCAATATAAATAGTATCCCCACTTTCTGGAAATGTAGTGCTTTAATTTCCCACTGTCGCTGTCTTTCTCCTTTGTTCTTTCCCATTCCTACTCTGTTCTATCAATTTACTATACCATCTTCTTCTTCGCTAGACCAGTCACCTACCTTTTTTCTTGAAAACTCTTCCAAAACTCCTCACTTGTGTATGAGGTCTGTTGGGTCAGCGTGGGAATATTGGACGCTTTCTGCCAAATGGTCACTAGTGCTTCCTATGATATTATTATTTAGCAATGTAGGCATTTTATATGTATGTGTTATTTTATTTAATATTTTATAATGATGTTTATATTCTATTTTGTTTTTGTAAACGGGGGTTCGATAAATTAGAGTACATGTAGAGCCTCAGCGTCCCCTGCGTGGGATGTCTTTATTCACAGGCGCTTGTATCTGGACACGCGAGCGCCTATGCCTGTGACGCGTCTCCCTTTGGTTATCTATAATATAGATAACCAAAGGGAGACTATAATACAGATAACCAAAGGGAGACGCGTCACAGGCATAGGCGCTCGCGTGTCCAGATACAAGCGCCTGTGTCTTTATTGTAATGTGACCGGCTGGTGGAGTGCCTTCAGAGTTACCACTAGGGTTGTTTCAGCAGATCTTTTATACGGATCAGCAGTGAGTCCTCTTTCAACCAAGTTGTGGTCTCGCACTCTGCTGTAAGCAATGAATAAACTAAACTAAACTAAACTAATCATGAGGCTTGCAGAGGACAGAGTAAGATGGACTCCGCTGTTTAAAAGATCATCTGTGATGCCCCAACGACTATCGAGTTACGGTGTTCGGTTATAAAGCAAATAATCTAAATTCAAATAAGATTGAAGTTGTTAATCACAATTATATTATTGATTGCGAAAATAACCATTAGTAAATTCAGATACGGAGAAAAACTTAACCCAATATGTATTTTTGATAATGAAATGGTATTGAGAAAATACGTAGCGACATAATTACTATATTTTATTTTATTTTTTTTTAATTTTATTTTTTTATTTTTTTTACCTTACCCTTCTTTTTCGTTCCGTAAAGGTTCGGTGCTGAGGGGTTGTTGTTGCTTGTTTCCCTGTTTAGTTCGCTGGGAAGACCATGTCACGTTGCTCTATAATATTGATTTGTTTTATGTGTTTTATTGTGTTTTTTTTTTATTTAGATAATAAAAGAAATAATAGTAAAGGAAGAAATATTAAAAACAGAAGTTTTTTTTTTTAATCCAGTGAAGAAGATCTAAGGAACCCCTTTATTAGAATAAAAAGGGGGGAAGAAAGAAAAGAAAAGAAAAAAAAGGAGGACTCGGTCTGCATAAGAGATAAGATAAGATAAGATAAGATAAGATAAGATTTATTAGCCATATGTCAAATCAATACAATTTGTACACTAGGAATTTGCCTTGGTCAGCGAGCATGCATACAGTATTCGCACATTCACACATCTATTCTCAACACACATCACATTGTAACATTAAAACTAAAATTGTTTACATACAATAAATAAGTTAACAGTAAACAGCAAAATTAAAGTTATTACAAATAAATATTCCAAAGTACTGATTACTGTCGTTGACAGCTGTAACATATAACTATTACAGCCGGTATGCATGCACTATAAAAGATGTAAAATAGTTTAGTCCGATGCATGCATCTGAAGTTAAAAAATAAAAGAAAAGACTATCGAGTTACGGTATAGGAAAGGATAAGCCATAATGGCGTATTGGTTAAATTATTATGCACGCTTTAGCCTGATGTTAACAGTAGAAATTTTGCTTGCCTGATAATCTGGAAAGTTATGTCCACATTGTCAACATCAGCTTTAGGCAACCATTGTACCTAATATGAGGAGTTTGCTTAATAATGACAGTCAACCTTGCTCGACTATGTACGCGTGTGATGTAAGCGCCTGTGGCGTGTGTCTTTGAAACGTGTGGATGTGTGTGTGTGTGTGTGGTGTGTGTGTGTGTGTGTGTGTGTGTGTGTGTGTGTGTTTCTGTCTCCTTGTGTGCGTGGATTTGTGAGTATGTGCGTGTGTGAGGTGCGTGGGAGCATTCTCATAGAATTGTGTTTAATTTGAGAGTGCCCTTTCAGTCTACGATGATGATGATGATGATGATGATGATGATGATGATGATGATGATGATGATGATGATGATGATGATGATGACGTTGATGATGACTATGATGCTAATGATGACGATGGTGTTTATGCCAAAGATTAATGATGATGACGATAGTAGTAGTAGTAGTAGTAGTAGTAGTAGTAGTAGTAGTAGTAGTAGTAGTAGTAGTAGTAGTAGTAGTAGTATGATATTATTATTATTATTATTATTATTATTATTATTATTATCATCATCATCATCATCATCATCATCATCATCATCATTGTTATCATCATCATCAACAACAACATCATGATCACCATCATCATCAATATTAGTAGTGTTTGTGTTTGCAGTTGTTATTATTATTATGATGAATATTATGATGATGATAGTAGTAGATAGTAGTATGATGATGATGATGATGATGATGATGATGATGTGATGATGATGTATTATTATTATTATTATTATTATTATTATTATTATCATCATCATCGTCTTCATCATCATCAACATCATTGCCTTTCATCCGATTCTGATCGTGGAAGGCACGGCCGTAGAACCAAGCACGAGACAAAACGCGTCTGAAAACTCCGCGGTTCGGTGCCTTCTCTGGTAGACCCCAAAGCAGTAGAAGCTATCAAGGTGATGTGATTGTCTTGGAGTTTGACTTGTGTTATTGCTTAACCATTGAGTTGTGTTGTTGTATAAATAGTATGATTTCTGGAAATTTTGATGATTAAATTGATGATGATTTGTCTTTTATTTGCTCTTTCTCATTTGCTTGTTCTATCATGATGATATCTTATTATTATAGAATTTATTTTTTCTTGAAAACTCTTATCCTTATTTGTGTTATCTGTTATATTAATTATTTTTATTATTCTTATGATGTTATTATTTAGCAATATACATTTAATATGTATTATTTTGTATAATTTATAATGATGTTTATATTCTGTTTTGTTTTTGTAAACGGGGGTTCGATAAATTAGAGTAGCCTCAGTGTCCCCTGCATGTCTTTATTGTAAAGTGACTGGCTGGTGGAGAGCTTCTTTTACCACTTGGGTTGTTCAGCAGATCTATGCGGATCAGGGGTGTCCGGTCCTGATTTGGCTCGGAAGAGTCCGCTGGACCTAAAGCAATAATCATGTAATGTAATGTAACCATTGGGCTCATTTTTGTCTGTCTATCTGTCTTTCTGTCTTTGTACTGTCCGTGTGCTGTCTGTGTGCTGTCCGTGTGCTGTCTGTGTGCTGTCCATGTGCTGTCTGTGTGCTTGTCCGTGTGCTGTTTGTGTGCTGTCAGTGTCAGTGTGTCTGCCTACCTTCCATCAAAATTCCTCTCTGAATTGTAACCTTCGGTTTATCAGCATTCGTGTCGTTTTTAACCCCGCTTGATTCCTCCTCCTGTGTTGGTTGAATGAATGAATGGTTGAATGGATGCAAGAGACCGGAGAACGTGGGACACATTAGCTTCACCTGAACTGTGGCCAGCAGCGTGCAAGGGATGGTTATATAATAATAATAATAAGAATAATAATAATAATAATAATAATAATAATAATAATAATAATAATAATAATAATAATAATAATAATAACGGATTTTTATATAGCGGGTACTCCAGCCTATGACCAGACTCACCACGCTTTACATAATCATTACATATAAATACATGCACTCGATAAAACATTGCTTTTGCTACAATACACCAAAAGACAGAACAGTAAGGGTACAAACTATTTACAACTATGTACACAAATTACAACCCAAAAAAAGACAGAAATAGGCTATTTAGGCTACAACTATGTACACATCATATAATGATGTCGAATTCAAATTTTTGTTCCGGTTTGTTGCATCCGTCCATCTCCCCCTCCCCTCCCCCACCATTCCCCAACCCCATCTCTCACTTCTCTTCCCCACCCCTCCTCCCACCTTGAACATTGAATGAACATTGAGGTTTAACGTCTACACCCACCATTGGCGATATGGCAGACGGGGATAACCATCCCAGGGAAAGAGGGGTAGGGACCTGAATCAACACTGAACCACCAGAGCAATCATACTGCTAAAATGGACAGTGGAAATGGCCACATTTTATATCGCCCACCACGGGATTCGAACCTGGGTCATCGGTGTGCCAGGCGAACGCTCTACCATTTGAGGTAAGGCGGTGGGACAAACCCTCCCACCTTCAAACGCATCCTTTCCTTAACCCCCACCGCCACACACCTCTTAAACTCGTTGACAAGGGTGTCGAGGCCGGTGCCTGGGAGCTCAGCGGACAGAGAACCTGTTTCCTAGGCCGAAGGTCGCGGGTTTGAACCCCGCATGAGACGAACTTAGGTGACTGAGGTACCGGACTTTTCAGGTTACCGAGGGTTTTCTCCTGGTACTCCGGTTTCCTCACCACTCCCAAAATCCCCTTCCTTCCTACTTCATTAATGGTAAACTATATTCCTGGCCGTCTTGTAACAGCGACTTGCCTATACACCACATGTTTGAGTGATGAACGTGTTTTTATTATGCGTCTAACCGTGCCCGTAACATGTGAGGGTGTATATTGGTTTACAGATCTCCGCGCTATCATTTTGATTTATGAATAAGGCGCGTATAGCATCCATTGTAATTATTATTAATTTTTAGAGAAAAAAAAAATATTATTGACTGATTTATTGTTTTCCCCCGCATGGAATACCAGAAAACGAGAAGCGAAAAGTTGACTATTCAGGAATCGCAGGAATCAACGATAGATGAGGAATGTACGGCTGAAGGCTCGACTCCTTACCTCGCCACTCTTGCGGGTGAAGCCTGTACCAGACTTGGAGCCGGGTCAGTGTATTAGATAATGTGTTGAGATGTCGCGTGCCAGCCGTAGTTGATGATGATGATGATAATGATGATTATGTTTATGATGATGGTGGTGGTGACGATGGTGATGATCATATAATGATGGTGATGGTAATGATGACGACGATGATGATGATGATGATGATGATGATGATGATGATGATGATGATGATGATGATAATGATTGCAGTCTTTTAAGGTGGGGGGCTTCTTAAAACAGCCATGCTCAATGCGCGCGAGATACTACAATAAGAACCCAGCAATCGGTCATAAAAAAAAAAACAACTGAAAGTCTTTTGTGTAGGGATTCCAGAGTTGAAAGATGTGTGTTTTTATACCCTTTTTGAAAGACGCCGAAGAAAAATTCTGCTTAAAATTCAAGGAAAGTGCGTTCCAAAGTCGGGGTGCTGAGCTGAAAAAGGCAAGAACCCAGACTTCCTTACCGTACGTTCGTTCGCCGCATTCGTACGCAATTTAGCCTTGAAGTACGGTAGTCTGGTAAACCCGCTAAAAATACGTTCAAGTTTTTTTACAAAAAAAAAAAATTGTTATTTTTTTTAATATTCCGATTAAAAGACGCGCAATGTAGTTACTTCCCTTACTGAGGAGGCGCATGCGTACACATCGTAAGTTCGCCGCACTTGTGTTCCAATTTTCTCCATTCTACTCAGTGCTGTGTACTAGCGCGAAAAATGAAGCGAAACCGTGATTCAGTTCGTTCTCCCGATCCGAATAAAGATGAACCAAAAGCTAAACAGCAGGCCAGAAAAAAAAGCCTTTTTTTTTTTAAAGTCTACAACGAAAAGTGGCCTTGCCTGAGTAATCTACCTATCTGAAAGGGCCAGAGTTTGCAAGATGCACTTTGTGCTGAATCGACTTCAACGTTGCACATGATTGTGGTCGCAACAACGGCTAAAGCGCGTATCATCAAAATCACCTGAAAAGTTTGAAGCAGTTGTTATAAATGTACGTCCATACGTCCATCAAAAGTGTTTTGCAGGTGCAGACGAAAACCACTGGTGCCGAACACATGCATACATTGTAATCTGAAGTATGTGTAATGCGTTGTTTATATGAAAGAAAGTTTATTTCCCCTCTTCTGCGAAACGTTGACCTGAACTCCTCACTTACCCTTACATTTTATACATTGTAATAATATTTGCTTAGGAAACACGCATTTCTATATGTATTTCAGTACCCTTTGCGCACAATGTCAATATTAATGTGTTACAAGAAGACAAGAAGTCCCGTACGCAAAAATCTGGTCAAAGCGTTAGTTTGTCTGTCTACCATTCGGCTGTCTGTTGCACACAGCAGAGAGATTGGTTTGTCTGTGTGACATTCGTCTGTCTTGTGTCACAGGCGCTTGGATCTGGACACGCGAGATACAAGCGCCTGTGGTCTTGTGTATACATAGGAGATATTGGTTGTGTGTCTTTCTAACATTCGTCAGTCTTTTGCAGACAGCACAGAGATTGTTTTTTTTCTGTGTGACATTCGTCTTTCTGTTGCATACAGCAGAGAGATTGGTTTGTCTGCGTGACATTCGTCTGTCTGTTGCATACAGCAGAGAGATTGGCTTGTCTGTGTGACATTCGTCTTTCTGTTGCATACAGCAGAGAGATTGACTTGTCTGTGTGTGTGTGACATTCGTCTTTCTGTTGCATACAGCAGAGAGATTGGCTTGTCTGTGTGACATTCGTCTTTCTGTTGCATACAGCAGAGAGATTGGCTTGTCTGTTTGCATACAGCAGAGTGATTGACTTGTCTGTGTGACATTCGTCTTTCTGTTGCATACAGCAGAGAGATTGGCTTGTCTGTTTGCATACAGCAGAGAGATTGGCTTGTCTGTGTGACTTTCGTCTTTCTGTTGCATACAGCAGAGAGATTGGCTTGTCTGTGTGACATTCGTCTTTCTGTTGAATACAGCAGAGAGATTGGCTTGTCTGTGTGGCATTCGTCTTTCTGTTGCTTACAGCAGAGAGATTGGCTTGTCTGTGTGACATTCGTCCGTCTGTTGCATACAGCAGAGAGATTGGCTTGTCTGTGTGACATTCGTCTGTCTGTTGCATACAGCAGAGAGATTGGTCTACTTTTCCATCTAGCATTCGTCTGTGTTATTCATCTTCTACTGCAGAAAAACAACAATGATGTTGCGTCTGTTTAGCACTTGACTGTATGCTTTGCAACAGCATAACGTACGCCGCCCTCTTGAGCCCCAGTTCGGTGAGGTCAGGAGTCTCTACCCCTCTGGGAGTTGCTGGACGCCGCTTAGGAGCGACACTGGAGGAGGAGGAGGAGGAAGAGAAAGTCATCGTGCTTTCAGAAAAGGTTAACGTTGTCGTCATAGCTGTGGTTACCTTCATCCTCGCCATGGTTCGATTTGTGTGGCACTAGCAGTATTGTCATCATCATTATTGTCATCATCATTATTGTCATCATCATTATCATCGTCATCATCAGCAGCATTATCCTCATCCTCCTCATCCTCCTCACCCTCCTCATCCTCATCATCATTCTCATCATCCTCCTCCTCATCATCATCATCATCATCATTATCATAGTGAGCGTTGTGGTCACGTGGTCTAAGGCGGGACGAACTTGACTTGTCGCGAGAAACCAGTGGCGCCTGACAGGTGCATGATCGATCCCGCATCTGGGCCTTATGTTTCTCCGAATATTTACTCTCAACTCGGGCAACGTCTCGAGGGTTTTCTCCGGGTGCTTCGGTTTGCTCCCCCAGCAAAATTTCAACAACAACAACAAAAAAAACAAAAAAACACACACACAGCTAATATTAGGTGGGCCTGGGGAAGGAGGTCCAGAATTTCCCGATAAAAAGGGACAATAAAGTTGTTGTTTTTAAATATATATTTTTTTAGAAATCATCAAATACTTGAGAGCATACAAGAACCAGTAGTTATTCTCATGGGGTGGCCTCGTGGCGCAGTGGATAAGTCGCCGGTTTCCTATGCCGAAGGTCGCGGGTTCGATTCCCGCAAGGGGCGAACGTATGTGACTTAGGTACGAGACTATTGAGGTCATCGAGGGTTTTCTCCGGGCACTCCGGTTTCCTCCCTCCCTTCAATAATGGTACAGGATGCAGTCAATATAAAAATTTCAAAAATAAAAATTCGATTTTCTTCCGTCTTCTAATAGCGATCTCCCTGCCTTTACACCACCTGTTTGAGTGATGTATGTGTATTTGGTGTGTGTGAGGGTAAATGAGACAGGTGAGCGTGTATGTTGGTATAGATCGCCGCGCTTTGAGCCTTGGGGAAAGGCGCGTACATAGCATCCTGTATTATTATTATTATTATTATTATTATTATTATTATTATTATTATTATTATTATTATTCGTCATTATCGTTACTATTCAGCGTCAGTAGCAACAGCAGCTTCATGTTTATTAGGCATCATCATTGTCGTCGTCGTACTGGTTGTTGTCATTGTCGGCATCTTTATCATCGTCATCCTCATTCTCATCAGCCGCTTCATCATCATCATCATCATCATCATCATCATCATCATCATCATCATCATCATCATCATCATCATCATCATCATCATCAAATTCATCACCTTCATCACCTTCATCATCTTCATCACCATTATCATCTTCTTCGTCAAGATTTTTAGGATCATCATCGTCGTCGTCACCACCACCATCTCTACCGTCATCATCATCATCATCATCATCATCATCATCATCATCATCATCATCATCATCATCATCATCATCATCGACATTCAACCGAACGGTCGGCTCTCCTCCTCATTTTCCTCTTCCTCCTCATTCACCTCATCCTCATCATCGTCCTTCAGGGTAAGGAGAAGTTGATGCAGCGTAACCTCGCTGCTCCGCCCACTTTACCTCGCTTCCGGCCACCTTGCACCCCTCCGGAAGTGAACCCGCCCATCGTGAATCTGACGTCAGAGCGCGAGCAGAGCGTCAGGTTCGTGTCACGGACAGAGAGGAAGGTGACTGCTAGACTGGTGGAGTTGGGTGCCGTGTTCCCGTACAAGGCGGAGTACAGCTTCGTGAAGGAGGCGGCCTTCTACAGCAGGCCACAGACGTGAGTATGGATAGGCCTAGCTGTCAGTTTTGGTGTTTTGTAGCCTTGTCGATCGTTTTACCTTCCGAAGGTATTATTGCGAAAATCCGCTGTAAAAGAACGATTAAGTAAAAATGAAATAAATCTATAAACAATTACAAAACGTAGTGCTGCTTTCCATGATTCGACCCTTTATGCATGTTTAATGTTATGCAGAGATCAAGTCAATTTTAATGTAACGTACACGAATAATACATTAAGTTTCACTTATTTTACTCTTAATGCAAATTCTTAATTCCGCTTGTTTTAATGTCTCCATAAATGTACGCACTTGAATTGCTACGCAGACTATTGTGCATATTGTCCAAGAAGGATTAGATTAGATATTCAGTGTTTATAGGGTCCGGCGGACTGCTAAGAGCCGAATCAGGACCACATAAAACTATTCAAAATCAGACTAGACCGTTAACATTAAAATAGGATAAAAGATGTATATAAATCTAACTTTACTGATTACATTTAAGCAAGCATACAAACACAAACAACTGCTGCCCTGACAAGGTTGAAGCCCATTTGGAAAGACAGGACCATCAGTCTACATTCCAAAGTAAGACTGCTTCCCTCCCTTGTCATCTCCATCTTCCTATATGCTTGCGAAGCATGGACCCTCACAGCAGATCTCCAACGAAGAATACAAAGCATGGAGATGAGGTGCTACAGAAGACTTCTGGGCATTTCCTATACCCAACACATCTCCAACGACGAAGTCCGACAGACCATCACACAAGCCATTGGACAACACGATGACCTTCTCACAGTGGTGAAGAAACGGAAACTCCGATGGTATGGCCACGTCACCAGATCATCAGGCCTTGCAAAGACTATTCTGCAAGGCACAGTGCAAGGAGGTAGAAGAAGAGGGAGACCGAAAAAGAGGTGGGAGGACAACATTCGAGAATGGACTGGTTTGACACTGAGCGAAGCCATCAGGGCTGCTGAGGACAGAGAAAGATGGAGTATGCTGGTTAAACGATCATCTGTGGTGCCCCTACGACCTCCGGATTACGGGACAGGATAGGATAGGATATGAAGCATACAAACAAGATGACGTGAATCAAGATAGTCTCCATAGCACGTCGCAGACCTTCTAATTTTCCTGGCTTTTTCATCTGTTAAATGTTCGATGTCTTTTATTGCATAGCCCTTCTGATATGCTTCTCTTTTTCATTTTTTCATTTTTGTTATCTGGTATTTCAACTGGGTGGGGGGTGGGGGTCGGAGGAAGGTGGAAGGGGAAGGGCGGGGCGGTTTTATGAACGAGACGATAAGAGACCGACACTATTATACAAAAGTCAGAGGCCAAAGTTTACTATTCGTTCTTAACACCCCCCCCCCCCTCCCCTCCCCGTTGGGGTGCCGGGGGTTCCACTTTCTGGAAATTTAGTGCTTTAAATTCCCACTGTCGCTGTCTTTCTCATTTGCTCTTTCTCATTCCGGCTCTGTTCTATCAATCTGCTATACTATCTTCTTCTTCGCTAGACCAGTCATCTACCTTTTTTCTTGAAAACTCTTCCGGGACAAGACTCCTTATTTGTGTGTGAGGTCTGTTGGACCAGCTTGGGAATATTGGACGCTTTCTGCCAGGTAGTCACTAGGACTTCCTATGATGTTATTATTTAGCAATGTAGGCATTGTATATGTATGTGTTTTGTTGATAATTCTATTTTGTTTTTGTAAACGGGGGTTCGATAAATTAGAGTATAGCTTCAGCGTCCCCTGCGTGGGATGTCTTTAATGTAAAGCGACTGGCTGGTGGAGAGCTTTCAATGTTACCACTAGTGATGTTTCATCAGATCTTTTATGCGAATCAGGGGTTGTCCGGTCCTGATTTGGCTCGGAGGAGTCCGCTGGACCTAAAGCAATAATCATAATTATAATGTAATGTAATTCGTTCTTAACGCAAGTTCATGAAACCGACCCCTGTTGTCTTTTGCTCAATACTTACCTTATTCTATATTTCTCCTTCTTCCTGTCTTCTTTTGTCTATCCTCTCGAAGTTGGAGCGTATTTTTTCAATCATGCGGGTGAAATTATTATGGTCGTTTTCTGTGCGAGAAAGCACGACGGCGGCAGCTTCAGCGCAGTGCAAACCACGACCAGTTATAATTATAATAATAAAGGAAGAGGAAGGATCCACAAATGTTGTCTCTAATCGCCTTCACGCATGTTTCTTATATTCAGCTTTTGATGTAACGAGATATTTGTTTCAGTTTTGACCTGCACAATTTTATCTTTAGTTGTGTGTGTGTGCGTGTTTTTGTGTGTGTGTGTGTGTGTGTGTGTGTGTGTGTGTGTGTGTGTGTGTGTGTGTGTGTGTGTGTGAGATCCCTCAGTTTTCCACTGCTGGTGAGGCAACACTCGCAGCTGACTTTGGATAAGTTCATGTCGGTACAGGGCTTACGCTTGATGGACCTCGGCATGGTACAAAGGATCGGGCGCATCGCCAAGAAACACAAGATGCTGCAGCAAAAGCTGGATGAGGTCAGACAGAGAGAGAGAGAAAGAGAGAGAGAGAGACAGACAGACAGAGAGAGAGACAGAGAGAGATAGAGACAGAGAGAGATAGAGAGAGAGACAGGGGCAGAGAGAGAGACAGAGGTAGAGAGAGAGGTGGAGAGAGAGAGGTAGAAAGACTGAGGTAGAGAGAGAGACAGAGGTAGAGAGATACAGAGGTAGAAAGAGAGAGAGGTAGAGCGAGAGATAGAGAGACAGAGATAGAGAGAGAGTTAAAGAGAGAGAGACAGAGGTAGAGAGAAAGACAGAGGTAGAGAGAGAGACAGAGGTAGAGAGAGAGACAGAGGTAGAGAGACAGAGGTAGAGAGAGACAGAGGTACAGAGAGACAGAGGTTAGAGAGAGATAGAGAGAGACAGGTAGAGAGACTGAGGTAGAGAGAGAGAGACAGAGGTAGAGAGAGAGAGGTAAAAAGAGAGGTATAGAGAGAGAAACAGAGGTAGAGAGAGAGGGAGGTAGAGAAATAGAGAGAGAGGTAGAGAAAGAGAGACAGAGGTAGAGAGAGAGGTAGGGATAGGATAAGATAAGATAAGATAACAATTTTATTTTGCAAGGGTAAAAGAATAAGCGCTGGATGCGCTTTTTTACATCTTGCCCTTGGGGCTTTAACAATAACTATTAAATAAACTCAAGGTTATAACATTCACATCATGGAACAATAACAAATAAACAAAGTCATCATTAGATAAAAACCTTTTCAAACAATTGAAATCAAATTAATGTTGTTAATCTCAATCAACAACATTAACAATTAATGTGTATTTAATTTTTAATGTGTTTTAGGAGACGTGTTCTAAATTATGTAAATTTAGATGCTGGAGTGAGGAGATCTTCAGGAAAGTTATTCCACAAAATGGAACCGGAATAAGCTAGACTAGTTTTGTAGAGATCAATTCTTGGAATTGGAACATTTAATTTTGTGGACGATCTAGCAGGTTTTTTTTGAAAAAAGAGAAGAAAGATAGGAAGGTGCATTGCCAGAAAGGACCTTGTGCATGAAAACGCCTTTATTAAATTTTAGTCTGTCGGTAAGAGGTAGAATATTGATCCGTTTATAGTCATCTGGAGAGATTTTTTGTTTCAGTAAAATTTGTTTAATTGCACGTTTGTGAATTCTAATTAAAGGTTTCATTGCATTGCCACTAGCAGAATCCCAAATAGTAGAAGAATAATCAATAAATGATTGAATATGATCGGAGTAAAATAGTTTACGAGAATGTAAATTTAATAAATGCTTTATCCTTGACAATTGGTAAGTCCTTTTAGAAATAGTTTTACTAATATTTGAAATATGTTTTACCCAGGACAAATTATTGTCTATAGTTACTCCAAGAAGTTTATGACACTGTACTTCAGCAATTATTATATTGCCAATTTTTAATGGAAGAAGTTTTATTGATACATTTTGTCTTTTCTGTCTTGTTGTAATTAGCATGGATTTTGTTTTGTCTGGATTGAGGGCCATGTGGTTGTATTCAGTCCATTCCTGTAGTTCACTAGCCCCTTTTTGTAATGAGGAGGAGAAGAGGTAAAGAGAGAGAGACAGAGGTAGAAAAAGATAAAAGTAGAGAAAGAGAGAGAGGTCGAGCGTTAGGGAGAGGGAGACAGAGACAGAGGTAGAGAAAGAGAGGTAGAGAGAGAGAGGGAGGTCGGAGGTTGTGGTAGGATTAGGTTAGAGAACCGCTTTTGATAATTTTGGTACACAGGTAAGCTTACTTCAGCTCAAGTCAAATCATTCTATCAATGGCAGTCGGTTGGTCGGTCAGTTGGTGGGTTTGGTCGGTTAGTGTCACCGCCGGTCGGTTTTTGACTTTTTTGATCAAAACATTCTATTGCATTATCTCCACACGCGCACACACACACCCACCCACACACACAACTGACGACCGACTGTGATTATATTTAGCGTACAGATACTTACATTACTGCCCAGACTTTTGTTATATCATTGTTATTTGCACTTTCTCAGAGGTCAAGGTCCATGAGGTCCATCTGTTACGATTAAGACGCACACGATGGTTCCGATCATGTTATTTTGCAAAGCAAGCAGTGATACCTTTGATTTGATTTTGCGCTTTCGCTTAAAAAAATCTGTGTATGTTGTTGATAATCGATATGGTTGTAGTGTTGTTGAGAATTTTCTGGAATTACTTGTTTATTATTTGTCGAGTTTCCAGATCTGTCTTGTAATAGCTGACCAAATTTTTGGAACCTAAAGATTGTTCTATGACGTAAGACAGTGCGTTGTTCCGTTGACGAGTATTATTTTCATTGGGTGTTTTTGCGTCCTTCTGGAATGTTCGAAGTTTCTCTATTGCAGAAAGGCTATATAAAAGTAATGCGCTGTCTGCCTGTAAAAGGTAATTTTGAAGTGGTTTTTGGAAAGCGATCTTGTATGCAGTTGTTGATGTTTGCTGAATAAAGTTGAAAAACTTTATACGACGACTCCTGCCTTGTTGCTGAGTGAACAGGCTGCGTGGATAAACGAATTCGAATTATATATATCAAGATTCAAGCATTTGGGGCTGAATCAACTATTGATAAATACCGTTTAACACCGTCATTCTCTAAACACTTTTTGCACTGTATCTCAAACTTGCCAAAATAGATTCGGATACAGCTTTATTTAATAGCTTGCAGGTTGTTCAGACAGTAGCCAATCGTCCCACCTTTTCAGTTTAATTTCTTTAGGATATAAAAACCTGAGACCGAACAACAGCCCTATACGAAATTCAATTAACGTTTGAGAAAATGCAGGTTTTGCTCAGCTAGCTAGCTGTGTGATTGTCTGGAAATACATTTGAATGGGCTTAAAGCCATCTTGTTTTAGTTTGAATTTTCATTTGTTTTATGGTAGTAGTAGTATTTTTTTTTTAAATTTTCAACTGCCAACGTCATAAACTTTGTTGTACAGTATAGTATAGTATAGTATAGTATAGTATAGTATAGTATAGTATAGTATAGTATAGTATAGTATAGTATAGTATAGTATAGTATAGATGGCATCGTTGGCTTTGAGACTTTTGCCCTCTAATAGGCGTGCTTTACGAAGTACTCATCACCGGGTTAGGCCTTCAGGCATCGGAAGCCTAAGAGCTTGCCTACCAGGGTGGTAGCGTAAAGGAATCTCCACACAAGTCAGTGGAGGCATCGTCCCCTATACGCTTATGTGTCCGGGGACGTTAATCTATTTTAACTAACTAAAAAACTCAGTGGAGAACCCTAAACCTCATACATTTTTGTCCAGTCTATTCTAAAATGAACTTGTGGTACCAGCTGTGGCGGACTGTTCCACATTTTCATAATCCTGTTAGATTTTTTTAAAATATTTTAAAGTGCTGTTACAAATGTCTTTGTTAATAACAATGGCGGCAAAGATAGCTCAATGGTCAGAGCGCACGACTTGTGTAAGTGCCTCTTGTGCGACGTGGGTTCGAATCCTGACTTCAGCAAACTATTGTGTGCATGCTGGATATTTAGAGTCTAGCGCCTTGAGAAGCTCTCTGAGCTTGTAAGTGCGCTATATAAGAGCAATATTTTTTTCTTTCTTTTTTTTAAACAGCCTCCTTTTTTTTTTTAATTGTTCATGACTAACAGATCAAGAAAGATGACCCAGATATCAAGGCCTCCCTGCTGGACCTGTCGTGTTTTGACCCTAAGAGTACCTTCGACTGTGAAGGCTACAGGGAAGCTTACTCCATGTTCATGGCTGAAGAATCCCTCAGTTCTGCTGACGACGAGGACGGAGATAATAACACACCTAAGGCTGGACCCAGTAGAAAATCTCTGGATTGAATGAAAGGACGTGCCATGTGTTTTTAATTAGTATCATTGTGGGACTAGTCTATGATTTATTTTAAATAAATGATTTTATTTATTTATTTATTTATTTATTTATTTATTTATTTATTTTATTTTTCAATATTTTTGTAGTTATTTATTAATTTTATTTTTTTAAATTTATTTTCAAGAAATCGACAAATGTCAGTTTTGACCCTATGCCAACAGAGGTCAAGGGTGTTGTTATTATTCTGGATTTGTGACTTTCTTCTTCATCGATATTTCTCGAGAGCTTTTCAAGGTCAGGCCAAGGTTAAAGATGGGATGCCTGATGTCAGGAGTGTAAACTTTTTAGTGATGGCAGAAACTCTTCGAGTGACATCCAGGTGGTGGAGATCTTTCACAAGGTCTAGGCCGTTGCTCATGTGCAAGGTGATAGCCGATGTCTAGGTCGTTGGTTGTGATAGCCAGCCTGCCGAACAAAGGAAAGGTCGTTATGGCTAAGTGTTGACATATTTTCTAGGTCTTCTTCGTTGTTGTTGTGTTGTTGTTGTTGTTGTTGTTGTTGTTTGGCTTCAGTCAAGGTTAGAGCCTGTGATGCCATAGTGATGATTGGAGGTCATGTTGAAGTATCGATGTAATAACATGACTGTATATAAATTTATTGTCTGCTTCTGTCGTCCTCTCTCTCTCTCTCTCTCTCTCTCTCTCTCTCTCTCTCTCTCTCTCTCTCTCTCTCTCTCTCTCGCTCTCTCTCTCTCTCTCTCTCTCTCTCTCTCTCTCTCTCTGTCTCTATCCGTCTGTTTGTCTCTCTCTCTCTCTGTCTCTCACACACACACTCTCTCTCTCTCTCTCTCTCTCGGTCTCTATCCGTCTGTTTGTCTCTCTCTCTCTCTCTGTCTCTCACACACACACACACACTCTCTCTCTCTTTCTCTCTCTCTCTCTCTCTCTCTCTCTCTCTCTCTCTCTCTCTCTCTCTCAAAAACTCAAAAAATACTCTACCAAAAAAAGAGAGTCATTTACATTCACTGATTCAGGCAGACAGTGGATGAGCGATGTGTTTTTGAAGGCTATATTAAATATGCATGTATCTTAATGTTTTGTTTAGAAGTAGACGCATCTTTTACATTTGCTTTCTTGTTTCAATTATTTATTTTATTTTATTTTTTTGTTAAAGCTAATCCTTCTTTTCATATTCTTTTAAACGTATAGACGATACATTGTCAAAGCGCCTTTATTTTCAAAAAGCACTAAAACATACAAACCGAAAGAGAATACATTTTATTTTTTAAAAAAATCTCCGTTCCATCAAAAGAAATAAATTAACACGCATATCAGAGGTCTACCAAACGAAAAAAAAAACAAGTACAAAAATCGCTGGCCTCGCCCTTATAAAACGTTTTCAAAATAAAGATATATAGTCCTATCCTATCCTACCTTATCCTATCCTATCATATCCCGTAACGCGATAGTAGTTGGGGCACCACAGATGATCGTTTCACCAGCGTTTTCCATCTTTCTCTGTCCTCCGCAGTCATCGTGGCTTCACTCTGTCAAGCCAGTCCATTCTCGAATGTTGTCTTCCCACCTCTTTTTCTGTCTCTTCTTCTTGTGCCCCCTTGCACCGTGTCTTGCAGGATGGTCTTTGCAAGGCCTGGTGACGTGGCCATACCATCGGAGTTTCCGCTTCTTTACCACTGTGAGCATGTCATCGTGTTGTCCAATGGCTTGTGTGATATAGTCAACAAGATACATAGTCATAAAGATATAGTCAACAAAGACAACAATGTAACATTATATTATTTTCCAATTAATTTTGTGTGAAGGATTGAGTGAAACAAAAATGGCTTTAAAAGTGCGTCCCACGTCTAGATCAAAATTGCAAAGGAAAAGCAACACCCCAACTTTACAAGGTTTAATTCATTCCAATAGAAAGCTACTTGCTTCATATTCATTTTTTTGTAGTGGTGGTGGGCGGAGGGGGGGGGGGGTGAGAGAGGGGTGGGGAGGGGCGTCTTATATTCACACATTTGAATCTAAACGTCTGTCAAGTAGTATTCAAAAGCATACATAAAAAATCTAAATATAAATGTAAAAAAAAATATATGTAGAATAAGAATGAATGAATGTGGAGTTTAATATGTACACGCTGACTGGACGACCCGCTAAATTATTGAAAACCAAACAGGTGAAGTTAAAACACACACACACACACACACACACACACACACACACACACACACACTTACTCATAATGAATACTTGGCAATAAATTCAACTTGAGTTTAAGTGTTTTTGTTGGTGCATTTTTTTATGTCTGAATTTAGTTCACATTATTTTTATATTCTTGCCTTTCACTTGGATTTGCTTTTTTTTTTAATTTCATTAAAAAACTGGTTTTTGTTGTAATTTTGGTATGTGTGTGAGTGGGAATATTCAATCAAAAACAACAATTGCATTTCAACAACACGAGACACCACGCCCAGAGAAACATATCAAGCGAGAAAGAGAGGGAAGGTGAGAGGAGGGGGGGGGGAAGGGAGAATGTCACCGCCACGACTCTGTCCAAGCAGACACCACAAACAAACAACTTATTCACGCAGACAACCCAGACAGAATGACGATTTCCCGCAGACGGAAGTGATGATAACACAACGATTATATATAGAACTTTCAAACTATTTATTCATTCAAGCCACACACTCATACACATACAACATTTACACATGAAACGAAGAAAATGGTGATGAAACAATCAATGGTTCGATGAAACAATGAAATGGTATGTCAGATGATCGAGGGTTGCTATTCAACCACGTCTATGTATCGAACTGTGCACAGCAAATGTCCGTTGCACGTAACCAAACTAGAGGGGGGGGGGGGGGGGGGGGGGGCTCGAGTGTTAGGAGAGGGACAACAAGGAAAGAGCCAACCTGGCGGTATGAAGTCCCTGTCGAAGTCCCCGTAAAGGTATCCTCCTCCTCCTCGTAGCTGTTATAAGACCGTTGCTGTTGATGTCCAAACGTGGTGGCGTCGCCGCCCCCCACTCGCCGCTGACGATGATGATGATGATGATGGTGACGCCGTAGTCGCGGCAGCCCTGCCACCGTCGACGTCTCACAGCTGGACTCCTCCAGTCAGCTACACTGCGACATCGAGGCCAGGTCCCGTCCACGCACGTCACAACCACCACGGAAAGGGTGGGGTTGTGGAATGATGATGATGTAGACAACGATGCGGACGTAGACGTACGGATGGTGATGATAATGTTCAGTCCACACGACCAAGTGCCGTCGTCGTCGTCGCACGGCGTTGGTCAACGTCGATCCACGTTAACCAGTTGACGAATTATCGAACGACGAACTGTCGAATTATCGAACGGTCGAACGACGAACTGTCGAACCTGCAACATGCTTGCCGCATCGTTAATAACTTGTCTACCTGCTTCTATCCCTCTCACTCCAAACACTTTTCCCCCCTCCTTCTCATACAACTAATCTCTGATGCTTGAGGGGCACAACTGCTGTCCGCTTCCCTTTCCTTGACTCTCTCTCGCTTATTTCCCTTCTTTAGCTACTATTATTGTCACTTGCAATCAAACACATAATTCATGAAACTCAATGAAATTATGAATGCAATGTAATGAGCAATGCTGCAAATGAATACATGTAAACATCAACACATTATTCATATCAAGCATCCCCAACAACAACAACAGCAACCACTTCCATCCTACCTTCATCACACTCCACCCCCATTCTCCTCCCTCATTCTCCCTCCTTCAGTCGCACTCTTCCTTTCTTCTGCCTCTCCTCAGTGCAACCATCCTCATCCTCCCCCAGCTTCACACACAGCTATCGTACAACACCCCAACCAGCCGGCACTAGGGTTTCTGGGCACAGTAAGGAAAAAACACCATCACACTAACCCACACGGTTCGAATGTAATCGCACCCGTTGACCTTACTCCAACTGTCTCCCAACGAATACTTCCAAATAGGGTAATCCTGTAGGGCGTAGTTCCCGTAGTGGACAATGCCTCACACTACCTATCACCACTAACACCAATCTTTGCTATCTTTTACATCACAGACTGCCCTGTGACAGAGAATAAGAAGCAAAAATATTATTTTATAAAACGCAAAACCAAACTAAAGTCTGCTTTAAGCGCTCACACGCACACTTACACATACATTCACAATAATACATATTTAAACAATATAAAAATAATTATCTTAAAATGACGGTAGAGAATGTGATGAGAAAGACAGGACAAGGTGGGATAATAAAGGGAGAGAATGTTGGAGAGTGAGGCTCTTAGCATCGTGTTCAATATAAATGTACACAACAAAGTTCAAGTAACTATAGAATGAATGTGGCCAGGTGAATTTTACTATAGTTATCAACAAAAGCAAAAGTACTTAACAATTATGCGTTTATATAACATAAAATTTCATGCAGGTGGTCTGAAACTAAACTGTTTTAGGTTACATACAATGAGTAAACATAGAATTTACATTTTTGAAGATACCTGTGTGTCAGTTTGTGCTTTGCTACATTTTGGATCACAAACGCCATCCTTTTTGGGGTTTGGGGGAAAAGCTGCATAAAGAAGCAACGCCTCAGTTTTTATTTATTTTTTAAACGAATCTGGCCATTTTTGTTTTAACAAATTACTGGCAAAAAAATTTTTTGTTTAACTGTCAAAGGAGTTAATCCACATTTTTTCTTTTGTGCGTAGGCTTTTTGCACAGATAAAATATTTTGCAAATAGCATGCAGTTATACCTAATTATCACACATAATTTGATTCGTCGAACGGATAACGAAATAAAGAGTTTTCTTTGCAACTGAAAGTGTTCACATTGTTGCGATTCCACACAGTGTTCTCTCCTGCTCTGCGCTTCACTTTCACAGCCGCCATTATGACCCATAAGCAACCCATTTGCAAGGGACGGAACTCTTGTAAAATGCAACGCAAAATGACGGGAATTTTCCGTCTGGAATAGTCTGTGGTACAAAGAACTAAGTTTTCGCTTGTTTCGTATTCAGGAAATTAAAAAAAGGTAATATATCCTATATGATACATTCGGGATTCTGTGACTTCAAAGACAAAATATGATACATTCCATAACTTTTGACGTTGAAGGAAATTCCCTCCCTCCCCTAGCCCATTCTACCTCCCCTCCCAAAAAAGAAAAAAAGAAGCCGTTACTTTTGAAGTTGACCTGATGTCATTTCAACAAACAAAATAAAACAAACAAAAACTGTATTCAAGTTGTATTCCACATATTCAGGTTCTAGAGGGTTAATAAAGTGAATGACCACAAACATATTCTGAAGTTGACCTAATGTCATTTCAACAAACACACTCAAACAAACAAACAAAAACTGTATTCAAGTTGTCTCTGCTCAGGTTCTAGAGGGTTAATAAAGTGAATGACCACAAATATGCGGTCGTGGTCTTCCTCCTCCTCTTGAGTCTAATTGAGTCTTTCAGTTGAGGCTTGAAGTAGGTTGCCTTCCTCAAAAACGAACAGCGTAAGGTTCTACTTACACATTTCATCGTTTTCCCTCTTCAACAGCGAGGAGGGGCGATGCACACTGTCGTCAGTGTTGCTGCAATGTAATTCCTTTAAAAAAAATCGAACACGTTCTTAATTTACGAGCATCTGAGGGAAAGCGCCCGCTTGTAAGAGCAAAACTTTAAGGAGCAGCGTGTGTGCAGAGTTTTACATCGTGTCAAATAGGCACTGCGCCTGTCTTGTTGCTAGACTATATAAATACCGGTGGCACTGCTTTATTAAGATTCGTCCCCTATACGCCCTGGTGTGCGGGGACGTAAATTTTAATCTCCTTTATTAAGAACGCAGATTTATGTGTGGACCATCAGTCTCTTTACCTGTGTTTCCAGCTCAACTTGTGCCGTCTTTCGCAGACTTTCTTTCGAGGTGTCCACAGCCACAGTCTCCTTTGAAACTCGGCATTCAATAAAGATGATTAATTTAATGCATGTGGCGACGACGTTGCTGATAAGTTTTTCGATGAGGTAAGTGTATCCCTTGTTTGTTTATGCATTTATTTGTCTATTTAGTTTGTTTCTCTTTCTTGTTCTTCTTGTTCTTGTTCTTCTTCTTGTTCTTCTTCTTCTTGTTCTTCTTGTTCTTCTTGTTCTTCTTCTTCTTGTTCTTGTTCTTCTTCTTCTTCTTCTTCTTCTTCTTCTTCTTCTTCTTCTTCTTGATCTTGTTCTTCTTGTTCTTGTTCTTCTTCTTCTTCTTCTTCTTCTTCTTCTTCTTCTTCTTCTTCTTCTTCTTCTTCTTCTTCTTCTTCTTCTTCTTCTTCGTCTTCTTCTTGTTCTTCTTGTTCTTCTTGTTCTTCTTCTTCTTCTTCTTCTTCTTCTTCTTCTTGTTCTTCTTCTTCTTCTTCTTCTTCTTCTTCTTCTTCTTCTTCTTCTTCTTCTTCTTCTTCTTCTTCTTCTTCTTCTTCTTTTTCTTCTTCTTCTTCTTCTTCTTCTTCTTCTTCTTCTTCTTCTTCTTCTTCTTCTTCTTCTTCTTCTTCTTCTTCTTCTTCTTCTTCTTCTTCTTCTTCTTCTTCTTTGAATTCGTTTTTTTAATTATATTATTTTATCTATTTATTTATTAAATTATTGACTTAACTTATTTTATATTATATATATCAACCTAATGTAAACTGAAAAAGTAACCTTTCGTTGATTTTTGTAGTCGCCCTTGCGGCACGTGAAAGAATCCTGTCATTCCCGTCACACACAAAAAGTACAGGTAACAAGCTCAAAATAAGTACACACACGTCCATTTTAATAGGGTTATAGATCAGGAGTCCATGGCATTATGCCTGATGCACATTTGGAACTGCGGCGTTAGACGATGTGCATAAAAGCAGCAATTTGGCGCCTTCAGTTAGATCTTGTTTTGCGTCAGCGCCTTGAGCAGTTCTTGAGCTGCTAAAAGCGCTATATAAAAATTTTAAAACACATCAAGCTATGCACTAATCACTTTGGCTTCCTACCTTCCCCAAACCCCTTCCCCCTTCTCTTTCCTCTGAATAAATAACAATAACACGTAGAGAACGAGTCTCCATTTTTTATGGAACTTATATAATATTGGTTATGTTATATTATAGTATAACGTGAGCATGTTACATCTGAAGTTGACTTCTCCATTTCTATTTCCTCTGATTAAATAAAAATAACAGGTAGAGTGTGGGACGCTTTAGATAGATAGATAAGATAGATAGATAGATAGATAGATAGATAGATAGATAGATAGATAGATAGATAGATAGATAGATAGATAGATAGATAGATAGATAGATGGATGGATGGATGGATGGATGGATGGATGGATGGATGGATGGATGGATGGATGGATGGATGGATGGATGGATGGATGGATGGATGGATGGATGGATGGATGGATGGATGGATGGATGGATGGATGGATGGATGGATGGATGGATGGATGGATGGATGGATGGATGGATGGATGGATGGATGGATGGATGGATGGATGGATGGATGGATGGATGGATGGATGGATGGATGGATGGATGGATGGATGGATGGATGGATGGATGGATGGATGGATAGATAGATAGATAGATAGATAGATAGATAGATAGATAGATAGATAGATAGATAGATAGATAGATAGATAGATAGATAGATAGATAGATAGATAGATAGATAGATAGATAGATAGATATTTTATATTGGAACTTATATGATACTGGCTATCGTAAAACAAAAGAAATAATCAAGGCATTTTGTTTCTTTTTAAATCGCTGTACATACGAACATATCTGCCCGAATCTTCATTTCTGTGTACTGTACATAAGAACAGTTATCTGCACAAAGTTTAATTTCTTTGTGAGCAGATATCTGCCCGAATCTTAATTTCTTTGTACTGTACATAAGAACAGTTATCTGCACAAAGTTTGATTTCTATGTACTGTGTACTCTTTACAGACGATTAAAGGGTATCCGTACTGGCCATTCTTAGCTTCCAATGCCTTGACAAACTCTCTGAGCCTGTAAGAGAGCGGTGATGGGGGTTTTCAGTATAAATCCCCACTGTCTGGAAATTTAGTGCTTTAAATTCCCACTGTCGCTGTCTTTCTCCTTTGTTCTTTCTCATTCCTACTCTGTTCTATCAATCTACTATACTATCTTCTTCTTCGCTAGACCCGTCACCTACCTTTTTTCTTGAAAACTCTTACGGGACGAAACTCCTCATTTGTGTGTGAGGTCTGCTGGATCAGCTTGGAAATATTGGACGCTTTTTTGCCAGGTGGTCACTGGGCCTTCCTATGATGTTATTATTTGGCAATGTACAGAGGCTTGACACCACCTCCAGTGCTTTTGGAATGGAAATAAGTGCAGAGAAGACCAAAATGATGACCAACAACACCAATGGCATCAACACGGACATCAAAGTACAAGGCCAATCCCTCAACACAGTGCACAGCTTCAAATATTTAGGAGCCATTGTGTCAGACAATGAGTCTCGACAGGAAGTCCTCTCCAGGATCGCACAAACAACTGCTGCCCTGACAAGGTTGAAGCCCATTTGGAAAGACAGAACCATCAGTCTACATTCCAAAGTAAGACTGCTGCGCTCTCTGGTCATCTCCATCTTCCTATATGCTTGCGAAGCATGGACCCTCACAGCAGATCTCCAACGAAGAATACAAAGCATGGAGATGAGGTGCTACAGAAGACTTCTGTGCATTTCCTATACCCAACACATCACCAACGACGAAGTCCGACAGACCATCACACAAGCCATTGGACAACACGATGACCTGCTCACAGTGGTGAAGAAACGGAAACTCCAATGGTATGGCCACGTCACCAGATCATCAGGCCTTGCAAAGACCATTCTGCAAGGCACAGTGCAAGGAGGTAGAAGAAGGGGGAGACCGAAAAAGAGGTGGGAGGACAACATTCGAGAATGGACTGGTTTGACACTGAGCGAAGCCATGAGGGCTGTTGAGGACAGAGAAAGATGGAGTATGCTGGTTAAACGATCATCTGTGGTGCCCCTACGACCTTCGGGTTATGGGACAGGATAGGATAGTCATTTTATATGTATGTGTTTTGTTGATAATGTATAATGATGTTTGTATTCTATTTTATTTTTGTAAGCGGGAGTTTTGGTAAATTAGAGTATAACCTCAGCGTCCCCTGCGTTGGATGTCTTTATTGTAAAGTGACCGGCTGGTGGAGTGCCTTCAGTGTTGCCACTAGGGTTGTTTCGGCAGATCTTTTATGCGGATCAGGGGCGATTCCTCTTTCAGCGAAGTTGTGGTCTTGATTTTGTGGTCCTGATTCGGCTATACTGGTCCTGATTGGGCTCGGAAGAATTCGCTGGACCTAAAGCAATAATCATGTAATGTAATATATATAATGGTTACCTACTACAACAGAAAAATAAAAGTGCGAGGGTGTGAAATTGATGCAGGGCTGTAAATTACTTTTGAAATCGAAACAAAATGGGTAGAAATATACTTTTGTTAAATAATATCATTTTTTAGGGGGAAAGGAAATTACAAGAATAGCAAATAAATAAATAATATGATTTATTGAAAATGTTCGTGATCAGTGCGTACTAACCCTAAATTTAAAAATGCTCTTTTGTGTGTGTGTGTGTGTGTGTGTGTGTGTTTTGTTTTGTTGTTGTTGTTTTTGTTGTCGTTGTTGTTCTTATTGTTGAGAAAGTGTAATAACTTTTACAATTTGTTTTTCTTCTCCCTGTTTTGAGAAGATGATAAGAACGACAACTATTGATTCATGTGAAACAAAAAAATCTAACTCTCTTTAGAATTACAACAACCAAACAAGCACCCACATACTTTTACCTTAACAAAAATTAACAGCACCAGATTATTCCAAATTGGACAGAAATAAATTTTTAAAAAGATGAATAACGTGAAAAATGAATGAATAAATAAAATGAACAAAATTGAAGTTTGACGTCTACAGTCACCATTGGCCATACTGTAGACAGGAATACCTAGCCCAGAAAGGTGAGGGGAGTGACAGTGGTTGATATATTGTAGGCCTACGGACACGCCACACTTTATGTTATCACTACAGAACGAGGAAAAAGTCATCAGTTGCAATTAATGTCCACAAAATAAAGCCTGAGGACAAAATGATAGGTCTTAGCTGAAGGAACGTTTTCAACAACAGACGTCACCAAAACGTATAGAAGTTTATACCCTTACTAGAGCGCGCATTCACACACACAAACACAAACACACACACAAACGCACACACACCCACACACGCACACCCACACACACGTTCATACGTACATACGAGCATACGTACGCACACGCACGCACACACATATAAATGCAAAAGCCCACAACACAAAGCACGCATTTCTCTCTCTCTCTCTCTCTCTCTCTCTCTCTCTCTCTCTCTCTCTCTCTCTCTCTCTCTCTTTCTCTTTCCCTCTCTCTTCCTACCTCCCTCTCTCTCTCTCTCTCTCTCTCTCTCTCTTTCTCGCGCTCTCTCTCTCTTTTTCCCGAGATAGAAAACAGTAGCTTCCAATTTCCAATTAGTGGTGTTTTTTGTTGTTGACATTGGAGTTTTTTTTTAATTTTTGTTGTGTGCGTGTGTGTGTGTGTTTGTGTTTTGCGTGTGTATAATATGTTCGTCTTTGTTCATATGTCTTCAGTTGTCCTGACTCCGGAAATGAGTCAACGGAGAGAGTCACCCTCCAAGTGGCCGGCGTTCCTCTTTCTTCCCCTAACAGGTTTGGATCTCTCTCTCTCTCTCTCTCTCTCTCTCTCTCTCTCTCGTTCTTTTCTCTCTCTCTCTCTCTCTCTCTCTCTCTCTCTCTCTCTCTCTCTCTCTCTCTCTCTCTCTCTCTTTCTCTCTCTCTCTCTCTCTTTTTAAAATAATACGTATGTTTCGAAAGTGTGGGCGAATCTTAGTAAGTGTTCGTTTTATTTATAGCTTTGGGGTCAGAAACCGGGCGAAAAACAGCACAAAAGACTCCAAGTCAACGACACACAATCATTCTAGTTAATCATGTAACGCACAACGGATAGGAATCCCAAAAGACGTTTCTTGCAACGGTCCAAGCTCAGTCAAACTTAAACATTAGCTTTTTACGATGATTATTTTGTTTGTTTGGTGTATTCCCGGCTTCTGAGGACGAAGTAAAAATGAACACAACCAACAAAAGATGCATCTAAACTCACCAAAACATTGGCTTTCTCCAGCAAAGTCAGCCAGGAAATTAATGTAACTTTTAAAAGTCTTACAAACATTTAACTCCAAAGGATAAGGTGATGAAGGCAGAGTAGTCTCCCATTCTTAGGCTTAACATAGCCTACGTTTGATATTACCAAATTAGCAGAAATCATTTTGATGACAAATTATAATAATAATTATATATAATTACTACTACTACTAATAATAATCCTATCCTATCATATACTATCCCGGAATTCGGAGGTCGTAGGGACACCACAGATGATCGATTAACCAGCGTACTCCATCTTTCCCTGTCCTCAGCAACACTGATAGTCAAACCAGTCCATTCTCGAATGTTGTCCTCCCACATCTTTTTCGGTCTCCCTCTTCTTCTACCTCCTTGCACTGTGCCTTGCAGGATGGTCTTTGCAAGACCTGATGATCTGGTGACGTGGCCATACCATCGGAGTTTCCGTTTCTTCACCACTGTGAGCAGGTCATCGTGTTGTCCAATAGCTTGTGTGATGGTCTGTCGGACTTCGTTGTTGGTGATGTGCTGGGTATAGGAAATGCCCAGAAGTTTTCTGTAGCACCTCATCTCCATGTTTAATATTCTTCGTTGTAAATCTGCTGTGAGGGTCATGTTTCGCAAGGGTATAGGAAGATGGAGATGACAAGGGAGCGCAGCAGGCTTATGATGGTTCTGTCTTTCCAAATGGGCTTCAACCTTGCCAGGACAGCAGTTGTTTGTGCGATCCTGGAGAGGACTTCCTGTCGGGACCCATTGTCTGATACAATGGCTCCTAAATATTTGAAGCTATGCACTGTGTTGATCTTGAGGGATTGGCCTTGGACTTTGATAATAATAATAATAATAATAATAATAATAATAATAATAATAATAATATTAATAATAATAATAATAATAATAATAATAATAATAATAATAATAATAACAACAACAACAATAACAATAACAACAACAACAACAACAACAACAACAACAACAATACAGGATGCTATCTCGCGCTTTTTGTTCAATGGAACTCAAAGCGCGGCGATCTGAAGAGATCGTTATTACGGAAGCCAGAAGAGGAATCTATGTTTATTTTTGAAATGTGGATTGTCTGCATTCAAAACCATTATTGAAGGGAGGGAGGAAACAAGAGTACCTGGAGAAAACCCTCGGTGTCCTAAAAAGTCCGGTACCTAAGTCACGTAAGTTCGGACCATGCAGGGCTCGAACCCAGGACCTTCGGCAGAGGACACCAGCACCTTGTCAACTGTCCTAGCAGGCCACCCTCTACAGTATCGGATTAGCTGAAATCGTCATTTTGACGACAAACAATGACATCTGACGATGAAGTAAGATCAATCTTGTGTCACGTCGTGCCAGTATCCAGGGATTAATTGTTTTCTTCATGATTGTGGCTTCGGAAGTTTCTCTTGTTAAGGGATCGAGCCTTGGCAAGTTAAAAAACAAAACAAAAACAACACAAAAATGGCAATCGGTTGAACAATAAAGATAATAATGATGACGATCGATGACGTCCGCGTTGAATCGAGTTTACAGCAGTTGTTAGGGAAACTTGTTTTTGTTTTGTATTTTAATTTTATTATTATTATTTTTTTGTCTAAAAATATTAACCAATTAGTTTATTGTCTACCACGGAAAAGGTATATTAAAAAAATGTAAAGAATTTGCTGCGGTATGGAACTAGGTACATCTATAATCACGGTTTAAAAGACCAGGATTCTACTGTTTCCGCACACTACTGTTACGTTTCTTTCAACATAGAAAGATTACTCAAAGACGATAGGTTCAATTTAACAGAGAACTTTATTTCTACAGCTTAGGCCATGCCAGTTACAGGGAGAGAGAGCGAGTTATTTCCCTTAAGCGTCTACTTAATACAATCTAACATAATAACATATTATAGTAAATAATGTAACAACTACATGGCTGAACCTAGGGTTCACCTCTCTCCGCTAGTAAGCTTACTTGTGAGAAGTGATCGGGTCTCGCCTACGCTGTGTGTTAAATGGCAGCTTAATCACAACTCAAACTCCGACAACTTAAATTTTTGATGATAGTTTATATTATTTTTGTGAACTGTTACAGTGTTCATAATTGAATTGTTCACAATTGGATATTGTTTCTTTTTTTTTTTTATTTTAAAAAGGTCACAATTGTACACAGACCTTAAATAAAATACAGGAAATGAAAGATGAGACATTATTGATAGTCAAGAAACAAACAATACTATGTTTAAAAAAAAAAAATTGTCACGCACTAGACATTTTTGTTTGTACAAAACCTTTATTTACTTAGATCAGATCACAGAGTTGATACAGAATCCATGTGATAAAAAAATAACGATGTTAATCATAATTCATTATCGGACCATGAAAGATGACAGAACCAAGGCCTTTTTCTATATTCACACGCATCAGATCTTGCTGAATTTCAGCACTAATTCCATCAGGTGTAAATGCTGGGATGAGCTTGTTATGCTTTGTTACAAACATTGACTTTACAGAAGTACATTAGTGCCCTAGTGTTACTGACGTTTACTCATGGAAACAGCCAACAAGATACAGTCAAGACTCTACTTTGGCTGGTCATTTCATCTACTTGGCATACAAACTGTAACTTTCTATACACACAAATAAAATCAACTGGACTAAAAAAAAAATATTGTAAAAAACAAAAAAATATGGCTGTAATTACTTTTAGGTGTAAATGTTTCCAGAGTCACATTCTAGTGTATAGTCTGTACAAGGAAAACACATACAGATGTCTTATTATGCAATAAATAAACCAGATGACATTGCTCGCTAAATGTATAAGAAATGGCATGTAAATGACGCTAACACAACAGTTTATTTTAGAAAAACAACACATGATGATGCTAACAATATTAAATACTGGAAAGACGATACTAACCTTTTAAGTTCATGCCACGTCAGACGCTGAGACTACGAAGGAGAGTAAGAACTAAAACGCTAATGCAAATGTATTTGCATACAGCAAATTTATGCAAATGAGGTACACACTTTCGTGGTAGCACCAATGGTTTGAGAGTATTTGGTTACCAGTTATACGAAAAAGTAAAAGATTGCCTATCATTGCTGGCATATAACAAAAAGCACATTAAAATCCTAGGTGAAGGAGTGTCTAACCAAATATAACAACTGTACACAATTATAGTATTCCTGTTCCTTTTGGTATTGGCTAGTACATATAATGCAACAAATGTATAGATCTAATACTCGCTATAGCCATTGTACGTGGCATAGCGCTAGAGGTCTCAATTCAATCACACATCGTACAATGCAAGGGCCGCACTATACATGCGTCATGATCAAAGTGTACGTTTGGCAGTGCACATTGTATAAATATAATAATGCCATGTTTTTGGTCTCTGGGTGTTCAAGGTAATGATATACAATGAGTACCGTTCTATCATGTTCATTTCCAAATCAAACTGGCATTTCCATTTTATTGATAATCTCAAGTCCATCTCAACTATTCGCAAATATCAGCTTACTTGTTGCATAAAAGTGGACCTGTCTTTTCTTCTTCTTTGTTTTTTTTTTTTGAAGAGGGATGGTGGGTAGGGGAGAAGTATGAGGGAAGGGGGGAGGGGGAGGGCAACCATCAAGTTCTTCAACTCATTTTTGTTTCACTACTTACCACAAAACTTTGACCGACGCTGAAATATTTCTGAGTAACATCACTGTCCAAATAATGCACTTGGTGAATTGCATTTTATTCAGCAGGAAACAAAGAATACCAGTCTTTATACATGGAGATTTAAAAAAAAAAATATAAATTGCAAATAGTAAAACAATAACAATCAGCAGTAACAGTCAACTATACAACCTTGTTAACAAATTTAAAGCAATATATATTACTGGCATACACTGTAATGTTTGGGTAGCCAATGTGCATGGTTATGTAGTCATTATACATGATTCCACTCACTTCTCCTATCATATGCGCTCGCAGCAAAACAATAAGAAAGTTCCTCAGTTTTCTTCAACTGATAAACAAAGCGTCTAACAGGATTATACACACAACACCAGAGAAAGCTTGGCAGTGCAGGAAATAATCGCACTCTTCAACAATACTTTCACTTGAGAACAGTTCTCTAATGGAAAACAACAATTAACAACATAAGGTAAACGCATTCATGCCCCAAAAATTGTTCAAAACATACATTAGTTGTCATTCAAACAATTCAGCATGCAAAAAATTGAAAAAAACAACAAATCTACTGACAGGAGAAACTACAATTTTAAAAATATCAATAACATATCTGGCATGCCTATACAAGTACACAATTAGAAATGATGACAACACTGATATCTCACACACATACACAGATGTACACATGGTAAGCGATGAGATGAAGATGGGGCGTGGCTAAGCAGGAACAGAATAATGATCGATGGTTTCTATTCAAACCGTCAGTTGGCGAGTCTTTTCCTCTGGTTTCTCCACGCCTGAATGTTGCCATGATGTAGAGCAGCGTTGACGGGTAATCACTGCCTTTAGAAGGTCACACCCTGCTGATGTTGCAGCCTTTGTTTCAAGGCCGACGCAGCGTTAACAAATGCCAAGACATTGCCAGTAAAAACCTGTGTGGGTTTGTTTTTTTTTATTTTTTTTTTTTTATAGGCGGAACGTGAATGTTAAAGTAAGCGGTATAAAACTCTATACCTCGTTCAGTTCCAGGTTTCTTTTCTAGGAGAGAGTCTTCAACCGCTGCAAGCTGTACAACGATCCCTGCATCATCAACAACATCAGAGCCCCCGTAGCCTGGGACAGAGGGTACTTGGCTAGCCAGTACTGACGGCGTTGGATGGAAGTGAGCTGATTGTGCGAAGTGTAGAGCATGACTGCAGAAGTAACATAAACTAACCACCACTGTGGCTAACTCAGACACAGGGGCGTACATTGGCGCCACCTACAGATTCCGTGCCGATGTTGATCATTTTGTCCTGGATCTGGATCTTGCTGATACAACCGTTGAAGTTGCTCCTGACTACCCCATAGGTGTGCTTCTCCAGGTCTGGCACACCACCTGCAAACATAAAAGGCATCGTTAGTTCCTGGTCTTATCTGTATATGTATCCTTCGACACCCTATGCTTTGTGCTACATTCGCTAGCAGATGTGGTATCATATTTACCGCATTACAAAATGAAGATAAAGATTTACTTGTACGCTTTACATGTTCTTAGTGAAAGATAAGCCCAGTTTTTCACAGATTTTTGTGAGGCAAAGATTTCTCGACTTGGACGACTCACCAAAGAAGATGTAGGTCCCAACGTTCAGAACTTGCAGTGGTCCTAAAGATGACCCCTTCACCTCCTGTCCATCCACTATCAGCGTGCCATCACGATTTGTTCTGCAACACCAAACATTACATATGCGTTTTGCATTTGCAAATGCTGCCTGCATTCAAACTCTTGGTATGATCCTAGCCATTCCTTGAAGTTGTAAATATAAAAATAAATTTTAAAAAAGGTCAAATAAAATTCAAACACTGGAGAAGCAAACGGAGGTTCTATACACTTACTATGTGTATTATACTAACAAAACTGTGATAATTACCTTTCTAAAAATGTAAAGGGGTTGGTGTAGAAACTGCCTTTTAAAATGTCTTGAGGGTCAATACAGATTTTATCTTATCATACACTGACTTCTGAGTTCATACAGCAATCTTATGCACTTGCTGACACAAAACATTCAGGTTAAATGCAGTGAAATAAATAAATGCATACATAAAATAAAAGCAAACAATTACTAAAACAAACTTTACACACCTCCTGACTTCTATTTGGTGGGGAACCCCGTCGTCAACAGGTGCAGCCGAAGTGATGACAGCCGCTCCGCTGCCCAGCTCAAATCTAAAACACACATATGTGTTCAACACATAGCACTTGTTCAACACTAACACTTGCCCTACACACCAGCTACTACATAGATGTTCCTTATCGCCTACTAAATCAGTACCAGTGTGTTCTACCCAGAGAGCTATAATAAAGAGAGAGCCTGCTTTGCGTGTAGCCCTACGCTTCTCTGCTTAAAAGGTCGTGTTTGAGCCTTAGTGCAAGGCCGATGGAAATCAACACTTCCGGTTTAGTCTGCAACAATGGATGTGTCAGCAAACTTCATGGGTAACTTCGACGAAATCGTTGAGGTTAGAAATATATTCCGTTCTTTTATTTAATATTTTCGTTTTTTGTCCCAAGTAGGTCGATAAATTTATGTTGTCTTATAATTAACCAGTTATTTAGGGATATTATTATTAGCTACATGTACATGGCTACTAATAATTATAAAGTTTAGCAATAGATAGATAGCGTACTATTACTATAAATTATTATGTATACTATTGTCTGGAACATTGCTATAGCATTGTTACCTTTTAAAGAAATAACTTTAATAAATAATTACAATATATTTTAGATTTTTTTTTTTTTAGATTTTAATGCTTTATTGTCCCTTTTTATCGGGAAATTCTGGGCCGCCTCCCCTGTGGAAGGCGTAGTCGCAGCCTGTGGCGCGCCCAAACCCAACCTACCTAACATTAGTTGTGATTTTTTGAAATTTATAAATTCTTTAAATTTTTGAAATTTTTTGAAATTTTGCTGGGGGAGCAAACCGGAGAAAACCCCCGAGACGTTGCCCGAGTCGAAAGTAAATAATATTCGGAGAAACATAACGCCCCGATGCAGGATCGAACCCACACCTGTCAGGCGCTATTGGTTACAAGGCAAGTTAGTCCCGCCTTAGCCCACTTGGCCACAACGCTCCTGCTTACTGCGTATGAAACATTCTTCCTTAAAATGCCTAGAACAGATTGTCACATTAGTTTTTCGGCATTTTGTAAGTATACCACCACTGTCACCGTGTCATGTACTGTCAAAACATAAAATCGGATGTTTCCATTTCTACCGGGCTTTGACGCATGCGCGGTGAGAGGTTTTTGTCCGCTACGCAAAGCAGGCTCTCTCTTTATTTCAGCTCTCTGGTTCTACCTATTCCCCCAATGACTGCCAGGCACATTTTCTATTATTTCTATGGGCTTCATTTCCTCCCTTTTGAATCCACATCCAGCATTCCACTGTATTACTGCACTCCCTTCGCACTTAAAACCAGTTGACTTATTCACAAAAGCTCAGGCAATTAAAAAAACCTAGAAGGGCAACGTTCATATGACTCGCATTCTCCTTATGGAACTCGCGATTTTTAACATGAAAATGAGTACCAGGAAAAAACAAAAATGAAATGGTGCCATTAAAATGCAAATACCGACTTTGATCCTTCTATGCTTTGGACCTTGAGATGACATTAACCTCCTGCTTCCCAACACTCAGATACTATCAAATAAAGTACAGCAAAAGTTGTATTATGCCAAAAAACGGTGACCTTGGGATGACCTTGACCTTCAGTGACCTTGACTTTGGAATGACCTTGACCCTCCCATGACCTCTCATGCATGTCTGATCAAATAACCCAATGTTGTTGCATTTTATGGGTTAAATAAATTGCTATTCCATTGTACAATGATCTATTTTTGTATGTTTTTGCTAGGCCTAAAATGACCTTGACCTTCAAGATCAACGCAAACACTGAACATATATATGAAAGATCAATCTATCACCTCTAAATTTAACAAGTTTGGACTTTATATCTCTTATAGTTTAGGGTCAAGGTCACTTCAAAGTACCTATACAAAATGACTTTGGACAGCTCCAGTGACCAAAAATTATGTATAGTAAGTGTGTCTCATTGATATTTATCACACATCAAAAAATCATTATTAATAACCTAGAAAAAAATGAATTTTTTTTTTAAAATAGTCAATTTTGGACTAGCATTTGATGATTCTGTGACCTTGACCTTGAAGTGAAGTCTTTCATTCACTGATCATTTATGAGATCTCATAGGTATACGCCATCTTACCAAGTTTGGTTGTGATAGTTGAAATAGGTTCTGAGTATATAGCGACTTTAAAATTTTTGCACAGACGGCGGACAGACAGACAGGTGGATGGTCTTTTCTTTTTTTCAATATCATTTTCAGACTAGGACTCAACATACAAATTTGCAAAAATACTGAATTTTTTAAAAAAAATTAAATAAATGGGATTTTGTTTTATTTTCTCAACTTTCATTCTATTCATATTATTTACACGCACAAAGCGAGTTTACGCTAAACCAAAAAGAATAGGTCGCTCATTGCAGGAATAGAGTCCCAATCTTTCAACCCTTTCAGACTCACTTGAACACAACATATCCGTCAGCCAGCTCTGCAGCTACGTAATCATCTTTGCCATCGGTGCCTGGTTTGTCAGTGCCCTGCCAGAAGATCAGGCCGTTTCTTTCAACCGTTTTGATCACAAACTTGAAAGACTCCTCCACATTGCGTCTGCGAGGGAGCAGATTGCTCATGTCAAACTGCACGTAACCATTGCCGCTCACGTCCATGGAGTCCGTGATAGCAATCCCTGTGCAATAAGAGAGTGGAAAAAAAGAGAGTCATGAATATGTTTCATGACGCAGTGGTAACACACTCGTTGCTTGCATGAATGTGTTATATAACTGGTGATATTGTATGTTGTGTGTTTTTTTTACATTACTAAGGGGTGATTGTAATGTTTTGTTGATTTAACACAGGTGGTTTTAAAGAATGCTTTTCGATTTTATGTTATCATTCTCTACCCTTGTGTAGATTCCCTATTTGCGGTAATAGAGAATTGTATTGATGCTGACCATTGCATCGATTATATCATGTACTAAAATTTGAAATTTATTTAAGTACAATTATAATTTAATAATAATTCTATATGCTAAACATGATGATGATGATGATGATGATGATGATGATGATGATGATGATGATGATGAACTTTTAAAAAATATATATTTTATTTTGATCATTTTATTAAATGTTAATTTTTGACACAGACATCAAACACATTAATTGAATTGAATCATTAAGGATGTGTTGCACATGTATTGTATTGTATTGTAATGTATTTCAATTTAGATTCAATGTTGAATTTATTAACAAGACTTGCTGCCAAGTGAAAATTCTATATTAAAGCTATTTCTGTCAATAATAGTATTTCTGTACCCAAAATGCCTTTCAAAAACTGATTTCAATATTCTTTATTTTCTGAAGACACGATTGTTAAGTCCATTTCTAAGGGTGAAATAAACCCTCTCAAAATTACTTCCGGGGGTTGGCGTTAGCACTTGCAGCTTTGCCTCCATGTACTCAGGCAAACAAGAAAGTATCATTCACCGCCTTGAAAACTGGTGTCCAAGGTCATAACAATGTGTATGTTAACACACCAGTTTGCAATTAGCTGTAGGGCGCCTATATATGAGCCCTTGTATTGTGAATATTATTATTATTACTTTTTTTTTTTGGGGGGGGGGAGGGAAAGGTGGAGGGAGGGGGCTTTGGTGTATGGAACCATTTTTTAGCTGTTATATAGCTGTGTGGTATATAGTAGGTATAATGGTATATAGCTGAACCTAAAGAGCACACTTCTAATCAAATTCAATATCCATTTGTATTTGTATTCCCCCACCCCACCTTGCCCCAAAAGCGCTGTGAGCACACTACCAGGTGTGTGAAGCTCTTATGCCCTGTATAAGACATCCTTCATTCATATAGCATTATACCCCTAGATCGTTGCCTCTGTGGTGTGTGAAGACTTCATTCACTCAATCACTGATGAATTTAATTGACTGGTTAATTATACTTACTTGTCTCACAGTCCCGGCCCACGTATCCCACAGGACAGCGACAGATGTATTGGCCATCTAACGCAATGTTGCATGTACCACCGTTCCTGCACGGTGCACGGGTCAAGCACTCGTTGATCTCGATCTCGCAGTTGCGACCTACAACGAAACAAACGAGGCTTTCGTTTAAAAGCAAAACAATAACAACACCAGCAACAACAAAACGCAGCACATTTCTACTAAGCTGTTGCACCAGCCTGGATCAAAATTCAACATCCAAATTCCAAACTGAATGTCCTCCATTACTACGGTATGTGTTTCACTGCTTTTATTCCAAATAAATGTTTTCATGTCCGATACTAAAGATTCAAATGCGCAGAGGTGAAAGTGTTGATTAGTCCTTCGCAAGTGTGTGTGCGTGTTGATTTATCCTTCGCAAGTGTGTGTGCGTGTTGATTAGTCCTTATTGTTTTACATTTTTAAAAATTATTTTATTTTTTAATGATTTTATGTGCGCATTTTTTGTGTGAACATGTACATACTGAACATTTCCCTGGTCTTGTGTTCCCATCTTTGGGTCTCTCATTATTGTTTCGTACGTTATAAAGGTTTTCACTGCCTAAATAGTTTGTAACTCTGGCAGATAAAACTAACAATTACTACAATACTGTTATGACTGAGGCAAGCACAATAGTTGTGAACATGTTGTTTTGCAGAGCGTGCAATGATAGCATCGATTTACATTTCATTCGGTTCTATGTCGTTGCTGGAAAAGCTGGGCCTAAGGTGTGTTTGTTTTCTTCGGTTGGTATTGTTGTAGCAATGTTGAGAACCTTGTGGAATTATTTGGTTACCACTGACAGAAGATTCAAGACCTATCTAGTAACAGAAGATCACATTTTCAAAGTCTGTGGAACATTTTACTCTCCAAGGAATGCGAGGGAAATGACTGCATAATAAGGGAGTTAATAATAATAAACTGGAAGCGAAGTGATCTGATTTATTGTGTCAGGATTATACGTAAACTGCTTTGATTTTCATTCCAGCGTGAAAATAATTTGTAGAAACATGTAGACATCAGACTTTTGCAACTTTATTTTATATATTTATTTATTTTATCACTTTTATATAGCGCTTTTCTAGTTCAAGAGCAGCTCAAGGCAGTGGTCGATACAAGATTTAACTTAAGGCGCCTGAGGAGCCCACTTGCATCCTTTGGGTGCAAAGTCTAACCCCCTAGACGACTGAGCACATTCCTGGGATGGGGAGAAGGGACCTAGTGCATGCTGGGTGTATGTGTGTAGCCGGCACTCACCCGTCTAGGACACGAGTGTCAGGATCTTTAAAGTCTATGTGATGGAATGCATGCGTGCACAGACTAGACCTTGGTTTTTACTCCCATCCAGTTTATATTCTCATCCAAATGAAAAGTCAAGAAATTTTCAAGGGATCTGTCTGGATTTGTATGCTGAAACCAGCTTTGGCAAGATTGGTAAGACTGGGTTTGGCTATACAGTCTCTCGCTCATTTCTGCCTGGAATAAATAAACAGCAAATGCATAAAGAGTGAGTAACTAGCTACACAATGTGGGGACCTGATGATCAATGGTTGTGCTGTCCATACCTGTGTAGGACTCCCGGCAGATACACCTGTAATCAGTCATCGACAGGTCCTGACACTCCGCGTAGTTCTGACAAGGGTCGCGGTCACACATACTGCGGTCACCGCAGTCGGCAATGTTCACACTCTCTATAGCGTCACCAATCAGGTCAACGACCTTGTCACCAATTTGCAGCTGCAAAACAACAGGCAAAACAACATCAGTTTGTTAGTCACTGTGCACACCAACACACCTAAACCACTCCAGTGTGTGTGGACTTGAACTCACTCCCTACTAGTAGTCCCCTGCCCATTGATTTTCCACCAACCCCTCCCATGGCAGTTATCAACAGTTACGTTTTTGTTTTTGCTTCAGTGATGTCAATTTTTGTACGAAACTAAAGTTCTAGCTTTCGAATGTGTTCTGTTGCCCGCTGTTTTATAGTGACAAGTGTTCTTCAGCTGTAGAATGATGCAGCAAAATGTTATTTTGTAATCGCTGGCTTTGTGTCATTTTTGCTAACAAAAACAGCATCATCCACTTCGAAAAAAAAAGGTCGTTTTTTACCTCTCACCTACTATCTAAATCCGATATTTTCCACTTGAAACATTTCAAACTTTGCACTATAGTGTACCAATATGTCAACAAGAACTTCTGAAATGTTAATGTTTTTTTATAGAGTACTTTATTTTTTTATGATTTTTTTTTTAAACTAAATAGTACACATAGCCAGTATACGACGAAAAGCATAGAACAAAATTAGGGAGTGAGTTAATAGCTCTTTCAGCCTCCAGAGGTGAAAGTTTAACATATAACCCTTTTAATGTCAACTGCTCTGCTCTAGTGACGATACTACTGTGTGCCTTTTCTCAAACTGTGTGCCAGCATTTTCAAGTAGGAAAAGTGAAAATGTTTAGGACAGAACTTTTTAATGAATGTTATTTTGATACAAATATTTGTACTTGGTGTCTTTTTTATTTTGTCTACGTCGCCAGTGTTTCACACTCGAAAAAGGTTTTGAATAAACTGAACATTTTCGCTTTTACCTTTATACTTTGGTTTTATATTTTGTTGGGTTTTTTTTTCCGTTTTCTTTTAAGTATAATTTTATTTTGTGTAAAAAGCTTGATTGATGTTATCAGGACGAATACAATGATTGCATGGAGAGAAGAGGTGCCCTGGCTAATGTAAGAAGAAACAGTCTCAGTCTATTATGACAATAGGCACTGCTCAAACAGTTGTCTTCAAGTCCAAAATCTACTACGCCGTAACCAGCAACAATCAGTAGTTTGCCACATGTTGTTCAGCTGTCACATACCTTACCCACACAGCCCACAAAACCATCAGATGCGCCCACATTAGCATTGGGGGTTTCACCTGGGTCCACACCTCCAAGGTACAGAGGTCGTTTCAGGTTCAAACCTACAGTGTTTCCTGGCGCAGTGCCTGAAAAATATCCAGGACACCCAGATGAGTCCAAGAGAACTAACTACGGCAAAGGTTCTTAGTCTTCCGTGTTTCATCATAGCCATCACACTGTCAATGAAATGCCCTACGACAATGACCTAGCTCTTTAAATGATAATATAATTCCATACAGTCACTCTGATAGATTTAAGACAATTTGAAGAACAGTTCAGTCAATGATAATGAAAATGTGAGTTTTGAATGCAATACCACAACACTTGTCAAAGAATGAAGCAAACCCGGTTTATACATAAAGCACTAAATTTGCTCACTGTTGAAAGCATTCTAACTTACAATATTTGAGAATGACTAAACTTAAAAACCCTCTTCCAGTTAACAAAGACGATGAATATTTCAAGTCTTTGGAGTCTCTACCACAGAACTGTGCAACAATGGCAATTTTGTGACCTTTCTTCTACAACATTTTTTTCCATCAGGGTGACTGTATTGTGGATGCATGCTATATATAGCTTATCGTTACATTTAGGAATTAGTACTCCCTTTTGTCATAAAAGTATGCATGTATAGTATGATAATAGTTATATGAACAAACCACCCAACATTCATTTCCATCCATCTGCAGCTTATTAATTTTATGGAAAGTAATATTACCATTTACATTTTCTGTATAAATGCACAAATCTCCCACTTTACCATTTGAATCCTACGAAAATATCCAAACATACGGCTTGAATTAACATGTATAAGAAAGGGGGAAAAAATCAAAGGCAAACAAAGATATGTAAACATAACACTATGCATACATATTGAAATTAATATATTCCACCACCAAGAATACAAACAAGATATTCTGTCACAGTGTTAGCAATAGCATATGACTAACAAAACCCCTATGTGTGATAGTAAAATTGCTACCACTGCTGAACTGATAACATACATTTATTATCTTTTAAATACATGAGGCTGTCCCCCATTTCCTTACTACTAGTAGCGACACTATGGGCCTAACACTGCAAAACTACACTACATAGTAATGTATAAGCACAATATCGTTTCAATACAGCTTAAGAAGCTTTTATTGTACATAAAAGAAAGCAGCATCAAAATGTGCACTCGAATAAAATGTAAACATAGTAACAAGTTTAGTAGATTTCTAGCTCAAAAGAAATTAATAGTGCAGAAGCTACTCTTAAGTCTAAGAGCATAAATAAATAAACATATATATAAACTGTTTAAAATGTTCATTTTATCAGAGCCCATGCCAAAAGGAAATTTTCCAGTTTTAAGTATGCTATGTGAAAGTTGGACTATGAAGACATACTGTATTGTATTGTATTGAACTGTATTGTATTGCATTGAATTGTATTGTATTGTATAAATATTGCAAATATCTTTACAATTAGTCTTACCACCACTTCAAAGAAATCAAACTTTATTATTGTAAAGCTCTAGCATACATAGTAAACTAAAATGCTCAACAGACTATATCCTCAGTTAAAGATAAAAATAAACGAATGTCCTTGCTTAATTGCTAAATGCAGTTATTGTTTTGTTAATAAATGATCTCAAATTTTCACAAATGTCCAAAATTCACATTTTCAAAAGAAGAAAATTAATTTTTGAGCATTCAAAGAGCAGTGTTAGTCTGTGTTTTGCCTCTAACACTGAATGAACAGTTCAAAATTATCATGCACATAAATAACCCTTTTTGTATGTTAAGAAAGTTGTTTTGCTTCCACGTTACAAATGTTAATATTATATCAAATGTAAATTGAGATGGTTAGTCCTGTTGTTAAGAATCAATACCAAACACTATCATGCCGTTATCAAGAAATTAATATTATTAACCAGATTCATAGCATTTAACATTATTTAATACATTTAAATATTATGCATTATTATCTATAGTTTAATTAATTAATCTGTGCTTCCCGTAAGGAAAGAAAACAAAGTACAAAATTACATTCTGTCATTGTAAAAAATGCTATATAAATTCTTCATGGCAATGGGAGACCTTTCTTAACTGCCTGATGTAAACATTCCCTGAAATAAAAGTCTATGAAAATATTAAGAGAGAGGGAGAGAGGAAAAAAACAAAAAAAAACAAAGCCTTGAGAATGGAGTGCCAAAGAGGGAAAACAAGTTAACATTTAGGCAGCCACACTTCAAAATGTGCAAAGACGTGCCCCACAAAACAATCCCAGCTGTGACTTTCAGTGCCAAAAGCCTCACTAGCAAATACTTCCACACATTTTCTTCTTTTTTTTTAAAAAAAAAGTCGCAAGTCTGTAAAGCATGTTTACTACACTGCCGCTTTTGTCTGTACACTTCTGACAACAATGGGCGTGATGAGCACAACTAAAACACAAGCGAGCAACACACTTTTTGGAAAAAAAAACACAAGAGAAAAAAATAAATTAAGAAATTTGCATAAAACACAGAATCGAGCAAGGTCGTTTTTGTAGGCTTGAAAACTGTGTACTAACGAGAAGTCAATAATTTTGGTAAGAAACATTTCCAATAAAGGACATTTGCTAAAATGTATCAATAACACGTCATGCATACTCTAGCGTCATATGCAACTGCTTCAATGCTGCGCAAAATACCAAGTTACAAGCGGTGCGCACACGCACACAAAAGAAGAAAAAAAATCATGTCTACAAAGGTGAACTTTTAAACATTTTTTCTGCAAATTAGTGAACAACACTGAACACAAATTTCTATCAAGTGAACTATCTGGACTTTTGTTTAAAAAAAAAAAACATTTTTCTATCAAAATCGATATTCTCAAAATTTATTTCTTCATACTTTTTTTCATTTTCTATTCTTTATGAAACCATTATTTTTAATTAACATTTAAAGCAACACATATGAAGTTTTATATTTTAACAATAAAGTACAATAATGTACAAAAACAATGATGCTATCAACCGCAAGATTATACCAACAACAACGGCGAATTTTCATAAAAGTCTGGGTTCTTACTTTCAAAGCATGAGAACAAGGCTCGCACAGCAACTATGTAATCAATACGCAAGCGCAAGCAAGGTGAGGGCAGAGAGGCCTAAACAATAAACGCCAGCTTTACTTCAATGATCAGTCGAGAAATAAAATGCATGAACCGAGCAGCAAAATGCAAAGCAAATGATCGTTGATTTTGTGTTCCTGGCTTTCGACTTAGCGAATATGCATAGCAACAATTATCGCAGCAAGACTCAGCACTAAGCGCAAGACAAATATCAAAGTGAATTTGGGAGGGGAAAAGGTAATAAAAAGATTAAAAGTGAGATTTTTAAAACAAACATTTTTTTAAAGGATAAAAACGATAAAACAAGAAAGAAACCACAAACTTCTAGACAGTTATGTAAATAAAACTTTTTTTTATATATATACATACACACACTACTTAGAAACTTTGCCACATTTATGTTGATATAAATGAAATTAAGTTTAATTTACAAAAATAAAATTTAATTTTTAAAGAAGCAAATTGCTACTTTAGAAACTGCCTGCAACATTTATTTTAATATATCATTAAAAATCAAGCTTTAATTTACAATAATGTTTTTACATTTTTAAAAAAAAGACAGGAACTGCTACTTTGTAGGAACTGTGCTTACAACATTTATTTTAATTTATCAATAAAATCAAGCTTTAATTTACAATAATGTTTTTTACATAAAAAAAAAAGACAGGAACTGCTACTTTGTAGAAACTGTGCAAACAACATTTATTTGTATAAAATAATTATCAATAAAATCCAGCTTTAATTTACAATAATTACTCAATTTCAATTAGCACTGAGCTGCCAGAAAAATAAATTTGGAAATTTGTACAATTATTTTATTAGCAACTGAAGTGCATTAATTACAACAGAATTTTTAATTTTTTTAAGTGAGACCAAACAGAGAATATAAGAAATCTAAACAGGCTAAACAAACAAAATTAATTAAGAAAAATTAGATATGAATTTTTTTTTTTAAAGTTGTTGAAAGCCAAATGGAAAAAGAAAAAGAAAAAAAACAACACAAGTGAGCCATTGTTAGGACAAAACACACACACACACACTCAAACGCACATTGTTGTTTTGTGCGCAAGATCCTATGAAGTTGGAAGAAAAGGCAAAAAGAACACAAGTGATGTGGGGAGAAAAACAAAGGGAAAAAAAATGGTCATAGCAACACTGACAGCAATAGCGAGCGTATACCTCTATTAAACACATCGCCTCGATCTCTTCTAGAGTAAAGATCGGAGATGGCATCAACTTGTTCTGGGAAAAAGGAAAGAAAACCAAAACACACAACCAGGTATTTAGTCTGCAAAATGATTGGCAGGTCAGTGGCTAAGGAAACAAAATCTAGCAATAACATCAATGTCAAAAACAACAAAAACTGACTAACAGCTAACAGAACATGAATGCTTTCATACCACTAAAGCTAAAAGAACACTCTGCTTCAATTGAGTCCATCTATTAAACAGCAGTGTGGGTCTGCTATAGGAAGAGACATTGATAGCGTTTCTTTCTTAGTACTGCTCCTAAATATCATCACTGCAGCTCTGTAAATACAATATGTATGATTCACAGTTATCAAGGCATCTGATTGTTGTTATATATAATTAAAACATCTGCTCCATTCCCAATTATCAGTCTTTATTTTACAACCTGCTGCAAATAAAAAGTATGCCTGTGCATTAAAAAAAGAAATACACAATTATAGTGTCTGCTTTCCACAATGTACTGACAGTTATAAATAACCCATCTGTTGTACTGTTCACCGTTGTTTGTTAGTTTTAATTTTAATTGCAATTAATCGGCATGCAACCCCTCTATCTTGTCAAAACATGCGCTATCAAGAACGAATACACTGAAATAATGATGTGAAATTACACTATCATCTATTGGCCTATTGATACACAATAACTGCAGCAGATATACACATATGCCATCATCGATGTGTTTCAGCGGTACAGCTATTATACATTTCAAACGCATCGAGCTGGTGAATACACTTTTGAAGAACTTGCAGCAGGGATGTTTGTACGCTACCCATTTGATAGTAACATGTAACTGACTAACACCCTCCTAATCCCTTACCCACCCACCCAAACCCCATAATGACAATAGAGTCTGACTGCTAACTCCAAATCCAATGCAAGGTCTTTTTGCCCCAACCACTTCATCGTTGTCCAAACACACACAAAAATAAGTGCTGACACACACACACAAATACACACTTTCAAATCAACATAATTATGCTGTTGTTGTTGTTGTTTTATAAATATTACACGCACACACACACACATACACATTTTTGTAGAAACGACGTTCTGATGACTGTTGTGAAAAAAACAGGGATTATTTTGACACACTTTCCATTTCTTTGACATTATTTTGACATTTTCCAATTTTTGAAGCTATCCCTAACCCTAACCCAAACCCTTACCTTAACACTTAACCTAACCATAATGCTAAAACAGCTATAACTCAACGGAGCACTATTTTGACGTCAAAATAGTACGGCCTTCCAAAAAAGTCAGAAGAAACCATGTGGAGTTTCATGTGTTTGTCATCAGAACGTCGTTTCTACATGCCCACACACACACACACACACCAAGAAATATGACATTATGACTGAAGACAACAACAAAACTACACTCAACACTGCAAAGAGAAACAAAACATCAAAATAACAAAGAGAAACAAAACATCAAAATAAACACTTCTGGCATGGCCAGTGTTATTAAGAGGGCAGGTTTTAGTTAACTCAGCCAAGATGTTTTCAATGTGTGATAAGAACAGCCAATATGTGCATGTGCCATCACACAAATGCAGGTCATTGCCTTATTTTTGATCATACAAGTGCAAGATGTTCTTCTATTTCTCTTCTTCCTCTCCTCCCCCCCCCCCCCCCCTCCCTCTTTCTTCTCTCCCATTTTCTTTATTGATTTTTAAAAAATCTCAATATCTTTGCCAGTTAAGTACAACAGCAGCAAATTTACTAATGTAATTGTAAAATTTAAAATGTTTTTGCCGTTTTCTCATCTTTACTCGTTCCGCTTTTTCACATAATCGTATACTGTAATAGTGTGTTATTTATCTTTTAAAAGAAATGTTTAGAAAAAAAAAAAGAAAATTTTCAAAAAAGTGCAAAATAGTTTCTTTTTATCAGTTATTTTAAAAGATGTTTTTTTAAATGCAAAATATTGTGTTTTCGTCCATCTAAAAATGTTCTTTTTCTATTTCAGTTCTTTGTCCTTTCTAGTTTTTTTTGTCTTTGTTCCCTTTGTTCTGCAATCATATGCATGTGTAGTCGAAGGTAACTGAAGCAATCAAGTACCCTAGTACATGTGCGCATGTCTCAAGTTGCCAAGTGCTTGAGGTTGCGATCGAGCAGTGTGAATGTGCTGTTTACAACATAAACATTCATACATTCCACATACGAAAAAAAAGAAGAAAGAAGACACCAACGACCATAAATTGTACAGGAAGGGAACATCAGGTTTGAAATAACGTGTAACATTCCCAACAAATAATTTTTTATTAACATCTAAAAAACTAAACCGCAGCCTCTACTATACTGAAACAGGATCCTAGTTCTTGTGACGACTGGGCTGATTCCTGCGCTTTTCAAACAGCTTTCGCGATAGCGTAAAATTGTGCAGCAGCAGAAGTCTATCAAGATAACAAAACTCAGACAGCCCTATATATATAGAGAGATTCTCTGAGCCAGCCAAGACACTAACAACTGTAACGAGCTTGCACAAAACACCATCTCAGTAAGTAGGAGAATACAAAAAGTTAAAATCATGCAAAAAAAAAACAACAACAACACACTTTTACTGTCTACAATAAATAAATAAATATGAAACAGAACAAACTTTACTGTCTTGCAAAGAAAATGAAGCAAAACAAACTCCACTGTCTTACAAAGAAAATGAAACAGAACCCAAAAACAACTTCCTCAAACTGTAAGCTGCAAGGAAAGGTTGAACTAGCTTAGTTTCCGATACAAATTTCTTCTTTAGATTGTGTTAATAGAACCAAAATAGTTCTGTCAATTGCTTTGATCCTGAACACAAAGTGCACTTTCCACCTCAGACGGAAAAAATTAGTATTCTCTTATAAAGCCCTACCTTACAGTTATCAACAGAAACATTTTCAGACCCCTTCAAGGAGTCATCTTTAGACCCTTGGACCGTTCCAGAAATATTAAAAAATGATAGAGTTATTTATAGTATGCCTAATATGTGTAAACAGATTGTCTAACAACCACTAAAGTACTTGTGGCCATCACAACACTTTTGATACCACATTTTAAGCCATTTGTGTTACAAACCTACAATGCTGTTTACTTATGTTCCCACACTGTTGTTGACTTACATAATATATCTTCAATCAGCCCATAACTGTATTGCTCTTAAACAATTAGACTATTTTCTTCATTAACTACCTAAATGTATATATAACAACAAGAAAGCTATGGAGGGGAATATTTGTTTGACTAAGGGGAAAATGTATCTTAACCACCCATCGCCCCCCAACCCTGACAACCAGCATGAAATGAAACACAAACAAAAACAGCAGAAAGGACAGAAAACCAACAAGTACGGTAACCTAAAATAAACAGTAACACAAAACAAAAATAAAACGCACTAAAATAAAATGAGCTAAAAAAAAAAAAAAAGATGCAGCGCAAATGACATGTTGGTTGCATGTATCAACACCCACAGTCATAATAAATCCTTACTAAAAGGTATGCAAAAGTAAAAGAGGGTCTTACTATTGACAGGATCCTCATTGTTGACGATCAGCATTCCGGTTCTGCCGTCTCTGCTGGCCATGACCGACGCCCAATCCCCAATGATGAGCTGCTGCCTGCTGCGCATGACTGCAACTCCTGCATGCGATCAATTGTTTTAAACATCCCTAAGTTAACCACACGCAAAAAATCGTGAACGAAAAACAACTGCCGTTTAAAGGTCATCCAATAAATCTCAACTTATAATTCCTCCATCTATCCCAAGCACCGATAAATCTGTACAGCTCAGCCTCATCTAACTGACCAAGCACAGCTTTATCCGCTCGGCGAGAATAGTGCTATTGAACGCATCCTTATTGGGTTCAGTGGACTTCATCAAAGCGTTGAACCAGAATTCAAAACCCATCTCTGTCAGGCTGCCTCTTTCCTGCTAGTGTGCAAACTTGTTTGGAAATGATATCTCCATTGTATTTACTAGCAATCATGACCAGATTACCATTTTTAGCCATTGTTCCTATCAACTGCAATTTTACCAATTTCTTTATCAGCTGAAAGTTACTTTTTCAATCCGCCGTAAATTATTTTGATAAGTAATCAGTTTCATCAGCTGTAAAATCTTCGTATTAGCTAACCTAACCATTTTTCTTCAACTGTAATTTGTGATTGTTATCAGCTGTAAATTGAGTTTTTAACAGCTGAAAGTTCTCTTTTATCTTTTTTACACTTATTTTAATCGGCTGTATCTTATCATTTTTATTAACTTATTTTCATTAGCTGAAAGTTATCAGTTATTATCTATAAGTTATTGCTATGCGCTGCAAGTTATCACTGTTGCTACCTGTCACAAGAGGCTAGTTTGGACACTGCAGTAAGGCTTCACGCCTCTAAATGTTCATCCTTCTTTGGCCTTTGTAACTTAAATTCGAGGACAGACAGACAAAAGTCAGGTTTGTTCTAAGTATGTGTAGGGAAAACTTTCGCTAGGTAGGCCGTGAAATAATCCAGCTGACCTTTATCCATCAGCCCACGCAAGGGCGCTACGGGTTATGGGATATCGTGGGCTTTAGCTGGCCACTCAGTTAAGGTACGTCAGCCTTTGTTCAAAACCGCACCTGAGAGGACAGACGCACTGAAAATTCTCTCTCAGAAGACTACGCAGGTGACGGGTGAAATCCATTCATTGCAGTATAGCCATAGCCTGACATTGTCAAAAAGGTAAATGATAAATTTTTTGTTTCACCGCGATTTATTGATATTATTATTGGATTATGCTTGTGAAGTCTTGCCATGTTTTATATTTGTGAATGTTGGTAAAACTTTGCTTGACCACGTGGCTGACTCACGCGACCAGTTTTCGAGACCATGAAGTGGCCCCTACTGACCAACTGTTGTTTCTCATATTGGTATTATTGCAGACAAGTGGCTGTGCCGGAGAAAGTGTATATTATTAATTACTTCTCCCTGTGTTTATTTTAGCCATGATGTATATATATATATATATATATATATATATATATATATATATATATATATATATATATATATATATATATATATATATATATATATGAATTATGTTGGAGATTCCAGTGGACCACGGATTTAGAAGATTGTTCGTCTCTTATCTGTATAAGTGGATGCGATCACGCTAAGGGCTGTTTCTGCCAACAGTGAGACGCTCTGCACTCCCTTTGTAAGCAAGGCGTTGCAGAATCTCTTCTTATGTTTTGCAGACGAGCAGGCTTGGTCAGCAGCAGGAGATAGACCCCACAGAGAGTCATCTCAGACACGCAGCCTGCAACTGAGCAGCGAGCACTGAGCTCCGATAGCCCAGTAGTCAACAAACGAGACGAGGAGAAAGCAGCACCGCGTATCAACGTTTCAGCTAAATGCCATAGAACATGCACAAACACTGATCTATAGGGACTGTGTGGTAGTCCCCTCTTCCAGAAAAAAGAACATTAGGCCAAAAAGAACAAAGCCCAGTGATGAGACAGTAGCAAGTATCGAGAACAGTAGCAGAATAGATCCATCAAAGATCTACCCATTCTCCGAACTACTCAAAGTGAACTTTGGACTATTAAGTTAATCCTATAGTTATATTGTTTTGGACATTTAAGTTAATGTAGTGCTTAGATAATTGAGTATAGAGTAGAATAAATTAATATGTGATATTTACTGTTAACAAGTGGCTGGACTACCTATGTTTCATAGCCGTGCGAGAGCTAGTGTGTCAGTGAATCTTTTACACTTTTCTTCCTATCTCTGTAACCCCATCCTCACACATACCGGACCTAAATTATAAATGTATTAAGATTAGTCATAGGGTGATTTCACTAGCCGATCCCCGCCAATGAAAGATGAGTGGGTAATAGTATTCCATTGTGCAGAGCCCAGCAACAATTGAACCCACCGTCACACTATCTGAAGACTTGCTGGATTGTTTTCCTCTTCTACTTTTTTCTGCCTACAGTTGACAATGAAATCATAACAATGCCCAGGTGATTTAATGATAAATCATTGCAAGGAGCACCTTATCACCAGGTACAACAGTACTGCTGCCAGTCCACTCACCAGAGCCTGTGTCAAAGCGGAACTCCACAAACCCGTCTTTCATGATGATGGCCACGAAGTCGCCACGTCCGTCCACATTCTGCGCGTTGTACAGGATGACTGCATCATCACGGCTTCGGGGCAAAAACATCAACGAGATCATGGCTTTCAGAACTCCGCCCTCGATAGTTGGGTATGAAATGAAGGAGGTCTTGTTGAAGGCTGGATCCACAATGGTCAGGCCTGAATTCAAACACAAATGTGATTGCTGAGTACAGCTGGGCTAGCACACACGAGAAACAGAACGCAACACATGAACAATGTCACAACTCTCCTTCTTCCTATGAAAGACAATCATCTCACTCATTATTAGATACTCCATATCTGCTTAAAAAAATGAAACAAGACTGCATGCAAATTATCACCACTCTTCTCTTTCCTGTGAAACGTTATGTCTTACTAATTGTACATAAAGCAAACCTGCAAGACCTGATAACTACGGATACAAAGTGTCTGCTCTGGCTTAGGTATTGTTATGTCCCAACTATTTACTACCTTACTGTTGCACTGCAGGTCAGACAAACAATAAGATATTTATCCTACTAACAGTTATTTTCAGAAAGTGGAATAATTTCTTACAAAGAAAAGTAGACAATAACCGCAAGGAACACTACGTAACATTGGCATAAATAATGTTTGGCAGCATCCAGAACTAACCGGAAGCCTCTTAGGCAATAATTTGGGGGGAGAAGAGGAAGAGGTAGTGGACGAGGGTCTTTGTCCCTCCTTTTTGGATTGACTACGGCGAACAAATAAATACTAAACATATAAAGCGACTGACCAACTCTGCATCCCTCTCCGCTGTAGCCGGTAGGACAGATGCACTGGAAACCTTGGCCGGCAGGCAGGTCAAGGCAACGGCCTGCACCACAGACACCTGCCCATAAATGTGGACATTATTTTCACAAATACACAGGCACACCAATTATTACATTCACCAGCAAAAAATATGCAGACAAACACTAACATTTTTACATTTGTAACTTCAATTTTCCCCCAAAACTCATTCCCTGATTATTTTCCATGCAGTACATTATTCCAGCATTCATTTAACTTTCTTCAATTCATTTTAATACATTAATACATTTCCTTCAATATTTCTAGACGTGCATTTTATTATCTACACTTCTATCACACTTTCTAGAAATAATATAGTATTTTAACGACAAAACATTGTGTAAGGAAATAAGTTGTCTAGGATCTGTTCAATACAAAACATTGTGTAAGGAAATAAGTTGTCTAGGATCTGTTCAATACAAAACATTGTGTAAGGAAATAAGTTGTCTAGGAGCTGTTCAATACAAAACATTGTGTAAGGAAATAAGTTGTCTAGGATCTGTTCAATACAAAACATTGTGTAAGGAAATAAGTTGTCTAGGATCTGTTCAATACAAAACATTGTGTAAGGAAATAAGTTGTCTAGGATCTGTTCAATACAAAACATTGTGTAAGGAAATAAGTTGTCTAGGATCTGTTCAATACAAAACATTGTGTAAGGAAATAAGTTGTCTAGGATCTGTTCAATACAAAACATTGTGTAAGGAAATAAGTTGTCTAGGATCTGTTCAATACAAAACATTGTGTAAGAAAATAAGTTGTCTAGGATCTGTTCAATACAAAACATTGTGTAAGGAAATAAGTTGTCTAGGATCTGTTCAATACAAAACATTGTGTAAGGAAATAAGTTGTCTAGGATCTGTTCAATACAAAACATTGTGTAAGGAAATAAGTTGTCTAGGATCTGTTCAATACAAAACATTGTGTAAGGAAATAAGTTGTCTAGGATCTGTTCAATACAAAACATTGTGTAAGGAAATAAGTTGTCTAGGATCTGTTCAATACAAAACATTGTGTAAGGAAATAAGTTGTCTAGGATCTGTTCAATACAAAACATTGTGTAAGGAAATAAGTTGTCTAGGAGCTGTTCAATACAAAACATTGTGTAAGGAAATAAGTTGTCTAGGATCTGTTCAATACAAAACATTGTGTAAGGAAATAAGTTGTCTAGGATCTGTTCAATACAAAACATTGTGTAAGGAAATAAGTTGTCTAGGATCTGTTCAATACAAAACATTGTGTAAGGAAATAAGTTGTCTAGGAGCTGTTCAATACAAAACATTGTGTAAGGAAATAAGTTGTCTAGGAGCTGTTCAATACAAAACATTGTGTAAGGAAATAAGTTCTCTAGGAGCTGTTCAATACAACCTTTCCGTGTATTAAACCCATTCCATAAGATGAACCAATAAATAATACATGACCAATTCGTCAACTCTGCTTGATAAATATTTTAATAAAAATCAAAATATTGACTGTGATCTGTACTTGGGTGTTGTGGTTTTTTTTTTTTTTTTTTTCACCTCAAACCCCCTCCATGTCAGTGTTTGTAGTGTACAACGCTAACCTTCATAGCACCTCAGACCCACAATGGAACAGTCAGGGCCAGCGTAGCCTCGAGGACAGCTGCAGCGGAAACCCACTTCGTTGTTGTACGGCAGGCAGCGACCTCCATTGCGGCACGGGTTTTCACCACACGAGTCGTACGTTGTGACCCCGTACAGCTCCCTCACTTCACGACCCAGGTTCAGAGGGATGCCCTTAAGCTCCACCTGTCCAATGCTGCCTGCAAATCACAGAGGAGGGTGAGGTGGGGTAGGATGGGGGAGTGCGGGTGGGGAGGATAATATTGTTTAAAAAGTGGTACGAGATCAAATTAATGGAAAATAATCATGGATACTGCAAGGAAAGATGTCCATCTCCTGTTGCCAAATTCCTTACCAACTGTTCAAGCCAGCAAGCAAACTGGGTCTCTATGCAGAATAGTTTTCTAATGGAAACAATTCGGTTTTATTTGTAGTAACTGATGTCCCTGCCTAAGCTGAAAACATTGCTGACAACAGCTTCTGGCCATAAGGATGAAGGCAGGAGCAGACCTGCCTACTCTCCCGCTTTTGGCAGGATACTCCCGCTTTTGACATGTCACGAAATACATATTATTCAATCTTTATTGTTTGCAAACATGTCCTGGTCATATGCCAATGCCATGTCCCATTGTTATTATATAATGTCTCCCGCTTTTACTCTGAGGGGGGTAGGCAGGTCTGCAGGAGAGTACCTGCAACTTCTACTCTCATTACCACCACCTGTGGGGTAAATGAGACTGCTCAGAAAGGTTATTACGTCTGGCAGGTGGCTATCCACTGTCCGCCACACTGCGAGTCCTTGTTATCCTTACCACAGAATAATAACAATGCACTGTCCACTTTCTCTCTGCTTCACACAAGACATGAAGTCATTAATGAAATCGGTCAAAGCTAGAGAACTCTTTATGCACATTAACCAGCCAAGTTCTACCATTGAAAATCGAAGCAAGGAAGGGAAGATTAAAAGACACATCATGAGGGCATAAGATCCAGTACACTATTGAAAGACGCTGACCGTTCCATGCTGGCATGGGTTCTGACATTTTGACAGCAATTATCTTTGCCAAATTCATCAACAAATCCAGAAGAAATTACAAATCAAATGACTCAACAAAACAAAAACAGTAAAATAATCCAGACAATGAAAGCTTAGCAACAATACCAGACGCTTAACAAACAAATTCAGATGTTTCATGCTTACTAACAAAACCAGAGGAAGCTTACCAACAAATCCAGAGCTGAAGCCAGCAGCGCGAGGCACTACGTTGTAGTCTGGCACACCACCCAGATACATGGGCTCCACGATGTCCAAACCCACAAACTGACCTGGTGCCTCTCCGTACACTTCTGGTTGGTCATCCACCACTAAGGTACCTGAACACATATCCACAAATCATGACTAGCAGTCTACAGACATTTGAAATTGTATTATAGACTCCACCTGGATAGAATTATCTTCAAATGTAAGCAAAGCTAGGCTACAGACATTTCAAATTGTATTAGACTCCACCTAGATAGAATTATCTTCATGTGTAGGCAAAGGCTACAGACATTCCAAATGATCTTTTTAAACTCCACCCAGATGGAGTATAATTAGTCACAGTTAGGTCCTATCCTATCCTATCCTATCCTGTAACTCGAAGGTCGTAGGGGCACCACAGATGATCGTTTAACCAGCATACTCCATCTTTCTCTGTCCTCAGCAACCCTGATTGTTTTGCTCAGTGTCAAACCAGTACTCCATTCTCGAATGTTGTCCTCCCACCTCTTTTTCGGTCTCCCTCTACTTCTACCTCCTTGCACTGTGCCTTGCAGGATGGTCTTTGCAAGACCTGATGATCTGGTGACGTGGCCATACCATCGGAGTTTCCGTTTTTTCACCACTGTGAGCAGGTCATCGTGTTGTCCAATGGCTTGTGTGATGGTCTTTCGGACTTCATCTTTGGTGATGTGTTGGGTATAGGAAATGCCCAGAAGTCTTCTGTAGCACCTCATCTCCATGCGGTATTATTCGTTGTAGATCTGCTGTTAGGGTCCATGTTCGCAAACGTACAGGAAGATGGAGATGACAAGGGAGCGCAGCAGTCTTACATTGGAATGTAGACTGATGGTCCTGTCTTTCCAAATTGGCTTCAATCTCGCCAGGGATCACATAATAATACGACAAAATTCCCAATCAATCAATTTTCGTTTTTACTGGTGGTGCTAATAACAATCTTTTTAAAAAGATTTTCTTTCTGAAAAAAACATACAATAACAAAATGTTAAATATTCATCAAACTTTGACAGAGGAGGGAGAGCCAACATAAATAAACATACATAAATTAATAAACGTTTATGTCGATATGCACAACAATTTTAAAATCTACTTCTTCAATCTAATTTACATTTTATTCAGTATAACTCAAAAGTAAACAGCTCAAGATTTGTTTTTGGTTTGAGGGTTTTTGCAAGGAGAAAAAAAAACTGCAATCCACATTAAAAAAAAAAAGAAAACCACAAAACTGCAATCTACTGACCATTCTGCTGGTCTCTCAAGAGACGCACAGTGTGCCAGCGGTTAAGCTCCAGTGGGACCTGGCCTCGGATGACAGCGGGACCAGCACCCACATCGAACCTAAACTCTGGATAGGCGTTGTTCAGTCCGAAGCAGACAAAGTCACCCCTGTTGTCTCGTCCATCAGCATACTGGCCATTGTACAGCACCATGCCGTCCGTGCCTTCAGGGCGGAATGACAGCCTGATGTCTAAATTGAGGTACACATCCTTGAGAGGCTGGAAGCTCATGTAGGACCTAGGGTTCTGTGGGAAGTAAGGCACGAAAGCTGCAACCCAACAAAAAATATCATAACAATGCTTATATATATAAAAATGAAAACACAATGCCTCGTAAACAACTAAACATTTGGCTAGTTCAAACCAATGTATATATTTCAACTAGCTGTGGTAGCCACTCTCTCCTTCTCATATACACAGTAACAGCAGATAACCACTGTATTCACTGTGTGTTCATAGTTACCAGGGACATAACTCAGGGTCTGGCGTAAAGACAAGATAGTGGCAAATTTGAAGCGTGTTTATGGAAAACTTTGATTACAAAATAAAGGTATGAAGGTATTTAACTGTGCACCGTTAAGAGAAAGAAACAATACCGTCAAACCATGCCTAGAGAACTAAATGATGACGATGAGAGCCACACTGGGGCTTTATATGGAGAACGCACAGCCAGGTACATTTCTGATTTTATACATGTAAGATTTTAGCAATGACAACAAAACGGTTATTTGAGCCAAAAAGACTGTGCGAGTTCTGACCTCCAATGACCAGCATAACGGGCAGTCTGGCCATTCCTCTGTTGTTGCTGGCGCGGCACTCGTATGTTCCGGCATCCTCCTCCCTCACACGTGGAATGTGCAGACCTCCATTAGGCTCTATCTGATGGTCACTGAAAAATGCACTCAACGTTGAGGCATTGACCGTGCTGTCATTGTAGCCATATACATCGGTATTAGGACAACTAACTCCCCACCCCCCACACAGTAACCCCTTGAAAAATACTATCCTCCCCCCTCACTCCCTCCCTGGAAATCTACCCACCAAACAGGTACCTCCTGAAATTATATTTATTGAATAAGACAAGTGAAAAAAAAAGAACTTTTTTCGTTTGTCTTCTTTTATATTTTATTTTACATGTCATGGACCATTTTCCATATATATAAGGCAAAATGTTCTTCATTAAAAAAATGATCTTGACCTTTAAGATCAACGCAAAAACAGCATCTAAATGTTTAGGTAAAATCAGCACCTGGGACATTGTAATAACCGCATACATGCGTAAAATCTACATCTGTGTATGGTGTGCAATGCCTCGTAGAAGGTTCAAGTTGCTATAGTCGGCCAAACACTAAGCATTAGAGCTCACACTCGTAGGACACATTACTAGGTGAGTCTTAGACTTCACATACACAAAGCCCATCAAAAATAATCTTGGAGCCACCTTGTGTGGAGGTAACAAATTCCATGGTTATGAAAATGATATGATATTCAACCTTAGTTGGCAAACTAAATCACTTACTTTTTTTTTCTTTTCTTATTGATCGCTACTCACTACTCATAATTATGTGACTGTTCTCATGATTGGGAGCCAAATATTCATGTGTGGATGGGGGTACTGGTCCAGTAGGTGGATGTTCTAGAGGGATTTTTGTCCATGGGATGACTGTCCGGGGGTAGTTGTCTGGGGGATAGTTGTCTTAGGTTGTACAATGTTAAATATACAAACTGGGGCGCTGTTTTTTCCCGCTTTGGCCCAAGATAAGCTAATGTATCAAACAACTCATACAAATAATATATCTCAGTGGTAGACAAATACAATACATAAACCAAATTAACAATAACATATTCCTATCCTATCCTATCCTGTAACTCGAAGGTCGTAGGGGCACCACAGATGATCGTTTAACCAGCGTACCCCATCTTTCTCTGTCCTCAGCAACACATAACACATTACATTATATATAAACAAAATATACAAATGAAAGTTAATCCTGATGAGGAAAACCAGCGTTTAGGCACAATGGTGGATCAATAATATTACCCAAATCCAAACCCCCAAAACATCAGCATAAGGACTTACTAATCCATCCTTTATTTCTGACACATAAAGCATGTCATAGACATAAAGCACTATCCAGTGTAATAAACACATGAAAAAAACATCTTCAAATGTTGGTGCTGTGCAATCCAGTGACACATGACTTCGTTTGTAGTCTATTGATTGTTAATGTATGTGGGAAATAACATATGCCAAAGAGACCCAATCATTGCAGGCTGAGTCAAAAGAACTTTGGTCTTAATAAACCCTGTTGGAAAACTTACAATGGCAACTCTCCATCTCTCTTCACCCAAGTGACCTGTGGCTGGGGACTGCCCAGTGAGTCGCATGACAGAGTTGTCGGGCTGCCAAGAGCTGCTGTAATTAGACCCTGCTGTTGCAAAATCTCTGGAGTGGCTGCAAATCATAATACAGATTAAGACATACACTTTGAATCATAGGAGGCTGCATAATCATAATACAGATTAAGACATACACTTTGAATCATAAGAGGCTGCAAAACTTTGAATCACAACAGGCTGCAAAATCATAATTCAGATTAAGACATACACTTTGAATCATAGGAGGCTGCAAAATCATAATTCAGATTAAGACATACACTTTGAATCACAGGAGGCTGCAAAATCATAATTCAGATTAAGACATACACTTTGAATCATAGGAGGCTGCAAAATCATAATTCAGATTAAGACATACACTTTGAATCATAGGAGGCTGCAAAATCATAATTCAGATTAAGACATACACTTTGAATCACAGGAGGCTGCAAAATCATAATTCAGATTAAGACGTATACTTTGAATCATAGGAGGCTGCATAAGCATAATTCAGATTAAGACGTACACTTTGAATCATAGAAGGTTGCAAAATCATAATTTAGATTAAGACATAGTCTTTGAATTAAAAGGACCAGGCATTGCTTTGTTCCTGTGATCAGTTTTCACTTTCTTCTTCTCTCAATTCCAAGTCTTAATCTTTCCAATTTGTGGCCAAGTGTAGTGTCTGATTCCCAACTCTAGACCACTTCCCACGAGAACACAGCCCAAACCTAAACAGTCACATTCATATATCCCTCGGGAAAAAGACAAATAAACAAATTATGCCTTGCAAGGTGGGAAGAGTGCTGAGACCACAACAAGATTGCCAACAATTTCTCTCAACCATGGCCAGCTCAAACCTCATTCCCCCCAAATGTCTTACGAAATGAAGCGAAACTGATCAGTACAGGACCAGAGACAGTGCATGATTCAGATACACTGGGCAAAAAAACACCATCAGCCAAGAAAAAAGGGCAGGTTACGAGTGTGAAGAAAGGTCTTCCATTGGACACGCATATGATAATTGTTCAGCTACTTACACTGGACAAAGAGCTGTACTTGAGACTGGACAGAGCCAGCCACATTAGAGGCTGTACAGCGGTAGGTGCCGGCATCTTCTGGCCTGGCATCTGGAATGATGAGGATGCCTTCACCCACTTGCGCTTTGGCAGGGATTTCACCCTCCATCTTGCTCCACTGAACTGTTGGAAGAGGGGTGCCTGCAACATGCCCAACAGTAGACAGCTGCAGGCACCAAGCAAGTACGTAACAATATAACATAGCCACAGAAATAAGATATGTGCCTTGCATCATCAGTATAGATGGGTGTGTACAATCGAGTGTTTGAGAGAGAGAGAGAGAGAGAGAGAGAGAGAGAGAGAGAGGAAGAAGAAGAAGAAGAAGAAGAAGAAGAAGAAGAAGAGAGAGAGAGAGAGAGAGAGAGAGAGAGAGAAGAAGAAGAAGAAGAAGAAGAAGAAGAAGGAGGAGGAGGGAGAAAGAGATAGGGAGAGAGAGAGAAAAAAAGAGAGAGACAGACAGACAGAATATGAATACGAATCTTGTATTCCAGAAGTTCAGGGCATCGCCCCTTTGGAAGGGGTGTGTACAAGAATAATAAAACAACAAACATTGAATACATCATAACATACATATAAATACAAAACAGGTTATGACACTGCTAGTTCCTGAAGTTTTGTGGCTTTATATAAATAAATGCACAGTTTTCTAACAGTCCCATGGTTATCAGAGGCTAACAGTAGAATGAGACGTGTTGCACAAGGCATTCTATAATATTTGGGGGCTATAAACTGTTTCTTTAAGTTACTTAGGAATGGATAACACAATACAAAATGTAATTCGTTTTCTTCTGCGGATTTACACATAGGACAAATAGTATCATTAACAGCATGCATTCTGTATCTATAAAAGTGAACAAATAATTCTGAAACACCAAACCTAAATTTTGTCATCACAAACTTTAAATGCTTACCAATATTTAATAGCAAATATTTAGACAGACTGTTGTGTTCAGAATTACAAAACATATATACTTGAAAACGTTCACTGTTATTTACATGCTCACTTTATACTTGCCATCTAGTCAATCAATCTTTGTTTAAATTTTCTTAAAAACACTTTCACACTATTAACTCCTTGATTCATCCATATATGACCAAATTCATTCCTGCATAAACACATACGAACATTGTAACATAATTCTTCCTTCCCCTAGAATCCAAATTATACAGCATAGAATAGGCTTTCTTAGGTAACCTACCATCATCCATTTGCTGAATTTTTATCCAGTAACTAATACAGTTTACAGCAGAATTTATAACAATCGGATATCTATTCAACTCATTATAGACAAAATCATTAGGTGTGCGCATATTAATAGACACAAATGTCTTAAGACCATACAAATGGACTTTTTCACATTGTTGTGCAGCTTCTTCTAGCCCCAGATTTCTGATCCATATTGCATAATAGACTGCACTTGAGCATCAAAAAGCCTAAAAAAGACATCTACTGAAAAATTGTCATAAACACAAAGTTTATGCATGATAGACAAAAGTGCTTTCTTCGTTTTGTTTGCAAGGTCTGTGCATGCTGCAGTGAAACTCAAATGAGTAGAAAAATAAATACCAAGGTACTTATAGGCATTCACAACAGGCACAGTCTTTCCATCGTACATCCACATCTCTATAGCACCCAGATATCCACCTTTTCTAAAAACAACAATGTTACTTTTAACAGAATTAAATTTAAGATAGAGAAAAGTAGCTGCTTTATATAAACTATTTAGCTGTGTCTGAAGCCAACAACAGTTTCAGAAAATAAGACAACATCATCAGCTAACAACAAAATAAATAATTTGAAAGCATCCAATGAAAATGTAGCACAATGTCTTCCGTTATTTATAACTTCCAATGCAAGTTCGTTAATAAATAATGAAAAAAAAACAAGACTGCATATGTCTCCCTGCTTTACACTGGAGACCTGTACAAAATACATATTCTGAGAGTCTGGCACCACATCTAATATGCGCCTTCACACTCACATACATACTTTTAATACATTTATATAACTTTCCTTTCAAACCATTCTACAACAAAATAGGCCAATGTAGATTTACGTTTATATCATCAAACTCAATCAAAGCATTTTTCAAAGTCTATAAAACAACATACAGCTTACGATTAAGACTAAACTGCTTTTGTACACAAGCCATTATGGTAAATAAGTGATCTACAGTAGAGTATCCTCTCTTGAAACCAGCCTGATATTCGTTAGTAATATTATTCTACTCCACCCAAGTCTGCAAACGCATGTTTAGTACCCTACACTTTGCTGCTAGAATCACACAGACTAATGCCACAGTAATTGACAGGATTATTTATATCACCATTTTTGTACAATGGCAAAATGATAGATTCAGACCAACTCTCAGGATACATACCTTTCTCAAACAAAATATTAAAAAATTTCATGAAAAAAGGAACACAAACATCTTGAGTGTTCTTTAGAATGTCGCCAATCACACCAGAGAGAGAGAGACTTTGACACTTTGACACTTTAATAATGAACAATGGCCTTTGGCCCACTTCATGGTTGACAATCAACAAGGGAACTTTAAGTAAAAATCAAAATTACACATTTAGGCATATGAAGAAAAAGGCGCATTTCAATCTGATTCCATTCATACCGTATCTCATTCCATTTACATTTTGTCTCTTACATGTCAACGTCATGTACTCCTTTAACTTGCCCATTGCATTATTGCTAACTTGTAATTATTATACTTTACTCTTTAATTTAAATTTAGCAATTGACATGTCAATCTCTCCTATTATAATTGTCTGTATGCTCACTCATCTCTTGATTTATTTTTATTTTATTTCCTCCTCCTCTCTCTCTCTCTCTCTCTCTCTCTCTCTCCCCCTCTCTCTCTCTCCCCCTCTCTCTCTCTCTTTCTCTCTCTCAATACCAGCTATCTTCCTTGGAGGTTCACACACTACCCACAATGCTGATCGTGCTTCTGGAGGCATTTGTACAGGAACCACGCAAGCTGACGAATCTTTCCAATATCACTGGTGCCCATCAAATTTGCCAAGTGTTGTCTTTGATTGTAATGTTCGACGTTCTGCAAGAGAGCTGGGCGCAGCTGACTGTACTCGCTACAACTATACATCAGGTGCAGTTCATCGTCCAATACACCAGGGCAAAACGGGCAGCTATTGTCCGGTTGTTGTTCAGATTTGGCATATCTATTTTTATGAACTCTTAACGAACTGATGCCCAGTCTGACTTTTACCAGAGTGTCTCTAAACGCCTTAATTGGAATACTATCTAGGTAAATCTCCAAATGCAAACCCTGTTTAAAAACTCTATATTCAGCAAAACGATCACTGCTATCTATACCTGCACTCCATTCCTGAAAATACATATCCACGAGTCTTTGCCTGAAAGCCTTCAGAAAACTCGACATGTCACCAACTCCTTGATGTAGCCATACATGTCCAAACCCTGATTTATACAATAGCGATTTCACCTTCGAAACCCAATTTGTTTTGCCATTTCTGTCCAAAGTTACTAACATTTCGTATGCCTGCCTTGGCAGTCGGGCTTCATCCATATGGATCAGTCTAAACCAAAACTTGACGGCCCTAACGTTGTGCGTGATTGTCAAAGGGTACCTTCCCAGCTCTCCATAAACTAGTTTGTTTGGTGTTCTGAGAGTTACATTTAAGATTCTTTTGCAAGCCAGAAGGTGAATCTTCTCCGTAGGGTCTTTCTCAGCGTCAATCATTAACCCCCATATTTCTGCTGTGTAAGCAAGCACTGGTTGCACCATAGTGTCAAAAATCTTAAAGAACGATCTCGTGTCCATTTGCTGAAGTTGACTTTGAGCTCTGAGCACCCCATAGACAGCTTTCTTGCCTTTAAGAGCAAAATGTCGAGCAGCTTCCATACTACTCATAGTTGTCGTGAATTTGTACCCAAGATAGATATAGCTGTTTACTACCTCTAGAGGTTGACCATCTACAGACCACTTTTCATGCCGACTCAAGTATCCGCCATGCCTGAATACCATGATCTTGCTTTTGTCCCTATTTATGATAAGGTCCAATTCTTGGCACATGCTGTGTAGTAAGTTGATTTGATTTTGTAAACCTGTGGGTGAAAAGGACATGAGTGCTATATCGTCGGCGAATAGCAAAATGAGAAGTTCTATTAATCCTGGCATAAGCTGGATGCCGTGTCTACCATAACTAGAGACATGTTCCGCTACTTCATTTATAATGATGGAGAACAGATTTGGGCTCAATACACAGCCTTGCTTTAGCCCCTTCGGGCAGTCGAACATATCTGTAAGGCTACTGTTACCAACACGTACGCGTGCAGATACAGTTCTATAAATTGCCCTGATAGCGCTGAGAAATTTGGATGACACGCCAGCCCTACTCATTGCCTCTAGTAATGTCTTCCGCTCCACCGAGTCAAATGCTTTTTTCAAGTCTATGAAAGCCACATACAGTTTACCACCCCTTTTAGATAGATACTTTTGTGTCACAGCGTAGAGTGTAAACACATGGTCACTTGTAGTGTAGTCTTTCCTGAATCCCGCTTGCGACTGATAAATTTTGTTTTCACTCTCCAACCAAGCATAAAGTCGGTTGTTTAAAATTGAAGTGTAGCATTTCCCTAAGATGCTCAGTAATGAAATTCCTCTGTAGTTGTCTGGAACGTTTAAGTCACCCTTCTTGTGAATCGGGACAATGATCGCCTGAGACCAAGGACTCGGATACATGCAACTACTAAAAATGCGGTTAAACAAGACAGTCAAAAAAGAAACGACATATTGTCCTGCCTCCTTCAGCATCTCAGGCAACACTCCATCAGGTCCTCCTGCCTTTCCTCGTTTCAGCCTACCTATACTTTTCACAACTTCCTCTTCTGTTATATCACAGTCCAAACATTCGACGGTCGACAGATTTATGTCAGCAAATTCATTCTCAATCGAGTCTTCTACTACAGAATTAGAGTCAAAAACGCTCATGAAGTGCTCACGCCACTGGTCAGTTGTGATGTTATTTTTGAAAGCTTGCTTTTTAACTAGACCACAACACGATCTGAGTTCCATCCAAAACATTGCTGGGTTGTTTAAACTGTCGGAAAGGAGTTGTGCTTTCATAGACTTATACCCTTGCTTTTTCTTTTTAAGGAGAGTTTTGTAATTATTTCTAGCATATACAAAGCCTTCCCTGTCTTCTGCCTTTTTGGTTAGTCTATATCTTCGTAATAGTGCTCTGGTTGTTTTCCTCCGCTCGCAACATTCTTTGTCAAACCATCTGAATGTTGTTTTGCTTTCTCCGCCCATTCTCACTTTCTTCACCATACAAGAACTTGCTTCCTTTAAGCAGTCGACAAACGTTTCTAAAGCTCTTGGCATATCTGTCTCAACAATTATCTTCGCTTCTTGTAATTTCTCTTGTACGTTTTCACTTTTAAAGACGTCCAGAAAGTTGCCGACTTTAAATTTATCCCATACCATCTTATCGATCCACACTGGAGCGGCTTTCAGCAACTGATCTCCTATTTTTATGTAATTTGACTTTGTGGTCAATGACACAGGTGAGTGATGTGTGCCAATGTGATTGTTATCTACATGTAACGAGTCAAGTAGTCGATCTGTGCACAGATCATTAGATAACATGAATAGATCTATGACGCTTGACCCACGCAAAGCAACGTAAGTTTCACTATCATCAAAACCGAAGGCTGAAGCTCCATTAAGGATAGAACAAGACGTAGCATCGCAAAATGACAACAACTGTGTGCCAAAACTGTTAATTGTGCTGTCTTTTGAAGTCCTAGCTAGATAAAACTCGCCTTCCCCGCTGCCATTTTCTTCTACATCTACTGACTTCCCATTTTCATTTCCAGTGCGGGAGTTTAAATCTCCACAAATCATGAGATAGAAATCACCCGTGCTTTGAAACAGGTCTAACAAACATTGTTCCAATAATTCTATACCCCGGGCACTGCCAGGTGGTGTTTCGTTGTATGCAGGAGAGTCTTTAGGGGGGATGTAGCAAAATATAAATAGCATTGGTTTACTTAAGGACAATAACTGGCCACTCATCTCTAGCACGACGAAATTATCGTAACTGACTTTTACGAGCTTGAAAAAGGTCACCAAATCTTTACGGATTAAAACTATTGTACCGCCACTGTGCCTTCCCTGTCTGCTTAGCTTCTTAGCAGGAGCCTGAAAGACCTCAAACTGCGGGAAAACATTTAGCTGAAAATCGTCTCTTGTGAAGGTTTCCGTTAGGCATACTACATCGTGAGATGCAACATATTCAATAAAGTCTTTATCCCCTAGCCTTGACGCTATGCCGCCGACGTTATAAGTTAAAAATTTAATTAGTTCATTTTTGCTGATGTCGTTGTCAAACCTCGTAGGCCGGCCACCCCGTCAAACGTGTGTACTTTGTACCTTATAACCTCTCGAATTTGTTGACCTTGGTGGATATGTCTTCCGTGGTTGTCGTTGTCGATGCTGCTGGCGATCAACCAATCCCTTCTGAACTTGACGTACCCCGTCGTTTGTGGATGTGTCGTTCCCAGCCTGATGCGATGACTGTGTGTAAGGTTCAACTTCCTCTGTCGCGTAGGGCTGTGATGTGCTTATAAGGACGTCTCTTCTATTTCCACTTTCACGAAAGCCAGAAGCACCAGGTGATCCTACGTCTCTCAGTGGATTTCTTCTGCAAGGGTGCTCGGTGCTGATGCGTGGACGAGTGTTCTCGTTACATCCGACGTCGCTGTTAACGCGTGTGTACGAATATACTGATGCCTTGTTTTTCACGTTCTGACCATATTGTTTCAAGGCTGCTTTATTCTGACCGTCGCAACTCCGATTTATTGGAATAAGACGACCGTCCCTTAAGATGCCACTCCGACCCGATTTACGAAATTCAGCCATGTCCTTTTGTTGTTTCGGTGTCAGATCAGCGCTGACTGTAATCCCGTGTGTTACCAGTTTCCGTCTGGCTTGGCGATTTCTCATAAGGCTCATGGTCTCGCTGTACCTGAAGAAGCGAACGATGACTGGCCTTGGATGACGTCCGCCCCTACTACCCACACGTCTCACTTCTTCAATGCTGTCTCGTGCAACAAAAAGTTCTGTGCTGTGGCTATTTAGCCTGTGTACGACTTTGTTAGCTAGGCTTTGTGTAGTTTCATGTATGTCTTCTTGTATGCCATCAATCTTCACGTTTTTACGTCGAGATTCCGCTTCAGAGACATCTAGCGATGTCCGAAGCCTGCTCACTGCATCTTCTGCTTTCTGAAGCGTATTCATCAAATGAGTGATGTGTTTAGTGTTTGAGTGAATACAGTCAAAAAGCTGTTCAAAACTTTGCTTGATGGATCGCATATTTTGTGTAGTCACTTCTTGTTCTTCTAGTAGTTGTTGTGTTAGTGTACAGTTTTGCTGTTTCAGAAGGTCTAATGCTGCTGTCAGTTGTTGTAAAAGCGTTTCACACTCGCCGCTGTTGTTCGTAATGTCTCCAGCTGATGACGGAGAACCGACTTCAGCAGAGCCGGGCACCCCATGGCGGAGACAAAGGGGCACCCGGCCTGCACTGACGTTATTTCCTGCGTCGCTCTGATAACCTGGCCCAGGATTTCGTTCAACGCAGCCGATCAACAGCAAGTGAAATAGGCATATAACAGATAACAATGCACAGAGGGCGTTCATCCGCTGTTTTCTCACACGTGCCGCAGAAGTCTTGGCCTTCCTTGTCAGGATTTTGAGCAAACAGTTCACAAACATACCGATGGCTTGTCTGTACGCTTCAATATTGCAACCCTTTTTTTTTCCTTGCCTTGCAAGCCTATAAAATTAATTAATTTTGGTTTCAGGTAAGTTATTAAAGTCCGTAAGAAGTGTTCATAAAACGCAAAGTATCCAAGTTGCAAGTATAGAAAACCCTCTTATGCAGAGTACACACTGGCGAACATGCTATTGTATAAACTAATTATACAGCGATTTCTTTCATATGTTGAGGTATGAAGAAGTCAGATTTGCAGTAAACAAGTTCTTTTCTCTGCATTTAACAGTGTTTTTTTCACCACTTGCACATTTTATGCAGAGTACATACTGACGTACGCACAGGTATACAGTGTCTCGAAATAATGTCCTCGAAGGAAATCTCGTTTTCAAGTAGCACATTGTGTAGACCTAAACTTCATGGTAATATATTCGTTCCCTGTTTTTCACAATTACATTCCTCCTGACAACTGAATTACAACTGCAAAACAAACTTTCAGTCACTCAAACAATATCGTTATGCTGTGGATTGAGCAATATCACTTGGCAGAGCAATACCAAAAACACGTCCTTCTCCTTCGGCTGCCACGAGTCAACTCACGAGAGAGAGAGAGAGAGAGAGAGAGAGAGAGAGAGAGAGAGAGAGAGAGAGAGAGAGAGAGAGAGAGAGAGAGAGAGAGAGAGAGAGAGAGAGAGAGAGAGAGAGAGAGAGAGAGAGAGAGAGAGAGAGAGAGAGAGAGAGAGAGAGAGAGAGAGAGAGAGAGAGAGAGAGAGAGAGAGAGAGAGAGAGAGAGAGAGAGAGAGAGAGAGAGAGAGAGGAGGAGAGAGAGAGAGAGAGAGAGAGAGAGAGAGAGAGAGAGAGAGAGAGAGAGAGAGAGAGAGAGAGAGAGAGAGAGAGAGAGAGAGAGAGAGAGAGAGAGAGAGAGAGAGAGAGAGAGAGAGAGAGAGAGAGAGAGAGAGAGAGAGAGAGAGAGAGAGAGAGAGAGAGAGAGAGAGAGAGAGAGAGAGAGAGAGAGAGAGAGAGAGAGAGAGAGAGAGAGAGAGAGAGAGAGAGAGAGAGAGAGAGAGAGAGAGAGAGAGAGAGAGAGAGAGAGAGAGAGAGAGAGAGAGAGAGAGAGAGAGAGAGAGAGAGAGAGAGAGAGAGAGAGAGAGAGAGAGAGAGAGAGAGAGAGAGAGAGAGAGAGAGAGAGAGAGAGAGAGAGAGAGAGAGAGAGAGAGAGAGAGAGAGAGAGAGAGAGAGAGAGAGAGAGAGAGAGAGAGAGAGAGAGAGATGTGATGCATTGACACTGATCAGTATTAATTTTTACATGACTTGTGCAAGGGACGCAATCGCTCCTTCTCTATTGTTTGGTTGATTAGAGTGTGGCCCCTTTGGCTTATGCTCTGCATGTCAACGGTTGTGGCTGGTGCTCAACAAAGCTGGGAACTTTTATTATTTGTTCAATGTGTTGTTTTGTGTACGCATCCATACAATCAAGCAATCATCAATCCAACAACAACAATATCACAAGAGAGAGTTCATAAGGAAAAATAATAATAATACTGGATGCTATACGTGCATTATTCCTAAAACAGACTCAAAGCATGGTGATCTGTATCCAGCATACAAGCTCACATGTTACGGACACTCCTACTTACACAACAAACACGCATTCATCACTCAAACCTGTGGTGTGGAAGCAAATCGCTTTAAGCAGATGGAAAGGATATCAAATGTTATTTTTTGAAATTTTAAACAGACTGCTTCTAATACCATACATTACAAATATTGCTAGTTTCTTTTTTATTGTTTAAGTTTTTCGTTATTCTTGTAAAACATCCGAATTATATTTTTAGAATAGGCCAATGAATATCCATCCACAACATACTATACCATATGTTAAAAACATAGCAAATAGATTTCAAACAGAAAGAGTGCAAGGTTGAAGAAGACAAGATGAACCAAATGCTCAACTGACCTGGTCCCTTATCCTAATAGATCTCCAAGGTAATTCCAAGCTAATGTATGATTCAAAAATTATATATCAGCGCATTTGAAATGTTAATGAGCGAACAGAGGGTAGTGACCCACAAGTGTGAAACAAACAACAGCAACACATGGGTATGTGTGGGGTCCAAAAGGTCTGCCTGAACTTTTTCTATCAATTGTCTGCTCATGCACTCTGCTCATCACTTTTGTTTTGTCTTCCAGAATGCATACCCCAAAGCCGGAATTCCAGCTTCTGTATATATATAACCACGTTGACACCATGCAATAAAAAAGAACGTGTTACTAACCTACAACGATGCACTCAAACTCCACCCTGTCTCCAACTTTGACTGTCTGCACGCTCAATCCAATTGTGCTGCCGATGTCAGGGGCAACTGAAATCACATCACCACATTTTATTCACACTCACACATTTCTAGATTTCACCGTTTGATTTATTACAGACAAGTTAACATAGTGCCTATACGTAAACAGCTCTTTGTAAAGAAATGAGGCTACAGCAGTGCATGCATAAGTACACTCACCAAAACTTATCAGTTGCCACATGAATTCTATCTATTCCATTCATTGTCCCATTGTATGGATTATTGAGAACCTTACTGAATACTCACATGATCAGCATCAACCATGCAGTGGTTGAACATACATGAGAATGGCAGTCAATCAAATGTATTCTAAAGCGCTTGCACAGTTGCAAGCCTAGCATAACAATTCAGCACACACACACACACACACAAAATAATAATTTTCCAATGAACGCAGCAGCCCCCATTCAGTGCAGCAAGTTTCTTCAACACAATGAAGTTGGCGGCCTGTACCAAAGAAGAAGAACATGGACAGAGTCCTAGTTTATTGTGCAGCTTAGCAGCATTCTGATATCAGACCAATATATTGCAAGGAATCAACATGACACACAGGTGTCGGTCTAAAAGAGACTTACCGGATACTTTGAGGTAAGCAACGTCTCTGCCAGAGCCACTTTCAGTGTAAGCAGTACAGATGTAGCGACCCTCATCTTCCCTCTGGACATCATACAATCTGCACACACGAAGGTTGTTCATGTTATTTATCCTTGAGGGTGGGGAACAACTCTTTGAGAAAAACTCTGAAAAGGCCGGGGTCCAGGGGCCGCCTAGGCCCCGGCGGGGTCAAGGGGCAGGGCCCTTGTAAGGGCTCCAGGGGGGCAAAGCCCCCCGTAAAATGTGCACGTTTTTAAGCCATACCAAGAGTGGCATAGTAACAGTGCAGTAAATGTATAGTGAACTGAACCAACCAAATATGAAAGAAAAGTAATAATTATTAGAAAAAGCTTGAACAAACACAGGAGCACACACACACACACTTGTGTTTTATGACAATAAAATTTCGTATTCGTATTCACACACACACACAAAAGCAAATACCACTAACCTTTACATTTTGGATGTCTGTTTCTTCTTGCACATTTCAGTCTTTCACAAGTTCAATTTTAATAGAAACAATCTTTTCTAGCAAATTTTCAAATAAGTTTCTGCAAGTTAAATTAAAGAGGTTTTATTTCAGCACATTGTCTAATTTTAACTTCCACAAGTTCACTGTTGTTTTACTTCCTAAAAAAGCTGACAATTGAGCTTTGCTTCATTAATTTTGCTGGTGATGGACACGGATGGGTACTTGTAATAATAAATCTACTGGATTCGGAAACGGACAAATTTTTTTTCCTCTGAACTCTTTTTTTGTTCTCTGAAATGGCTGCTGATTTCCTCTGAAATCAGCGGATCCGAGGAGAGTTCCCCACCCTGATCCTTTATCTTCAGCCTCCTCCTCCCCCGTCAACATCATTGCTGGTATTGTCGTCATCCTCATCACCACAACTACCACCAACACCATGAACTGCTTGATAAATCAATCAAATCTGTTCATCATCAGCATTTAATGTCTTGATGGTGCTAGTTACAGTCATCATCAACACTCCTCTTTACTGCCCTTCCCGCTTTCGGTAGCAATTAATTAATAAGCAGTATTATGGCTTTTTTGTAGTGCCCAAAGATTCAGGGGGAAAAAAATGTTGGTGAACCTCCTCGACCCTTCCCCATCACCATCATCATCATCATCATCATCATCATCATCATCATCATCATCATCATCATCATCATCATCATCATAACTTCCATCATCAATCAAGTCAAATGAATAAGTCTTACTGGCAAACTTTTGAAAGAGGAGAAGAAATGTATAACAACAGCCTGTTATTTCATCAACCACCATTTCCTTATATCACACAACACATTGTACATTTCCAACCTCTTCCTCCCTCCCTCAGGGTGGAGAACAACTGAATCAAGAAATCTCTGAAATCCGGCCGGGGCCCAGGGGCCAAGCCCCGGTATTCGCCCCCTGTAAGAAAATTCATGAATTTATGCAATTTTGAAAGTAATTTAGGGCTTCTCCTGAAAGCAAAAAAGCACAAAGTAAACATGAATAGAAACAACAACAACAAAAAAGAATGTTTTATGCACATGTCTTTCAAAAAAGTTAAGAATCTTGATTTGTAGGCCTAACAAAGTTTGAGGTCCACCACTGTTACACACAAACTCCACATTTCCAATTTTACTGGGCACACGTTTGTCTATTTTTTAGCTGTAAACAGGCAAGAATTTTTATAATTTTAGAGATATTTAGGGGTACGTTAGTAGAAACACCACATCTTAGGTATTAGTGACTACAGATTTAAATGAAATAAAATGCAAAATGAACAGAAATAAATTCTCTTTTGATTATCTACCTTTTTATACCTCTCTTGTCATGTCTTGTTTTTTATTACTCCATGTGTATACAAAAAAAAGTTTCAAAAAGTCCAAACAATCCTCTCCTCTTCTTCACTTTCATGCCAGTCTGAAAGATCGTATGCATGCACACTACTGACACTAATTGTCTAATGTCAGTACCTATCTCTTCCTCCGACTCCAAGTCCATTTCTCTCACTTTAATGTCTGATAAATGGAAGCCTGTAAACTCCCCTTCATCAGTCGAAGAATCCAAACCATCTATTTTAGACACACACACACAATAAAATTTAAAAAAAAAATCGGAAAAACTAACGCATCATAGAGAAAACTTGTGGAAATGCAGTCGAATGTTTTCACAAAGAGAATAAACCGGAAGTCAATTGCCGGAAGTCTCGCAATCTTTCAAACAACGCGAGAATATAACCACATGGTTGATACGGACGCTTTTGGACGTTTTGCCTGTTTAGACCTTCGGCCGCTTTTGGCCGTTATGCCCAGTAAAGGGTAGCCACTCAACTTCTCACACTCGGAACTCAATATTTTTTTCTCGGAAATGCAAATGCCTTCCGCGGAAATCCGCGGATTCGCTGACAGTTCTCCACCCTGCTCCCTCTCCCATTCATCCCTCACCACCACCACCATCATCAATCGTCCTCCTCCTCCTCCTCCTTGACTTACACCAATAAGCCGTTTCGGATCTGGTGCTGCAGAGGCAGGTTTCCTCCCTCTTTCTCCCACAGGATACGCGGAATGCCCTGACCTGTGACGTCACAACGGAACTCCACTGTGCTGCCCATCTGACGTACCTCATCCTTTGGTGTCACTGTCACGGTGGTTGGAGCTGGGGAACAAATGCCAGAAGAGTAAACCAGGGGAACAATACCCTCTCCCTCTCCCATCCAAAGGTAAAACGCTAAACCTACTTTTATTCCAAAAAGTAGGGGTAACTATATTAGTATTATTATTAATACAAACGTTGTGAAACCCCTAATCTAGACAGCTCCAAGTGTGTAAAATAAATATACAATAATACACACAAAGTCAAAGCATTGTAACAATAACAATAATAAAGATTGAAGCAGATTTTTAAAAAGTAACAACTGTGGAAGGCAATGACAATAGATAAATACTGACAAATATAATTACTATATAGATATGTACATGCTTCCTAACTCTTTCCCTGCCAATCGACGATATATCGTCGCTCTGAGCCTCCATGTTTGTGCCAATTGACGATATATCGTGGATTTCAGTATTCCGTTTCGTTCCGGTTTTTTGCGCAGTCCAATCCAAGTTTTATTTTAACCAAAGAGAGATAACTCTTTCTACTTTCGTTCTCGATCGAAACGCGCGTGGTTTCTTCAAATTGATTCATTTTTAGAGTGTTTTTTGTGCATTTTACTAAGCATTGTGATGGGCACAATCGACAGTGTGTCAAACTCTGCTAATAATCAATATAATTTCAAACTGTAAAGTGTATTTTGATCCTAAATAAATTTTCTTTCTGGTGTGTGAAGCTGATTCAGTGATTGGAATTATTCCTCCAGATTTTTTTTTATCACTGTGGTATGTAGAAATATTTTAATTTTATTTTATCATTTCAAAAAGATCAACAAAACACATATTTGAATAACATAATCAAATTAACATTTTTGTGGTTTTTTTTCTTATTCTTCACTCTTTTACCTTTAATTTGATATGAAATATGTCTATTTAACAACTATTATTGAAAGAACAGTAGCTTAAATGCCTAAGGTACTGAACTTTCTTTCCGGTGCCAGAGAAATGTCTGGCACAAACGTGGAAACATGCCTGGCAGGGAAAGAGTTAAGGAACCTATTCACAACATTTTACATAAAAATGAGCGCCCAGCATGGATGAAGAATTATAACCTGAAACAAACCTTTTTTTTTCCTTTTCAACCCAAAGGGCCCTGAGCATGCTGCCAGCATGGAGTTGTGCACTACAAATCTACATCATCAGCAGCAGTATTGCAATTAACAAACTATAATCAATAAACACACACCGCAGCCAACCCTCAGATGTGGTTCAAATAATCTTGCAACGTAATACACAAGCTATGACGTAAAAGTCACAACAAAACTCATGAAGTGGTTATGTCTAGAAATTGTCCCACTCTTTTTCTTCTTTGTTCAATCTATGGCAACATTTACACTAGCAACTGAAAATTACTGAGGACACCAACGATTGAGGAACGAGCAGAAGAAGAGCATTGCAGAAGAATGTGCACAAGACGACACAATGAAATGAAGTGAAAAAGTACTGAAAACTATTCCAAAACCAGTATGAGATTTAAAAAAAAAAAAAAAAGGAATGACAAAATTATCTGCTCACTAACCAGCCACAGTAACGGTAGCAAATCCCTCAGAGCGTGCCAAGTCGTTGATGGCGATACAGCGATACTGTCCAGCATCAGCAGCGGTCACTTGACGAATCTCCAGTACACCGTTGTACTCTCTCGCACTAGGGGACAGAAGTCCGCCCACCTTCTGCCACTCAATCTGGAAGGGTCCGGGGCCTCTGGGCTCGCAACGCAAGGTGACTGTGTCACCTGCACGCGCTGTAATGCCGCTTGGTGAGATGGACAGACTGGGGGTGACTGCACAGCAAGCAAAGACATTTCCATAATCAACAGCTTCAAATGGTTTGTGAATTTACAATAACAGTGGACAAAATTAATAATTACCTTGGATATCATTTTAATATTATTATTATAACTGATTTATTTTATGTTTTAAAATAATTATTATTGTTACTATCATTATTATTACTATCATTATTATTATTATTATTATTATTATTATTATTATTATTATTATTATTATTATTATTATTTTCATACCATTATATTATTTATATTATTATTAGTATTATTTTTATTATTATACAGCAATGATTTGATGTGGTCTCTACCCCATGTGTAAACAAAGAAACAAACAAAATTCCAGGTTCTTATTTTACACAATGCTGCCATACCTCTATTCTCTCACAGTCTGCACATGCTGCGAACATTCCTTCCTATCTTTTGAACTCTTCAACTCAAAAGACAGAGGACATGTCCTTCTGCAGTCTTACTTCCATATTTTCTATGTTGAAGACCCCAAGTCCATTATGAAGGGATAGGTAAGGAGATGAAGAGGAGGTATGATGGGGGTTCCTTATCATTAGAATGTTAAACAGTTTAGAAATCTTGCCATAGCGCTATCATGACTTTTCCTGCATGATGACGCTGGCTCTGTTTGTCTTACTTGAGACAATGAGGATGATTTGAGAGCGGAAGTCTCCTCTCTCAGACGAGACGACACACTCGTATTCTCCCTGGTACTCAGGAGTGATGCGAGGAATGTACAGTACTCCGCCGGACACGCTGTGGCCTGGAGGCAAAGGTTCTCCGTTGGGTCGCCTCCATCGCACCAAGGGCGAACGAAGACCTGCAGGTCAAAATTAATAGTAGTTTAACTCCTTCTATACGTTGCTACGCTATAGCGTAGTGTCAGCTTTCATACTGACATACGCATATACGTTTACATACCTCTACTTTCGAAATCGCAGTGTGTAGACTCAACATAGTATACGAAACTAAGATGGAAAAACCTCTTATATTTTCATTTTAGAGTACGCTTGCAATGTTTGTCTGGCATTGACTACTGTTGTTTCAAAAAGAGCGGGCTTCTAACATGGAAAGGGGTGCTAAAAGTGTTACTAGTGGACAAAGTGGTGAAGAAGAAAGTGATGAAGATGATGCATAATTTCAGCACTGTAGGTACAGGTTACAATTAGAGGGAGGTAATGCTGTTTTCCACAACAGTCAAGGAAAGGTCTATTATTGAATTGTTGCCTCCCTTACATATTAGTTTTGTTCTGTGGAAGGGGATGTTCAAATTTGGGGGGTTGGAGAGGGGGGGGGGAGCGGGTGAGGAGAGGGTGCATTTTTTTTTAAAAAAAAAGGGTAAATAGCAAAGATAATTCTATCAAACTTTGCTATTGGATAGTCCATTCTAATTTCTTTATGGATCTATACTTCCACGTCTCTACTACAGTTCTTGTTTTAAAATTTTTTTTTTAGTAACTCGTACAAATCAGCCAGCACAGAACGATACAAGCGGAAGCTACCTGCACCATTATAGAATGAGTTAAGGCTATCAACGGTGAACAAAATCCTGAAGAACAAAATACAGTAATTTTATGTTAGTAATGCTGCAGGTTTTGGAGGTGGGGGTGTATTTGGTGCTCACAAATACATTCTTTTCACTGTGGACGTAAAGCTTTGAGACAAAGTAGGCACTTTCCCATTGGTCTAAGTATTAACATGAGCAATAAATGCAGTAAATGAAAACTGTCCATCCTACCTTTGGAAATGCAGGAGAGGCGTACAGATTCACCATCCATCACTGTCAAGCGATCGGGACCCTCGATGTCTACTAATGGTGCAACGCCAGTTAGCTGATCCGATGGCAACACTGCAAAACCAATTTAGGTTATTTTATAACATGTACAGCACAGTGCTCTATTCTGTATGCTATACGTGCAAACAAATCTAGGAAGCGAAAACTGTGACTATGCCAAACCAGTAACATTTGAATAACTGTTCAGATTACTCACTTTTACTGGCATATCCAACAGATCAACACTTATTATCATTCAGACTTGTTTGGTTCTTTATACAACTAACAGCAAGAAGTAGAATCTTGTAGCTTCCACACTTTCAGTGAGATGAGATACACAATGAAATGGCATGCCAGTCATCCACTAATTGCCTGATCAGATAAATTAATCAGCCCATGAACGTAGTAAACATCCATGAATTTTAGATTATAAGGTTAAATGAATTTTATATTTTAAGTAGAGGCTAAATATCCATGCTACATCTTGTACAGATCTGGCTATAGTAATACATCAACATCTAATCAGACCTGTAGCATGCACTGCTTGTTCCCAGTTACAACAAGTGTTTGTCCAGTCACAACCTTTGCAGCACAAACAGTGCACGCACAAGACCACAATGTATACACAATTCTCTCACGGGTATAACAACCTACCCCGGAGATCGACGCTCTCCTCAGTGCTGCCTCTGTCGTTCCTGGCTGTGCAAATGTAACGGCCGGCGTGAGTCTCAGACACTGGGTCGAAGAGGAGGCCAGCAGTGCCCGGTTTAGCATCGTAGGACTCAGGGAGAATGTCGCTGCGCCTGCGAGTCTCTGACCTCCAAGTGACAGTGGGTGTGGGCTCACCATGCCCCACACACTCGATGCCCACACGGTCACCAATAATTTTGGTGATGGTGGTGCCAGGGGTAATGGTGATGGTGGGCGGGCCTGAGAAAGGGAACAAAATAATGGGGTTTTATTATGAAAGCTTCCACTGATTAGGCCACCTTGACTCTAGCTGTCAAGCACAGGCTGTGTGTAGGTGAATGCCCCTCAACAGCTTCTGGCACTCAAGATTGGAGTCAGCGTTGCTTTTGGGCCCACTGCTTATATAACCTTAGTAACAGCTCCATTGCGGCAAAAGGTCTATTATATGACAATCTAAGAAAATAATGCATCCATTCAACCATGAATGTTGGTCAAAAGCGGGGAAAGAAAGCTCACAGGAAAAAGCATACTATGATTGCCCCCTGTCCATGAGCTTCTATCAATAACTACTAGACTTGAGAATATTACTGATACACATTGAGTCTTTAAAAATCTTTCCATCTGTCTTTCTCACATACATTAATACCAAGCGAAACAAAATACTTCTGTCAACATTCATACTTACAAGACTATATGCATCCTTAGTTCAAAAAGAATTATGCCTCCTCCACTTTCAACAGTTGCCAAAAACATTTGTAAAAATCTTCCTTTTTTTATACAGTTTTCTATACCGTTTATATTCTTCGACCCTGCAGATCTTATGCTCCATTTTCCTTCCTGGTCCTTGAATCTTTTATTTTATTATTCACACTCACTTCTCGTCAGCATACCTTCTACAACGAGACTGGCAGTCAGTGTGACAGTGCCGGCAGCGTTGGTGGCAGTACAGATGTACCCGCCTTGTTCATCCCCTTTGACTCTTTCAAACATGATCACGCCATTCTCGGGCATCACCTTGGTGGTCGCTGTCAACTCCCTGCCTCCAGCCCTTAGAACAATCAACATCAACATTCGCTAATAGTACAACAAAACACCAGCATGTGCTCAACGATGAATTGTCACAGATACATTGGAACTCTCTTCCCCTCTCTCTTCGCAGCTCTTCAAACATAGCTACTTTCAAATCCAACTTGAAAACTCATCTCTTCCTTAAATGTTTCTGATCCCATCATCATATACCACCACCACCCACCCAATCACCCCTTCTTAGCTTTCCCCTTCTCCGTCCATCCCTCGTCTTAATTCGTTAGCAAGTGTGTGTTTTTATTTTGTATGAAGCCGGATGTTTAGAATAAATGCGTGAGTACTGCGCTTTTAACTGATATTGTTCATTGGGAAAAAGCGCTATATAAATATCCATATTATTATTATTATTATTATTATTATTATTATTATTATTATTATTATATAAACACACTGTAGTGTCTGGCCACAGTTAACTCTTTGCTGCCCTGAACAATCAAACACAAATGTCACATGTCCTCTTATTACGAACAAGGACAATAAGCTCTCTTGTAGCAAATATTCTACAGTAGCTTTACTCACAAGATCACTTGATTCCAAACTGAAATATTCACAACTTGATCCCTCTAAATTTATATATAGGCAGGAGAATCATCAGCTAAGCAGTCCAGCATCAACAATCTTATCATCAACATCACATTTTCCAAACTTCTAAATCCAGCAGGTTAAAGAAGACAGCGTGATACTTTTGAAATATACCAAGGTAAACAAAATTGTAGAATCTGAGTCAAGATAGTACCAATACTCAACAGGGCATTCCTCTTTTTTTTAGACTGATCGAGGAGATTAGGGTAGAAATTATTTTGTTTCAATGAGGCTGATAGACCAGGTTTTTGATGAAGACGATAAAGCCACAGGAATATTCGTTCTCGGTCCCCTTAAAAATGAATAGTTACCCAACCTTTTACAAAAGCCCTGAAATAACCTCTGGATTAATATCTTTAAATAAAATACCTCTGGATTAGTATCTTTAAAGAGAAAGCATCAAACCTTGTCCAAGTGACGGTGGGAGCAGGCATGCCCCCGGTGACACGGCACTGGAATAGTGCGCTACCACCCGGCGCAACAGTCTGCTGCATTTCTGGGTACAGTTCTATCACAGGCGACTGGCGACCTGCAGAACACACAAGAATTGTCTTTTCACTTGGCATCAATCCAATATCTGGTGTTTTAAATATAACCATAGTAATGTACATTTTTTTTTAGAGACCAATACAATACATCACGTCATAGTAGCAGTGGATTTTACATTATCTTTATCACAGTAGATCATCCTTATCATAATCATTATCAATCACATCATCATAATCACCATCATCTTTATCATCATCATCATACTAACGTTCAATCTCAACGATGGCAGAAGCCTGAGCACGACCAGCGATGTTGCTGGCAGTACAGATGTAGATGCCCCTGTCATCCATGGTGGCCTGAGTGATTCGCAGTATTTCGCCTTGGATCTAAACAAAATTAAAACATAAGCACGTCTGTACACATGTACACCCATATCCACATACACAAACATTCAAACATAAAAAAAGACATGCAAAATACACCCTATCCTATCCTATCCTATCCCGTAACTCTGAGGTCGTTGGGGCACCAAAGATGATCACTTAACCAGCATACTCCATCTTTCTCTGTCCTCAGCAACCCTGATGGCTTCACTCAATGTCAAGCCAGTACATTCTCGAATGTTGTCCTCCCACCTCTTTTTTGGTCTCCCTCTTCCTCTACCTCCTTGCACTGTGCCTTGCAGGATGGTCTTAGAAAAAAAAGGCCTGATGATCTGGCGACAGGGCCATGCCATCGGAGTTTCCGTTTCTTCACCACTGTGAGCAGGTCATCGCGCTGTCCAATGGCCTGCGTGAAGGCCTGTTGGACCCCGTTGCTGGCGATGTGCCGGGCACAGGAAATGCCCAGAAGTCTTCTGCAGCACCCCATCTTCATGCTCCATATTCTTCGTTGTAGATCTGCTGTTGTAGATCTGCTGTTATAGATCTGCTGTTGTAGATCTGCTGTTGTAGATCTGCTATTATAGATCTGCTGCAAGGGTCCATGTCTCCCAAGTGCATAGGAAGATGTTATTAGTTGGTTTTTTTAAAAGACAGTAAGAAAAAAAAGGTGAAACAAAAACAAGGCTTGCAAATAGACATATTACAAAGGTAACGTTTCCAGTGTTTGCAGGATTACTATTATATTTATATTTATTATATTTATCTAACATATTTAGATACATATTTTTTGTAGTTGTTTTTAATCCCAAGTCAAATTTCTAAGTTAAATGATGTAACATAAAACAAAGAAAAGTTTCCAATGTCAAATCTTTTTTTTTTAAAATAATGCTGCTAAAACAGTGCTTGTGTATTGGCACCTGAAATAACTTCTGATGTAATGCAACTTTATGTCATAATAAGCTACAGCAAACACAGCATATAAATGGTTTTTATGAAACTGATGGTGCTGCACTATGGTTGCAACACTACACTTTTGTAAAGAAAAAAAACCCTAAATATATAAATAAACAACACTAATAAGTCAGGCAAAGACGTAACTCACTTCTTGTAGTGATATTATAATTATAGTTCATTTTCTACTTCCTAATACAGTGGAACCTCCGGTATACAACCGTCCAAAATCTGAGAAAAAACGGTCTTATAATAGAGGTGGTCTTATACCGGAAACAAGGGGTGCGGGAGGGGGGGGGGGGGGTGAGGAGGAGCGGGGGTAGTCAGGCTCGGAGGGGTATGTCGTTATAATTTCCACACCCACCAGCATGTATTCTCTGACAAAGAAAACTGTAAAACATGTTTCATTTTTAGCTTTGTCTTTTATTCACAACTTCAAAAATAGAAAACAGTTGTGTCTTCAGACATTCTGAACAGGGAAAAACTTTCTCTCTGCCAAACTCAAAACTTTCCTCTTGCGCGACGCCATTTTGACAAACCAGTGTAGGCGAGTAATGTCCCTTACTTGCGAACCGGAAATAGCAGACAACAGCAGGCATACACTAACATGAGAGAAAAAACGAAAGGTACAGACAATAAACTAACTGATATCTCTTTTAAATTGCCTAAGACGGTCGTATAAAGGGCTTAAGACACGGTCGCTGGTCGCATAAACGAGGTTGTCGCATACCAGAGGTCATTTATTATTGGAAGTGAATCTGTCAGAAGTTTTCAGGTCACATAACGGAGGGAGTCGTATATTAGAGAGACGGATAACGGAGGTTCCACTGTACAATAAAATAAACGCTAGAAATGTTAATAATAATAATAATAATAATAATAATAATAATAATAATAATAATAACACTTTTATAAAGAACGATCCCCCATAAAAATTAGCTCAAAGAACATAAGGGAACAGCTGCTGATATTTTTTTCTTCTCTCAATCAATGAGTCCAACAACAACAACAACAAAAAAACATGACTTTTTTAAAACTGTCTTTTTCTTTTCTTTTTTAAAAAAAAGAAAGATTTTAAAACGTACATTGTGGTTGGAGGTCAGTTCACCACGAGAGCGTGACCAGGTGACTGTGGGCCGCGGGATGCCGGTGACAATACAACGCAATGTTCCTGTTGTTCCCTGAGACACCGTCTGTGAATCTGGATCTATCCTGACTGTTGGCATCTCACCTGATAGACACAAATAATAAGTTATTTTTTAAATCACTTTTTTTTTTTACCTGCATTTTATCACCTAACAGCAAAATAATGATTTAGTAGTCTTTTTTGGGTTGTATCCAAATGCAATCATTATTTTGCTGCCAGGCACTTTCTTTAACAGCTCAAGAGCTGCTCAAGGATAATAGTATAATAAAAATTAGGGCTGGACGGTTTTACCAATACGTAACTGTATTCAGGTTCCGAAACGCAACGGTACGATATACCGGTGTGGGTGTCCAAGGTCCGGTTTACTGGGAAATCTCGACAACACATAACATGACAGTGGGCGACATCTTGTCCGCCAAGAGAGCGAGTCTAAAACCCAAACACGTGGATAGGCAGCTGTCCTTGAAAAAGAACTTATAAGAACAGCATCTTATCCACGTGTTTGAGCATGGTACCAGTCGCCAATCCTTCTGAATTTTTAAAGTTCTTAAAGACCTTTCCAGTTGAATGTTTTTGTTTTATTTTGATTTTGTGGTTTAAAGTTTGCTGATGTTCTAAACAGTAATTTATCATAATTTGTTTTGAAACATTTGAGGCGTTCAAGCAATTATAAAGCTTCTGTTTCTATGGAAATGTGGTTCTCTGAAACAGTTTTGAAGTGTATGACAATCTTTCTTTTGCGTCTGCCAATGCCAAATCCCATTTGATTGTAACACTTAAAATCGCGGTATACCGGTACGAAATACCGATACGACCTAAAAATACCGCGGTAATACCGGTACGACTTTGACCCACGGTACCCAGCTCTAATAAAAATGTTCCTGATGATCATGATAATAATAACACAAGTGCATTGTTCTATGGAAAGTGCACCTCCCAGCTTGAAAAAAAAAAGTGTTGGTAACTGTCATTGATAATGTTCTTTTACACGTCTTTCAATACATGTTTTGGAGTCTTTTCCTGTTTCAGAGTGTGTTGAGATTAATACTGGATTACTTTCCCTTTAACTACTGTACACTGTTTGTAACTAATCTTCTGGGTTATAGATTAAAAACGGGCTTCCACTGCATCATGGCGTATGAATGACAAGCCTGTGTGAATGCTGCACTAAAACGCGTGTACCCAAACATAGCCAACCTGACAAACATACCAAACCTTCAAAGCACACAGTGTACAAATACATGTTCAGAGTCAACCCCAATAATTACTAACTGTTATTTCTACTTACGGTCTTCACCAGGCGTTACAGTGACCACAGTAGTAGCGCGACCAATGGTGCCTGTGGGACCAGTACCGGTACAAATGTAGTTACCAGCGTAGGATGGCTGGATGTTGGGAATGTTGAGGATACCTCCGTTTTGGCTGGCCCCTGGCAAAACAAACAATGCTACAAGTCTAAGCATCAGTAGGCTCCGATTTGTTTGGGGAGATTCAAGAAATCGATACTGATAAAAACATGAGAATATTCTTCATTTATGAGTTTTTTCCAATCAACTTCAAAAAGTTGTTACTTTATTATTGTATTGTAGTCCATTTTAATTTATTGTACTGTATTTTATTATTATTGTATTCAATTAATATCTTATTTTATCAAATGTACAAAATGCTACCCATGCACAGTGCAAAAATGTGGGACTTTCTAAATTCTGTAGAACATTTTCAAACCTTTTAACACACGAAGGAAAACAGCATCATTTTGCAAAAGACAATGAAGACACTTATTCTTGCGTGCATTCTCTTGAACTACTGACCTGCAGGTAGACCACCTTGCCTTGTCCAGACCAGTACTACGTTGCGTTCATCCTGAGCGTAGCACTCCAGCTGTACATCTGTGCCTATGGTGGCCGTGATCTGAGCACGACGGACGATGATGGTCAGAGGGCCTGGAGGCTGAGCTGTTTAACAAAAGCCCATATGTTACACCATTAACGTAAAGACAAGTAATGTTAAAGGATGTTAAGTGTTGATTTACATGTAGATAAAATATGACATTTTGCGCTGAATATCTATTGAGATGACTATCACAGAACACATGATGAACACAAGAAACCAACTCACGCCCTGCTCTGACGTAGACAATGGTTTTAACAGAGGTTGTGCCAGCAGGGTTGGAAGCAATGCAGTAATACTCTGCCTGGTCGGCTCTGCTGACTCTAGCAATTCGGAACACACCGCCCTGCACTGTGGCATACGCAGGCAGTGGGCCATCCTGACCCTTGGTCCAGCGCACAGTTGGGGTTGGGAATCCTTCAGCAATGCAGCGGAACTCAATGGACCCACCTTCATCAACTTCTATGTAGCGAGGCTCGATTCGAGCCGTTGGGGATTGGTCAATCTCTGCAATAGGGCAAAATAATGCTGGGATCAAGTTAACTGATAAGTGAAATAAATAGATCAATAAAATAGATCTATTCCACCCAAATACATTATCTTAAACACTTAATAGTATCCATCATCACCGTTATTATTATTATTATTATTATAATTATTATTATTATTATCATCATCATCATCATCGGATAATGCTAACACGTTGTGATTTTGCATCCCTGTATACATGTACAAAGAAAATTGTGTCTGCTGTCGTGGAATTTTGCATCACAATAGTTTCAATTCTTTCCGAGAGTGAACAAAAGCAACAAAACTTGGTCACAATTGTTACATTATTGACTGTAATGTGTTATTACGTGAGATTGTTTCAAGTAGATGCTCAAGGGAAATAACTCTTTCTCTCCTTGTAACTGGCATGGCTTAAGTTGTGGAAGTAAAGTTCTCTGTTGAATTGAATCTTCTGTCTTCAAGTATTCCTTTCTTTGTAGAAAGAAACGTAACATGGTGGCAGCGGTGGTCTTCTACAACTTTTTGAACTTTGAGCAACCGTGAGTAGTGACTTTACTCGTAAAAATTAATATTTTTCGCTTTGGTCTAGTCAGTTTTTATGCCGCAAAGGTGCTTGTTTTAGACCTCTGACGTCACGCTATACTCCTTAACGTCATGCAGTTCTTGCCTGAGACTGAGCAGTCCTACAGATATTCTAGCACCAAATTCTTCTGTGTAGACACTTTAGTGAAAATTCTCTCCACTGCAGTTTGTGAACATTTGTAAGAACACTTACCAGCTACATTCTGATTTGCTTTAGTGCAGTCTTACTGACATTCTAAATATGGTTCTTTTGTTATCTACATTGTCTTGACACCTTCTGTGACATTACTTGTTCACAATGGCTGATGACAACGCCACAGCAGATCAAAGAGACAATGCACCCTGTGATAATCCTCGTAGTCGTCACAACGCTAGGGTTATTCCTTCACCCCCTCCCAATGTAAAGAAAGGTGCAGCCGAGTGGAAGCTGTTTAGGCAAATGTGGGAGAACTAGTATATTGTTGCCAAGCTTCATGGTGAAGAAGAGGACAATAAGATAGCACTCTTTCTGCACACTCTGGGCTCTGATGGACTTAGTGTGTACAAAGGTATGCAGCTTGCTGAAGGTCATACTGTTGACGATATTCTTACTGCCTTTGACAACCACTTTGTTGGAAGAACAAATGAAATGTATGAACGGTACATTTTCAACATGAGAGATCAAAAGCCTGAAGAGTCATTTGAAGATTATGTGGCTACTTTAAGAACTCTGATTAAAACCTGTAACTTCTGCGATAACATTAAAGATTCTCTACTTCGTGCTAGGAATAAGAGACAACGCCACAAGAAAGCGTCTGCTACAATAAACAGAACTTACTCTTCAACAGTGCATTGACAAGTGTCGTGCAGCTGAAACTACATCTCTGCAGTTGAAATCTCTGAAGTCTGATGAGCTGTCTGATGAAGCTCGTGCTGTTTCGTCAAAGAAAAAGAAGGCAAACACTCTGAAGAAGAAAGTAATCTGCAAATTCTGCTCTCAGTCTCACGTCTTGAAAAAAGAAGAATGTCCTGCTTGGGGCAAAACTTGCAATTTGTGCAAACAAAAGAATCACTTTGTGATTAAGTGTCCAAAGAATAAGAAGCTTCACGCTGTGAACGAGGACTCGGATTCTGATTTTAGTGAAGAGGAGCAATGTATGGCTGTTGGCTCACAGCACGGAAAGATCATCAAGGCTGAGATGATAATCCAAGGCGCTACTGTAATCTGTCAAGTCGATTCTGGCGCAAGTGTGAATGTGATCAGCGTCAAGCATATCAAGAACACTAAACTTGAACACTGCAAGACTAAACTTCACATGTATAATGGCTCCATACTCAAACCTAAGGGGAAAGTGACACTGACTGTCAAGAATCCAAAGACTGAACACAAATGCAAAGTAGAGTTCGTGGTGTTGATAGAGGATTTCACTACGCTGCTGGGCAAGAAAAGCTCTGAAGAAATGGGACTGTGAATTATGATAACTTCAAAAGCATTTCAAACATTGATGAGAACTCTGAGGCTGTACTGTCTGAATACGATGATGTCTTTGGTGTTGACCAAGGAAGTCTCCCTGGCATAGCTCACTTCCAGGTGGACGAATCTCTGACTCCTGCCATTTCTCCTTCTTGTCGGGTACCTCATGCTATGAAATCTGAAGTCAAGGCTGGACTTCAGAAACTGACAGAGAAAGATATTATCACTCCAGTGAGCGAACCTACCAGCTGGTGTAGTCGGATGGCAGTCACGAGAAAGAAATCTGGAAATCTTTGTGTCTGCATCGATCCGAGACCTCTAAACAAAGCCTTGAAGAGGGAACATTATCCACTTCCTGTGATGGAAGATATCTTGCCGAAACTTGCAAACGCTAAAGTGTTCTCAAAACTTGATATGAGCAATGCATACTGGCATGTGCATTTGGATGAAGACTCCACAAGCTCACTACTTTCCAGACTCCTTTCGGTCGGTATCATTGGAAGAGAGTTCCATTCAGTACGTCTGTCAGCAGTGAACTGTTTCATAAACATTTAGACCAGGCGCTACCAATACAAAACATAAATGCGCTGGATTTAGTACTTTAAAAACAAATTTGTCACTAGGATTGGAAGGGAGGGAGGAGGGAGAGGAGATTTGGTATTGACTGACCTTCAATGCGGATGACAGCGGTGGCGGTGTCTGTGTTTTGTGGGTTCTCAGAGCCAGTACAAATGTATGTGCCAGCATCGCCCTCCTGAATGTTAGTGATGGTTAGGATGCCATCCTGTTCAAAGGTGCGAGGAGGCAGCAGCCCATTTTCTTTGGACCAAAACAGCACATAGTTGGCCTGACAAGAGAGAAATACTGCTTTAGGGAACAAAGCTACCACACAAATAAACTGAAAAACATGCATACGCACGGACAACGACCTCAGATGCACACAGCTACCAACATACACACACACACACTGAAGTATTACATAGCTCTATTATTGAGCGCAGGAAGAAAAAATTCACCACAGAAATATTTACCCAAAGAAATGTCTACCGCTTGTTATTCTAATTAAGCAATTAAAAGAATTAGCTGAAAGAAAAGAGGCAAAATACATTACAAAATAACTTCACTAACAGTGATACAAATAAAACAAAAATCTCATTAATGATTCCACTGATGCTATGGCACAATACAGACTCAGGGGTCATGCCAGCCTTTTTGAGTTTCCATCCCAGTATGAAGACATACATGGGAATTGCATATGTTGTCACACAATGTGTCTTCCGTCATATCAATAAGGCTGCAAGTTTGCAGTGGAGTTAGATCTTGTATTAGCCAGCGCCTTGAGCAGCTCTTGAGTTGGAAAAGCGCTATATAACAATGACTTTTAACAAATAAACATAATATTAATAATAATGTAGGCTCAATTCTGCCTGGGAGCACAACCCCTGCAGACTGCAAACATTAGCTCCACCGTGCAAGATTATAAGTTTGTTAACAGTAACATGAATGTGATACAACTCCATTCATTACAAATAAAACAAGTGTTGGGAACTTTAGGCTCACATTAACATAAATATATGCATGCCGGTCAGTGGCATTACAATACATATAATTATCAGGTAATAGGTACCTATACATACACAACACCTTTAAGGGAATTCAATAGGATTCGACCTAAATAAAAATCCACTCACAATTTTCTTATGCAACAAAATGGGGAAACAAGAAGTAACATTTATCAGATGCTAGAGCATGAAATTAAACATGAAAGTCCCAACAGAGTTGAAAGGGAACCATGACAACACTTTCTTTCGAATATAATATCATGCAACACTTAACAGTCGCAAGAATAATATTTTCAAACAAAAACACACCAACATAATTTCAACTTCAGGACATTTTTTTAGTTGTTTACAATATATGGATTGTTAATCACACAGCAAACTGAAAAGTTCAACAGTTACTTTTCCCACGACTCCAATAATCACATCGTTAATACAAACATTATTTTAGCTGTTATTATTACTGTTTTATTATTATTATTATTATTATTATTATTATTATTATTATTATTGCCATTATTACTGTGCAGTGCAATAACCTCAGAATCTGAAATTTCACAACTGTGATGTCAAAAATTACAGAAGAAAAAAATCAACAACACACAGTCAAAATAAACAGTATCAACACAAAGTAAACTGTTTCTGTCTTTTCGTTGTAGTTTTTTTTTTTTTTAAACAACATTTTCAATGAACAGGCAAAACAGAAATTAGTAAGCCAAAGAAAAAAAAATCTAATTTAGTTTGCAAAAATAAGTTTTCATGAAACTGGAGCTTTAAAAAAAATGGTGAGGAGAGGTAGGTTAGAGTTAGTAAAAAAAAAAAAAGCTTAGTTAAGAAATGAAGCAGTCGATGAATTGCCACTTAAAAACACCAAAATCTCACAAATACAAAATCAGCACGTTAAAAATGGCGAGGACAATAATGTTCAAATATAGGGAGGTTGACGAACACCAGCAGTGGAAGGTAGGAATGGTATAAATTATTGAAGGTGATAATTTATAATTCTGAATGCAGCCAAATAATAAGTTTTAATTAAACAAAGGTTGATAGGAATTCAGAGCAAAACTAAAAAGTATGAAAATAACATGCTTACATATTTAGACTAAACAAAAATTACAATAATTGTTAAGAATTATTATACAAGAAAACATTATAATTTTTGCATGATTTTTTTACAATACATGAAGCGGTTGTTTGGTTGCAATAACAAGATATTCATTTTGGTATCACAAGAGTTTAAAATATTGTTATGATTTATACAACACAATAATATTTTTGTCATACACTGACATATTGTTTGAAAGTAACCGTGCTGACCCCATATTTAGAGCATAATTATTTCTGTAAAATCTTTTTTATGTAATATTTGTGTAAAAGGTCTTATTACTATATTTATATGAAATGTGATATATACACTGCTTTATCCTATGATTTTTTCGCTTCTTTATAACAATATTATAATATATGCTGATGGAAAACGGTGGAGATGGATTAGTGTGGTATCATTAGTGAACGTCAAGGATTGCATGTGTCAATTCAAATCCATGAAAACCTTGTTGCCAGAAGAAAAACCAGCATTAGTATAGTTACGTCTCAAACAAATCTTACCCTTTGCTGGTGCCAGAGAAGGAAAAAAAAACAACAGAATCAAGCATAAACCCCTGTAGCAATAACATTTCAATAAGAAGAAAAAATGACAAAAACTACAAAACCTTTCTGTAACGTAAAATCGTAAATTCTGTTTTAAAAACAACAACTGCAAGGCAAGAGGGAGATATCAAACCAGAAAGTTCAAGTTAAAGACAATATCTACAGCAAAGTAAGCATTTATACACAAAACCAAAAAAAAACTAAAAAACTAAAATGAAATGGAAAAAAATGAAGCTGCAACCCCTAAATGATAGGCAGAATCTTCTGATATTTACAAATTATTTGGTGAGCGAGAGAGAGTATGTTGGAAAATCAAGTCTAACAACATCAATGCGTGCATGTTGGCACGTGGTGCTTACGTCAGAAACATTCAAATAATTCATCAAAGTGTATCCTTTAATAATACAGGAATACCATATAAAAATACAGTGGGGGTGCACAGGAACACTGACTAAGCAGTAACAACAAAGATATTTCTTATGATTTTAGTAGGCGTACGAACGTTGTGGATGTAGCAATAAATATTTAATTGTGGGTAGCAAACCTAGAAAGTACATGAAGCACGCAAGAATATTATGAGATATTTGTTCCTGTTTAAATATGCAAATATTCATTTCCGTGAAGTTCTGATTACATAGAAATGTATCATGAATTAAAGACATTACAAACATTTTTATGTAGACAATAAAGATTCTGATTTTAATATATCAACCATTATTATTTTTGATATAGCATCCATTACTATTATTATTATTATTATTATTATTATTATTATTATTATTATTATTATTATTATTATTATTTGATACAACAAAACTTTGTTGTGAAACAATTGAGGTGTCAAAGTAGAAAATGACATACTCAGTGTGGATTTGTAAAATTGTTGACAAGTGTGTCTTTTCATTATTATGTGGATAAAACTGCACAATGTGATCATAAATGCGTCAAAATGTAGTACAATGGAAGTGTGCTGAAGTTTTTTGTCTCGTTGTAGGATGAAGTGACAAGCCATCACCCTCTTCATCATTTACTGTTAGAGTGTGCAAAACGGTGCGTACATTGTGCACACGTGTAATGTGAGTGTGACAGTGCATAAACCGTATGCCACTGCACAAAATCAGGTGGGACAGTGTGACTGTGGAAAAGTGTATACAACAGTGCACAGATTTACTGTCCCAGGCTGTGCATGATTATGGTGTGCACCATTTCCTGTGCGTGTGTTTATTTATTGGTGACAACCTGTTAAAAGCTGTAAGTTGGTGAAAGTGCGTGATAAGAGCGACTGTGAATGAAAACGTTTACGTGCAAGTGTGAATGTCTACCTCTTTCACAATAACAGAAGATATTACATTTGTATTACCGAAATGACGGTGATTTTTGTGAGTAAAGAAAATGGCTGTAAACTTACGTCACTGTTGTAAGACTGGGCCACACAGACCAGCGTGACATTGCTTCCTATGCGGGCAGTGACCTGCCTTGGCTCCATGATCATCACACGCAGGGGCTGGTCACGACCTGGACAGGGCAATTTACAGCAATTTCAATGACAATGACTACAAAAGTCATGGAACGCATTTCTCTCAAGCATTACAGCCTCTGTGTTAATATGATTAAAAATCAGTATCTGCGTTAACATAAATACAAATCTTCAGCTGTCAGCTTATGTTTGTCTCGTCCACATCCAAGATATTTCAAAGCTTGTTTATAGCAAATTTCTGCAAAGCAAGTGGATTTTTACTTTCTGTAGTCTATGCTTGTTCATCTCCAAAAAACACATCCAGAACTGCGCAAGTCAGAAAATGCAGCAGTACAAAGACCACCCCATCTTTCAAACACATATAAACATGAATTTTGTATTATCAGGGATGGGAATGAACAAGACTTGGAGGGGAGTACAAATGGCTGGGGGTCAGGGGGCAAAGCCCCCTGAAGCTGAGAGATTTCACAGTTTTCAACGCAATTTTTACCACTTCTCAGCATAGAAATAAGTGAACAAATAAAATTAAAAAAACATTTAGTCACTTTACTTTTGGCTCATAAAAACATTCTTTACACAAACATGTTATCAAGACTCTTTTCTGTAGTAAAGATGCATTCTTATACTATTTAAAAAAAATCACCAAATCATTTAGGTATTACAGACAAAATTTTTATTTTGGTTCAGGAGGTTTTATTTTGTTTTTAATATATAGTACAAACCTGTAGAAGATTAAAACAGTTTAAATTGTTAAAATCGGTCAATATTAAGGTACTCATTTAACTGTTCAAAGTGGGTAACCCTCACACAAAAATTAAACGCATTTTTCCCAAAAGTGGCTCGGGTGTCTAAAATTAATACAAAGTGCATAAAAAGGCACTGTATTTAAACAAAAAAATGCAGAACCCTCTAGTATGCTAAGAAAACAAAAAGTTTTGCCAGTTTAAGCAGAATATATAAAAATAATGATGCATTTATATATATTCATAGTTCATATAAATTAAATGTTCGACAATATGAAGATCTTTTTGGGAGTTATGGAGTAAAATACAACACAAAAAATAATACATTAAAAGCCTAAATTGTGTTTAGAGAGTTATAACTTGGGACCTGTAGACAATCAAGTGACATTAATCCACTTACAGACATAGTATTACTACTGCCGTACTGATGTACAAGAATAACTACTAGTAGTAGGCCTAACTCACTCGAGAATTAATTATGCAAAACGAAGACCTTGCGAAATTCACAGAAATAAACATAAGAGAAGAAAGAACATTGTTTTGGAAACAAAACTAACCCCTGGAGTTGACATAACTTCATAATTTAATGTGAAACGCATGAGTTCTAATCTGAATGCGTGTGTGCGAAGCCATGACAACAAATGAAAACAACATGGCGGCGACTCGGAAGGGGCGTAACTATTCGTCGTGTGGTCTTGAATTTTGCATGATTTGAAAGGCTTTACTCTCAAAAAGTATAATTTTTGTTGTTGTATTATTTAAAACACACATCAGATTACCTAATAAAACAAAAATTGAAGCCAAGCAAATTTTATAAAGCCCCCTCCCCAAATTTTTTAAAGAAGTTGAAAATGCATGTAAAAAAAAAAGTAGTTGCTGGGCTGCGCCAGTGTCTCATCTTTCGTTATTGGTCATTTGTTTTAGAAACAACCATTGTACATAGCCGTTTGAGACTGTAATCTGAAGTGGTAAACACTTTCACTACATGCAGTGTAAAGTCAAGATGGCGGCAATCGCTAGCGCACAAGAACGATAACTCTCTGAGTGAACGGCAATTGACTAAAAGATGCGCGATCAGTTTATTTGCTTACGTTTTTCCAGGCGCGTACCAAAAAATTCAGGAGCGCTTTTGGATTTTGGTAGTGGAGTATATACGCGAATGGGCGTACAAGTCCCATGCCTGATTATAGTGGACCCTACATGTAATAGATGACCCTACATAGGCATATATGTTAATGGATGAAGCAAGGCACTAAGACAGAGAAGCCATACTGACGTTCAACACTGAGCTGCACATATGCCCTGTTGGAGCCGTAAGCATTGGTGGCGGTACAGACGTAGCGTCCAGCGTCAGCAAGGGTCAGCCTTTGGATATCCAACTCGTAGCTGGGACCCAGACCTGTGGTCGATGCTGCTGACAAAGGTCGTCCATCTAGACGACTCCACACAACGTTGAAGGGGCCACGACCTCTGACCGTGCACATAAACCTGACCCTTGACCCCACAGGTTCCTGCAGGGCGATTGGATCGACAGTCACCACCGGTCTTAAATCCACTGAAAAACGCACAAAGCAATCCGAACAAGGTAGAACATTAACTGTGTTGTGTGCTGTCACAAAAACAATATAAAAAAAGAATATGATAACCAACAGATGTGCACTGAAGTATGAAGGAAGCAGCACACTGCAACATCAACTGATCTTCAAGACTTTCTGTGAAAACACAATTTCGTAATAATGAGTAGACTTACAATTTTTGTTGTAAAAATCTAACAATAAACAAATAAAGAAACACACAAAATATCAAACAAATATATATAAAAATAAATAAATAAATGCACTAACCTTCATCACGGACACAACGACCGCCGGGTTCACGAGGATTGCCGACATAGCCTGGTGCACATCTGCAAATATGATCAAAAGTTTAGATACAAGATGATTTCATTGTCCTCCTTCTGATCTATCGTCCCCATTGTGATTGTCTTTATATTCCATTACCCAGGCTTTAGCTGTCCTATTATTTTTGTTTCCCTATGTTCTCTTTATGCACAATGAGCATCCTTCTGGAATCTGGTCCTGCTTTGGCTCAAAAAGAGTCCTCTGGACCTAAAACAATAGACAAGTAATGTAATGTAATGCTTCAGGATGGATACTGGAGGGTTAGAGATGGACACCATCATTTACAGAAGGAAGTTTGACAATTTCAAAGGGGAAGGGGGAATTAGAAGGAAAGGGGAATGGGGGAATTGGAGGGAAAGGGGAATGGGGGAATTAGAGGGAAAGGGGAATGGGGGAATTAAGGGGAATGGGGGAATTGGAGGGAAAGGGGAATGGGGGAATTAGAGGGAAAGGGGAATGGGGGAATTAGAGGGAAAGGGGAATGGGGGAATTAGAGGGAAAGGGTGGAGAGGTGAAAAGGAAAGGAGTTGGAAGAGGGCGGGAGAGAGAGTGGATGGAGTGGGGGGGGGGGTGGGGGTGGTGGCTGTTGGTTTCAGATGAAAGGAAGAAATGACTGAGCTCAAAGAGCAGATAACGTTTAACAGTGTCCATAAAGAAGATACATCGCAACAACAACTTACGTTCCGCAGTCACGGCCCGTGTAGCCAGAAGGACAGGCATCACAGGTGACCTGACCGTCCCGCTCCAAGACACAGGTAGGCGAGAACCTACAATCACAAGGACATTTATAAAATAAAAATAAAAAACAGGCCACTTTATTTTGGGCCTCGTATTCTCTCTCAAAAAGTTAGATCCCTTCCCTTTCAGTTGCCAACCATCCCAACTGCGGATACTTTCTTGGCAGGAATTAAGATGGTGGGGTTTTTCCCCTTGAGAACTTCATTCATGTGTCTTCTTACATGTATGCTACTGAAAATCAGTAAATTCTTTTTTTTTCTCAGCAAGCACAGCTAGCTGATATACACTGGCAAGCACAGCTAGCTGATATACACTGACAAGCTGAGAACACAGGCAAATAGCCATCTGTATGTACGGCCCTATTTGTACAAATTCAATCATTTGGCAGCAGAGAAGGGAGATAGATCTTGCCTATCAATCCCTAATTCCCCACAGGACAGCATTTCATAAGGACTACGTCCAAGATTCTATCAATAAACTGCAGTCCCTTCTCTTCAGGTGATTGTTGTTGTATCAAATTTTTATTCATCAGATTAACATAAGTTGTACTGATAAACATGGACTGATGATCTTCAGGTGAGGCACTTGCTGCTTGTGTGGTACACCCACTTTGGGTCTCCCACAGGCAACTTAGGAACTCTGTTGAACGCCCACAACCTGTCCTGCCACAAATCGGCCAATCTCAATTTTAACCTGCGTGAGCGTGGATGGGAACTCACTGGTTTCCAGGGATGGAGAGAGGGCAGGAGCAGCGGCGGCAGTCATTAGGAGTGCCGGCCGTGGGGTCGCCATAGTAACCAGGTGCACATCTCTCACACCTGTCTCCGACAGTGTTGTCACGACAGTCCTGTGAGTCAACAACAAATTGTTTCAGTTGATAGGGAATGAATGGTATACTGATTAATGTTGTCGGGCAGTTCCTAAGGTTGTAAATATATTTGATAGAGCTCTCACACTCAGCTAGCGTCAAGTTCACTTGTTTAGTGGGAACTGGCCTATTCTGTAGCGGAAACATTGAAAGTTGTCCACCAGCAAATCTTAACATTTATCAAATCTCTTCATTTCGTCTGAATTTGGATTATCAGAAATGTCCGTCATGGCCGAGTTAAATAAAATAACCAATCATTTTATTTATTTTTAGGGGGAGGGAAGATTGAAGCATAAAGATCTATCAAATTTGTATCACCCTTTTCCCCCCAACCCCCTGCGTCCTGAGCATGCTGCCAGCATGGATATGTGCACCATACAAGTAGACATCATCATCATCATCAACTAATTTAAACTACATGTCGACAGATATCCAGGAAATACAAAAAAAAGGAACAAGAAAAAAAACATGAAGTAAAGCACAACAAACAAACCAAAAAAAGAAGAAAAAACAAGGTACCATGCAGCGGCCTGTGATGGGGTCACAGGATGAAGCGTGTTCATTACAGTTGCAGCGCGTACAGCGAATCAAAAAGGTGGTCGGATCCGTCACACGCAGAAAGCCTGGGGCACAAGTCTGCCACACAAACCTCAAACTTTCAGCACATTGATTCCAGGCAACACCATCACCATACAACCCGAGTTCATTGATAAGATACATTGTGCACCATAAATATCGATGCTAGAAAAACAGACACCATTTTGCTAACACCATCTCTAAACATGAGCATGTACAAATAAGTAACATCACAGTAATACAAAGAGATAGAAACAACAAACCCCCGGTTTTAAGAGCTATGAATTTTCAATTTAGTAAACATCTTTTTCAATAAAAACCATACAAAAAGACATTTGGTTGTAACTTGTATATCGTGACTGATGTACCGCTGCCGTTTGCCCGTTTGCCTCAGTCCATGGTAAAAATCCTTGTCTGTAATAATGTCACATCCAGTCAAAGTGGCTACTGTAAGTAATGGGAGTGAAAAGTGCTGTCAGAGCTACCCTGTCAATGATGTGTGCTACAGACCTGCCAACCCCAGTAAGGACTCGATAGTACTCAAATAAAATTTTGATAGTATTTTTAATAAAACAATAGTATTTTGAAAACGACGAAAAACATAATTACAAAGCGGCGTCGGTTTTACGTCATTTACACCTTGAGTGTAACTAAACCTTTATTTTTAATAATTAAAAGTCTTCACATGGTATCTCTTAAAGGCTGCAGTATCTCAATTCATGTCTATTTCCAGTACTTAGTGTTCTTCACACTAGTTCCACAAAAAAATCAATGTATAAAGCTTTTCAACTGCTAGAAGGGCAAGTGGGGGTGGAGCATGTTGCTGAAGTAGCAGCTGCACTCTGCTGCATTTTGGTAGCCGACTTGCATTTTTTCAGAAACTGTTCTGAAAATTCTCTCTCATAGCATGGCCCTTCCTTTTTCCAACTGCACATTTGTTAATTATAGCAGTCGTCTTGGTTCTAGCTGAACCATAGCTCTTTGCAATTTCACTGTCGGGAACATTTTTTTTTAAAAGTCCAGCATGGTCCGATGCCGAAATAGGCACATTATGCTCCACCAGAAATGCAGTAAAATATGCCTCACTTCGAATTGTTTTCAAGTCTGCATCTTTCGTTGAGACATAGCTAGCGATTGACGAAGCATTTTTCAATGCCGAAGCCTTTGCAATATGCCTCTTTGACTGGACATGTTTTTTCACATCATCGAAACCGCCATGCGCGACTAAAAAATCGAACTCACAGACACGGCATCGAGCGTATTTGCTGTTGACTTTTGATGCGACGATGCAAGGATAATCCTTAGAGTAAGAAGGAAGAAAGTTTTGCTGCCTCCTCTGTTTTTTAGAAGCGATTTCAGAAGTAGCAGGGGGAGATTTACTAGTTCGTTTCCGCGGCCTGCCTCTGCCCGCCATGTTTTTCTTTGCTTGAGAAAGAATGTATACCATTGGTGGTTCAGGAAATCAACGCGACCATTGATTGGACAAAACTGTATGCAAATAGGTTTATTCTTTTTCCGGTCTTCTGACTGTAACTGTTGTACCGATAAACCAGATTTAGGGTGCACATAGACCTATGATCGTTTTTTTTAAAAACTCATCATATTATTTTCTAAATCGTCGTAATTTCGTATTTTTTCAATTTCATCGTAAAATAATACGGTCAAATCGTACTGGTTGGCAGGTCTGGTGCTACATCTTTATTTAGAAGGGTGTGGTGGAGGAGGAAGAGTGGTCAAACTGGAAGGAAGTAGAGATGGCGAGACGAAGGGTTTGGATGAAGGGGAGGGGGGCAACAAGTATAGAAGAAGAGAGTGAAGGGCAAAGGAATGCATGAGGGCGAGAAAGGAGGAGAGTGGGACGAATAGGGACTGGAAAGAGGGGGAGGGGGAGGGGAACAAGGGGGAGAGAAAAGAGCAACTGCAAGAAGATGAGAAGACAGCGGAGACACAGGGAAAGACAGACAATATACTAACACAAAATACTACAAACAAAGGTACCAAGATGACAACCCAGCACAGTGTTGACAGTACCACAACAGCTAAGTGTATCTGTCACTGGTCTCCAGATGTACAAGTTTATCTATGGGATTCCCTCAGTCCATCAATCTTTCCATCAGCCATTGCTCACCTGACAGGACAAGCCAGTGTAGGCCTCAGGGCAGCGACAGCTCTCCACTTCAGGTGCTCCTCTCAGGCCAGTGACTCTGGGTACAGCCACCTCCATCTCCAAGTTCCTCAGTGACATGGAGCTCATCTGTCGGTTGTAGGTTGCACGGATCTGGATGGCGTCGATGTTGGCCAAGATGGTGAGGAACTGTTCGCGCGTTGGGCTGGAGCCGTCCTGCATGCGGAACGTAGTCTCCTTGAGCAGGATTTCGTAGCTCTGAGGCTGCTGTGGTTCTGGCTTAGGGTTGAACAACAGGTACATTCGCTGACGCTCGTTCTATTATGACATATTACAATGCTGGTTATTGACAAAATTGAAACAAATGTGCAGTAAAATAATAGAACTGAAGACAATTTCATTCTGGATCAATTCCCAGACCTGTTTACCCTGGAATTGTGGTTGGGGTACTTTTCAGAAAAAAATGGTGTATTTTGAAGAAAGTAAGTGTATTCCACGAATAACTTGAAAATTCCATATATTAGACGCAATTCATTCGCAACTTACGTACTTAATGTTTTGAGAAAACACAAAAAATATGTTATCTTACATCAAAGAACATAAATTGCTTTAAAATACAGAGATTGCAAAATCAAAACTCTTAAGAGAACCCCAAAGGACCATGGTAGGCAATTATGACTGTAGTTATTTTTACAAATTGATTTTATTACAAAATTTACACACACACACATGCAACAACAGCAAAAATCTTACCTGTAACTTACTTATTCATCACAAATAACAGCACACCTTACAGACTTGTAAAGCCTTCGCTTTCACACAATAATATAAGTCAGTCAAAGCTATTCACAGAAACATAGTTGTGTCTCTAGTATACATTTTGTAGTTCCCACAATTTCAAGACAGTTATGTATCAACTACACTATATAGTGCCAAAAAAAAAAATAATTTAGTTAGTTTTACTGCTAGATTCTGCCACTGTGTATGTTCTCTCACTAGGTAATCCTGGTCTGGATTTAACCACCATAAGGCTGTCAACAGTTCTGGCTGACAGTGAAACCCTTTGGTCAGTCCGGTTCTTGCGTACACAAGAGAATATGCGCTGTAGGTCAAGAGTTGGTACAGACAGCAGGCCAGTGCTTATCCCCGATTCTCCAATGGTTGTTATTACAATGGGGTACTGTTTTTCTCTCTGTTCGTTTGAGCCATCAGTGGCAACACAAAAAGGTCCATTGCGCATCTGCTCTTTAACTGAAGCTTTGATGTCTTCTGCCATTGACGTAATTATCGCCGTTGTTTTGTTCCTGCCGCAAGAATACATCTGAGCGATTTTCGAGTCTGGAAAAGCACTTTTCACAGTTTTACTTATTATATCTGCTGTGGTGAGAGGTAGGTTAGTCTTTACAATAAGTTCGAAAACCATGGCCTCGGCTCGGATAACATATTGCTCGGTTTGCGATACTTGCTGTGAAGGTATGAATTTCTGTATGCTTTGGCATGTTGCAGCAGCCTGAATTCTACCAAGTCGATCACGGTGGCTTTTACTCTCACAATGGCGATAGATATCAAATTTTCCAGAATGCGAAATAGAAAAGTCAACTCCACAGTACTTGCATCGAGCATGCACTCTGCTGACAGAAGATTCGACGATGCCAGGGATTTTAGTATACTTTGAAAGAAATTCCTGCTCACGTAGTTTTTTTGGCTTTTGAGGGCCAGCAACACTTGCACTTGCTGCTTGACGTTTCATTTTTCACCCAAATATGGCGCCGTGATTGTTGTCAACGAATGCGGAAATAGCCGATCCGTGATGTCACTACTCGTAAACCAATCACCGTCGATTTTGCTTATCGCCGAAGTTACCCGAAAAACAACCCGCCAAAGCTCCTAACTGCTCCGGAAACAACCAATTTATGTATAAAGGCCGTATTTTTTTTGTAAATTGGTCGTATTTTATCAATTGTCGCGTATAAAATACGGCGAAATCGTATGGGTAAACAGGTCTGGATTCCAGACCATTATTGGCAGTATTCTGTTCCATTTTTTCAATCCCTTCATTTTCAAGTAACCATACACCATAGTAAATTGTTATGTAATATCAGCTGCTTTTTAATACCTATGCATGTAGCAAGCTATTTGCAGATAGATGGACGACTATAAAGATTGTTCAAACATCAACTATTGAATACTACAAACTATAAACTGCCCTCACAACTGATTATATGTCACAACTATATAAATTGCCTATACATTGTGACTGATGCCATTTTACAGAATTCATTAAACGCAATCAAGTCAGCAAAACGGAACAGAGCATAGAAATAACTAAAACAGAAACTTACAAAAATTTCAAAATCAACGTCCCTGTAGCTCTGCCCTGCACCAAAGGCCGTGCTGTAGCTAATGGTGAAGCGAAGATAACCTCCATAGGCCGACACCTGCAATGAACAATCATTATCATTGTAAAATGAAATAATAAGTACAAACAAAACTAACCTGGCTTTACAAACTGTCTGTAGAAAAAACTGGTCAGTAAACCCTGCATCACCTCTACTGCTGCAGTAACGCACATAATTAATATTCTCTTCTTTATCTTCTTCTTTCCATTAACTTCTGCCTCCGAAGATTCTGTAGACTTTCAAAGGTTTCGGGTTTAGGTTGGGTACTTCTTGGCATATGTAGCTGCCCAGAATTGAATAAGTCAGCCCTAACAATTTCTAATTCTCATATATCCTGCTCACCTGATCACCCCGGAACTTGGCTGGCAGCAGGATGAAGAGGGACTCACGTTCTGACTGAATGCCTTCAAAGTTGTTGAAGGTGATCTCATTACGAGTGGCATCCAGTGAAAATCCATCAGAAATCGTGCGATCCATGAAGCGGTTCGTCAGTGAGAATGAGTGAGTGCCATCAGGGTTGAAGATTGGCCGCAACTGGTGAAAGGGGTGGGGGGTGGGGGTGGTGGAAGATTGTAAAAGAATAAGCAATTAATTAATTCGTTTATTAATTAATTACTTTCAGGTCATGTTAAAAAATACCACAGTAGGCCAAGTTACAAACACAGAAAAGCTAGGAAAACTTAGCCAAAAAGAACTGATACAAGCCTTGTAGGCGATCACATGCAATAAAGTTAAAAGAGGATTGGGCCAAGCAGCATCAGGACCAGGAGTGGTAATGAAAACTGTATTGGTACATCACTATAATTCCCATAAGGAAGAAAGTTATCTTCAGCTTCTGGGACGTACCTGCCAGACAATCAACCCATCTATGGCAGGAAACCAGATGCCCATCTAGATAATTTTTGGCAAACTTTGACAAAGGCCAAGTGGAATAGTTAGGACAACTCTTCTAAAGCTCTGATACTTGCCTTGTGGGCTACAGTGTATCTGGAATTAAATCCAATCATGTTGGTATCCTATAACCCACCCATGCACCTGTAGTTGCAGGCTAAAAACAGATGTGAGTATTTTACCACGTCACGGTTGTATCCAGAGCTGGAGCACTGGTTGGTAACACCGTTACAGAAGCAAGACTGACAACCAAGCTGGTCCTTGTCGTCCAAGTTGAAGTAGCCCTCTTTGCAGCTAGCGCATCTCTTGCCCTGCACGTAGGCCTGGCAAGCAAACAGTCAAACAAACACATTAATCAGTCGCTCTATACTTACATTCATCCAACACTCGCTGGATCAATAAACAAAACACAAAATGTGATCAGAAATAAAATAAGTTAACAATCAACTAAGCAGCAGTAAAGTCAGCCACAGATGGGTGAATCAGTCAGTCAATGTAAATATTTGTAACCGATAGATGCAGTTTGAGTTATTTTCCCCAAACAGTCAAACATTAATCCGTCACTCAACAAACACTTTTATCCAACACTCGCTGGATCAATAAACAAAACACAAAATTTGACCAGAAATGAAATAAGTTAACAATCCGCTAAGCAGCAGTAAAGTTAGCCATAGATGGGTGAATCAGTCAGTCAATGTAAAATATTTGTAACCGATAAATGCAGTTATTTTCGTAGGTCTAAATCGAAGGTGCACAACCTAAAAACAGTCAAAACACAGGCAGAGAGAAGTCTAGCTTTTATACTGAAGATTTTGGTTTTAACAAAATGATAGCAGAACATTGTAAAAATGTGGACAAAAAAAAGAAAGAAAGAAAGAAGGAAAGAAGACAGACACACACAACAAAAGATCCAGCTATTAAGTCGCATTTCAACAGCACAGCATTGTCAACATGTGAACAGACAGTCTAACAAAACAAACAACAAGCAAAAAAAACAAGTTAAGCGTTAACGAACGACTGAATGAATAAATAAATAAATGAATGAATAAATGAATAAACAAATGAATCAATCCATCAATACACAGAAAGAAGTCCGGCCCTGATACTGCAGTGTTTTGTCAAAAACCTCACTACTAGCACAACAGTGACAAAATGGGCGCAAGGTAAATAAAGCAATGCATACGTAAATAAAAAAAGGAAATAAACAAATAAATATCTAAGTAAATAAATACACAAATACATAAATGAATGAAATAATAAAATGAAATAAAATAAAATAAAAACAGTCAATCAATTAAAAAATGCTCTGCCCACCTTGCATTGACACTGGCCAGTGATGGGGTCACACTGTGTGTTGGGAATGGTACCTCTCACGTCGCAGTCGCACTGATTATCTGCAAATCACACAATTGAAAAACGCTGCAAGGGAGTCAAGGTACTGAAGGGCCGCAAAAGTGGCATGTGTCCAGCGCTTTGAGCAGCTCTTTGAGCTGGCAGACTGTGCACTACACAAGAGCCATTTATTTCATGAAAACAACGACATGGCTGACCAGAAATAAATACTACCAGAACTCATTATACCTCCATTTAATGCAAACAGATAGTATGTTGATTTCCATTTGTCCCTCATTCTGTGTTTGTATGTGTGTGTGTTTGTGTGTGTGTTTGTGTGTGTGACTGTGTATATGTGTGCGCATGTGCATACTTGTGTGAGTATGCATTCTCATATTTTCTCAGAATTGGGTGGATGGATTTATAATTATGATATGAGTAATGGCAGCACTGTTGCCTGGCGATGATAGCTTCTCCTACACAATAATATAGACAGAAATGTTTGCCCTTATAGTCATTACGCCGTTGCAAAAAACAACTACAAGGGCAAAGCCCATAAGACTCACATGCTTGTTATGGAACTCGCATTATTTAGCATGAAAATGAGTGCCTAGAAAAAACAAATGTAATACTGACTTTGATCTTTCTATGCTCTTGATCTTGAGATGACCTTGATCTCCGGCTCCAAATACACTCATGTATTATCAAATAAACTACAGCAAAAGTTGTATTATACCCAGACCTGCCTACCTTATGCATTACTGATCAGTAGTCTTCCCTGTGAATTTCAGTAATTTTGCATTTTCCTTCAGTAATTCTACAGACATGAGGAAAGGCGGTGTTTCTGAATAACCAAGGTATGAATAGATTCACGCACGTTTACTACTTAAAAAGCACACAAAAACAGTTTTTAAAAGGATAGTAAAAAGAAGGAAACAATATCAAACAGATTTTTAAAATGATTAATTAGTATCATGAGAGACCATGGCATGCAACAAAAGATAAACCTGCACATTCCTGACCCGTTTGTGATGAAGGATATCTGTTCCATAGGAGTTTTATTTACATTACCGGTGATTGACTCAAATGTAATTTTCATGATAAAGATGTGTAATTCACATGAATAGGCACTACACATAAATTAATTCTAAGTTTGCCTTTTTTTTCTTTTTTTTTAAAGTTTCATCAGCTGTCAAAAGAAGGACTTGTTACTGTGAATACGTTTACTTTACCAATAACAATAGCACATTGTGAGGTTCATTTAATTACAGTTGAAATCGACCACACTGGAAAGACTGTACCCTGTACAAATTTTGCAGGTTTTTTTTAACTTTATATTGTGCCAGCTGCGTGGAGTAGGCACATTTGAGATGGTCCAGCTCTTCTTGCCTGACATATCTGGTGTCTTCATGGCAAGATCCGGCCACCGATCTGGTCCGGCCACAGGCCAGTGACAGTCTGCATTAAATACTGTACCGGTAACTTTTTAACTTCTGGTGTGTGTGGGTGTGTGGGTGTGTGTGTGTGCGTGTGTGTGTGTGTGTGTGCGTGTGTGTGTGTAGGTGGGTGTTTTGTGTTAGGGGTTAGAAAGTAGGATGCATGACTTTTATTATTTCATAAGCTACATTCATGTTGTGTACAACTGCTTTTCTGTTCTTTGGGGTGTATTGTTTTAATCCCTGAAGTCTTTTGTGTTTTATTGCTTTTGTGCCGTTGTTTTGATGAAGTGTACGCCGCACACACATTTCCTTGTGTTTTCATGGGGACAATAAAGATTCTGATTCTGATTCTGATTCTGATTCTGATTCTGAAGATTTGGGGACCAGCCGCTTACAGTCATTTGCTACTCCATGCCCAACTGAGAAGTCAGAGTCGCCCACAGAACAGTACAGTATAATTCTGGGCCACGTTTTTTGAAGCCACCAGACAAGGCCAAGTCCTCATGTAATCCGAACGAAATACTTGCAACTGCAGCTTTTTCTTCTTCTTCTGTAATTGAGCAATCTCTACACACTCAGATTCTTCTGATTCGTGGTCTGTCTCATGTAAACGTGCAACTTTAGCCCGATTAGAAATTTCTCCACTCGCCATTTTCACTCAAGACCAGCGCGACAATCTAAGCTTGTAACGTTCGAGCATGTTCATTGGTTCACGACGTCCAATCGCAACTATCGAAACACTTGCTCTCATGCAAGGGCGGTTACTCTATCGGCTTCTAGGCCTAGCAGACAACAATTTAACAAGTTTACACGGCTCTAAAAATTGCGTCGTTTTTCGATAGTTTTCTCCGTAATTTTGCATAAAATTTCGTACTCCCGTATTAGAAGGTAAAATTCCGTAAAATTACGGAAGATTACGAAGGGTAGGCAGGTCTGTTATACCAAAGCGGTGACCTTGGAAGACTTTGACCTTTAGTGACCTTGACCTTCACATTAACCCTCATGCATGTCTGATGAAATAACCCAATGGCGTTGCATACTATGGGTTAAATATACAGCCATTCTACTGTACGATTACATATTTTTTGTATGTTTTTGCAAGGCCTAAAATGACCTTGACCTTCAAGATTAACCAACATTGGACAGTTCCAATGACCTTGACCTTGGAGTGAGGTTGACCAAATTTGCGTAGTATGTGTGTCTCATGGATATCTACCATGTATCAAAGAATCATAAGTTCAATATTAATAACTTCGGGGGAAAAAAAGTGAAATTTTGTAAAACAATTTTTCACTTTTTGACTAACATTTGTGACCTTGACCTTGAAGTGAAGTCATTCATTTACTGATCATTTATGAGGTCTCATGGATATAAACCATCTTACCAAATTTGGTTGTGATAGTTGAAATAGGTTCTGAGATATTAATCCATTCGCAAGTTTTGCACAGACGGATGATGGCGGGCAGGTGGACAAAAACAAAGTTAAATGTCACAGGGGTTTGTGTGGGCTGTGTCCCTTACCAATCTGTTTGCAGAAATCGCCAGGCTTCAGCGGGTTGCCTTGGTAACCAGCTGCGCAGGTTTCACAGCGCCGTCCGGTGTGACCAACAGGGCAGGAATCGCAGGTCACCAGTCGGTCACTGTCCAGGAAACAGGTTTGGCTGAACCTGCACAAAGTCACAATCGTACCATTCATTTATTCTTTAATACAGTGCATATACATGTATTTGCTCAATGTGCACTCCATGTTACACTGTATTACAATTAGCAATCATTCTTTCAGGCCTAGTGTAGTATAGTATTAGTTTTTATTTTTATTCTGTTGCAGGTACCCCTCCTCCAAAGCTTTCTTCAATGATGGTAACATGTTCATGTAAAACAAACATAGGGGATTTACCAAATATTAGACACTACACAGTGAATTTGAAAAAAAAAAAAAAAGGTTGACGTAAAATGACTTTTGGTCTACAATTTTGTTCCAGACAAAGTTAAGTTAGCCAAACATAAACCATATTCTTTTCATATCACATCAGGCAGAAGACTCTAACAATTTAAGTCTGACAATGACACTTCAACACAGTCTAATGGTTGAACATTCTAGCTGAATCTTTCATGTGCAAAACAGCATGCCAAAAACTTGATACATGTGGATATAATTATGTTTTGGAGACAAAAGTTAACAAACCATTAAAAATCATGCAGAAAAGAAAGCAGATCTTCAGCATCTCTATAACCTGACACAGCTGGAGTTAGTGGTAAAGGTAATATTTAAAGAAAGTAAAAGGTAAATATATATAGACCTTACACAGAGACCGCTGATGGTGGCTTTGCTTGGAATAGTGAAAGATATGTGGTCCAGGACAGTAAGCAACCTTGACTTGTGACCTAACTTGTGACTTACTGGTTAGGTGACTCGGTAAGAGGACAGGGGCACTTCTGGCAGTCCTGGGTGCTGCCACGTGTAGCATCGCCATAGTAACCAAGTGCACAGCGCTCGCACTTCTCTCCCATTGTGTTGTGACGACAGTTCTGGACAAGACAAACGGGAACCTTCAGGCATGCTGCCATTCATAGGGATCTCATGTTTTGTAACTACATCAAAAACATCCTGCTGCATGGTTCTTTGACCAATGTTGTCTTGGGTCAACTATGCACACACAACCAGATATATCTAGTTCAATTAATTACAGCACAAATAATACCTACACAATAATCCAAAATGTACAGGCTATTCCCCTCCCCACCCTCCCCTCCCATCCACCCATCCCACCCCAAAAAGAACCAATGTCAAGGTCAACCTAAATCTGGCCATTATCAGTAGTTGGTCTAAAAAATAAAATTAAATAAAATGTAGTAACTAAACGGAATGACTGCTAAAACTTGACAAAACAGTGTTTTGTTTTTTTAATAGTGACAAATGAACATGAATATCCTAAGATTGCTGCACTTCTGGCTTAAAACTAAAAAGGCAAAACCCATCTGACTCACAAATAACTTATGGAACGTGTAAAAATTTAACTTGAAAATGAGTGCCCAGCAAAAAACAAAACAAAATGAAACTGTGGCATTAATGCAAATTATTACCAACTTTGATCTTTCTATGCTCTTGGCCTTAAGATTACATTGACCTCCGGCTCCTAATACACTGATGTACTATCAAATAAACTACAGCAAACGTTGTATTATGCTATAAAAAAAAATAATAAACCAGTGACCCTGGGATTACCTTGCCCTTTAGTGACCTTGACCTTGGGATGACCTTGACCTTCACATGACCTCTTATGTATGTATGTATGATCAAATAACCTAATGTTGTTGCATACAATGGGTTCAATAAACAGCCATTCTACTGCACGATGACCTATTTTTGGTATTTTTGCAAGGCCTAACATGACCTTGACCTTGCAAAAATGGAACACATATAAAAGATCAAACTTTCATCTCTCAATACAAACAAGTTTGGACTTTATATCTCTCATAGTTTATGGTCAAGGTCACTTCAAAGAGTCTACACTGACTGACTTTGGACAGCTCCAGTGACCTGGACTTTGGAGTATATATATCAAACATCAATGAATCATAAGTGCAATATTAATAATGTTAAAAAAAGTGAAATGTTGTGAAAATTTTTTATCTTTTGAGTAACATTTGTTGACCCTGAGACCTTGACCTTCAAGTGAAGTAATTCATTCACTGGTCATTTATGGGGTCTAATAGATTTATTATTATAACTATCGCGGATTTTTATAGCGCACATATCTCACCGTACTTGGCGACTCAAGGCGCTGGCTGATACAGGATCTAACTCAGCCAACTTGCAGCCTTTGGGCGCATCGTAATAACGCTCCAGACAACTGAGCACAATCCTGGGCAGCCAGGGATGGGGGAGAAGGACCTAGGTGCATGCTGGGTGTGTTCTTGTCACCGGCACTCACACGTCTAGGACATGAGCGTCAGGATCTTAAAAGTCCTTTATGATGGAATATATGCGACACAGACTAGACCTCGGTTTATACTCTCATCAGAAGGAGTAGGAAAACAGGAGTAAAGTGTCTTTCCCAAGGACACAACACAATGCCCCAGCCTGGGCTAGAACCCGGGACCTTCAGATCCGCAAGCCAAAGCTCTACCATTAGGCCACTGTGCCTCTCTATATACACCACCTTACCAAGTTTGGTTGTGATAGGTGAAATAGATTCTTAGATATCAATCTACTTTGAAGTTGGACAGATGAATGGATGGATGGATTGATGGATGGATGGATGGATGGATGGATGGATGGAAATGGATGGATGAATGGATGGATGGATGGAAAAAAAAAGTCATTTGTGGACTATTTAGGACTCATCTCGCAGATTTGCAAAAATCTGGAAAACATTTTTGGTGGGTGCATACATAGACTCACATTGCTACATGCATGTTAGTCAAAAAGGCCTGTGTAGGGCATCCTGCATAATTCTTCTTCCTTTTATATTTTAATAATAATAACTATTATTTATTTTTTATAGTGCAAAACCAAACTTAAAGGTTGCTCAAATTGCTCGATGCATACACATACAGACGCTCGCAAGGATAAATATTTAAACAATGTGGTAAAGTATTACGAGATAAAACAGTTCAACATTGTAAAAAATAATACAAACATCACACCTAAACTGTATAAAAAGGCATGTTTAAAGAGAGACACACATACACACACATACAAGTAATATTACTATTACAATTATTGTTGTTATTGTTATTATTGTTTATTATTAATATTGTTATTATTATTGTTATTATTATTGTTATTATTATTATTATTATTATTATTATTATTATTATTATTATTATTATTATTATTATTATTATCATTACTCTTGTAAATGCAAGATAGCTTACCCTGCACAATCCAGTCTCAGGGTCGCATTCAGAGGAATGTCCGTTACATTCGCAAGGTTTGCACAGACCCAGGTACAGGCCTCCACCTGTACGTGTGTAGCCCGTGTCACAATCCTGAATGAAAAACAAAATACAACAAAGTGTAATTAACAACAGAATGACCCAGAGTACAGTACTCACAAACACGACCATTTTCCAACAACGACTTAGCAGTTAAATTTCTTTTTGCACAATTCTGAAGACAACTTGCCAGCAGCATTTTCATTTGCAAGCTTTCTTCCAAAAATAATGCGAATTAATATTTCATACTGATCCTATTCTATCCTATCCTGTAACTTGAAAGTCGTTGGGGCAATGGTTTAACCTCTTGAACCCGAAAGACCGATATATCGGTCTAGCCCTTAAACAGCTGTGCCCCGATAGACCGATAAACCGGTCTCGTAACCTTACCTTAGTCTTGCGGTCCGTACAAAGCTTACTGTTCTTTCTAGTACTTGCTGTTTGGAATAGGGTTATTGAGGGTTATTGGGAATAAGGTAAAGCAAAATGTCTGCGCTCTAGTGCGAGCACAGTGCGTGTTTTTGTGACGTTTTTTTCTCAATTTTGCGTCATGAAACGAAGGTCTACAAATCAAGGAAGCGTCGCTAAGCGACTGTACACAACTCAGGAAGTAATCGATCAATTGTGGGATGATAATGAAGATGAAGAGATGACATTTGAAGTACTTTGGGTTGTCTAACACTTTGGTCATGTTTTGGTTGTTTTACTAAAAGCATGCTAAAAATGCCATTTTTCTCCGGGGAGCCCAGGGGATGGGCTCAGAATTGGTGGGGCATCCAGGGTTCAAAGGGTTAAACAGTGTACTCCATCTTTCTCTGTCCTCTGCAACCCTCAGGGCTTCACTCAGTGTCAAGCCAATCCATTCTCAAATACTGATCAAAACTGAAATACTAAACTGGAAGTACATTCATTTCGCAAATGGTCCAATAATTGTTTCTGATCATGCGAGTGTGCAAAAAGGTAATAAAAAATTTTTTTTTTTAATAACACATGAAATTACTGGAATATATTATGGTCATTTCTGAAAAAGAATAGAATAAAAATTTCAAAGGATTAAACAAGGGGATGCATCTGCCAGTACTTTTAACCCTTTGAACCCGAAAGACCGATATATCGGTCTAGCCCTTAAACAGCTGTGCCCCGAAAGACCGATAAATCGGTCTCGCCCTTAAACATCTGTGCCCCGATAGACCGATAAACCGGTCCCGTAACCTTACCTTAGTCTTGCGGTCCGTACAAAGCTTACTGTTCTTTCTAGTACTTGCTGTTTGGAATAGGGTTATTGGGAATGGGCTCAGAATTAGTGGGGCATCCAGGGTTCAAAGGGTTAAGTTTGTGGAATGGTGAAAGAATGCTACCAAGTTCAAACAGTGAAATGACACATGGCACTCACCTCACAAGACAAGCCGCGGTATCCAGGAGGACAATTGCACTGCTCTACAGGGAAAGCACGGTCTTGTCCTGTCACTCGGTCTTCAGCTGTGTCCAGGGAAATATCGCTGATTCTGTACACAATAAAATGAGAGTAGCAGGTAAAGGGAAGAGCAACCTACATAAGTATTACCATGATGGTAGGGTAGCAGCCGTCCAGTTGAATATCGCCGATTCTGTACACAACAGAATTAGGGTAGCAGGTAGGGGAAGAGCAACTTAGATAAATATTATCATGATGGAGGTCATTACACCTGAGCAAGAGACAGGGAAATAAAAGTACTTGGGAAATGCAACAGATGTAAATATTGTTAACTCAATACAATTATAGGCACCAAGAAATCGCAATATACCGTGAGATAATGTGCACAACATAAAAAGTATTATTTTTAATGTTATTATTTAGTAGCAATGGCATTAACACTGACATCTTATCGATGTTGAACAAAAGTTCACGAGTAAAAGCTTATACAATGCACAGATAACACAGTAACAGGAGCTTACGCAGCTTCTGCAGTGGTGCGAGTGTATGTAGCCCTTATCAGGATGTAATCAAGGTCTGCCAAAGCCATCAGCAAGTGCTCCCGGTTGGCCGGCTCTCCGTCAGTGCGCGTCCAGTCCGTCTGCACACAGCACGTTAACCTTGACTAAACTATCTCTCAGTTTTGATATAACTGTGGACAGGAAATTCTAACTCTTTCTCATTTCTAAGAAGAAGAAAACAACACACACACCAAAAAAAAAAAAAACAACCACCAGTCATCTCAGAATATAATAATAATGGCAGGAATTACAAAAAAGGAAATATCAGATAAAAGTCTGTTACAACAGCTACTACTAACCTCTTGCTCTCTGAAGATACTCAGCAGGAAAGAAATTCACCTATAATCTTATCACACACACAAAACTGTACAGCACATTGTCAACATCAGCATGAGGGTGGTGCTATTTGAGTTAATAAATCCAAAATTCATAGCACTTCATTCATGTGTCTTAGTTCCAGAAAAAGCTTGATAGAGAGGTACTTTTTTTTTTCTCTTCAATTTTGTTTCCATGGTAAACACAATCAAACTTACCTCATAGAAAGGAATGTTGAAGGACTGTGGCGAGTTGGGAGCGACTTGGCGCTGGCCTCGGTAAACCAAGTTTATGGAATTTCCCTGCATGGACAAATTGTAACAAAACCAGAAAAAATATGGTCACAATATTGTTCTAAAAATAGTGTTAAAAAACCCAATTATTACTCTTTAAGTTAACATTTTGAAATCAAAAACATTTACTACGCAATTCAGCACGATTGTTTAACTTGGTTTTTGATTACAGTGAAGAAAATAAGAATCTCGCATGACTTACGGCGATCTCCACCATAGGCTCTCCTTGGGAAAGAGGCGTTGAGTCATCCCCTGGGCGGTAGCGCATTGTGAATCTCAGGCTTCCACCATAAGCTGTCACCTGTCGATGGGACATTAGAAAAAAAAACATAGGACCAAATACTGCCCCAAAAATATAGACATAAATACGTAGACTGATCAGGCACAAAATTCTGCACCACAGATTATTACTCTGAATAAAAAGTTGTGAGCTTTAAAATGTTTTGGGGGTTTTGTTTTTTAATGCTGTCCTAAAATGTTTACTAAATTAATCTCAGAGAATCTCAGCTCTGGAACTCTTACCTTCCACGCACCTCTTACAAAACAGGCACCTTCATCTTATCTTTTACATTTGTGTAAAATTGCATCTTCAGCATTAGTTTCCCGATAGAAAAGGATCATAAATTGTAGTTAGTTAGTTAGTTAGAATTATGTACAAATCGTATCCTACCTAGCGCATAGAAATATAATTTGTAGCATTTCTGAATGAGTGATGTTGTTCTCATGAACATGAATTTTAAATATTAAAAAAAATTTCAGTGATAGGCAGCCACACTTTTGCTTTCGGGCAACCTGTGAAGCAAAGCTTATGTTTGAGGACCAAAGCCCCAAAGCTGACCTTCTCGCCAAGGAACTGTTCAGGCAGTTTCCAGTAGTAAACGTCATCAGGCAGGTTGTTGAAACGTCGGTAGATCAGCTCACGGTTGGTGCGGTCCACCTGGAAGCCCTCTTTCACCTCCCTTGTCTGCATCATGTTGGTTAGCGACACTCCGCTGTGGTCAGTTCTGAATGACGTCACCACCTGAAAGCATTGCACCCATCAAAGTTCAACAAAAATTTGCATTAACCCATTTAATGTGTCACACTCACAAAAATTGGAAGCTTTCTATGAAATTTTACAACCTGGGACCTGTTCACCAAAATGCTTATAAAGCACTGACTTAGGCATAATCAACAGTTTCAGCTTCAGCGCTTCTAGTCCTGAAAACTTTTCAAAGATGCAGAAAGGATTACATAATTTTAACTAATCATCCTGAATGAGTCAAAGCATAGGTAGCCTATGCTCAATTACTTTCAAATATGTAAACAGTGAAAATCAACACCTAGGTGGTTTATAAAAAATCTTTGATTAAACTTAACTCTATGAATCTCCAGTATAGCATTTTAGGGACGCAGGCGTTATAGACGTTATCATCATCAGCATCATCATTAATCCTTTGTAGTATAAAATAAATGAATGATGCTTGATTGTTTGGAATATGGTTCACTCACAATCTTTACACGAAACCTAATAAATTACAAAGATGAGAAGACCTTGCTCCTGACCTTGACCTCCGACTCCAAATACACTATCAAATAAACTACAGCAAAAGTTGTTTTATGCCCCACAAAAACTGATCTTGGGATGATCTCGACTTTCAGTGGCATTGACCTTGGGAAGACCTTGGCTTTCAAGTGACCTCTCATGCTCATGTATGATCAAATAACCCCAGGTTGTTGCATACTATGGATTAATTATACAGCTATTCCACTCTAGGATGACATATTTGTAAAAACGTTTTTGCCAGGCCTTAAATGACCTTGACCTTAAAAACGTAGAACGTATATGAAAGATCAATCTATCATATCATAAATACAACAAGCTTGGACTTTATATCTCTCATAGTTTAGTGTCAAGGTCATTTCAAAGTACCTATACTAACGGACTTTGGACAGCTCCAGTGACCTTGATTTTGGAGTGAGGTTGACCAAATTTGCAAAGTATGTGTGTTTTATTGTTATCTATCATAAATCAAAGAATCATAAGTTAAATATTAATAATTTGGTGGGGGGGGGGGGAGGGGGGAGGGGGGAGGGCGGAAGTTAAATTTTGTTAAAATGTGTCATGTTTTTGACTAGCATTTGTTGACTCTGTGAATCTGACCTTGAAGTGAAGTCATTCATTCACCGATCATTTATGAGGTCTCATGGATATACACCATCTTATCAAGTTTGGTTGTGATAGATGAAATAGGCCCTAAAATATTAACCCACTTGAGAGATTCACGGATGGCGGACAGATGGACAGATGGACAGACAGTCATTTTAGAGGTGGGAGGGGGGGGGGGGGGTTTAAATGCCATTTTTGGACTTATCTGTAACACATCTGCAAAAATCTGGATTTTTTTTTGGTGGGGGTGGGGGGATGGAGGAGGGGAGGGGGGTGAGTACATAGATTCCTTTTACTATGCATGCGAGTCAAAAACTGCACTGTTTCACACAAGAAATGACACAGCCACTCACAATGTAGCTTTGGCAAGTCCGCCTGACAAGCTGTGAACTGTCAAAATAAACAGTTGTTTAACTGCAGGTCAACTTCAGCAGCTTACCTGAGCTCTGTTCCGCAAGGTAGACTGACACATCTGGGTGACTCCCATGCAGAAGCAAGGGATACAGCCAAACGGATAGTCAGCAGAGAGGTGGAAGGTCTCTGGCTTGCAGCGATCACAGTACTGCCCTTCCACGTTGGGCTGCACGATCATCATATAAATTCAGGCTGTATATAACCACAACATAGGACTCATGAGACAGAGGGCTACAAACACGAAGGAGATAAAACACAGCACATTAAAACGTTTTCTATTTACTTGTAATTCGTTAAAAGCTTCTCCGGGATTTCCAATCTAACTAAAATCCAAATCCGAACATCACAAGCACTATATAATGCACTGTTTCATAAAATGTTATTATTGCACAGCTAAGTTTAGAACCATCTTAGTGTTAAACGCAATCAAAAGTGATTTACTGTTAACAGAAGCGCCATCAAATGACAAAATTCAGCAACAACAACAAAAACAAAAAGTCTTTACCTTGCATTGACATCTGTTGGTACTAACGTCTGGGACAAGAAACTGACTGCCTCGAGGATCACAAATGTCTACCACTGCACAAACAATACACAGCAAACTTGTTCCACATGTTAAAACTTTCTTTCACCCTCTAGCCTGTTGACAAAAGTGCTTTTCGAAACAATAAACTTAGGCTGACAAGACCGTAAAGACGCTCAAAAAGTTATTGTTAGTTGATACAGACACTTGCACTGCACAACGCGCATTAACATTATCCATGGTTACCTGCACTATACAAAGACTATATCATCGTCATCATCATCATTATCATCATCATCATCACTGTTGCATGTACCACATGCTCACATGCTACTCACTCTCACTCTCATGCACAAATCTATCCCTCAAACATGTGGTGTAAAGACCTGCAGATCGCCATTAGCAGACAGGTTGGAAATCTTAGCTTGACATTTTTTATTGACTGCACCCAATAAACATTATTGAAGGAAGCGAGGGAGGAAACCAGAGTACTCGGAGAAAGCTCTTGGAGACCTGGAAGACTTGTACCTAAGTCACATTAAGTTTAAAGTTTTTATCTTGCTTGATTGTAACCCACATTGTGATGTCAAGTACTAAATTCCCCAACAAAGATCTATAATTCTATATAATTCACCATTCTACATTCAGGTACCCAATTCCTGATTGACCACTTTGCTGAACTCACAATTGATGGGTGTGCAGCGGTCCCCAGGGATGTTGGGATTGCCACGGTAACCAGACAGGCAAGATTCGCAGCGACGGCCAGTGTGGCCAGGTGGACAGGCCGTACAGGTGATCTGTCCGTCCCGCTCACGCATGCAGGTACGACTGAACCTGGGAGAACAGAAGTAGAGGGATATATAATTATGCAGGTATAGGTAAACTAGCCAAAACATATGTTTTAAGTCTACAATTGACAATTTTACTGTGAACAGACATTAAATGAAAATACAGTGAGTCAAGGCGTTATTATTTTAATATTATTTTTATTATAATTTTTTTTTTAATTATTATCATTATTATTATTATTATTATTATTATTATTATTAGATTTAGATTTAGATTTTAATGCTTTATTGTCCCTTTTTATCGGGAAATTCTGGGCCGCCTCCCCTGTGGAAGGCGTAGTCGCAGCCTGTGGCGCGCCCAAACCCAACCTACCTAACATTAGTTGTGATTTTTTAAAATTTAGAAATTCTTTAAATTTTTGAAATTTTTTGAAATTTTGCTGGGGGAGCAAACCGGAGTACCAGGAGAAAACCCCCGAGACATTGCTCGAGTCGAAAGTAAATAATATTCGGAGAAACATAACGCCCCGATGCAGGATCGAACCCACACCTGTCAGGCGCCATTGGTTTCTGGCCTGTGGACAAGGCAAGTTAGTCCCGCCTTAGCCCACTTGGCCACAACGCTCGCTCACTATTATTATTATTATTATTATCGATATTATACTGCCCTGTGATAAAACACCAGGACAGGTAACTCACTGATTAGATGGGATGGTGAGAGGGCAAGGGCAGGGCTCACAGTCTGTTGGAGTTCCTCGTCTGGCATCACCAACAAAGCCTTGCAAGCAGCGATCGCAGAAAGGTCCATCTGTGTTATGGAGGCAGTTCTGAAAGACACACACACAAAATACTATACATGGGTGCCACAAAGAAATTTTCCAAAATCTGAAGGCAGGGGTCCGGGGCTGCCCAGGCCCCGATGGGGTCCTTGCGTAACGCCCTGGTAGGAGGTTAGGGGGGCAACGCCCCCTGATAGAAAATTTTTACAATATTCAAAGCCAATTTATAGGCTTCTCGTGAAAGCTGAAGAATGATTTACCACTATACAAGACACTCACACAGAACAAGAAAAAAACTACATAAAAAGACCAGGGCCTAACATTGGCAAAGGTGACTAAGTCCCCAGACTTAGTCAATGCAAATGGGAAACACATATGAACAATCAGAAGCATAGTTAAGATTGTTTAAACATTTTGTGAATGTGTATAAGAGGTGAGAGAAAGAAAAGCAAACACACACAAATATACACAATCAGGGGCGGATCTTTAGTCAATGCAAATGGGAAACACATATGAACAATCAGAAGCATAGTTAAGATTGTTTAAACATTTTGTGAATGTGTATAAGAGGTGAGAGAAAGAAAAGCAAACACACACAAATATACGTGACAAGAACAAAAAGCATTGTTTTGTTTTTTTTCAAACCAGGCTGATCCAATTTTCTCAGCCACAACCGGCATTCATCGCCATCAGGATCAAACTTATCTGACATCCATTCCCACCTCCACTTATTCTTCATTCCCTTATCTACCTCTCACGCTTTTTTCTTTCCAGTATCGGTATTTTCCTCTAAAAACGGCATGATTGGAACACAAAGTCACAATATCCATGCTTCAGTCTCAGACCGGCCGGAAGTCATCAACCGGATACGCGGGTTATGCCCCTTTCAGCTGTGCATCTTTACACAAATCTGATACAAATCTTGTTTCGTTTACTTTTATATAATTTTTTTTAACGATTTTTTTTTCTCGAAATATCGGATTTCCGATTGTAGGCTTCAGCAAAAATCTGATTTTCCGACTGTAGGCGGAAAGGTGGTACCCATATACTATAGAAATGTAACGGGCAAAAGTAGGAATTCTGACAGATAAGCGCATGTATTGACGCTGGATAATTCTGCTGTAACTCAGTCAGTTATGAATAAGTTATGGCGGTAGTACTTCCAAGCGGCGATATTACATATAAATGAGAATTACCTCCTGACCCAGTCTATGGTCATTCAACAACATTTAAAACTGAACCTCTTATATTTCATATCACTTCAATGTGAATATCCTTTAAATAAAGGACCGATTAGTTTATTCTATTTTCTCCTTTACGTAAGCCCCAAATATCGGTGAATGACCTGGGCAGCGAGTGAATACAGAAAGCTCGGTTTATTCAAGCCCTAGCACAGCAATCAAGATTGTTTTCGGACCTCACAGTACTCTCATTCATATTTTAAAGCAGGAGGATTATCCCAACTATTATCACTTTGCTTTTTTGGTAGCCGACAAAACAAAAAGGTTGTTTTCTTTGACTTTGCTAATACAGGGTTCATACTCAAATTGTTGTAAAAAATTCAAGGAGTTTTCAAGGAGATTTCAAGGAGTTTTCCCAAAAATTCAAGGAGTTTTTAAAAATAGTAAACGCACATAATAATTGATAAATAGTCAAAATAAAGGATAAATCTTTTACCCAGCGGCCAGTGATATCCATAAATTGTTTGCAGTCATGAATCTGATGGTGATACTGATGCTGATATTGATTATGAAATCTACACACATAAATATTGCATGTCGATGAAGTTGCAGTTATGATGATGATGCAGATACGGAGTCTATACACAAATAATAATTGTGAAACATGTTGTCCTTAGATACAAGTTAGAGAACTGTAAAAAGTCAGAAAGAGGTACCACCACCGGCTAATAATACAGATAAATGAATTTTCAGTTATTTTATTTTTTCCATCCCTTCATCAATCTGACGGGAAATCTTCTCCAGCTGGATCTTTATTTCCTTAGATTTGCTTCTCAGCGCATTTGACTGGATTAAATACACAATTGCCTCCAGGCATTTTTACCGATTCATTCAGCAAACACGCGCGGTAAAAAAAGAAGGATGTAAGGAAACCGACAACTGAGTGGGCGCGCGCGACAGCAAGGGAATGAACTATTTCCAGTGGAGGTTACTTCCCTTATCATTAGCAGACGACAAAAGTTACGATCGTCGAACATTTGCCAACACAAATAATATTATAATTTTTGTTTTATAAATTTTTATTTTTCAATGTGTTTTTTGTTGTTGAAAATTTGACAATAAAATCTCTAGGTCAAGCAATGGATAAATACACTGGATTGAAATTTCAAGGAGTTTTCAAGGAGCTGAGGCAATTTGGCATTTTTCAAGGAGATTCAAAGGCCCTTGAACAAGGCATCGAAAATTCAAGGAGATTCAAGGAGGTTCAAGGAGCGTACGAACCCTGTAATACATTACACAGAAATAACAAAATCACATTCTCGGGGAAAATACATCAAAATCAAAACGCTGAAATGAAATGAATTAAAGTGAACTGTACTTAACAAAGAACAAAACTAGAGAGAAAGAATGTGCCCGGCAAGAAAGCAGCTCTTACTATTTCAACCAGAGAAAAAAAAAGTCCACCAACGCAAGCTTACCCTGCAGTTTCCAGTTTCAGCATCGCAGTCATTGGAGTGGCCATTGCAGTTGCATGGGAGACACTCGCCCAAGTAACGTCCTCTACGCACGCGGTAGAAACCTGGTGCACAGCTCTGCAAGTAAATGCCTTCAACTTGGTCACCCAAAGTATCTTCCTCAGATCAATAAACTTTCCAAAAAGAAATGTTCACTATCAACAGTACAACACAAACTAGCTTTCTTCCCAACAGCGGTCATTCACAGTGTGTACTATTCTTTTCTTTTTTTGTTATGCCGGTTTAATTTTCATTTCATATCAGTCACTGCTTGAGATCAATTCAAATGCGAGCAGTGCCCGCGGCATCCCGGACTTTCATATATGTCCAGGATTCAACAAAGTTCACGACCTTTGCAAACTAATGAGCCAAATAAAGTACTGACATCACTGACAGAAAATAGCACTAGCTACAAAATGAAATCAAAACATCTGTCTAGCAAAAGCCCCTTAATATAACAGAAATGTCATTAAAATACAATGAAATCGCATTTCTGGAATGCGAACCAGAATCCCGGCACACCCTTTTTAAACCATTCTCCTCGACAAGTAATCTGTCCTCATCTCTACAACAGCAAATTACTCTAGGCTCAAATCTCAAAGTTATTTATTAAACACAAACTATATTGCAAGCATAGGTAGAGTGAGGTATAAAATCACTTAACCCCTTAACCGTTCAACCCCGAACCTCATTCGGGGTGATTTTCTGCTTCCTGTGTGCCCAACCCCGAAGGCCGTCGGGGGTTTATTCGTCGGCATTCTGTAGTCACCCAAGAAGGGAGGTAACCGCAGTAACTGTTGGCAGAGCAGCTAGAAATCTCCAACCAACTCCAACCAACTTTCCCTTTGACCATTATAAATCGCAAAAATCGAAAGTTGCACAATATTTGAAATTTCAGTACTTCGCAGTCTTCAGTCATCATACAAAATGGCGGACGGTGGAAGATAAGGGGGTACTACGAGGTCTGTTTTTAGACGATATTCAGCACTTGAAGTGCTTCAAGAGGTCCTAAATGATCAAGACAGTGATGATGAAGACCTTATCACACAAAATTCATATACTGGAAGTAGTGTGTGGACTTTTCCCTGCTGTGTGTGTTGTGACTTTGCTGTGGATTATGACGTGTGAATCCGGACTTACCATACCATCGACAGGTACCCTTATTTCTGTGGATGATATAGACGTAAAGTTGATTTCCAAGTAGTTTATTGATTGCTTGATGTTTGTCCTTTTGTTACACCATTTTTTTTTGTGGTGTTCTGTCATGCATTTTTTGTGTTGATGTGTGTTTTTATGTTCCAAAAATGCCTGATCACAGCAAAAAAACAAGAATAAATAATTACTAAAAAATGTATGTCTTGTCAAATGAAACTATTTTCACTTGATATTGAAGCCAGGGACGTTACAAAAAACTTTGCCAAATATCTAAGAGATATCTCTTTAAATGCCTGAATTATTCACGTTTTAGTGAACACACCCTCAACAATCAAATTTTGCTCCGGCATACAGGAAGTACAGATGCGCTTTTCACTACGGCAGTTAAGGGGTTAAATGGAGAAAACAAATAAACTCACTCCTTCAACAACCATGTGAACATGAAAAACACTCTAGCCTAATGATGAATGTTAAGTACCTTCAAATAAAGCAGCCAAAGCGCCTGAGAAAGTCTTTCTGTACAATAGGAAATCTGCACTAATATAAAGTAATATAATAGTATCATACCTCACAAGACAGGCCAGTGTACCCAGTTGGACAACGGCAGTCCTCAACGTACACAGCACGACCAAAGCCCGTCGTCTGCGTCACACCAGTCGTCAGCAAGACTTCACCAATCCTGTAAGTCCATGACAAAGATTGGAATCTAAGTGTTGGTGTGTGTCATAGTTGAAAGGCAATATTACAAAGAAGACAAGAGAACTAAAGTTTGTTTTGGGGGTTTGTTTTTTTTAACACACCAAAAAACCCACAAGAGAACTTCTCATGAATTTAATTTCACTGCATTGCTACAGCCACATTTTTAGCAGAGCATCAGCTGTCAATAGCTGACCTGTCATGTATTCCTGACAAATGAACCTTTTCAAATAATTTCATAGCATTTAATTAAGTACAATTACAGCAACAACAAAAACAGTGTGATACTAACTAAAAAAGCCTTTCCAATTGTCATCAGTACTGGGAGATGCGTCTGAAAGGCATAGGCTGATTGGCTGTGTGATAGATAGGCAGTTCATAACAAAATCTAGATGTACCTGGAAGACCTCTGTCTGTCATCATAGCTGGCTTTGACCAAGATACGCGTGACGTTCTGCAGCGCCAGCATGAAGTCTTGGCGCGTCGCCAGTGTAGAGATAGGGGAGACGGGGATGTCACCACGGATGGGACCTTCACTCTTCTCCCAGGCGATCTAAACACACACACACACAATTAAGTTCAATACTTAATGTACGCAATGAAACAAGAAAACAAATCAATCCCAATGTTACATTATTGCAGTGGGTGCATTATCTTTCACTAATCTTCTGACGATCCTGTTTTGGCTATTGCTAAGTCTAAACTTCTTTTTTGTAATGATACCTCTGCTACAGGTGTACATGTACGAGGCGGTAAACTGGAATCACTCTGCCTGTCCTTCTGTGTTCTTCCTGGGCTTGTTTCATAGCATCAATACCATATACACTGTACATATACAGGGGAGCATAGTTAGCTCAGTGATGTACGCAGTGTACTCCAATGTTAGGTGATAACATAGCAGCCTGTGCAGGCAGTGCTTCAAATGACCAGAGTTGCCAACCCCCCAAAAAGTTTTCAGAAGTAAAAATTCTGAATTTCAGTAGTTTTATGACATTTTCAGTAGCCATACGTCCTCGCATTTTTTTTTAACAAAGATATGCATACACAGTCTGCAACGAAGGTCGTGGAGAGTGTTTCCGCACGAATTATTGAGAGATCCACATCGGGCTTGAAGAAGGTGGCTACCGACTAAACAGGGACTAACTTTTCTGGATCAGGGCAACGACTTTTGTGACAGTTGCCATTCACGTGTCGCGTCACATCGTGGAAGCCACCATGTTGACTGCTAAAATCTGCCAAGCACGCTGTACAATACACGCTGTGTTTTGATCTCGATGACGCAGTGATGCACCGAAATTTTTCAGAATACTCTTTCCTGTACTCTTGATTTGCTGTCCTCTTCTTTTTTTCTGGGCTTTCATCGCTAGTTTTCTTTCTTTTTGGCATCATGGATTTAAAATACGCCGCACACAAACTTCTCTTCTCGCGCTGTAGAACGTGACCCGGAAACGAAAGTGTCACAGAAAAGTCGAGGTTTTGTGCACCGATTGGCCGTTTGCAAAACCACTTCACGGTGATTGGTAGAATTTCCAAACATGCACTGGGAGCGTGATCTATTACACCATGCAAGTAAACCGAATGACCATGACCTTGAGGTGCTACGGGAGGAACAGGCGCTCAATTAAACTCGTTAAAACTGTAATACTATCGTCAAAAATTGACTTTCCGTAGTAAATTTTCGATTTGTGTAGCTCCGTAGCCGCGTATTCATTTCCGGAGTAAACTCCGGAAATTCCGTAGTGGTTGGCAACCCTGAATGACGGTAACGGCGTGGGGAAGAAACTCCAAAACACACACTGAGGCACTGCGCTCCTACTCCTCCTGAATATAAACTCAGCTCGAGTTAGGTCCTGTATCAGCCCACGCATTCGACAATGGATGGAGACATGCGCTTATAAATGAACATCATCAATTCCTTGTGTTAGTTTGGATTGTTCTGCAGTCAGTACTTTTGTATAACCTACTGCACTTGATGTGGTTCTTGCTTTCTTGTTCAAAAGAAAGCCCTATATTGTTCACCCAGCTCAACAACAGCTTCATCATTTTTACAGCTTTAAATATGTCTCTACCAAGCCTTGCTTGAGGAAAACCAAACGACCATTACACACTCAACATACTAAACTTTAACATTAGACTATTCCTGTAGACTCGCAAGTCAGCAAGTACAAATAAATGAATAAATCAAAATAACACAATAATATAAAATAATACGAAATATATAACAATATAAAAATATAACACATATGTGTCTTCATCCCAAACCAACACCAACAAAGGAAAACAAGGCACATACCTCTGTCAGAGGAACTCTAACAGTGGTAGAGGTACCAGCAGGAACGGGGATCTCACGACGGTGGTACAGAGTGATGTCATTACCCTGTAACATAATATACTTTTCTTTAAAAGTACATATAATAACATAGTATAACATAGCGTATAGGCTATAAGCCTTTTGGCCTTGCTTATCTCTAGCCTAATGATATATCATCACAGCAGGTAGTTATTCAAAAGTGCAAAATTTTAATCTCTGGTTTAACTGCGGTAGCTATCACAAAGTCAAGTCTGTCTTCAAGCCTCGAAGCGAAACACCATACTCCACACAAAACGCGACTTTTTTTCCCCAAAAAAATTCTAGTCAACCTCACCATCAATAGAAAATAATAATAATAATAATATGGATATTTCTATAGCGCTTTTTTCCAATGAACAATATCAGTTCAAAGCGCAGTACTCCCGCATTCATTCTAAACATCCGGCTTCATACAAAATAAAATCAGACATTCGCTAACGAATAAGAGACGAGGGAGGGAGGGAGGAGGAGAGAGCTAAGGATGGGTGATGGGGTGGGTGGTTGCACCATAGAGGCATAAAAAAAATCATCATACATGTCACCATTGAGATTTTCTGAACACAAGTACTTTCATGTTACTTTTATAAGTAATTTATAAATAAACAAAAAACTGTGTGATACTAACTATAAAAAAGCCTTTCCATTTGCTTGCTAGGGGTATCACCAGTACTGGTAGATGTGTCTGAAAGGCATAGGCTGCCTGGCAGTGTGATAGATAGGCAGTTCATAACAAAACCTATATGTACCTGGAAGACCTCTGTCTGTCATCATAGCTGTCTTTGACCAAGATAATTTATAAGTAATTTATTTCCGTAATTGGAATCCATTTGATTTCGGTCTTGATTTGTCTTATTTATGGATTCGTTATTTCAGATGTTGCTGCATTCATTCCAAACGCATCAGTATTTATTCAAGACTGGAAGATGAAGCATTACCTCAATGATGACATCAGGGTGTTTGGTTGGAATGTCAAAGGCTTCCACTTCATAAGATATTCTGTAGCTCAGGTCTCCACCATAACTGGTAAGCTGTAACAAACCCATAGAAACATAGAAATAACACCCACGATGATGATAATGATGATGATGATGATGATGATGATAATGATGATGGTTGATTATGACAATGATGACGATGATGTTGATGATGATGTTGTTGATGATGATGATGATGATGATGATGATGATGATGATGATGATGATGATGATGATGATGATAATGACTTATTTATCACCAATGGCATGTATCCATACTGCTAAAGCATTCTCATTTTGCGCATAATTTCTGTGCACGCTGATGAAACTCTATATCTATTGTCTTTCAATGCCGGTTACCTGTTTGCACAGGTGAGATGCATGTAGATTTCTTTTTGATGTAAGCACAATTTGTGAGGGTTGAAGTTATATCAGGATTTCCTCAGGTTGAATTGTATTTGTACTTTTACTACTGTGTGCTAGCTACCTTGTTCGACATGAAGAAAGATAATACTGCACTGAGCTCTCAATTAGTCTAAGCTGCAGCAATCAGAGCTGCCAACTGCTATTGTTGGTCGGGGGTAACAAAAAGGCAACTTGGGAGTAGCAAAATGGCGTTTGGGAGTAGCATTTCAAATATAAATAGAAGTGATGCACGGATGTGTTTCATTGTATTTCGTTTGGTATTTCTGACATTGTGACAAGCATGACGCATTTCGGACTTGGGCGGTTCATTCGTTGTACTCGCTCCAGCAGGTCGCTTCGACATGTTGAAATGAAAATGGTAAAAATCTGCACACTCTGACAAGGTCTAAAACCATGAAGAACTAAGATGGCGGTTAAGCGTTTCCGGTAATTTTGTACTGCGCTTTCCGATTGGCTAACACAGACGCAGTGTGCGTGCGTGCGTGCGGCAGATACAAAACGAGTTTTACACAGCCACTTTCTTGTCAAAAAGTGGTACGCTAGACAAAATTTGACCGGGCGTAGCAAATCGAGACCGGGCGTAACAGCGTAGCCAAGTCAACTCTAGCGTTGCAAACTACGCCCAAAGCGTAGCCAGGGCTCGAAATTAGCGGGGGCCCGGGGCCAAAAACCCGCAAAGTTGATTTCGGGCTCGGAAAGTTGAAAAACGAAGGGCCCGCTTGGCCCGCAAAATAATTCGTCTGCTACAGCTAGCTCTACTCGGCAGTTTCGTATTTGGGCCAAGGGAAGCAACCCACACCGGTGCCCTAAATTTGGACAGAAAACCCTTTAATTTTGCACTCAAAAGTTTAATATACACTTCAATATCTTTTTAATATAATAAACAAAAGGCTATGGCACAACATAAGCGCAAAATATCCATCTTTGCAAGTACGAAAGTATGTCTACATATCGTCGCCATACAGTTGCTAAAACAATCGGCGATGGCATATTTTCCCATTTTTGGGAAGCGAAACACGCCAGAAGAAAACGTCGACGAAAGGAAAGAACAAGAAAAAGAGAGAAAAAAGAAGTATGAAGAGGAAAAAAGATCAAGGAACTACAATGAAGGGTGGAAAAAAAAGATTTCCATGGCATGGCCTTGAAGTGAACGAGGAAGAGTACTGTTAAGTTTAGTTCCCTTTCATGGTTTTGTTTTGAACTTTTGTGCACTGAGGTCAGATTTTTTGTTAGGTTACTCATATTAAAAATTTAATGATGTGTATTGTGCAATACTCAGTCACAAAACTGAAAAGTATTATACAAGAGACTCACTTGATTTTTTTCTATTTTGTTGTCTTGTCTTGTCTTTCCGTAGGCGCCCACAATCATACTTGTTGATTATACTGGCACTATGAGGGTTTTGCACATGATTCACAAAGGCCGTTCTCCTAGTTCATGGACAGTCCAGATCTGATAAGTGACAGAGGGATTTGGGAGGGGGGGGATGGGGGAAGGAGTTGTAGTGTTGTTGAGTAACTACCTATTCTGGTCGGTGGGAGGCTCTTGATGCAAAAGCATCAACAGTTGTGGCCTCCACTACCTCCTGGGGAAGAGCATTCCAGTCTTTTATAGTACGGGGTAGGAAAGAGGATGAACGGTACTCAGTTCGGCAGGTGATGCGGCTAAATTGGCTGTCATGTCCTCTGCGTTGGCGGAGAGGCAGTGGTATCATCTTAGTGAGGATGGAGGGACAGTGCACCAGTCCTCTGTTGATTTTGTATAGCATCGAGAGGCGAGATGTCTTCCTGCGCAGTTCCAAAGATGACCACCCCAGCGAATCCAACATCTGATTCACACTTGAAGTGTTGTGGTATCTATTGAGGACAAAACGTGCAGCCCGTCTCTGTACGGCCTCCAGCCTGTCAATGGCCTTCTTGGTGTGAGGATCCCATACCGTCGAAGCGTACTCCAGTATGGGTCTGACAAATGCCTTGTACGCCTGTTCTTTTATAGCCGCAGAGTTGATCTTGAGGTTCCTTCTAAGAAAATCCAAGGTTTTGTTGGCTTTATTGGCAATGCTGTCAGTGTGTTCGTCCCAGCTCATATCGCGTCGGATGGTAACCCCCAAATATTTTGCTGAGGAAACTGTCTCAAGGGTCTGGTTGTGAAGTTGGTAAGCTGCGCTGAGTGGGCGCCTGCTCCTAGTGATAAGCAGGGTGTTGCACTTGGCAGGGTGGAACATCATGTTCCAGCTCATCTCCCATTCCTCAAGGCGATGGAGGTCTAGTTGTAGCTGGTTCTGGTCCGATATGTTGGACACCACCCTGTATACTGCTGTGTCATCTGCGAATAGTCTCGTCAGTGCGGTCAGCTTGTCTGGCAGGTCGTTGATATATGCTAGAAACAAGCAGGGTCCGAGTACTGATCCTTGGGGTACCCCAGATCGCACAGGGACGAAGTCGGAGCGGCTGCCATTAACAACGACTGCTTGGCGCCTATCACTGAGGAAGCTGGAGATCCAGGTGAGAGCGGGGCCTTGGACACCGTAGCATCGGAGCTTGTGGAGTAACAGGCTGTGGTTCACCCGATCAAATGCCTTGGCGAAATCCATGATGAGGACATCAGTCTGCCTGCCACTCTCCATGCTGCTTGTCAGTTCCTCTGCGAACTCTAGGAGTTGTGTCTCACATGATCTCCCTCTGCGAAAGCCGTGTTGGTTGTCGGTAAGTACTTGGTGGTCGTCAAAGTGCTGCATCACAGCGCTGACCAGGATGTGTTCCATCATCTTGCAAGACACACAGGTGAGAGAGATCGGCCTGTAGTTGGCGGGATTGTACTGCTCTCCCTTCTTAAAGATCGGTGTGACATGTGCATCCCTCCAGTCTGATGGCACAATGCCTGTCTTCATGGAGGACTGGAAAATGATGGTCATCGCCGGAGCCAGCTCCTCTGACAGTTCTTTTAGTATACGGGGGCCGATGCCATCTGGTCCTGTAGCCTTATGTGGGTTAAGGTTGGCCATAAGCTTCCTCACTCCCCTCTCTGTAATAATGATGTTATCCATCACAGGGCAGCCTTGGCTGATCATGCCTGTTTTCTTCTGGAACTGTTCTTCTGTGTACTGGGCTCCGTCGCTGAAGGCTGACTGGAACTGTTCGTTCAGAATCTCTGCCTGTATCTTTGGGTCAGAGGTCAGCTGGCCGTCTCTCTTCAATGGAGCAACGCCTATATTGGAGGACTTTTGATTTTTAACGTATGTCCAGAAGCGCTTGTTCTTGCCTGCTTGGTAAGGGTCGGTGTTATTCAAGAAGGTTTCATTGAGGTAGCTCCAATAACTCTGACGCATTTGGCGCTGTATCATGCGTCTGAGGTTTTTCACCTCTTTCTTGAGTTTCTCAGTGCCAGTCTTCTTCATTTGCCTGTAAATCCTATCTCTTCTGTTTATGAGACGCCTGATGCCAGGTGTAACCCAAGGCTGGCTGGTTTTAACCCTCGCTGTCTTGTGGGGGATGTAAGTCTGCACTGCGTCCATGAGGGTGGTTTTGAGTTTTAACCAAAGCTCTTCAGTAGAAGCGGATCCCTGCATCTGCTGGAGGAGGGAACTAAGGTCCTTTGCTGCTTCTCTCAGGTTGACCCAATCTGCTTTTGCATACAGCGGGATCTTGCGTTGGGCTTGCCTTTTCTTCTGTAGCGTCAGGGCAAATTCGCAGTATGGGATACTGTGGTCTGACAACCCTGGTACCACCTCTATGCGTGGAACTAACTGAGGGCAGTTAGTAAGGAACAAGTCTAGGGTATTATCTTCTCTGGTGGGTTCCTTGACTAGTTGTTCAAGCCCATTATCATGGATCATGCCAAGGAAGTCGTTGTGCAGTCGGGTGCATGGTGTTCCAGGCTTCAGTGTCTCTTTCTCCCAGTCCCAGCCAGGGAAGTTGAAGTCGCCCCCTATGAGTAGGTAGGCATTCTGAAGTGCAGATGATCTTTGGAGGGATATACCAAGCTTGATGAGGCTGCGTTCGTCCGTTACGTCCGGGCGGTAATATGCACCCACATACAACGTTCGTCTGCCTTTGAGCTTTACACGCACCCAAAGCAGTTCACAGTCATCAATTTCCAATTCTGGGGCGATGTAGCTGTCCAAGTTGCCTCGCAGTGCGATAAGGACTCCTCCTCCGCTGCGCTCCTCTCTATCTCTCCTGTACACTGTGTATATATCTGGGAAATTTATCTCTGCATTAGATATGGATGGATCTAGCCAAGTCTCTGTGCCTATGATAATGTCAGGCAGGGCTCGAAATTAGCGGGGGCCCGGGGCCAAAAACCCGCAAAGTTGATTTCGGGCTCGGAAAGTTGAAAAACGAAGGGCCCGCTTGGCCCGCAAAATAATTCGTCTGCTACAGCTAGCTCTACTCGGCAGTTTCGTATTTGGGCCAAGGGAAGCAACCCACACCGGTGCCCTAAATTTGGACAGAAAACCCTTTAATTTTGCACTCAAAAGTTTAATATACACTTCAATATCTTTTTAATATAATAAACAAAAGGCTATGGCACAACATAAGCGCAAAATGTCCATCTTTGCAAGTACGAAAGTATGTCTACATATCGTCGCCATACAGTTGCTAAAACAATCGGCGATGGCATATTTTCCCATTTTTGGGAAGCGAAACACGCCAGAAGAAAACGTCGACGAAAGGAAAGAACAAGAAAAAGAGAGAAAAAAGAAGTATGAAGAGGAAAAAAGATCAAGGAACTACAATGAAGGGTGGAAAAAAAAGATTTCCATGGCATGGCCTTGAAGTGAACGAGGAAGAGTACTGTTAAGTTTAGTTCCCTTTCATGGTTTTGTTTTGAACTTTTGTGCACTGAGGTCAGATTTTTTGTTAGGTTACTCATATTAAAAATTTAATGATGTGTATTGTGCAATACTCAGTCACAAAACTGAAAAGTATTATACAAGAGACTCACTTGATTTTTTTCTATTTTGTTGTCTTGTCTTGTCTTTCCGTAGGCGCCCACAATCATACTTGTTGATTATACTGGCACTATGAGGGTTTTGCACATGATTCACAAAGGCCGTTCTCCTAGTTCATGGACAGTCCAGATCTGATAAGTGACAGAGGGATTTGGGAGGGGGGGGGATGGGGGAAGGAGTTGTAGTGTTGTTGAGTAACTACCTATTCTGGTCGGTGGGAGGCTCTTGATGCAAAAGCATCAACAGTTGTGGCCTCCACTACCTCCTGGGGAAGAGCATTCCAGTCTTTTATAGTACGGGGTAGGAAAGAGGATGAACGGTACTCAGTTCGGCAGGTGATGCGGCTAAATTGGCTGTCATGTCCTCTGCGTTGGCGGAGAGGCAGTGGTATCATCTTAGTGAGGATGGAGGGACAGTGCACCAGTCCTCTGTTGATTTTGTATAGCATCGAGAGGCGAGATGTCTTCCTGCGCAGTTCCAAAGATGACCACCCCAGCGAATCCAACATCTGATTCACACTTGAAGTGTTGTGGTATCTATTGAGGACAAAACGTGCAGCCCGTCTCTGTACGGCCTCCAGCCTGTCAATGGCCTTCTTGGTGTGAGGATCCCATACCGTCGAAGCGTACTCCAGTATGGGTCTGACAAATGCCTTGTACGCCTGTTCTTTTATAGCCGCAGAGTTGATCTTGAGGTTCCTTCTAAGAAAATCCAAGGTTTTGTTGGCTTTATTGGCAATGCTGTCAGTGTGTTCGTCCCAGCTCATATCGCGTCGGATGGTAACCCCCAAATATTTTGCTGAGGAAACTGTCTCAAGGGTCTGGTTGTGAAGTTGGTAAGCTGCGCTGAGTGGGCGCCTGCTCCTAGTGATAAGCAGGGTGTTGCACTTGGCAGGGTGGAACATCATGTTCCAGCTCATCTCCCATTCCTCAAGGCGATGGAGGTCTAGTTGTAGCTGGTTCTGGTCCGATATGTTGGACACCACCCTGTATACTGCTGTGTCATCTGCGAATAGTCTCGTCAGTGCGGTCAGCTTGTCTGGCAGGTCGTTGATATATGCTAGAAACAAGCAGGGTCCGAGTACTGATCCTTGGGGTACCCCAGATCGCACAGGGACGAAGTCGGAGCGGCTGCCATTAACAACGACTGCTTGGCGCCTATCACTGAGGAAGCTGGAGATCCAGGTGAGAGCGGGGCCTTGGACACCGTAGCATCGGAGCTTGTGGAGTAACAGGCTGTGGTTCACCCGATCAAATGCCTTGGCGAAATCCATGATGAGGACATCAGTCTGCCTGCCACTCTCCATGCTGCTTGTCAGTTCCTCTGCGAACTCTAGGAGTTGTGTCTCACATGATCTCCCTCTGCGAAAGCCGTGTTGGTTGTCGGTAAGTACTTGGTGGTCGTCAAAGTGCTGCATCACAGCGCTGACCAGGATGTGTTCCATCATCTTGCAAGACACACAGGTGAGAGAGATCGGCCTGTAGTTGGCGGGATTGTACTGCTCTCCCTTCTTAAAGATCGGTGTGACATGTGCATCCCTCCAGTCTGATGGCACAATGCCTGTCTTCATGGAGGACTGGAAAATGATGGTCATCGCCGGAGCCAGCTCCTCTGACAGTTCTTTTAGTATACGGGGGCCGATGCCATCTGGTCCTGTAGCCTTATGTGGGTTAAGGTTGGCCATAAGCTTCCTCACTCCCCTCTCTGTAATAATGATGTTATCCATCACAGGGCAGCCTTGGCTGATCATGCCTGTTTTCTTCTGGAACTGTTCTTCTGTGTACTGGGCTCCGTCGCTGAAGGCTGACTGGAACTGTTCGTTCAGAATCTCTGCCTGTATCTTTGGGTCAGAGGTCAGCTGGCCGTCTCTCTTCAATGGAGCAACGCCTATATTGGAGGACTTTTGATTTTTAACGTATGTCCAGAAGCGCTTGTTCTTGCCTGCTTGGTAAGGGTCGGTGTTATTCAAGAAGGTTTCATTGAGGTAGCTCCAATAACTCTGACGCATTTGGCGCTGTATCATGCGTCTGAGGTTTTTCACCTCTTTCTTGAGTTTCTCAGTGCCAGTCTTCTTCATTTGCCTGTAAATCCTATCTCTTCTGTTTATGAGACGCCTGATGCCAGGTGTAACCCAAGGCTGGCTGGTTTTAACCCTCGCTGTCTTGTGGGGGATGTAAGTCTGCACTGCGTCCATGAGGGTGGTTTTGAGTTTTAACCAAAGCTCTTCAGTAGAAGCGGATCCCTGCATCTGCTGGAGGAGAGAACTAAGGTCCTTTGCTGCTTCTCTCAGGTTGACCCAATCTGCTTTTGCATACAGCGGGATCTTGCGTTGGGCTTGCTTTTTCTTCTGTAGCGTCAGGGCAAATTCGCAGTATGGGATACTGTGGTCTGACAACCCTGGTACCACCTCTATGCGTGGAACTAACTGAGGGCAGTTAGTAAGGAACAAGTCTAGGGTATTATCCTCTCTGGTGGGTTCCTTGACTAGTTGTTCAAGCCCATTATCATGGATCATGCCAAGGAAGTCGTTGTGCAGTCGGGTGCATGGTGTTCCAGGCTTCAGTGTCTCTTTCTCCCAGTCCCAGCCAGGGAAGTTGAAGTCGCCCCCTATGAGTAGGTAGGCATTCTGAAGTGCAGATGATCTTTGGAGGGATATACCAAGCTTGATGAGGCTGCGTTCGTCCGTTACGTCCGGGCGGTAATATGCACCCACATACAACGTTCGTCTGCCTTTGAGCTTTACACGCACCCAAAGCAGTTCACAGTCATCAATTTCCAATTCTGGGGCGATGTAGCTGTCCAAGTTGCCTCGCAGTGCGATAAGGACTCCTCCTCCGCTGCGCTCCTCTCTATCTCTCCTGTACACTGTGTATATATCTGGGAAATTTATCTCTGCATTAGATATGGATGGATCTAGCCAAGTCTCTGTGCCTATGATAATGTCAGGTTTCAAACTGTTTAGAAGATTTGGGATTTCCGCCCTTTTAGCGCTAGCAGACTGGAAGTTGATATTAAGCACCCGAAGTGGTCTGTCTTTCCATTTATCTTGCTGGCTTGCTCTAGTCGGGGTGGATGCATGTTGCGGTTTAAAGTGAAGTTCTGTTGGTGTAGTACAAGAATCCCATGAAAGGTAAGGGAGTGAGGGGTCAGTCCAGTCAACACCATGAAGGTCGAAGGCTGTGGCACTATTTGGATTACCACAGATAGCGCAGTACCAGTGGGCATCACTATTAGCTAGGGCCTCGTAGTTTCGCGAGTCGACACTCTGGCATTGACCATGGAACCACTGTCCACACTGTTCACATGCCAAACCTCGGTCGCTCCATCCCACAGGCAGATCACACGTGCCACACAGCCATGAAGAATGTGTCTGGGAGGGGGACAGGCAGTAAGTCCGAGAGTCAGTGTCGTGTGGTTTGCTGATTTGCTGAGTCCATACCGGAGGTGACGCGATAGATGGGCCAGGGTTAGGTTCAGGTGAGTATGAGTTGCTGAGAAGTAAACACAATAGATAAAGAAGGACCAGTCTCTGACGTGTAGTGGATGGAAGGTTCAAGTATTTGAGCTTTGAGCGTGAGAGTGAATCGACAAATACACAGTATCCAATGCCTAGTGTTCTGAAGACTGACTTATTCCCAAAGTCTATGGACTCAACAACGGGAGAGTTTGGTAATGAGGCATCACTGGCAAATGTCTTGTGCACAAATATAACTGTCACAATGAGTACCAGTGAAAGATTTTTGGAAAACATGTCAATGGAAGTGACCCAATCTGTTCACTATGTTCAGGAAATAAGCTAACTACAGCTATCACTTTGGTCCCTAATATTGAAGTTTTTAGTTTTATGGTCAGTCAATCTATCAAATCCCACATTTTGCCACGCTGTTACTCCGGAAAAACTTCAAGGAAAATTAAACTCTCGCTGAAGAATATTTCACGATATTCAGAAAGCGGCCATCTTTGACGAAGAAAGTGACCCAAACTGTTCACTGTTCACTATGTTCAGGAAATAAACTAACTACAGCTATCACTTTTTCCCTAATGTTGATGTTTTTAGTTGTATGGTCAGTCAATTGATGAAATCCCACATTTTGCCACGCTGTTACTCCGGAAAGACTTCAAGAAAATTAAACTTTCCCAGAAGAATGTTTTCACGATATTCAGAAGCAGCCATCTTTGACGCATGCGCAAAACCCATTGTTTAATGGCCATTTCAGGCTCACTAGTCACTGGAATATGTGTGTCACTGAATGTGTGTGTGGTTTTTCCCCCCTTTTTGTTGGTAATGTTTGAAAGTGAAAGAAAAGGCAAATAAAAATGACATCACTCAGCAAAATTGGAAATTCAATTGTTTTTATTTTAGATTATCAGACAAATTGTACTTTCTACTTATTATATTGTCAATAATTCTTTTGTTTTTTGGTTGCATTATTTTTCAAGTTGGGCTCCGAAAGTTGCTTGTGGGCCCTCAAATTTTTCAATCAAGGGGCCACGGTGGCCCCTAAAGAAAAAAGTTAATTTCTAGCCCTGGTAGCACTTGGAAGCTCTGAGCAATGCTGACAACAATTTGCAGTTTCAGTCTAACCCTTGCAACATTATTTTATTGTATATTTCAAATCTGCACATATGCACATCTGCTGGAAATACATGTTAATAATAATAATAATAATAATAATAATAATAATAATAATAATAATAGTAATAGTAATAGTAATAATAATAATAATAATAATAATAATAATAATAATAATAAATATAAATCTTTTATAAAGCTCAATTCCCGGTAAAAATGAGATCAAAGGGTTGTTCTAAACCCAAACCTGATTTTAAATTACTGCATAAATAAATGTACATAAAAAGTAGGCAATTAAATACTCCAAATAGCAATTGCATTAACTCTTTCCCTGCCAGGCATGTTTCCACGTTTGTGCCAGACATTTCTCTGGCACCGGAAAGAAAGTTCAGTACCTTAGGCATTTAAGCTACTGTTCTTTCAATAATAGTTGTTAAATAGACATATTTCATATCAAATTAAAGGTAAAAGAGTGAAGAATAAGAAAAAAAAAACAAAAATGTTAATTTGATTATGTTATTGAAATATGTGTTTTGAAAGCATGTTGATCTTTTTGAAATGATAAAATAAAATAAAAATATTTCTACATACCACAGTTATAAAACAAATCTGGAGGAATAATTCCAATCACTGAATCAGCTTCACACACCAGAAAGAAAATTTATTTAGGATCAAAATACACTTTACAGTTTGAAATTATATTGATTATTAGCACAGAGTTTGACACACTGTCGATTGTGCCCATCACTATGCTTAGTAAAATGCACAATAAACACTCTAAAAACGAATCAATTTGAAGAAAAAACGCGCCTGTCGATCGAGAACGAAAGTAGAAAGAGTTATCTCTCTTTGGTTAAAATAAAACTTGGATTGGACTGCGCAAAAAAACGGAACAAAACGGAATACTGAAATCGACGATATATCGTCGATTGGCACAAACATGGCGGCTCAGATCGACGATATATCGTCGATTGGCAGGGAAAGAGTTAAATGAAACAGCCAGAAATACCCTATTTCCAAGCTACTAATTTGGTATATTAAATTTTACGCTATATTCCAAGTAGTAGAAATTTGGTATTTCAACTATTACCCTAGTTCCCAGGTAGTATTTCAATATCTCAAGTCTTACCCTAGTTCCCAGATACAGGGGTGGGAATTGCTGAAGTGAAAAATAAAGGAAACTAGGGGGGTCCGGGGGCATGCCCTCCACCCCCCCCCCTGGAAAATTTTCAAAATCAAGAACAAAATCTGTGCAATCTGGCGTATTCTGATTGCAAAATGTAAGTAGTTTTGAAGTATAAAAAACATTCTTTTTTGTCTTTTTTTCTTGTGCTTTTTGTTTGAATGACCAAAGAATATAATGCTGTGATGTAGTGCTGATAAACAATGTACAACTAACAGACACGTTGCATAAAGAAAATAACATAAATTCAAAAAGGATTTTTGTATATAACTGTATACATGTACAGTGATTATGTGAGAGAGAGAGAGAGAGAGAGAGAGAGAGAGAGAGAGAGAGAGAGAGAGAGAGAGAGAGAGAGAGAGCTGTACACACACACACAAAATTTGTACATAGTAGCTGAACATGTACACAGCTGTATATTCAACATCTGAATATCAGCTGTCAAAACTAAACATAGCTCCAACATCAATATGGCACGCAATGACATTCCAACTTGCTCTTCAGCTAAAACAGCCAAAGAAAAAGAAAAACATATTTCCAGATTTGCCTAGAAGGATAAATATAAAAAAAATTACCTGAACAGCATTCCCAAGGCACAAGGACTGAATGAGCACCATTCAATACTAGTTCTAACTCTTCTGAATGCACCAAATGTTCAAGTCAGTACACACAAAGAAGACAAAAGAAGACCTATAAAGTCTGTTTCATGCTAGGACACACAGCAGATCTACACAAGTCATGAACACTTGAAAAACCCCTTGATGGAGGACTGTTTGGAAACAGACACATTCTTCTTGATGGCACTTGCTCTTTGAAAGACAGGTTCAATTAAGTTCTTCAACATCTTTCCCACCATCCCCAGAGGTTGTAGCCACAGACTCCTCATGTTGTTCTCTAGCTCTCTTGGCTTTAGAGCCAGTGTCTTCATTTGCCTTCCTCTTTGTTGTGACTTTCTTCGGATCAATGCCAAGTCCATCAGTGAGCTTTTTCAGTTTCTGATTGTTGCTTTCTTTCCTTTTCTCATTCTCCTTCCAAGCAGTTCTCATTTTCTCCCACGTGCACTGTAGTTGATATCACACTCGCACAAACTGCAGTATACTGTGCCTGGCTTCTTCAGCTTGCGAATAAATAGGCTGAGCCGATCATCATTGACTTCGTACTCCAACCAATCCCACCTCCATTTGTTTTTGACGCCAAAACGTTCTTGAAAAGTTTCACCACGCTGTACAATCATAGCCTTTAAAGACATGATGGCGGTGATTAAGTACAACGACCTCGACCTCTCACTTCCGGTGAGACTTCTGTTGCGCTGTGTCTAAACACCGCAATAGCGTAAAAAAAATTTTTTTATTATTATTTTTTTTTTGGCAGAAGCATTATTGTTTTTGGCGGATGGGATTTTTTTTTATGGCGGAAATCCGCCAAATGGCGGACAATTCCCACCCCTGCAGATAGTTGATTCAGCATATCCAGTCTTACCCTATTTCCCAGGAAGTGAGCAGGGAGACTCCAGTAGTAAGGACCCCGGGTTAACAGTCTGTTGAAGTCCTGCACAGCAAACTCTCCCGATGATGGAATGTACTGCACCAATCCAGCCTCCACTGGCAGTAGGGTTGCACGACGCACCAGCTCCATACGATTGCCCATCGTGATCTGCACAGAAAATAATCAAGAGCTGCATTAAACAAGCGAATAATAAAGGGTGGGTGGGAGAGAGAGCTATGGGGTTGGAAGGGGGGGAGGATGGGGAAGGGGAAGAGGTAAGGAGGGCAAAGGGGGGGGGGGGGAGCAGATTAATGTACCAACAGCAGCAATAGTATTTATCATCACCTCTATCATCCATGCAAACATCATCAACACCGTGGTTGACATCATATGTGTCAACAGCAGTATCATCGTTGTCACGACGCACTGCAGAGCCAAAAAGTGGACAAACTCCCTTCTTTACAATGGAAGAGTTCCAGGCCTGCGAAGGGACAAGTTTATCAATTCTATTTTTTAGTACTCCGTGAGAATTTTTTATTTTTAAAAAAAGAGACAGAGTCTTGAAATTAACTGAAATGAACAGACAACTGAAATGAATAAATTCTCCCGAAATGAGCCACATAAATTTGATTCTCTTACCAGCCAGTGGTACATAAAAATGGACACAAAAACTCCTGTGCAGCAGTTCAGTGGCAATTTGTGAGAAAATAGACAAAGACCCAAGGCTGATGCTCGATTGTGAGAAGAAAGTTGCTGTCCTAGCTGGGGTTGTTTACCTGTGAGATCTGGAGATTGCTGCTGTAGCATGTCTCAGTGTGGCCAAAGCAGAAACAGCGCACACACTCGTCCACTTGTAGAGCTGCAAAGTTGAAGCGGGGAGGCTGGCAGATGCCTGGCTGACCTGCAAGCAACGTTGGAACCATGGCGCATGAAAACAAACATGTTATTTAATTTTTTTGTAGCTCACAGTTTCACAAGTTAGGCTGATTTTTTTGGAATTTTGCTTTTCATTAATATATGTTACTTGCACTCACAGAATCGCCTCCACAATGTGAACTGAAGTTCTGATTACCTTTCACCCTTATTTAATTTAAACTCTTATAATACTTTCAACACTAAAACTGCTGCCTTAAAATCCTAATTCCCTCTTTTACTACTACACCACAGTGAAGATGATTAATCTCAGTGCCAATGATATACAATAGTGAAAATGATACACAACAGCCAAAAATGCTTCACAATGGTCCACGAAAACTTAGCACTTTACAGTCAGTCTTAGATAGGTCAAGTTCAATTGTTATAAGGACAACTTACGTCTGACAATGATAAGGGCGTCAGGGGTAGCGAAGATGCTGCCACGGTTGTTCAGAGCCTCACATGTGTAGGCTCCGGCGTCTTCCGGACGAGCGAATCGTATGGTGAGACTACCACGACCGTCGACGCTGGTCACAGTCACGCGGTCGCCGCGAGGGATGTTGCCCCAGTTCAGACGCCAGACAATGATGGGAGTGGGCACTCCGACAGCCTCGCAGTAGATGGTGAATGTACCGTTGATCTCTACGGTGATCTCGGGCTCTGGTGGCTTGATGATGGTTGGGACCGCTGTTTCAAGACAGCAAAATAGTTTCATTTTCAACCTGTCGTTTCATTTTGAAAGAAAAAAATACAGTACCCTAATTACAGCAGCCAAACAGCAACAGACCTACAATTTTATAACTATCCCCTGCAACAGCGACTGCATTTGCTAACAATTCAGCCTTAAAGAAAATATTGCTAGCTTTTAATAGCTCAAAACAGATAAATACAGTTGAAAGCTTTTCAACAAAAGAATCAAAAACTAATTTGGACAAGAAAGTTAACTTACAGCAGCCAATCTCGTCAGACCGGTCCTGGCAGTCGTTCTCTCCGTCACACTGGTAGGCGGCAGGCACACACTGGTCTCCACGCTGGCACATGAACTGGTCCATACGACACTTCTCACCAGGCAGCTGAGTGGCTGCAACGTTGCACAAGTTGATCCATAAGCCAAGTAATCAACGCGTTTTAAAAATTAAAAAAAATTTTAAAAAGGACCAACCACCCACTACACAAAACAGTCCAAGAAAGTTAAGTCTGAAGTGTCATTTGAGTGACTGCATTGTGCCTTGGTTTCCTAAGAGGACAAACTCATAGTCATCTTTCCTTCAGCAGTGTACGTGCGTCTTCTTCCCATCTTAGGACTGGGCCTCATTGACATTTTAAATTACAACACATGTCTGTGATATATCGAAGGGGCAGGTTGCAGCTGATTTCTTTGGGCCACTCCACACTTATGTGGCAGGAGAGCTTGTAGCGTTAGTGCCAATTCACGAAAACTAACTTAGTATTTTGTAAGTAGTAGGCATTGGATATCTTATATAATAAAGTAACACATGATTATCATTATTAATTATTATCATCATTATCAGTATTATTATTATTATTGTTATTATGAATATTATGAATATTATTATTATTTATTATTATTATAATTATTTTTATTATTATTATTATTATTATTATTATTATTAATTATAATTATTTATTATTATTAATTCAGGGTGGAGAACAACTGAATCAAGAAATCTCTTAAATCCGGCCGGGGCCCAGGGGCCAAGCCCCGGTATTCGCCCCCTGGAAGAAAATGAATTTAGGCAATTTTGAAAGTAATTTAGGGCCTCTCCTGAATTCAAAAAGCACAAAGTGAACATCAATAGAAACAACAACCAAAAAAAAAAAATGTTTTATGCACATGTCTTTCAAAAAAGCTAAGAATCTTGATTTGTAGGCCTAACAAAGTTTGAGGTCCACCACTGTTACACACAAACTCCACATTTCCAATTTTACTGGGCACACGTTTGTCTATTTTTTAGCTGTAAACAGGCAAGAATTTTTATAATTTTAGAGATATTTAGGGGTACGGTCGTTAGTAAAAACACCACATCTTAGATATTGGTGACTAGTGTATAGATTTAAATGAAATAAAATGCAAAATGAACAGAAATAAATTCTCTTTTGATTATCTACCTTTTTATACTTCTCTTGTCATGTCTTGTTTTTTATTACTCCATACTCCATGTGTATACAAAAAAAAAGCTTTAAAAAGTCCAAACAAGCCCCCTCCTCTTCTTCAGTGCACTTTCATGCCAGTCTGAAAGATCATATGCATGCATACTACTGACACTAATTGTCTAACTCTAATGTCAGTACCGATCTCTTCCTCCGACTCCAAGTCCATTTCTATCACTTTAATGTCTAATAAATGGAAGCCTGTAAACTCCCCTTCATCAGTCGAAGAATCCAAACCATCCATTTTAGACACACACACAAGAAAATTTGGAAAAAAAAATCGAAAAAACGAACGCATTTCACAACAGGAAAACCGGAAGTCAATTGCCGGAAGTCTCGCAATCTTTCAAACAACGCGAGAATATAACCACATGGTTGATACGGACGCTTTTGCCTGTTTAGAACTTCGGCCGCTTTTGGCCGCTATGCCCAATAAAGGGTAGCCCCTCAGCTTCTCACACTCGGAACTCAATATTTTTTTTCTCGGAAATGCAAATGCCATCCGCGGAAATCCGCGGATTCGCGGAAAGTTCTCCACCCTGTTAATTATAATAATTTATTATTATTCGGAAATTTTTTCATGTACTGTCTAATCAAGAATCAATAAATTGTAAACAGTTTTGAGAAACATGTCACTTACGGCAGTTAGATTCATCAGAACCATCAAGAATCAATCAATTGAAAACAGTTTTGAGAAACATATCACTTACGGCAGTTGAATTCATCATAACCATCAAGAATCAATCAATTGAAAACAGTTTTGAGAAACACGTCACTTACGGCAGTTAGATTCATCAGAACCATCGCCGCAGTCATTATCCCCATCACAGCGCCAGATCTTCATGGCACAACGACCGTTGCCACACATGAACTCATTGGGCTCACAAGGCAGTGGTCGATCTGAAAATAAACCACAGATAAAACCTGTAGAATATAAATACTGTACGTTTTGTAACACGGAGTGATTTGTGTGTGTTTCAATAGTCAATAATACAACAACCACATTTTCATATTTTGAAGAACAAATGCTGTACATTCTGTAACACTATCCAAACAAAATTTGAATTGTACATCAATATTCTGCAGAAAATGTACACAATGCAGTCAAATCTGGACAACACATTCACCTTTCAACAGTAAAATGTTCATACAGAGATGCTGACAAATGTTTTTTTTTTCAAACTTATCACGTACCACTAAGGTGTTAATAAAGATAAAAGGCAGAGAGAAAGAGAGAATGGCAGAATGAAAAAAACAAAAAAAAGGAACGGACGAAAAGAAAGAAGGAACAAAGAAAAAAAAGAAGGGACAAAAAAAAGGGGAAAAAAAGAACAAAAAGAAAGAATTTTTTTTTTAAGGAATCAAAAAAGAAAGAAAGAAGGTAAAGAAAATAAACCAACCACAACTGGTTTCATCGGAGCCATCAGAGCAATCATCTTCGCCATCACAGCGATAGTCACGAGGAATACACTGTCCGTTGCTACAGGTGGCTTCGTCCTCTCTGCATCTGCCGTCAGGTCTCGGTGTTGTTGGGAACGGCGTGGGACCAACTGTGTAACAGAACAAAACAAAACAAAAATAAATCATTGAGTTTGATTTAACAAAACATGTCTACAGCGTAAGTTAGTCCAGGGTTCATACAGATTTATGAATCTAGATTTCCATGACTTTTTTTTTTTTTACAGGCACAAATTAATGTGATTTAACAAAACATTGTCTACAGCATGCAGTAGTCCAGAGTTCATATAGATATACGAGTCTGGACTTCTATGAATTTACATGCCCACATTTTATTTTTCCAGGACAGGTGATTCACTCAACATACACCCACATATATACAACAACAACCCACACACAAAAACATTCTACAAAAACCTCCAGACCATTCATTTTATTTTTGCCTTTTAATTTTATGTTGTTCATTTCTCTGAGTTTGGTATCAATGTTCTTTTGAATTTCAAGATGGTCTTCCTTCATCTCCTTTGCAGACTTTCTCACAGGCTTTTAATTTGATCATGAAGTTCAGAAAACAAACCAGCAAAAAAACGTTTTCCCACTTTCTTAAAATGTCCACCACTTTCCATGACTCCATTGGAATTCCCGCGAATGTCCAAGCTAAGTTTGAAATTCCATGACTTTCCAAGCTTGTATGAAGCCTGCTGATAACATTTTGACAAGAACTATACAAACTACAGTTGGTAGCAAGGCATTGTGGACAGAACTATCCAAAATAAGCCCCAAAACTGGCAAACTTGATGTAAAAGCGAGAAGTGGTACCCTCCTGACATTATACAGAACTCTCTCTGTTTGTTTTTACGCACAGCAATCATATACGTTATCTCCATGGGTTATCATTTGTGTTCATAATTGTTTCCAAGTGTAACAACTTTGTTTAACAGTTTTTTTCCCAGTATTTCAAACTCCTTGCCTTGGAAGCCAAGATCCAGAGAGAGCCATACCAACTAACTGGGGATCTAAAACAAAACTACAATTTAAGACAAGACCCAATCCCCAAAGCTTTCAACCTCAACATCGGAAATCAAAATCCAAAGCAATTAAATCCAAATTCAAATCAAGTAAGTCACATCAAACTCCAGCTTACTTTCATCCACTCCCAGGAAAGCGATAGCCTGGAAAGTTCCAGTGACGTCGATGACACTACAGATGTAGTCTCCAGCGTCCTCTCGGGCTACGTTACGGATCATCAGGCGACCCTGACCATCATCACTGGCTGATACAGGCAAGCGCTGGACAGACAATTAAAGGCAACGTGTCATGTAAAAAACGAAAACATTTTAAGAAGCTGATTAGCTGGATGTTCTAGTAAAAAAAACTAGATCACACGCATACACTAACTGCAGCAAGCTGGAATTTCAATTCCAAATGTGTTCATCCTTCTGCAATGCATTGTTTGATAGTGTGTGATTGCCATGTTGTAATTTAATAATAATAATAATAATAATAATAATAATAATAATAATAATAATAATAATAATAATAATAATCATAATCATAATAATACAGATATTTATAAGGTGCTTTTCCTAATAAGGAACAGTTCAAAGCGCTCCCTCACGCATTCAGACACTCATTAAACATTAGTACAATACATAGAGAGAATGGCTGAGATCAGGAGAAACCAAAGCATAAATAAATAAAATGTTTGTATTACTTGACTGTTCGTCCTTACACTTTTTGCTTTTTTACAGCGTTGGAGTTTGAACATTGTCTGTCTTGAAGTTTGTATGCACTTTGAATAAGATAAGTTGTCAGATATGGGCGCTTAACAAAATAAATTATTATTATTATTATTATTATTATTATTATTATTATTATTATTATTATTATTATTATTATTATTATTATTATTATTTATAATTGTGTGTGTTTAAGTACCTGGTTACCACCACGAGTCCACCTCACACGTACACCAGTGCTGCCCACGCCCACAGCCTCACAGAAAAACAATGCTGTCTGGCCTGACCGCACTCTCACTGTCTGTGGGTTGATAACCACCTGGATTTGTATTGCTGTAGAGACACAGAAGAAATATAAATGAAACCTGAAAAATACAAAGACTGCTAGGCATCACGCAAGAGGTTTATTCCTCCAAGTGGAAATGTTTGTCTTACTATAGTCTATAGGTAAGCCAGTCACAAACACACATGTTTGTAACCCTCCATGAAATACTGTATTCGATCTTCACGAAATAGCTGAGAGAGATGTAACTCATATGAAACAGCTTGAGGAAGAATTGTCAGTCAATGTAAATTCAAGGCATCTAGTTCACAAAACGCAAGTATGCTGCATTGCTGTTCGCATCAATAACTCATATATGTAAACTACGTGAGCCATTGGATAAAACCATACACATGACCATTAACACAAACCAGACTGAAGTATACAATGAAAATGTTGGGAAAACACAGATTTTAAGATTTTTGTTTTACCTATCAAAATGGGTTTTCAGGTATACTGTTACAGAATGAGCTGCCATTATTATATATTAGTACACCTTCAGTTTGGAAGACAAAGCTAAGCAAACTATAATGCCAAATGAATGCAGAAAGCAGCTCAGGGGGGCCTGACATAGTGTCAAATACTATCCACAATTAGTTCAACAACAAAATCTTGCAAATATTTGAGAATACCCATCTCATGGAAGCCAAGGGATATGCATGTGAAATCTTTTAATTCAGCTTTGGCAAGACCAAGGATGCGATCCAAATCTAGCAGCACAAATTAAAAGGGTAAAATATAGGGGGAGGAGAAGGGTAATGGGTGGGGGTTAGAGGTAGGGAGAGGCCAACACAAGAAATAGGCTTGCAGGTAGACACTTACGGCAGTTGACCTCATCACTTCCATCACCACACTCAGGTTGGCCGTTACAGCGGTACCCAATAGGCACACAGCGCCTGTCGCCGCAGGTGAATTCCAATTCTACATCGCAAGTTGCTGCACACCAGGTAAGTTGAAAATTTAACAATCATTTGTGAGAAAGGTTTTTAAGGAATATCTACATTAAAAGACTATTTCATGCCATTCTGCATGACTTTATATCACTGCCCAGAAATACTATTGCCATTTCCTGTACTCTTTCTTTGTTGGTTAGTTAGTTATTCTTTGCTTACATGGTCCAGTAGACTGCAAAAAGCTGAATCAGGACCACAGAATCAGGATCACAACTTGGTTGAAAGAGGACTCACCTCTGATCCATATAAAGGATCTGCTAAAACACCCCTTGTGGTAACACTGAAGGCACTCCACCAGCCGGTCACTTTACAATAAAGGCATCCCACACAGGGGATGCTGAGGCTACACTCTAATTTATCAGACTCCCCGTTTATAAAACCAAAATAGAATACAAACATCATCATAAAATAACAAAACACAAACAGATAAAATGCCTTAATTGCTAAATAATAACATCATAGGAAGTCCCAGTGACTATTTGGAAGAAAGCATCCAATAATCCCAAGCTGACCCAACAGATCTTATACACAAATGAGGAGTTTTGGAAGAGTTTTCAATAAAAAAGGTAGGTGACTGGTCTAGCGAATAAGATAGTATAGTAGATTGATAGAACAGAGTAAAAAAAAAAGCTTTCTCTTATATAGTGCACTTACAAGCTCAAAGAGCTTCTGAAGGCACTGGCTCATAATATCCATCAATCACATAATAGTTTGCTGAAGTCTTGATTCGAACCCACGTCGCCCAAGACGCACTCACACAAATCGTGCGCTCTGACCACTGAGCTATCCCTGCCTCCAGTTAGGAATGAGAAAGAACAAAGGAGAATGACTGCAACAGTGGGAATTTAAAGCACTACATTTCCAGAAAGTGGGGATATTATTTATACAGAAACCCAGGCACCTCCATTCGGGGACTTGTTCTTTTCTCAGCTACACCTCAAAATAAAACAAATATAATCAACCTATGCTGTCTTTTGAATGCACCTGAAAACAATTTTCTCACAGGAATGTTTCAGGATATTTCGACAACACTTTTATTATATAACGGAAGAAATTATTTCACGTAAGAATAAGCACTCATACACAAACACAAATAAATTTTAAAAAATTAATAAACAAAATAACAAAACAAAAACAATTAAAACACTAATGATATTTCGTGCTGAACTATCAAATATCTTTTTAATCTTTTTAGCTAGCTACACATCAACGAATAAAACAAATATAATCACCCTACTCTACCGTTTGTATACAACTGAAGAAATTATTGCTCGGACTGTACTGAAACTTACGGCAATTGCGTTCGTCACTGCCATCACGGCACTCAGCACGGCCATCACAGACATAGACTGATGGAATACAGCGGTTGTCACACTCAAACTCTCCTGGTCTGCATACTGGTCCTGCAAACATAGCCAACACACACAAAAATACAACTTCCCTAAAGGCGGCAACATTTCTCTCATGAAACTTTTGAAATAGGAAAAGTCAATTTTCCAAAATACCCGTCTACATTCCGAAAGGTCTGTTTGCCATTTTTGTGGGTTCAGCATCACAACCCCCAGGTTTTTCAAGTCTAGGCTAAATGACATCCAAAGCAGCCCAAACTGAGCTCGACTAAATGAAACAAAAATAGACACCATCAAAGATGTGTACCTAAGAAATTGATAGGTTCTACCCTGCATCCTTTTGCAACCCAAATTTGTGTATGAACATTCATGTACACTGCAGGGTGTAACAGGGAAATAATCGACTATTCAAATCTGTGTTTGCATTCAGGAAGAGACCAGTAGCACTTACAAAGTGCAGTGAACATACGGAGAACTTGTGTGCACATTGTTAACTGACTTTATAAACTCTCACTAACTTCATATTTTCAATACAACGCCTTTTAATTACAAAATCATTTAAAACCACAGGTTAAGTTTTCAACTTACGGCAGTCTCTCTCATCACTGGCATCAGCACAATCCACCCGACGGTCGCACTTTCTGGAAGCAGCAATGCATTCGCCACTGGTTTCACACTTGAATTCTCCATCCTGGCAGGCTGTAAACAGAAATATTCCAAACAATACTGGATACTGAAAACCAACAGACAAACATAGACATTCACAAAACCACCAATTAAACCGTGTCTTAGTAGTTTTGCATTGGTGGTTTTGTGAATGTCTATGTTTGTCTTTGGTTTTCAGTCAGGTTAACATGAGTGAGGCGATCTAAGAAGCAGACAACTTTTCACTGTGCAGCTAAGCCATCAAACTATTTTAGGTAGGTAGAAAATGAGTTCCAACTAGATCATAATTAAAGGTAGGTTATGGAGACATTTATTTTGGGGATGACCTATATTATCCAGCAACACATCTATAATCGTATCTCATCAAATTCTAATTTCTTTCAGTAATAGGAGTCATTGATTTTCCAATACCTGCAGGGTAAAAATATTAATACTTAAATAATCAGTTCCCAATCGAACAAAACTAAATCAATTAAATGTCTATTTACCACATCCCCGTTCGTCACTGCCATCAACACAGTCTGGGCGTCGATTACATCTGTACGAGGATGGGAGGCAACGACGGTCTGACACACAAGTGAACTCATCTACTCGACAACCTAGAGACACAAAAGGCAAGATCAGCTATGATAATATGGTGTCGCTGGTTGCTGGGGTTTTGTCCCACAGCATGCTTGCACAGTTAGGTGATTTTGTTGTTTACATGTTTCCCATTAACAGTGAGTAAATATGACAATTCCATTTGCATTTCTTGATTAGTATATATTTTTTGTGTGAAGTGCAAATGAAATCATGAATCCCTTGCAAGAACGGGGAAGGGAATTTTTTTTTCTACATTTTTTTTAAGCTGTGTGCTTGACCAAATCACATGTTTGTACATGTACTAGTTGTGCACTTGACCAAATCACATGTTTGTACATGTACTAGTTGTGCACTTGACCAAATCACATGTTGGTACATGTACTAGTTGTGCACTTGACCAAATCACATGTTTGTACATGTACCAGATGTGCACTTGACCAAATCACATGTTTGTACATGTACTAGTTGTGCACTTGAACAAATCACATGTTTGTACATGTACTAGCTGTGCACTTGAACAAATCACATGTTTGTACATGTACTAGCTGTGCACTTGAACAAATCACATGTTGGTACATGTACTAGTTGTGCACTTGACCAAATCACATGTTTAGTACATGTACTAGTTGTGCACTTGACCAAATCACATGTTTAGTACATGTACTAGTTGTGCACTTGACCAAATCAAATGTTGGTACATGTACTAGCTGTGCACTTGACCAAATCACATGTTGGTACATGTACTAGTTGTGCACTTGACCAAATCACATGTTGGTACATGTACTAGTTGTGCACTTGACCAAATCACATGTTGGTACATGTACTAGCTGTGCACTTGAACAAATCACATGTTGGTACATGTACTAGTTGTGCACTTGACCAAATCACATGTTGGTACATGTACTAGTTGTGCACTTGACCAAATCACATGTTGGTACATGTACTAGCTGTGCACTTGAACAAATCACATGTTGGTACATGTACTAGCTGTGCACTTGACCAAATCACATGTTGGCACATGTACTAGCTGTGCACTTGACCAAATCACATGTTGGTACATGTACTAGCTGTGCACTTGAACAAATCACATGTTGGTACATGTACTAGCTGTGCACTTGACCAAATCACATGTTGGCACATGTACTAGCTGTGCAGGAATACAATAAATGTTGACAATGAGGCGAGTAATAAGGTAATAAATAATACAGGATGCTATAAGGTGGTGAAGGGAGGAATTCAATGGACAAGCTTTACGCATTTTGGAGAAGTCATCTAAAAATATGACACAAATAAAGTAACTCTGTACGCAAGCCATGCATGGGAAGCATACATAAAACCCTCCCCCCTGTATTCCCTAAACAACAATGAAATAAAATTAAATCTGGAACCATACCACAGCCTCGTTCATCGCTAGCATCAGCACAGTCGTTGCGGCGATCACACTTACGCCTGATGTTAATACAGGCATTGTCTGACACGCAAGTGAACTCGTTTGGGCTGCAACCTGCATGCCAGGGTTTAGAACACATAATATCATGCATTTAGTCTGGTGTTAGCTACTCAAGGATTAAGAATGGCAAATAATTGGTCATTGATAGAAAGGATGGGGAAAATTTGTTTTTTTTAAAAGTCACTGTGGGCAAAGATTGTTACACTACAGTGTTAGCAAAGATTTTCACTAGCTGGGCTTGAAAACAAGTGTCAGAAATAAAAATGTCAACTAACAACAATGAAACTGGCTGATTTACACAACTTTGGTCTCAAGCTATTAGGATTTCATCCTCCTTCTTCTCCTCCTGCTTCCACTACCAGAGCTTATTCTAGGATTTTGAAGAAGTGGGGGCAGGCCCCCCTTCCTTGAAAAAAAGGGGGGAATTAGGCACCCCTCTGACCAAAACAGTGGGGGCGTCTTCTCGGCATATATATGGTGTACACACAAACAAATATCCATATCGGTTTTCTCCCGTGATGTTCCCAGATAAGCTGTGAAACAGTCAAGTGTCGCATTCTCTCCAAACAGTAAGTACACACAAATCGCAGACAAAATATATCACAAACTGGTATCTGTAACCTTGCTTTCACAACTGTTGCATAAAAGCTCTGCTATTTTAGAAGATCAGTCATGGGAAAACAGTGTGACTGTTTTCTTCACAGTTCCTCCACTGAATTCGAAGTCGAAAAGCGTGCGCTTTTTCGAAGCCATTCTGATTCTGATTGTAAACCAGTTTCAACCGGTCAGGTTCATCGATGCCACACTCAGAAGAAAGGTGATTGGTAAAAAAGAATAGCAACAGCTAATGAAAATTTGAGACACATCGCATATACAAGAGAGCAACTTCCGTTTAACTCCAGTTTCCGCTGCGCCCTAGCAGACGACAGAAACGTCACAGTAAAGCCCGCTTCGATCAAGACATGTAGCGGGATATTTCCAATCTCCGCGGGATCGCAAACGCGCTCATCGAATTTCTTTGCGGGAAAAAAACTTTTTGTGCGTGATCCCGCGCATCCCGCGCCCTAGAATAAGCTCTGACTACATCTCATCCTCCCTCTGTTAATGAATTGTCATAGTCATCCCTTGACTTTTCAGCTACCATACGAATTTTGGATTTTGAACAGCAGCATGACCACATGCACAAACAAAGCACAGGCAAGAAATTCATAGGCAGACACAAACATTATACAGCCACACTCTACTATCCCAACCACATACAAAGACAGACACACACACACACACATATACACACACACTAACCATCCCACCTACACTCTCACACACAAGGACACACAAACATGCCAATAAAAACATGTATAAACCTAGGTAAAACATTGCTAATACCCCTCATCTGCTGGCAAGTTAGCAAAGCCGGTACATGGTGCAGACCAAAAGGACGTGGAAATTAATAAAGTGCTGATCACACTGTACTGTTAACATTGAAAATAAATCAATGAGGCAAGGACCATTAAGTGTATTACAATAAACTGCATGCACACAGTCCCAGCATAAACGTTTGAAAGACAAAAGTTATAATTATAGAAAGGATTGATAGTCTGTTTATAGAAAGGATTGAAATCTGTTTTGTCCTCAACACATACTCAGACAGTACTACTAAAACTAACCAAGGACTATTTTCAAACTTTTTCAAACAACAATGAAATAAAATTAAATCTAGAACCATACCACAGTCTCGTTCATCGCTAGCATCAGCACAGTCGTTGCGGCGATCACACTTACGCCTGATATCAATACAGGCATTGTCTGACAGGCAAGTGAACTCGTTTGGGCTGCAACCTGCACACCAGGGTTTAGAACACACAATATTATGCATTTAGTTTGCTGTTAGCTCATCAAGGATTGAGAATAGCAAACAATTGGTCACAAAGGAAGGGGGAAAATTGGATTTCTTTTTAAAAAGTCACTGTGGGCAAAGATTGTTACAGTGTTAGCAAAGATTTTAACTAGCAGGGTTTGAAAACAAGTGTCAGAAATTGATTGATTGATTGATTTATTGTTGCTTTAGGTCCAGCGAACTCTTCCGAGCCAAATCAGGACCGGACAACCCCCGATCCGCATAAAAGATCTGCTGAAACAACCCCAGTGGGAAAATTGAATGCCCTCCACCGGCCAGTCACTTTACAATAAAGACATCCCACGCGGGGGACGGCTGAGGGTTGACCTCAACTACGCGAACCCCCGGTTACAAAAACAAAATAGAATACAAACAGCATTATAAATCATCAACAAAACACATACATATAAAATGCCTATAGTGCTAAATAGTACAATCATAGGAAGCCCTAGTGACCACCCGGCAGAAAGCGTCCAACACTCCCAAGCTGATCCATCAGACCTCATACACAAACAAGGAGTCTTGTCCAGGAAGAGTTTTCAAGAAAAAAGGTAGGTCATTGATCTAGCGAAGAAGAAGATAGTATAGCAGAGTGAAGGACAGAGCAGGAATAGGAAAGAGTAAATGAGGAAGACAGCGACAGTGGGAATTTAAAGCACTAAATTTCCATAAAGTGGGGATACCATTTATACTGAAAACCCCCGGCACTCCAACGGGGGTACTGTTGCCGCAGTGAATCTGTCTTTCCTATAAAGGAAAGACAGGTTTTCAACTGTGGCTTTCACTGTTCCCTTTATAGGTTTGAACAATCTACAGTGGCAAGATTGCTCATGACCCCAAGGGGTAGTGTCAGAAATAAAAATGTCAACTAACAACAATGAAACTAGATGATTTACACAACTTTGGTCTCAAGCTATTAGGATTTCATCCTCCTTCTTCTCCTCCTGCTTCCACTACATCTCATCCTCCCTCTGTTAATGAATTGTCATAGTCATCCCTTGACTTTTCAGCTGCCATACTGAATTTTGGATTTTGCATGGCAGCATGAACAGCTAAATGTCTGGAGGATGGTTACGATGCAAAATAAAACAAAATCAAACACAACTTACCACAATCTCTCTCATCACTCCCATCAGCACAGTCTCTGCGACGGTCACACTTCCTGCTACTGTCCAGGCATATCCCATCCGACTGGCACTTGAACTCGCCATCTCTGCAGGCTGCATTTAGACCCCATTGTGAAAGAGTTTAGTACAGGCAAATACAACACTAATTAAGATGGCACCTAACACAAGTGGATGAACATCATCACAGACACATGCACAAACAAAGCACAGGCAAGAAAATCATTGGCTGACACAAACATTATACATTCACTCTCATGGGACCCCCATGAACAACAGAACATTAGCCAGATTGAAAAAGTGCAACATCGAGCTGCCCGCTTTGTGCTGAGGCGCTATCATAACACCTCCAGCATGTCGAACATGCTACAACACCTCCAGTGGCCTTCCTTGGATAAGAGGCGGAAACTCTCTCGGCTTTCCATGCTATACAAGATCCGTCATGAACTTTCTTGCTTCAACTTTAATGAAAAGCTGCAGCCCCCACCACCATGATAGCGCCGTGGCCACAACCAGCAATACTACCAAATAAACTGCCGCACCCAGTACCAACAGGCCTCATTCCTGCCGAGGACTGTTAAGGACTGGAACTGCTTACCACAGTCAGTGGTAGAGGCCTCAATTCTTGACACATTTGTGTCAAGGGCCTCTGCCCACCTCTGATCCACAACAGCCCCTCCCCCTCCCCATATCTCCCTCCCTTCCATCCCCACCCCCCACATACCCATCAGCAGTGCCTAAATTCATATCTGCGCAGACCCCTAATAGTAACATAGTGATCGACACGATGATTGTGGTTACTCATCAGGAAGAAGAAGAACTATCCGATCCACACAAAAAAAGGAAGACACACACTCATACACACACACACAAACACACACACACACAGTAGCCACCTCACCTACACTCTCACACACAAGGACACGCAAACATACCAATAGAAACATGTATAAACCCATGCAAAGACATCTGCTGCCAAGTTAGCAAAGCGGGTACAAGGTGCAGACCAAAAGGACGTGGAAATTAATAAAGTGCTGATCACACTATACTGTTAACGTTGAAGATAAATCCATGAGGCGCCGAACATTAAGAGTATTACAATAAACATTATCACAGATTATTAAGGCTAAGACAACAAAACGTTATCAGCTGTGAAGCAGATCAAATTTCAAATTCCAATCAAGTAAGTACCTGTAGGTTAGGTCAGAGGATTTTACCGAATACAATCATATAAATTGTGAATTGTAGAGATTAGCTCAGTACATATTATCACATAGAAAAGACAATCATCATAATAATACACACACACACACTCTCTCTATTATTAATTACATCAATGGTCCACTCCGCAAAAGATGTTTTATTACGGTGTAATGTACAAATCACAGCAAATACAACTATCCTCAACAGCGGCAACAAACGACTAAAGAAAAACAAAAAATTTATAAGGTTGTATATATTAATGTCATTATTTTAATGAATAACGCTTTACATAACTGCATGCACACATTCCCAGCATAAACGTTTGAAAGACAAAAGTTATAATTATAGAAAGGATTGATAGTCTGTTTTGTCCTCAACACATTCTCACTCAGTACTACTTAGTACTAAAACTAAGCAAGGACTATTTTCAAACTATTTCAAACAGCAATGAAATAAAATTAAATCTGGAACCATACCACAGTCTCGTTCATCGCTAGCATCAGCACAGTCGTTGCGGCGATCACACTTACGCCTGATGCTAATACAGGTATTGTCTGACACGCAAGTGAACTCGTTTGGGCTGCAACCTGCATGCCAGGGTTTAGAACACACAATATCATGCATTTAGTCTGGAGTTAGCTAGTCAAGGATTGAAAATGGCAAACAATTGGTTACTGATAGAAAGGAAGGGGAAAAATTGATTTGTAAAACACGTCACAGTGGGCAAAAATTGTTAAAGTGAAAGCAAAGAATTTAACTAGCAGGGCTTGAAAACAAGTGTCAGAAATAAAAATGTCAACTAACAACAATGAAACTTGCTGATTTACACAACTTTAGACTCAAGCTATTAGGATTTTTATCCTCTTCTTCTCATCCTGCTTCCACTACATCTCATCCTCCCTCTGTTAATGAATTGTCATAGTCATCCCTTGACTTTTCAGCTGCCATACTGAAATTTGGATTTCGCATGGCAGCATGAACAGCTAAATGTCTGGAGGATGGTTTTGATACAAAGTAAACCACAATTTACCACAATCTATCTCATCACTGCCATCAGCACAGTCTCTGCGACGATCACACTTCCTGCCACTGTCCAGACATATCCCATCCGACTGGCACTTGAACTCACCATCTCTGCAGGCTGCATGCACATTTAGATCCCATTAAAAAAGAGTTTAGTTCAGGCAAATATGACACCAACTAAGATGGCACATAGTACAAATGGATGAACATGCTCACAGACACATGCAACTACCCTTAACAGCAGCAAAAAAATAAAAATAAAACAATAAAAATGTATAAGGTTGTATACAGTGTTCCCTCCACACACAAAAAATGAGAGTCCTTGGGACTCCCAGGTATAAAATTTTAAGAGTCCTTGTGCAAATTTTGAGAGTCCCCAAATCGGAAAAAGAAATGTAAAAACAAGTCCAAGCCTCACTTTTTTTCTTCTTTTTTTTTTAAAACTCTGTTAAAGCGTCACATTAGTTATCATAATCATATAAAACCAAAAAATAAAAACATGTATTAAATGTTTATTTAAGCCTGAGACGCTTGGTTGCTGCAAACTCCTTCAGAGCACCCTGCACAACAGCTTCTGGATCTGTACTTGATGTTGCTGTGGATGAACGGGTTTTGGGCCCAGTCAACCAAGTCAGAAGTGACATGATCGTGTATGATAGAATCAAAGAATGGATTCACGAAGATTTCTTCTGTTCGGTGAATGGATTGCTTGGAGGAAGTTTACAATGAGCGCGCATGCGATTTTTATGAACGACAACTCCCGACACAATCTTTAATCGTCTGCAATGGCAGTCTCAGTTGGATTCTGATTATGCCGTGAATTAGATCGCCACTCGTTGGTCGTATTTTTGACTTCAGCTTTTCGAAAAAAATGTGTGCGTCCACAGGACGCACATATGTAAATTTTTCTGCGTCATTTTTCATATTTTGTGCGTAATTGACGCACTACTGTGCGTAATCGGGAACACTGGTATATATTAATGTTATTATTTTGATGAATAACACTTTAGATTACTGCATGCACACAGTCCCAGCATTAACCTTTGAAAGACAAAAGTTATAATTATAGAAAGGATTGATAGTCTGTTTTGTCCTCAACACATTCTCACTCTGTACTACTAAAACTAAGCAAGGACTATTTTCAAACTATTTCAAACAGCAATACATAAAATTAAATCTGGAACCATACCACAGCCTCGTTCATCGCTAGCATCAGCACAGTCGTTGCGGCGATCACACTTACGCCTAATATCAATACAGGCATTGTCTGACACGCAAGTGAACTCGTTTGGGCTGCAACCTGCATGCCAGGGTTTAGAACACACAATATCATGCATTTAGTCTGGTGTTAGCTACTCAAGGATTGAGAATGGCAAGCAATTGGTTACTGATAGAAAGGAAGGGGAAAAATTGTTTTGTAAAAAACGTCACAGTGGGCAAAGATTCTTAAAGTGAAAGCAAAGAATTTAACTAGCAGGGCTTGAAAACAAGTGTCAGAAATAAAAATGTCAACTAACAACAATGAAACTGGCTGATTTACACAACTTTAATCTCAAGCTATTAGGATTTTTATCCTCTTCTTCTCCTGCTTCCATTACATCTCATCCTCCCTCTGTTAATGATTTGTCATAGTCATCCCTTGACTTTTCAGCTGACATACTGAATTTTGGATTTTGCATGGCAGCATGAACAGCTAAATGTCTGAAGGATGGTTTGATACAAAATAAACCACAAAAAAACACCACAATTTACCACAATCTATCTCATCACTGCCATCAGCACAGTCTCTGCGACGATCACACCTCCTGCCAATGTCCAGACATATCCCATCCGACTGGCACTTGAACTCGCCATCTCTGCAGGCTGCATGCACATTTAGATCCCATTGGAAAAGAGTTTAGTTCAGACAAAGAAAGTACAGCTACGCAAAGAAGGTTCATTTCGACTCTTACTGCGAAACGGAAGTTGCGAGCGCCAACTAGCGGAATAAGTGATAACTCGCTTCGGCCTTAGCGCTTAGCAATGGAGGAAAGCGTATCAAATCAAGTAAACAAACCTAGAATCCGTCCTGGTGGGCAACACTGTAGCGCTTTTAACTGCACAAATGGACGATACAAGTGCCCTGGACTTTCGTTTTTTAATTTTCCAAAGGAAGAATCAAACATAATTATAACCAAATCTAACAACGTTGATCTAGATCTACCACTCGATGTAAACTGTATTTTCTTTGTTGATACTGAAATTTATCATATCCCAATTTCTTACAAATGGAAGATGAGGGGAGGGGGGAGGGGAAGGCGTAGTTTTAATTGCTGCTTATGAGTAATTTTAAAAAAAAAGAAAAAGAAAAAATAGTAGGCCTAATGAAATATTATTGCATGACTCATTGACTGGATGTGATGTCTTGTAAAGAAAAACTATTTAAAAAAAAGAAGTAATTTTTAAGCAAATAATTCTTCATAAATGCATCTAAGAATAAAAATCCAAGAGCAAAAACTATTAATTATTATCCTTTTAATGTATAATGCTACTAGTTAATTGTCTAGTATTATCAGATTTTGTTGTTGTTGTTGCATGTGAAATGTATGCAGAAAAAATACCAAATGTGATTTTTTAAATCTTTCAAATGTAAAATACCATTTTCTATGTGACTGTATTCCCTTTCCATTACATTTGGTTTAAGCAGACAGGAAAAGGGTTAATTGTATTTGTTTTGTCTTGCAAAACTTCTGTTTCTTTGTAGGTATGTCTTAATCTTGCTAAACAAAAAGTAAACAACAGATTTAATTATAAAAACCTAACATTCTTACCCTTTTCATTATTTTAAACATACATTTATTGAGATGACAGTACTTTACAAAAAATGATAATTGCTGAAGTTTCCTTTATATGAGAGAGAGAGAGAGAGAGAGAGAGAGAGAGAGAGAGAGAGAGAGAGAGAGAGAGAGAGAGAGAGAGAGAGAGAGAGAGAGAGAGAGAGAGAGAGAGAGTCATCATTGTTGCTTTTTGTTGCTATAATATTCATATTAAATGTCAGAAAAAGAAACACAAATGTTTGAAGCTATTTTTTTCAGCTTTTATAAATGCATGATGGTTTAACAATAAAGTAACATAATTGATGCAGCCTGCTGCAATGTACAGATCTAATATTATAAATGACTACAAATATTTCTTATTTGACTATTTTTATTGTTGCACTTTTTGGACTTATCTAGGTGCAATTTCCAATGTAATGATTCATGCAAAAAAAATAATGCTTTTAAACGTTAAATGTGTTTTCTTTAAAAGCTTCACTGTTCACTCTTCTTGTTGCATTGCTTTATTTCTCTACTTCTATAGTCTTGATGTCTGTTGGTTTATATATTATTTATTTCTTCAGAATACATATAAAATATATACATCACAAGCAGCAGGGACAAGCAACAAGCATGCTTATATAAGCCTATCCCTGTGCGAGTAAATTTCAGAGTTAAATTTGGCAGAAGAATATTAACATTGTGCAATATATACATATACACATACACACACATGTCTGTTCTTTTTCTTTAGTCTATCTTAACCTATCAAATTTCCTTTTGCAACTACAGTTCTATTATAGAGATAGCCTATATTAAACCATAATGATGATGATGATGATGAAAATGATGATGATAAACAGTAGGCCTAATAATTTATAGGCTTATTTACACAGTTGATCGAAACGAAAGCAGTAAATATAATTTTAAGATGAGAGCCTAACAGTAGGTTAGCAGCGATTAAAATCAGAAGTGCAGTGTAAATGAGATAAACAGTAGATTGGAACACAGTTATTAACTGGAAATGCTAAATCAAGCAATGTTCAGAAAAGCTATTACCGGTATTCAAGCTTACTTTTGGGTTTGAGTTTTGACGGATCTAGGATGAGTACAGGCCGAGTACAGGCCTACTGAATCATCAGCATTGGTACGGTAATTTAATCGGCTGAATGCATAATTCAAGCAACTTGTTGGCAAGCTGTATTTACATTATTAAAATCAGACACTTATTAACTTACTTTCAAAAAAAAAAGCAGAATCGCTTGTTAATTTAAGCAAGCGAGTGTCCGGAACATAATCTACTGAAGCGGTTTGTTTACATAGCGCTAAGAACAAATTATCGCCCTTGGAATCATTTATCACGAGAATCGCTGGGGGGCGCTACGAGTGGCAACGTTTTGTAACTTTATATAGGCACTCGCCGAGATGAACCTTCTTTGCGTAGCTGTACTTTCTTTGGTTCAGACAAATACGACACTAAGATGGCGCATAGTACAAATGAATGAACATGCTCACAGACACATGCAACTACCCTTAACAGCAGCAACAAACGACTACAAAGAAAACAGAAAAATTTATAAAATTGTATATATTAATGTTATTATTTTGATGAATAATGCTTCAGATTACTGCATGCACACAGTCCCAGCATTAACCTTTGAAAGACAAAAGTTACAATTATAGAAAGGATTGATAGTCTGTTTTGTCCTCAACACATTCTCACTCTGTACTACTAAAACAAAGCAAGGACTATTTTCAAACAATTTCAAATAGCAATAAATAAAATTAAATCTGGAACCATACCACAGTCTCGTTCATCACTAGCATCAGCACAGTCGTTGCGGCGATCACACTTACGCCTGATGTTAATACAGGCATTGTCTGACAGGCAAGTGAACTCGTTTGGGCTGCAACCTGCATGCCAGGGTTTAGAACACACAATATCATGCATTTAGTCTGGTGTTAGCAAGTCAAGGATTAAGAATGGCAAACAATTGGTTATTGATAGAAAGGAAGGGGAACAATTGTTTTTTTTTAAAAATCATCAGCACAGTCTCTGCGACGGTCACATTTCCTGCTACTGTCCAGACATATGCCATCCGACTGGCACTTGAACTCGCCATCTCTGCAAGCTGCATGCACATTTAGATCCCATTGGGAAAGGCTTTAGTTCAGGCAAATACAACACTAAGATGGCACATAATACAAGTGGATGAATATGCTCACAGACACATGGAGAAGCAAAGCACAGGCAAGAAAATCATAGCCAGTTACAAACATTATACAGTCACTCTCAACTATCCCACCCACACTTTAAGACACACACACATGCACACAAACACAAACACAGTAGCCACTCCACCTACACTCTCACACACAAGGATGCACACACTACCTTCATTCCCCCCCCCCCATCCCCCCTTACTCCGTACACATTCTAAAACTTGCACAAGGACACACACACACACACACACACCCATGCATTCTGTCTAGATTGGATTATTGTAATTCACTCCTTGTGGGTTGCACACAGAAAGTTCTTAGACCTCTTCAACAAGTTAAAAACTCTGCAGCTAAACTCATCTTCAAATCACGGAAATCACAGCATTGCACACCTCTCTTTCAAGAACTACACTGGCTCCCATTTGAACAACGAATTAAATATAAAACCTCATGTCTTTGCTACCACATCATCTCTAGAAGTGCTCCTAGCTATCTTTTAGAACTTTTGACTGTCTATGTTCCTTCTCGCTCTCGCCGCTCGTCTGCAGATAAAAGGATGTTCCATGTACCAGAATACCACAGGGTAAGACATGTTTGTCGAGCCTTCAGTTTCTTCTCCGTTCAAACCTGGAACTCGCTACCTCGGTCCGTCCATCACAGTCCTTCAATAGCGTCTTTTTAAAATGAACTTGAAGATGGCGGAAGGGGTTATTTCCCATGTATTGTTTACATGTTGAGGTAGTTTTCTAAGACAGTTTATTTGTTGACCAGATTGGGCCTTCAATTTCTACTACGTTTCTACTACGTTGTCTACTACGTTTCTTCTACGTTGTCTACTACGATTTTTACTACTATTTCTGCTACTCCTAGTTTACTGCTACTACTACGTTTGATCTACCTGTCATTTGGCTGCCTCTCCATTCCTCCCTCATTATTATCTTCTTCATCGTTTCCCTTTTCTTCCCTCCGAAACTCATCCTGCTCCTCTTCCCAAATCTCTGTGTTCATGAGTTAGGGTCAGTACATAATGTGCAAGCATGCAAACTGCAAACTTATTATGTTTGTTATTAACACAAGTTTATGGTACAATGGTTTTCTCCATTTATTGGTTAACTGTGCATAAATATTAAACGGAAATCTAGTTCTGCAGAGGAGAAAAAGAAACTTGTAGTAAATACTAATTAATGCAGCAGGTTAAAAATAAATCATGGGAAACTGGTTTAAAAGAATAATAATACAGGGGGAGTAGGGTGGGGGAGGGAATATGGGGAAAAGATCAAATGAAATAGCATACGATGAAGAAGGACAGTTTAGGAGAAAAACAAAAACGGAAGGAAGAGAAAAGAATCGCTTTCGTCACTGCCATCAGCACAGTCACTACAGCGATTACATACGAGGCGTTTGTCAATACAAGCTCCATCAGAAAGACAGGTGAACTTATCATCTCGACAGGCTGTATGCAAGTGGCAAGGAAAATGGATTACATTACACAATTAATATCTGTTTCATTTTTAATTTCAATTCACCAATGAAGCATTTTATACTTGTATTTCGTTCCATGGCAGAGTTTTGAGTTGTTACGATGATGCACGACAAGCAGCAGCAGAAGACTTAGTTGAACAGTTAACAGTGATATAAAAGGTAAAACAGGGTAATTTGTAAAAAAATCCTCATTGGTAAAATTCAAAAAATGTTATATGAAATCAACAACAAAGCTCTGGATGAATGAAAACAAATAATTACCGCAGTTGAGTTCGTCACTGCCATCGGTACAGTCGTTACGGCGATCGCACACACGTTGACTGTCAATGCATTCTTTGTTGGTGCAGGTGAACTCGTTTTCTCGACAGTCTTCATGCACATGCAAGAGTTAGCGTGAATTAGTACCATGGGGAAATAAACACATTTAAGTCCTGCTGTAATACTTTCTAGCCAAACTAATTTGAATTAGAAACCAAGGACATTAACACACACCCACACATAGGTTTTATGAAATAATTCTGCTCCCCTTGCTGAATATCATTATCGGCATAATGGGCATGGAAACATCCATGTAGTTGTAGATGGCTGGCAATTCCAGACACAAATATTATCACCAGTGGTTCAATGCCACATGTCATGGGCTATGCTCATCATGGCATATCTATAATGCTCTCACCAATATAGGAAGATTTAGGTACATTTAGCAGTTTGAAGTAGTATGAAGTGCACACACACACACACAAACACACCCATGTGCAAACACACAAACATCCACAAAGAGAAGATTAGCCAAGACCGCAGACAACTTATTAAAAATCCAAATTTAAACTGTGGTTGGAAATTATCGGTCAATTTTGTCACTGCCGTCAGCACAATCATTATGCCGATCACACACACGGCGGATATCCAAACATGCTCCAGTGGAAACACAGGCGAATTTTTCCTCCTCACTGCAGCCTTCGAGCACATGCAGAAACAGGAGAAAACACAATGGCCAAGGCATTAATACAATAGCCTATGCATACCCAGTGCTGAATGCAGATTGAGGCGGTGTCGTCTGTTACCTTTGCTCAACGCGTTACGTAGGTTTTAATACTTTTTGGCTCATCCTTTAATTTGTACATGAAGCAGTTTCACATGTATTTTTGTATTTTCAATTGTATGAGTTGTGTAAACTTTTGTCAAATATATTTTTGGTATAGGAACGACTCTGAACTATTCAGAGGTTACTGTTATTTACTTATTTATATTGTAACCAAACAAAACAAAGAACACAAGCTATTCATTATTTATAGACAAGTAAGATGCATAGGAATGGTTCAGGTAAGCACAGATCTTGGGTTCAAATAGTGCCTTTCTTGCATCAATTTTAATTGTTATTCTTTTTCTGTTTCCCCCAGGGGTGCATAGACTCGCATTTCTGCATGGATGCGAGTCAATAATCTTTTTTCTTTAGGTGGCCAACATCATTTTGTTGATGACTGTGTGGCAAAGGGAGATCAGGCTATACTAAATAGAAATGTGAACACAATGTGAAAACTACTGTTGTTTATTACTGTAAGCCAAGGAAGAACTACAGAACAAAAAGACAAAGACATTTACCACAATCTTGTGATTTGTCACTGCCATCGGGACAATTGAAACGGCGATCACAAACACTGCGAACCTTAATACATTCTCTGCATGAATTGCGACAGGCTGCATGCAATGTGAAGGGGAAACAATGAAACAGATCAGGGAAACAAAATAAAATTCTGGGTGTACAGGAAAACTAACATGCACATGAGCAACGAGATCAGTCCTGGTTCGGGCTGAATCACCAAGAACAGTGCAGGTAAAAAAAGACAACTGATGAATATGATAGATATCACATTTTTGTGGTACAGAATTACACACAGAAAAGTTCAAAAGACAGAAAATAATTTACCGCAGTTGCGTTCGTCACTGGCATCAGAACAGTCATTATAGCGATCACACACACGGCTACTGTCAATGCACTGGCCATTTGAAATGCATGTGAATTCATCTTGTCGACAGCCTTCACGCACATGCAAAGAAAAAGGAGTTAAAATACAAATCTGAAGTTGTTATCAGATTTAGGGTATCGTCAGTATTCAATTTATATTTAAGGTATCATAATTATTAGATTTGGGGCATCAGAGATAGGTTCTCAAGAATAAACATGCCTATCAGACAAGAGATTGGTTGCAATGTTAAAGTAAATGAATTATTTAGCTTTAAAGATGGATATCAGCAAGACAGATTGTTATAATCCTATCCTATCCCATCCCATAACTTCAAGGTCATTGGTGCACCACAGATGATCGTTTAACCAGAGTACTACATCTTTCTCTGTCCTCAGCAACCCTCATGGCTTCGCTCAGTGTCAAGCCAGTCCATTTTCCAATGTTGTCATCCCACCTCTTTTCTGTCTCCCTCTTCTTCTGCCTCCTTGCACTGTGCATTGCAAAGCCTCATGATCTGCTGACGAGGCCATACCATCGGAATTTCCGTTTCTTTACCACTGTGAGCATGTCATCGTGTTCTCCAATGGCTTGTGTGATGGTCTGTCAGACTTCATCATTGGTTATGTGCTGGGTTTAGAAAATGTCCAGAAGTCTTCTGTACTATCTCATCTCCAGCTTTGTATTCTTCATTGTAGGTCTACTGTTAGGGTCCATGTTTTGCAAGCGTATAGGAAGATGGAGATGACAAGGGAGCGCAGCAGCCTTACCTTGGAATGTAGACTGATGGTCCTGTCTTTCCAAATAGGTTTCAACCTTGTCAGGGCAACAGTTGTTTGTGCGATCCTGGAGAGGACTTCCTTGTCGGGACCCATTGTCTGATACAATGGCTCCTAAATATTTGAAGCTATGCACTGTGTTGAGGGATTGGCCTTGGACTTTGATGTCCGTGTTGATTGAATTGGTGTTGTTGGTCATCATTTTGGTCTTATTGGCACTTATTTCCATTCCAAATGCTCTGGAGATGGTGTCAAGCCTCTGTACCAGCTGTTAAAGTTCTTGTTCTCTCCAGCCAATCCAACAATGTCAACCGCAAAATGGAGGTTGGAGATTGCTCTCTACCCCCTTTGCTGACTGTGCCTTCGTGATCTGCAAGAGCATCTGACATGATGCACTCTAGGAAGATGTTGAAGAGTGTTGTGCACGCCGATTGATGTTCTGAACCAGTTCTTGATGGCGCTGTTGTAAAGGACTGCACTGATAGCCTTGTCATACAGGCTTTTGATGACTTCAATAATTTTAGGGCTGATGTTATACACTCTCATGGTTGCCCACAGAGCTGCATGCCAGACTCGGTCAAACGCTTTTTTGAAGTCTTCAAAGTGCTGTAGGTATTTCTCGCAGATTATTCTGAGGTAGAAAATCTGTTCAGTGGTACTTTGCCCTGCCCTGAATCCTGCTTGTTCGTCAGCTATGATTTGTTCAGCTTGGGGATTCAACCTGTTGAGTATTATTTTCAGTAGGACTTTGCTGGGATGACTGATGAGGCTGATGGTGCGGTAATTTTCACACTCCTGAAGATTGTGATGACAAACCACTTAATCCATGGTGTAGGCCACTGCCAGATCTTGTTACAGATAATGGTGATGGCTTCAATCATCGCTTCTTCTCCTGCTTGATGCAATTTGGTGGGTATGTTGCCCACCCCCACTGACTTCCCCTTCTTCAGCTATTGCACTGCTGCCTCAACTTCTCAGAGAATTGGGAGGATTTCTTCTTCTTCTGTGTTCTGGGGTCATGCTAAAACTGATGGGTCTCTGTTTGGTGAGTGGTTGTAAAAGTCAGAGCAATACTCTGTCCATCTGTCCAAGACTTCTTATTCTTCTGTACGACATGTGCTAAACTTGCTTTGGATCGTGGGACCTTGGGCTGTTTAATACTTGTCAGCTGCTTCACAGTCTGGTAGGCTTTCTTGCTGTTGTTCTTGTTCAGACTGTTCTCTATTTCCTGGCATTGATTTTCTATTGAGTTCTCCTTAGCTGTGTGCGTGCCTTTTTTGGATGTCATTGATTTTTCAGTAGGCATCAGCTCCCTGTGAGGTGTTCTTTTTCTTTTTCATCTCTCTTCGTTTGTCACACAGGTAAAAAAGTTCAGGTGTGATCCATGGTTTCTTCTTTGGGCGATGCTTGCCAAGATTCTCAGTGGCGGCATCTGTCACAGCTGAGTTGAAGGTGGTGATCATGGTGTTAACGTCTGCTTCACAAGCTCCCAAAATGAGCAGTGGTGCAAATTTCCCTCCAATTGTGGCCTGTAATACTTCTGCCACCTCCAGGTCTTGCAGTTTGTCCAGGTCGAACTTCATTCAGTCTGGTGTACTTTGCTGTGTTTACCCTCTTCAAGTGGAGCTGGAGAGACATCATCACGAGATCGTGGTCACTTCCGATGTCTGCTCCTGGAAAAGTGCATTTCCTGCCAATGTTGATGCTTGATTTGAAGCGTTTCTTGACCATGATGTAGTTAATCTGGTTGTGATGCTCCCTGCTGGGACTTTGCCATCTCCATCGTCTGGATTTTTTGTGGAGACCCATAGCAGATTGTTGTATCTGGTAAAATCCACAGTCTCAGACCTGTCATTTGTCTCCTTGTTGCAGTGGGGTCCACATGTGTCTCCCAGTTGTGGTGTGCATCTTGGCCAACCTTGGCATTCCAGTCGCCTTGCACTATGATTATGTCCTTCTCCGGCACTTGGTCAAGGACAACCTGCAGATGTTTATAGAAATCCTCAACTTCGATGTCGACTTAGTCTGATGTTAGTGCATAGGTTAAGATGATGGTGATGTTGAAAGGGGCTGCTCTCAGACGGATGGTAATGAGTCTACTGGAGACACAGTGGCAACCCATGACAGTGGCTAGAATGTCTTTGTGGACCAAGAATCCAACGTCGTGTTCGTGCCTGTCATCTCTCCCACTGAAATAAAGTTTGTGCCCTTTGTCAGTCGTTGTTTCACCTAGACCTTTCCAGCACAGTTCGCGGATACCTAAAATGTTCTATCAATAGTTGGCCAGCTCTTTTAATTTTCCCTCCGCTGTTAGGGTCCTGTGATGATACTGTCTCTCGTGCGGATTTTGTGAAGTTGTCCATCAGTAACACTATTCAGTGCCCGAACCCACAGGGCATGCTTATTATAAACAGAAAGGGAAAAAGAAATTATCATAGTTGCTTTCATCACTGCCATCAGCATAGTCACTTCGCCAATCGCACACACGATGACTGTCGATACAACCCTTGTTTGCAAAGTACGTAAATTCATCATCTCGACAACATACAGGCACATGCAATGAGAAGTTCATAACATAAAGGGAAAGCCAAAAGCACTTAGTAAATTTGCACTAATAGAAGTACTTCTTAGGTTTAGGGTATCAGAGTTAGCTTTGTAGTTTCTCACAGATATACAGGCAGGCAACTAAGAAAAATTAATTGGGTGCAAATAAATGGATGCTTTAGTAATACAAAATTCTAACAGGTTCAATAACAGAATCAGTTTTGTGAATTACAAACACCGAGAGAGAACTAGCATTTACCACAGTCCATTTCATCCCCACCATAAGTACCAGAGCTTATTCTAGGATTTTGAAGAAGTGGGGGCAGGCCCCCCTTCCTTGAAAAAAAGGGGGGGATTAGGCCCCCCTCTGACCAAAACAGTGTGGGCGTCTTCTCGGCATATATAGGGTGTACACACAAACAAATATCCATATTTGTTTTCCATACCTGTCAAGTCTTATGCTTTTGACATAATTCTTACTGAATTTTGGCAATTTTCAAGTCTTATGGCATAAGGTGAAGACCTTAAGTTTTTTTAAAGTTGTGGTGAAAAAAAAGTATATAGATTCTAAGAGAGAGAGAGAGAGAGAGAGAGAGAGAGAGAGAGAGAGATAAGGTTCGTGAATGTGTCAATCCATGCATTTTCACACATTTCTTATGGTATTTTGTTCAAACTTATGGTATGGGAAGCGAAATCTTATGGTAAGAGTCCATAAGAGCTTGACAGGTATAGTTTTCTCCCGTGATGTTCCCGGATAAACTGTGAAACAGTCAAGTGTCGCATTCTCTCCAAACAGTAAGTACACACAAATCGCAGACAAAATATATTACAAACTGGTATCTGTAACCTTGCTTTCACAACTGTTGCATAAAAGCTCTGCTATTTTAGAAGATCAGTCATGGGAAAACAGTGTAACTGTTTTCTTCACAGTTCCTCCACTGAATTCGAAGTCGAAAAGCGTGCGCTTTTTCGAAGCCATTCTGATTCTGATTGTAAACCAGTTCCAACCGGTCAGGTTCATCGATGCCACACTCAGAAGAAAGGTGATTGGTCAAAAAGAATAGCATCGGCCAATGAAAATTTGAGACACATCGCATATACAAGAGAGCAACTTCCGTTTAACTCCCGTTTCCGCTACGCCCTAGCAGACGACAGAAACGTCACAGTAAAGCCCGCTTCGATCAAGACACGTAGCGGGATATTTCCAATCTCCGCGGGATCGCGAACGCGCTCATCGAATTTCTTTGAGGGAAAAAAACTTTTTGTGCGTGATCCCGCGCATCCCGCGCCCTAGAATAAGCTCTGTAAGTACAATCATTTTGACGGTCGCACGCACGGTGACCGTCAATACAGACTCCAATTGACGGGCACATGAATTCAACATCTTGCAAGGGGAAATTAACAAACAGAAAGGGAAAATGGAAGAAAAAAAAAACAGGGAGGAGAGGCGGGGAGGGGGTAAGAAAAAAATTATAGTGGAAAGTTTAATAACAGTATTCAACAACACAATCGAATTATTGAATGAAGAAATTAAACATGGAGAGAGAAAGAGACATTACCACAGTCGCTTTCGTCACTGCCATCAGCGCAGTCCTTTTGACGATCACACTTTCGCCAGCTTTCAATGCACTGGCCATTTGAGCACGTGAACTCATTAGATCGACACTCTGCATGCCAAGAAAAATTAAGCATGTGTGAAAAGCGATGCTGAAGCAATGGAAATATCTGCACAGTCCTAAGCCAGTCAACCCCACCCTATTCCCATAAAGCTGTGCATTCAAACATCCCCGCTAGAAAGAGAGAGAGAGAGAGAGAGAGAGACAGAGAGACAGAGAGACAGAGAGAGAGAGAGAGACAGAGAGACAGAGAGAGAGAGAGAGAGAGAGAGAGAGAGAGAGAGAGAGAGAGAGAGAGAGAGAGAGAGAGAGAGAGAGAGAGAGAGAGAGAGAGAGAGAGAGACAGAGAGACAGAGAGACAGAGAGAGAGAGAGAGAGACAGAGAGACAGAGAGAGAGAGAGAGAGAGAGAGAGAGAGAGAGAGAAAGAGAGAGAGAGAGAGAGAGAGAGAGAGAGAGAGAGAGAGAGATACATGTGTGTGTGTGTGTGTGTGTGTGTGTGTAATAAACTATTAAAACAAGAAAGTCGAAATTGCCAGAAGTAAGGGTGAACAATAGGTAAGGGTGAACAATACATATACAGTGAAGTCCGGGTATAACGAATCTCAAGGGGGGGAATTTCGGGTTCGTTACAAGCGGGATTCGCTGTAGAGATTTGTACTGTAAACGGAAGTACACACCGGTGATGAGTACACATCACAACATACAGTACGTAGATCGATCTAGGCCTACGAAGTTTATCAACAATGACTTCATTCAAGGCTATTTATAGCAGCCAATGAAAGTTATGACTTCAAGGCCTGGTTGACCTATGTACGAACTGGCATGCTTCTCCTGCTGTTCGTTATTGGCGATGAGCCAATTGAGGCAAAGTAGGCCAAGGGAATACGCAAAGGGTTCGTTACAAGCGGAGATTCGTTATTTGCCTAGCTGGATGTGTTCGTTATAGGAAGGGATTAAATAGTAAGACAAAGAAGGGAGTGTGTCGGAAAATGGATGGTAGTACGCTAATCGCGGGTGTTCGTTATTCCAAGGTTCGTTATAGGTGGACTCCACTGTAGTAATTAACTGTATATAACAAAACAAACTGTAAAGACTCAAACCTCTCACCTCATCCCAAAGGAAACATCGCAGAGGAATTATAAGCACAAATAAATGAGCTCAGCTCATAATAAAACGTTATAGGGGTTGAGAGACCTTAATGTGTTTCCGATTTGTGCAATTCCAGGTGTCCACGGCTGTGAGCCAAAATGTTCAAAGAAATCTCACATTGTTCAAATGCACAGACACATTGCTCTGGCTGATCATCAGGTCACGTCAATGATTTATATGTTGATTTTTTTCCCCCCAGGTCTCTAGCATTCAAGTAACGAAATGCAAAGCGTGATTCACTGAAAGAAGCACTTGCCAAAATGCGGCTAAAAATTACTGACATTTAAGTATACTGTATGTTCTTCTGCATTCAAGCCAACCAGTAAAAAAAATATTGTGAAAAGCAATGCATTGTGGGAATCACAATGGACATTTCTTTTAAAAAAAAGAAAAAAAAAAGAGCAAAGACGTTGAATAATCAAAACACTGAACTCAGTAATTCTGCATAGGATAGGATTGTGCCAACCCTCTTTTGCACTTCAATAAACTTCATCACAAACCTTCACTCAAGACATCAACATTTCCTTAGTATACAGATAGCAAAACATTCACTCACCACAATCAGACTCATCACTGCCATCTGGACAGTCTCTGCGACGATCACACACTCGGCCACGAGGAATACATTGGCCAGATGTAAGGCAAGTGAATTCATTATCATCACATCCTGTGGAAAGAAAAATTGTGTTTGTTTATTTTTTATCACGGTCTTACAACATAAACCACTGTTACAATTGAAACGTGCACGATAGTTCCTAACAAGTAACATTTTGTTTTGCAAGCACTCAATAATAGCGTGTATTTACCTTTGATTTGATTGCAAGGAAACGTTTTGTATAATGTTGATAATTTTTGTGTAATTGCATCATTCTGGAATGTTTTAAGCTTTTCGGGATTGTTGAGAAACTGTCTGCTTGCGGAAGTGATTTTTGCAGTGATTTTGGGAAAGCGATCTTTATAATTATTATTATTATTATTATTATTATTATTATTATTATTATTATTATTATTATTATTATTATTGCTTATTAACATTGAAAGTGTTTTCTTCAGAGAGTATACGTCGAGTTCAGATTCTGAAAGTAAACGAGACAGTAGGTAGTAGGTATCACCCATTTAAGCTTTGCATTTGTGTACACTTTATGTATGCCATGTTCTGTTTTGCTCGTCTCATGAATACAATTTTGTTTCAACCAATGACATAGTACTGTAGTAGTATTTCACCATTATTTCAACAACCAGTGGTGATCTTCTGGCTCATTAAGGTATTTGGTGACAATCTATGAATGAATGATCAATTTGTAAAACGCCCGAAGATGTCCATTATTACGGTCTATCTGTCTCTTATTTCTCCACTAATGGTAATTGCTATTTTATTTGTTTTTCATTTAATCATCCTTACATAGCGCTTTCCCACCTCCAGAGTTTGCTCAAGGTGCTGGCCGATACAGGACATAACTCAAGCTGCTGGAGGAGCCCGTTTGCAGCCTTTAGGTGCATAGTCTGATGCCCAGACAGACTTGCCTACTTAAAGAAAACTTATGACAGTACTCCAGGCAATTTAAAACCAGATTTTGGGAACTTTGACCAGAGTTCTGCAGAACGGATTTTTTTTCCTTCTTTTAACACATTATTATTGACATATTGACATATAGAAATGTATGTTTACTATGCAAATAATATTACAAAGTATAAAAATGAAAGGACGAGTGAAGAGTTCAGGTCAACGTTTTGCAGAACAGAAGAGGGCAAAAAAACTTTCACATAAGCAACGCGTCACACATTCAGGTTACAATGTATGCAGGTATTCAGCACCAACGGCTTTTGTCTGCACGTGAAGAAAGGTTTTTGATGGATGTGTGGCCTTTAGTGGCTTCTTCAAACTTTTCATGTGATTTTGATTATATGAGCTTTCACAATCATTGCGATAACTATGTGCAAAGGGTGGTCGATTTTGAATAAATTACATCTTGCAAACTCTGGCCCTTTGGGAGATGTAGTCAGGCAGATAGATAGATATTCAATGTTTATAAGGTCCAGCGGACTGCCAAGGGTCCGAATCAGGACCACACACAACTAAGCAAAATCAGACTAAATTGGTAACATTTAAATGTGATAAAAGATGTAAATAAAATCAACCTTCCTAATTACATTTAACCAAGAATATAAATAAGACGACATGACCTATTGTTACGTTTGAGACGAATTATAGATCAGGTCATTTTATTTTGCAAAACATGCAATAACAGAGTGTATTTACCTTTGAATTGATTTTGCGTTGTTGCTAGAAGAAGCTTTGTATAATTTGTTGATAGTTTTTGTTGGTCGATATTGTTGAGAATTTTCTGGAATTACTTGTTTACAATCGGCCAAAGCATCGCGATAAATCTAATAATAGCTAAGAGGTTCTTCTATCCAAAGTAAGGTTATATGATGTAAGACAGTGCATAGTAAGTTTTATTTTGATTGGGTGTTATTACGTCATGTTGGAATGTTCAAACTTTTTCTCGATTGCAGAGAGACTATATAAGTAACACTCTGTCTGCTTGTGTGAGAGATAGTAATAGATTTGAAATTTATAATGATGATCTTTGAAATGATTTTTGGAAAGCGATCTTGTATGCAGTTGTTGACGTATGCTGAATAAAGTTGGAAAACTTCATACGACGACTCCTGCCTTGTTGCTGAGTGAACAGGTTGCGTGGATAAACGAATCTGAGTTACACTTATCAAGATTCACGCATCGGGCTGAGTCAACCAATGATAAAATAAACGATGTGTAACACCTATATGCGATAAAACAAAACAACATTATGTAAAATTTCAAAAAGGTGTTTACTATTGCAAACTGTAAAAATCTCATTAAAAGGTATCGAACCAAAATATCTTTCTCTTTCATCAATCAGATCAACACATTCAAACATAAAATGGCGGACAAAAAAAGACTTATCACATGCAAACCAACACGGTGGTTCTTCTCCTTTTAAAAAGGAAACTATGGGTGACATTAAGTATGCCCAATATGAAGGTGAGCCAAAATGTTTTTTTCTTTGCAAGTGGAGGCAAAGTTAGGTAAAGAAGCAGACAAATTTGGAAGAATTTGCAATTATTTGTTATTTATTTCATTAGACCATTCGGTCTGCCTCAGCCGTTTACAATAAGAGCCCGTCATACAATGCAAGTCAGAGGATGGAAGAAATTGGAAAAATCTCTGAAGGGAAATCTAGATGCAGAGCTTCATTAGCCGCCTTGTCCACTGCAATATTGCCGCGGAGGCCCATGTTACTAGGTACCCACATAAAAACTATCTTTTTACCCTCAGAAACAAGTTGTGCATGGTTGTAGACTTTCTTTCTGGCCTGCTGTTTAGCTTTTGGTTCATTTTTATTCGGATCAGGAGAACGGCCTGCATTCCCACTTTGCCTTTTTTTCACGCTAGTACAAAATACCGAGCACAATAGAGGAAACTGGAACACAAGTGTTGTGAGCTTACGGTATGTGCACATGTGCCACCCTGGTAAAGGGAAGTAACAACACTGCGCGTCTTTTAACAGGAAGAAAAAAAAATTAATAAAACTTGACCGTATGTTTAGCAAGTTGATTAATCAACTGTACTCCAAGGCTAAATTTGGTAGGAATGCGGCAAAGGAATGTACGGTAGGAAAGTCTACAACTGAGCACAATCTTGGGTGACCTGCTATGCGAGAAAAGGGACCTAGCGTTTGCAAGGTGCATTTGTGTAGGCGGCACTCATCTGTTTAGGTCATGAGCATCAGGATCTTTTAAAGTCCGTGTGATGGAATGCATGCGTTTATACTCTCATCTGACAGGGTAGGGATGCAGCGTCTTAGGGTCATTTTGTGTGTGCGTGTGTGTGCGTGTGCATGTGTGTGTGCATGTGCGTGTGCGCGTGTGTGTGTGTATGTGTGTGTGTGTACACTGCCATTTGTCCACCAGCTTGGAACCACTGACCGTACAGGCTAAGATGTTATCGCTCGACATTCAACTCATCAACTGTCTTCTCAGCGGAGTACTCCACTGAGCTAACAGTGTCTCGCAGTCGTATTATTATTACTTTTTTTTGGTCTTGTTGTTAGGGCACTTAGGCTGTCAATCGGCTTCAAACCACAGCCTATAAGGACAGCAATTGTTTTGCCTTAACACATACACCAATGAGCCAAACTGTGCTATCATTGCTATCAAACGATAAAGTGTCAACTTACCACAGTCCGCCTCATCACTGCCATCGTCACAGTCCTGGAGTTTGTCGCAAAAAGAGCTGAGTGGAATGCAGCGGCCGTTGCTTAGGCAGGTGAACTCTTCATCACTTAAGCAGCCTGCACACACACACACACAAGATCGAAGTTTTAGTACACTGTTACGTTGAAACGCGCATGATGGTGCGTGTGAAATGTGCACGATATTATGTGTGAAGCGCGCGCGATAGATCTGTTCGTTTTATTTTGCAAAGTATGCAATAATAGCGTGTATTTACCTTTGATTTGAGTTTGCATTGTTGTTAGAAGAAGCTTTGTATAACGTTGATAATTTTCGTTAGTCGATATTATTGGAGAATTCTCTAGATCTGCTTGTTTACTATAGATCAAAGTTTCGGGATATTTGAGAACATTCTTGGACAGAAAGAATGTTGTATGACGTAAGTCAGTGATGACGAAGTTTTATTTGATTGGTTGTAGTGCGTCATTCTGCATAGTTCTACATTGTTCGGGAGTATGAAGAGACTATATAAGTGCCGCACTGTTTCAAAAAAGGAGTTGATAGTGAGTTGGAAAGTAAAAAGTTGAGAGTGAAAAGGCGATTGTATGCAGTTGTTGATGTGTGCTGAATAAAAGTGGAAAACCTCATACGTCGACTCTGTGACTTGTATGCTGATTGAACGGGTTGCGTGGATAAACGAATCCGAGTTTACACCTATCAGGAGAATTCAAGCATTGGGGCTGAATCAACTACCGATAGAAAAACACCAACATCAATCGAGTGTAACAATTTGGGGGCCAAGCCGGGATCTACGCCATAGCCAAGGGTTCAACTGCTACAACAAGCGAGTCAACGTTATGAGAGGCAGTCATCGAGGATAGTCGCCAACTAGTTGCGTCGGGAGGGGCCAACATACTGGGACTACATCCCCGATAGGTTCGGGTTGACTGCAAGGGCATGTAGTCGCAGAAGAGTTGCTTCATGAGCGAACAACAGACCGGGACTACGTGTCTGCCGCAAGACTACGTCGAGGGACAGTCTCGGAGCTACATCGCCAGTATTAGAGAGAGCGACGAGCGGACGTCGCGTCTACTTGAGCACAGGAGCATTAACATCAACACCAGCGTGGTGCAGCGTCGCATATGACGAGGACAGCGGGGCCTGCGTCAGCGAAAGCGACGAGTGGCAAGCATCAGCTCTACTGCAGAAAGCGTGCTGTTCTAGAACAGTGTAGAAAGGTACAGCACAGTCAAGAACTTTCCAGAAAAAGAACTTTCTAGAAAAGAACTTTCCGGAAGCATCAAGATGGCTGACTTCTGGCAGAAAGGGATTGAACTGAATCTAAAATGGAAACAGCTGACAGAGTACGTCAAGTCCCAGGAGAGAATAAAAGAACGAGAATTAGAGGAGCAGCGACGCCGAGAAGAAAAGGAAGAACAGCGCCAGCGGGAAGAAAGAGAAGAACAGAGACGGCGTGAAGAAAGAGAAATTGAACAACAGCAGCAAGAAAAAGAAGAGCAACGTCGTCGAGAACAAAGAGAAGTAGAAGAACAGCGTCGCCGAGAAGACAGAGAATCAGAAGAACAGCGACGCCGAGAAGAAAGAGAGTTCGAGCTGAAGCGTCTTGAAGGCGAGCGTCAGTACCAGCTAGAGTTGGCGCGTATCCAAAACAATCAGGCCGGTGAGGGCCAAGAAGCCGTCCTTATATATTATGTATTAAAAACGGCTTTCAGTTTGCTTTACGTTTTGCTCTCTTGACTTTTTGTGAATACCCTTAGTGCACAACCTATAGAGAAAAGCCGACACGTACTGGTATCATTAGTTTCAGTGGAGCCATCCTTTGTTTCAGGGTCATTTTTGTGACCTAAATACACCCTCCCCTGTATTGTTCATTTCACTCTCACTCTCTCTCTCACTCTCTCTGTGCGTATGTGTGTGGTGTGTGCGGGCATGGTTTTAGTAGTAATGGTGATCGGTGCTTTTGTTCACTTAGAGTGGCAAACTTTTCCAGAGCATCAAAGGCACATTTCAACAGATCAATACTTAAAAGCATTAGTCTATGTTTTCTGAAATTGCTAAGCCACTGTCAAGCTGGTCTTAATCGCCTCAAAGACGCTTCATTTCTTCTAAACCCGCCACCAGAACGTAACTTTTCCGATAGCTGGGGAGTGCGGACATGCTAAATAAGTGGTGTGGGTTATGTATGCTTTTGTTTTCCCGCCAAAGCAAATTCCCAGCTATTTCTGGATCTGACTGGCTGAATTTCGCACATCAAAGGCCGGATGTAGAGAACGTAAATTTTCTAGTTTCAACAATGTTTATATTTTTAGAATGTGATTAATTTCTTGAATAAATATATCTAAAGGTCCATTGGTTGAAAATGGGAACCAATAAAATAATGAATAGCTGGAAGTAAGGGCAATTGGAGCTCACTTCAGGGATAAGTTCCAAGGTTGTAAGGTGTGTAGGAAAAAAAAGAAAGAAAAAGAAGAAAAAAAGATTATTGGGAAGATTTGAGAGGTAGAAAGCATCGAGGACTTATCAAGGATTATAGGTTCGGTGGACTTTCTCTCTGAAATTGGATTGTGTATTGTGCTGTAAAGATTACAGGTATTTATAATGTTTTCATGATTGTGAAATGTTGGAGAAGTATATTTTTGCATTGGATGTATTGTGTCGAGAGGTGGTGAGCTGCTATCCACTAAGATGAAATGTAATTTTCATTGATGTAATAATGTTATTAATTACATGGGGCTATAATTATAGAGTGGTAGATAATGTAGAATGAATGGAAGGTGTGAGTACGTTGATAGTAATTTTCATTCATGAAATGATTATACCTGGATATGGATAACATTGTGGGAGAAGGAAAGAAACGATCACATATGGAGCGAAATTGAAAGAGTGAAGAAACTAAGGGAGATGAGCAAGGATGAAACAAAGACGGATAATATGATTCTCATAATCAGAGTATTGATGAGAGTATATATATTGTTTTAGCTGCCTATGGTTAGCTTCGGAAACCTGCAACTACGGGGTTGTCTCGGACAATGGGAAAAGTGCTTTGTGAGACATCGGCAGTTAGCCATACTTCTACACCAGCAAGAAAACATCAATGTGACCTCAGATAGATAAACAGATGTGTTTATCTGCCTGTCTACATACATAGACTGCTCGTCTGTTTGTGTACAGACTCCCTATGGTTACCACAGGTAACAAGTCTTTTTTGTGTTCATTTTGGCTCGGGACAAGAGATTGCCAAATGGAAAATTCGTAAACCTGAAACTTGTGGTGTGAAAGATTGGTGTGAAATACTGTTTTTTATTTATATAAAGTATTGGGAGTGTGGAACTTATATTTGTGTTGGTGTTTGCCTGTGTTAGTGAGAATCTGTGAATTTGTGGGTGTGATAGTTAATAGAGATACTTACATGCACACTTTATTTTGATCTAGGAGTCAGTTATATTTTGCATTCAGTTAGTTATTATAAACCAGCGCCCATCCAAATATCCATCCATTACAAAGGCAGAGTGGTAAACAGATTAATACTGATAAGCACGTTTCGATGTTGTCTGAAATTGTGATGTCTCCCTCAGCTGGTCTTAATTGCAATTACAATTGCCTCAAAGACTCTTCAAATCTTTTTTAACTTGCTGCCAGGACATACATTTTTCTTTATCTGGAGACAGCGACATGCCACAGGTGGTGGGGGAGAGGAGGGAGGTCATCGATGCTTTTGTTTTACTGCCAGTGCAAATTCCCTGCTAGTTCTGGATGTGATCACAGGCACAGCAATCAGCAGATCAATACTGAAAAAAAAGTGTCTATGTTTTCTGAACTTGCTATGCCTATGTCACCCACAGCTGGCTTTAATTGCAATTACAATCGCTTCAAAGACACTTGAGATCTTCGTAACCTTCTGCCAAAATGTGGGGAGTGATGGGCTAAAGAGGGTGGTGATCAGTGTTTTAGTTTCAGGGACAGAGCCTTTGAACATGTTTTTCAAGCTATAGACTCACTGCTTAATTTGAGCCCGAATTTCACTGGGAAAATTCAGTGAACGCAATGGTTTAGGTTACACTTAACTTCCTGAAAACCGATACATGGATAGATTGGAGAAAAGGAACTTGATACACTATTACATTACTACAGTGGAACCTCTCTACAACGACCTTGAAAATGTTGACAAAAATCGGTCTTTATAGAGAGGGGTCTTTATAGAGAGGGGTCTTTACAGAGAGCATAATGGCCTTTTCTTGAATCAATTTGCCAGTGATCGGAATATTTTTTCTTCTAGCATCCAGAAACCAATCCCAAACTTTCTCATTTACTTCCGAGTATGTTGTCTTCCTCCGTTTTGATCGCGTACGATCGGCATTATCACCACTTTCCCACCTTTTAAGAATGTCATCTTTGTCTCGGATAATTCCTTGAATTTGTGTTTTTCCAACTTTAAGACTCTTTGCGATCGCAATGGCAGTCTCTCCTTTTTTGTGTCTGTTTACAACATTAACTCGATCTTCCAGAGATAAAAATTTTCTTTTCTTTGTAGACTCCATCATCCCATCACGCTTTCTTTGCTTCTTCTCAGTGCCGCGCTCGTGATGTGAATAAAGTGAAATGCAAACCCCAAACGAGTAGAATCTAGAATGTGACGTTACAAGATGACGTCAAACTTATAGAAGATTACTTTATAGGCTGGCGTGTCACATATAGGTACCTGTCTGACTGTGCTGAACAAGATCGTAGACAGTTTTTATTGTGCAGTCATGCCGAGAAAGTCGTTATACGGTCTGCAAAGATCGGTCGTTAGACGTTATAGCGAGGGAGTCGCTATACTGATGACAGCAATATAAGGAAATACATCGGTTAAAATAAAATGGGTCGTTGTAGCGGGGGAGTCGTTATAGAGGGGGGTCGTTGTGAGAGGTTCCACTGTATTTCATTGAAATCCTCTTCATAAATGAAGTGATAAATAGAGGGGGGTCGTTGTGAGAGGTTCCACTGTATTTCATTGAAATCCTCTTCATAAATGAAGTGATAAAGTATCGAGATGCGGTTAAGTTGTCAATGGGTAGGGTACTTCAGAGCTTTTTATCTCCCTTAAAATAGAAATTCCATCATAACTAATGGTTGTTACTGCAAGCAGACATGAGTCGATTTCACTAGAGTGGCAGCATGTTGTTGGGAAAAGTAAAGATTTTGAGAAGCGTTGTGATAAAAAAAAGCCGTATTTGCATGTGAATGTATGTATACAAGCTCGCAAAGTGTTTGGTTTAACACTTTATTTTAATCAGGCATACAAGTAACACATTTTATCAAAATATAGTTATGTTTAGTCTCTTGTTTAGCAAATTCATGTTTCTTTCAGAATATTTTAACAGCAATCGAAAAATGGTAGGAGTCAAAAAATATTAATATTTTGTTTTTCTAGCTGCTCTAACAGCACTGCTAAAAGCGATAGGTTAACAGCAGGGCTTAGCATATTTGGTTTACGGCCGATTACGCAACAGTGATGGCTGACCTAAAGAGCGACTAGCATGGCGCTTGTATGGGTTTTTTATAGGGCCAATTCACTGAACGATGAGAAATATTTAAACGTTTTTGTAAGGCCTAAAATGATCTTGACCTTCAAGATCAACACAAAAAATAAACATATATAAAAGATCAATCTATTATCTCTAAACACGTTTGGACTTTATATCTCTCATAGTTTAGGATCATCCTATCCTATCCTATCCCGTAAGTCGAAGGTCATTGGGGCACAACAGATGATCATTTAACCAGCGTACTCCATCTTTCTCTGTCCTCAGCAACCCTCATCGCTTCGCTGTGTCAAACCAGTCCATTCTTGAATGTTGTGCTCCCACCTCTTTTTTTGTCTACCACTAATTCTGCCTCCTTGCACCATGCCTTGCAGGATGGTCTTTGCAAGGCCTGATGCTTTGGTGATGTGGACATACCATCAGAGTTTCCATTTGTTAGGATCAAGGTCACTTCAAAGTACCTATATGAACGGACTTTGGACAGCTTCATTGACCCTGACTTTGGAGCAAGGTTGACCAAATTTGAAAAGTATGTATGTCTCATCGATAAATCTATCAAGCATAAAAGAATCATAAGTTCAATATAAATGTCTTTTTTAAAAAAGAAGAGAAATTTAGTGAAAATTTGTCTTTTTTTTTTACTACCATTTGTTGATCCTGTGACCTTGACCTTGAAGTGAAGTCATTCATTCATTCATTGATAATTTTTAAGATCTCATGGAAATAAACCAATCTGACCAAGTTTGGTTGTGATACATATAATAGGCTCCAAATAATTAGACATTTTAAAGTTTTGAACAGACTAATATTTTTGTTTTAAAATTTCATTTTTGATCTATTTAGGATCTCACAAAGATTTGCAAAAATCTCAAAAAAAGAAATTTGGGGGTACGAAGGGTGGGATGGATGAGTACACTGTTACATTGCTACACATGCCAGTCAAAAAGGGATAATTCAAATACCTTTAGGAAACATGTGCCTGTTTATAGCTTGCTACAAACAAAAGCATTCTCTCTCGCTCACGCTGTTGAGATTTTGTTTTAAAATAGCTTACCACAGTCCAGTTCATCAGAGCCATCCTGACAGTCAGGGACACGATTACACACTCTGTCTTGCGGGATGCAGCGGCGGTCAGTGACACAGGTGAACTCTCCATCTCTGCAAGCTGCAATCAGAGGTAAGGAATGCGTTGTGAAACCAACATCAAGTGTATAGTTTTCAAGGACCCTGACCTGCAGATCTGGACCAATGAAGAAGACGTTATCTGCATCTTAGACCCACAGGCGAAATCACAGGTATAAGGCGTTAAAAATGGAACGGCCAATACAAGCTAGTACAAGCATAGTTCAAAACTCCTCATACACGTTACACTTGATAGTGCCAATAAAACCCGTCACAGCTGGCCCGGGATGTCTGCGCATCGATAGTTGTTGTGGCCATCATTCAAGACTAACATACACTTTATTATAATACAAACCAGCAAAAACAACATCAGGTAAGTTGATCCAACAAGAGAAAACCATTACAAGATAAATCAGATGCTCCATTGGCATGCAATATTATAAAAACAACTAACACAAAACACCAATAAAAATGTAAATTGTTACTTAGTGGGAAAACAATATTGCTCAAATACTGCTCAAACACTGCCAACTTGGAAAGCAACTGAAACATTAATTCCAGTCACAGCAAGGTATTATTAGCCTTATGACAATTACTTCACTGACAAATAAGTTTACAGAAAATCTCGTCAAATATCTTCAAACAACTCAAACATTCCTAAAAAATGCCCGGTAGGTTAATTTAGATTAGTCCTTTTTATTATTTGCGCTCACTGTTATTAAACCAAATGGGCACACCAATGCAGAACATTACAAACAAAATAACAATAACATTCAAGATTTAGCATAGCAATACATGTTCAAGATTTGTTACATTATTGCTTGAATAATAAAAAGCCTTAGAGGTAATACTGCTTGAAACATATACAGGTGATGTAATGTTGCACGTTACAGTTGCGGCTTATAATAAAAAGTTGTACAGATCATCTCAAAAGCAATACAAATATGCAAAGCTGTATCATCAAAATGTCAAATGCCAAATTTGTTATGTTCATAGTGAATTCACATAAAGACCACAAGTTGGTGTCTGTACAGAGCTTAGCTATTTCTTATTCAACCCCAGTGTAGGTCAAAATAAAGTTTGTATCTGCATTTTAAATAACCTATAATATTTTCAGTTTGGTGATCCAAATGGCACAAACGAAAACGCCTACTACTGCAAATGCAAGCACAGTCAGCAAGAGAGCTATGTCATGAAAATGTGCATCTAAAATTGCTGTCAATATTCATAATCTATTTACTACAACCATTATTCATAATCCAACAAAGAAGAAGACATAACAGATTAATTGCTAAATTAGTTTGCATCAATCCACAAGGCTATATCAATTGGACAGGAAAACGGTAAATTAAAATCCAAACAAGTGCGTTCTCTGATCACACAAGATTAATTTAATGGTCACAACAATGGCAAACTCCACAATGATATTAAGTCTTGTCACTATGATAACTACCCATGCCACAGTTTGGACACAAAGGCTGTACTATAGAACCACTGTACTGTAGAGACTAGCCATGCAATGACAGAACAGATGTTAATACCTAGCTATCTTAACCATCTGCAACAACAGTAGGTATCACAAACCCTAGCAAAATACCCATGTTACTGAGAACTGTGGCAAATATAAAACACGCGACATTTCAAATGGGTGATTTCTAAATCCCTCACTGCATCATATAGAACTTTTTCAAACTAAAAATTTTTTTTAATATAATAATAATAATAATAACAAATAATGGTGTCTTTAAAAACAATTTAAAACTTTCAAATGCAATTCAACCTATTTCAAAGTTTTTAGAAGATGACCTCACAAGACACTACATTGTCAGCCGAGACTGAACCAAAACAAAACATTGTTTTAACTGACCTCATGGCTTGATATACAACTAAAGGGATACATTTGCACATCAAAGAAGCTTTACAAGAGTTGAAGTGCTCTAGAAAAATGCAGAACAATATTATGCCTCTAGCTCTGCTTTTTGGTGGGATTCTTTTAATTTTTTTTTTTCAAAGTCATCAAGCTGTGGAACACTTAAAATCTTGTATCATAAATTTCTTCCTTGACTGACCCCTAAAAAGCAGCAGGCAAAAACACTAACTCAGTCTATGTTTACTGAACAGATTGTAGATCATTAAAACTTAAATCGAGCTTTAGAGAGCAAGTTATAAGAAAAAGCATGACAAATGCAATGAAAGTCAAAGCATGAAAGGCAAAAGACGGTATCAAAAGATTTTCTTGTCACATGCTCCATTCGATTTGTATTTCCCCCCCCCCTCGACAATTATGTTTTATGATAAAAGATTATTAGCTGAAGCATAAAAAAAATAAAGTTGCAATTCAAACACTACAAAAAAAAGACTTGCAGGATGATCGCAAAGAAGGTTATAGGTCTATTTGGGATTATGAACGTTTGAGAGTATCACGTTGAAAAAGTTTTTAGTCTGAATGTCCAAAGTTACTTACGACAATTTGTTTCATCGGACCTATCGTCACAATCAATGTGTCCATCACAGCGAAAACCAGCATCAATACATTGGTTGTTCTTACACCTAACTTGCCCAGGGAGGCATGTGTTGGGGGAGGGTGTGGCTGAAATGACCATGAACGGTATCAGAAGCGCATGAAGCAGTGACAACAAATGGCATATATATATATATATATATATATATATATATATATATATATATATATATATATATATATATATATATATATATCTGCAATTAATCATTTTCCACAATTTTGTTGAAAAAAATGTAAACCATAGAGAGGTGAATTCAAATAATTGTTTTAAAAGTGTTTAATTAAAAAAATGTAAATTAAATATATATTATATATATATATATTACATTTTTAAAAATAATTTATCTGCTGATGTGTCTCAAAGTCTAAATTAATATTTTCATCTTCCACATAGGTAATGAGTTGAAATTGTTATCTTTAGAATAAGAAATCTTTGGTCTGAATAGAACGTCTTCAGAAATGGGAGATAACTTGTCTTTTTGATTTGTGTTTAGTTACCTAGTGCTATCCGATTGGACATCTCATCTCAGATCACTATGAAAGCTACCCTGAGTTGCAAGCTTTACTTCACGAAAGGGAGGTGGTGGTTGCCTGGCAGTGCAAAGCCGAACTAGCATTGCAACTGAAATCAACCTTTCGGTTGATCCGGAAGTTAGTTAGTAAGTTATTCATTGCTTACAGGGTCCAGCGGACTGCAAAGAGCTGAATCAGGACCACAAAATCAAGACCACAACTTGGCTGAAAGAGGACTCACCCCTGATCCGCATAAAAGATCTGCTGAAACAACCCTAAGGTTTGATGGAGGACAGAGCAGAAATTGTAGGCGAGAAACTGTGTTCGTTTGCAAAAAGTGTCCGCCTGACTGTTAGACAACTCTGGCACAACATGCTGGCAAGCCAGCCAAAGTTGTTTCCCCTCATATTTCCATGCATGATCTATAAATAATGTATGAAAGGAATGTACTGTAGTTTCAGTCTTGCATCTTTATATGCAGGCTGAAAAGAAAACAACTTATCGCATGTACTGTCCTAGACATGTCCATCTACAACCAAAAGAATGTGTGTAAACGCTAAATTTTGCAAATAAAACGACTTATGATTTTTATGATAACACTTTTTTTTTGTAAGTTTAATTCAAGATGAAACAAGAGACAAAGAAAGGGGGAAAAAAGAGTCTGTAGAAAAAACAAGGAGTTTTGAGAGGAAAAAAAAAAGCAACAAGCAAAGAGTTTGGAGAAAAAGCAGATAGTTTGGGAAGGGGATGGGAGTGGGGCTTAAAGAGGTAAAGAACTGACTACTCTAACACGGACTATACAACCACAACATCGATGGTTTATGACCCTGCAAATTACCTACCCTTAACAGCAAGTCTGTCAACCCCACAACATTTAAAATAGCAAAAACAATCTCAAGAAGCTTCTTAATAGACTAGATGCCAGGTAGAGAAAAAAAAGGAAAAAAGGAACTTTAAAAGGAAAAGATGGAAAGAAAAAAAAAGGCTGGAGACAACAATATTCAAGCAGAGGATTTTGTAAATAAAAACAAAAAGCAAAAGAAGGAAGCAAAAAAAACACAAAAAAAAAAACACATTATAACAAAAGTTCTAAAAAGTTGCAAACAAATTCATCATTCAGATTTGTAAAAAATATGTTTTTGAAGGAGAAAAAAATAAACTAAATTCATCCTTCTGTAAATGTTTAAACTGGCTGGTAATAAAAACTGGCAGCTGATGACAGCCACATGATTTCTGCTAAACTACCTTCTAAAAGAAACTGTTTTGTTTATTTGGACAATAACATGATCTACAAAGCATGTGACACCAACAAAGAGCAGACTGTTACCAAGTGCCAGCTAAACATGGAAGCTGTGCTAAGTTACTTACGACAATCTTCTTCATCAGATTCATCACGACAGTCTGACCGACCATCGCATTTGCTTCTGCGATCGATACATTCTCCGCTTAAGCACTGGAACTGATCGTCTATGCATGTGGGTTCTGTCGAGTTAGTAATAAACAGCGTCATTCTTACACCGCAGTAAGTAATAATGATTCAAACAACACATAAACAACAAATACACATCAAACGCCTGTGGTTACACATAACAGCATTTACATAATATATAATTATATGCACAAACGTTTCCGTCTACAGCGCATACACACGCCAACAAAAAATGAACATTATAAACAAAAATCACAATATTTCCCAAAACGTTACGAAGGTGAAACGATTTCATACACCAAATTGCACACGTATACTCATACACCTGATTGACAACACCGATAGCACTGAATACAAATATATGCATACAGGAAAAATTGTTTCAATGGAAGCTGATAATTATGTTAACTCAAAAGGAAACAGGTAACTGTCTTGATTACAACATACATAGAGAGGCGGTGTATAAAAATATCTGTAATATTCCTTACAAGACTTGTAAGAATACTCTATTCCAAACTGTTCCAGTATCATCCCATTCAATGAGATTCACAGCTACATCATCTTCAAGGAAAGATCAATATGCAAAATTTTCCAAGAATAATAAGTGTATTTATGTAGTGTTTTTCCCTAAGTACAAATCAGCTCCAAGTCCAAATCTAATCCTTCCACCACTTCCGTTTCTTAAAGATAAATCTAAACTTTTATATAAAAGAAATAATGCTGGCTTGGCAATTTTATTTTTTTAATTAAAAAAAAAATTCAATTCGCTTTTGTTCACTAACAGGATTATAGATTTCAAATAACGAATAATTGAAATCTGAAGAAAACAATGTGGAGTTGGGTGCGACGACAACAGAGACTGTATTAACAGCTACATGCCTTGCAAATTCTACATTACTCCCTACAGCATTCCTGCTGAAATGGCATGAAGGGGAAAAAGGGGAAACGTACCACAGGAAGCTTCATCACTGCCATCCAGACAATCACGTCGGCCATTGCAGTAGTCCTGCCCAGCAATACACTGGCCATTGCGACAGCGAAACTCTTGAGAATTGCATGCTAATGGGGGCAAAAAACAACAACGACACATTATTCTTTTTTAACAGTTGATATGCAAGGTCTGCATTCATCGCAAATTTTGCCTTTTCTCTTTCTTTTCAATTGTTTTTTTTTTTAATCTTTTATTTTTATTTTATTATTTGTGTTACATTTTGTATTCGCTCCTTCTTTATTTATTTTGGTTGGCATGAATTTCTTGATTTGCATTGGCACAAAATGCTAAAGAATATTTCTTAACATAAATGCCCTGTAGTGTCTTTAAACACGAAATCTATGAAATACTAATAAATTACGCATCTTGTAATTTGGTAGGAATTACAAATCTTGTCAATGGTAGGAAGGCAACTTGAATTTCACCCGCAAATAACAAATAGCATCCAAAATAAAAGAATTTGATATGCGTTGTCCCACTTCCAATTTAACTAAAATTCATATTTTTCATAAAAATATATTCCAGTGTAAAAGACTAGAACTCAAGCGACCTCAGATATTTATTTCAATCTGAAATAATCAATTTTATTATCCCTTTCTTGTACCTTCCAAATCCCTCTTTAGTGTACCTCAATTAACATCAAAGTAACTATGGCAAACATACCACAATCAAACTCATCCGAGCCGTCGGGGCAATTAAGAGCGCGATCACACTTTCCTCTGGAATCAATGCATGTGCCGTCTGTGCATCGGAATTGATTCTGTCGGCACACTCCCGCTGTTTTAAAAGATGTTAAACAATTATCTTCACATTATAAATATCAATATTGATTGTTACTTCAGACTCGCAACAGGACTTCATAGGCACTGCAAGACCAGTAACAAGTGGAGGGATCGATAAAATATATGAGGAATATCTGTTTAGTTTCTGTAATATCATACAGACCCATTACAAAACAGAACAAGTGATTAGAAATGACGAGATAATTAGCCTTGATTGTGTTTACATTTGGGTACACAAACATCAAAATGTGGAATCTGAAAGTACAAGACAATCGCACAAATAAATAATTAAAATACAAAACGTTAAAATATCAAAATTAGGTGTTAACATCCCTTTGACAAAGGGATGTAATAAGCTGAAAGAAAAACAAACAAACAACAACAAACATCACAGGTATAAGTACTATTCAAATGGATACAACATACATGTAATGGACAGAGACTCTTGAAAAAATACATAGAGGGAAATCTGTGATAGCAAAATATATAGATGGAAATCTGTTATAGCAAAATATATAGAGGAAAATCTGTGATAGCGAAATATATAGATGGAAATCTGTGATTGCAAAATATAAAAAGGGAAATCTGTGATAGTGCAAATATGTAGAGGGAAATTTGTGATAGTGAAATATATAGAGGAAAATCTGTGATAATAAATTAATTGTTTTCTTTATCATCATCATTATCATCATCAATCAATCCATCATTCAATCAATCATCATCAATCAATAAAGCAACCAACCTACCCACCCATCCATCATCATCACCACCACCACATGAGAAGAAGAAATTGTCATATAAAAAGTCTGAACTGGATGAAAACATATTGCAAGCTCAAAATCTTTAGATTTTTACACTAAAAAGCTATCAAATAATCAATTGCAATTAGCAATTATTTAAAAAGCAATATATATATAGATAGATGTAGATATATACAGAGCAATATTTATATTCAAAAGCTGCAAAGAACAAAGAAATATAAATATTTTACTTCCACCCAAAATTAAGTTAAAGAGTATGATGATTAGCACGTAAAATGCTATAATTATGTAGCTCACATTGAGAATTATATTATTTTAATTGTAATAATATAAGTAGGGATATGATTTAAGGAGTGATAATACTATAAATTGAATGAAATACATGAAATATCATTGCATTAAACATTTTAAACTGTGACTAACCACATCATTATTTTATTCCAACCCATTTTTATATTTAATGAAAGGCTGAAGCTTGTTTTCTAATGTAATGAATCATTTAGGCAATATAACATTTTCAATGATTTTAGTTAACGATATAGCAAAACTATGAATATTGGATTCAAAATGAATGTCGCATGATGAAGAGTAGAAAAATGACAAAGGGTGGATACAATATAAATAAATATATGAATGGCATCTACATTATATGTACAAAAACAAACATCAATATTTACACAAAATCAGCAAGCATGTGAAAATGACATCAAAATACTACTTCGCTTAAAAAAAGCACATACTCAACTATACTCCTATACTAAATTCCAATAATTATTCAAACAGAACTATCAATGACATACAACAGCACAAACTATTTACAAAGATATTAAAAAACCCAATAAAAAGCGTGATCTAAAAGAACAATGACATCATTGCGTATACACAGAAATTCTGAAACAACATTTTCCTCAATGATGATGATCAATACCTCTATCCTATCCCGTAACTCGTAGGTCGTAGGGGCACCACAGATTATCGTTTAACCAGCGTACTCCATCTTTCTGTAATCAGCGACCCTCATGGCTTCGCTCAGTGTCAAGCCAGTCCATTGGCGAATGTTGTCCTCCCACCTCTTTTTCTGTCTCCATCAAATTCTGCTTCCTTGCACAGTGTCTTGCAGGATGGTACTTTGCAAAGCTTGATGCCCTGGTGACATGGCCATACCATCTAAGTTTCCGTTTCTTCCCCACTGTGTCTCCAGTAGACTAATTTCCATCCATCTGAGAGCAGCCCCTTTTCAACTCACCATCATACAGGCCTATGCCCCAACATCAGACGATGACGAAAGCGAAGTCGAGGATTTCTATTAACATCTGCAGGCTGTCCTTGACCTAGTGCCGAAGAAGGTTATAGTCATAGTGCAGGAGAGAGCAGGAGAAGAAGCTATGATTGAAGACATCACCATTATCTGTAACAAGATCTGACAGAGTGGGGAGTGGCCTACACCACGGACCCAATCGTTTGTCATCCCTCTTCCCAAAAAGGGTAACCTTCAGGAGTGTGAAAATTACCACACCCTCAGCCTCATCAGCCATCCCAGCAAAGTCCTCCTGCAAACAATACTCAACAGGTTGAAACCCCAAGCTGAACAAAACATAGTTGAAGAACAAGCAGGATTCAGGGCAGGACAAAGTACCACTGAACAGATTTTCAACCTCAGAATAATCTGTGAGAAATACCTACAGCACCAAGAACATCTGTATCATGTACTTGTAGAGTTCAATAATGCGTTTGACCGAGTCTGGCATGCAGCTCTGTGGGCAACCATGAGAGCGTACAACATTAGTTCTAAAATTATTGAAGTCATCAAAAGCCTGTATGACAAGGCTACCAGCGCAGTCCTCCACAACAGCACCACCGGGAACTGGTTCAGAACAACAATTGGCATGCTTCAAGGATGCCTACTCTCTCCAACACTCTTCAACATCTTCCTACAGTGCATCATTTCAGATGCCCTTGCAGAACACAAAGACACAATCAGCATAGGGGGTAGAGCAATCTCCAACCTCCGTTTTGCAGATGACATTGATGGATTGGCTGGAGAGGAACAAGAACTTGAACAGCTGGTACAGAGGCTTGATACCACCTCTAAAGCCTTCGGAATGTCGGACAGACCCTTACACAAGCAACTGGACTACACACATGCTCACAGTGGCGAAGATGATAGATACATGTGACACAAAACTATTTCTATTAAGAAGACGGCATGTAAAAAAACCTGTATTTCATCCTATCCCTATCCTATCCCGTAACACGGAGGTCATAGGGGCACCACAGATGATCGTTTAACCAGAGTACTCCATCTTTCCCTGTCCTCAGCAACCCTGATGGTTTTGCTCAGTGTCAAGCCAGTCCATTCTCGAATGTTGTCCTCCCATCTCTTTTTCTGTCTCCCTCTTCTTCTGCCTCCTTGCACTGTGCCTTGCAGGATGGTCTTTGCAAGACCTGATGATCTGGTGACGTGACCATACCATTGGAGTTTCCGTTTCTTCATCACTGTGAGCAGGCCATCGCGCTGCCCAATGGCTTGTTTGATGATCTGTCGGACTTCGTAGTTGGTGATGTGCTGGGTATAGAAAATGCCCAGAAGTCTTCTGTAGCACCTCATCTCCAAGCTTTGTATTCTTTGTTGTAGATCTGCTGTGAGGGTCCATGTTTTGCAAGCGTATAAGAAGATGGAGATGACAAGGGAGCACAGCAGTCTTACCTTATTTATTCATCAAACGATTACAAAAAAAGTTGTTTGATTTTGGAGTTTTCGGGGGGATGGGATGTGGGTAGGGGGGGTTTGCACTAACAGATGTAAATTTTCAGATTAGTGACTTTCCACACCCTAATACAAATTGCTTCCGGCAACAATAATGATAAAAATTAGTAAAACAAACAACCCCATATGCCATGACTCAATATCTCCAAAACTTCTGACCAAGTTAGTAATAATATATCATGTTGAATTATGCCCAAATAAATAAAAATTACAAAATTAAAATATGGCAATGGGTTTCTGTGAAATTATAAGCAAAAAGGTAATGAAGCCTTTACTATAAATGTTATAAGCAATTAAAAGCTTGACATAATACTGTTCTGTTGAGCAGTTTTATACAGAGCACTAACAACGATTTCAAAAAATCGAATCCTACAATTGCATGTAAAATAAATTTCAGGACTCCTACAATACAAAATCAAAAGGTGTTAGTTAAAATAAAAATTAACAAAACATATTTTTTTTAGCATTTGGCTACTACAAAAGACCTAAATAATACTTTTAAAAATAGCTCAGTTGGACAAAAAGCAACAACAATGATGAGTACTGTGCTACCACGATCAAAGCAAGCGATGTGAACGTTATTCTTTCACACATACGGCAATCTTCTTCGTCACTGCCATCTTCGCATTCAATGCGTTCGTTGCATTTCATCTCAATGTCGATGCAAAGTCCATCTCGGCAGGTGAACTGTTCGGCGTTGCAAGCTAAAAATACAACCACAAAACACAAGCATACTTAAAAAAAACATGCCTGCAACCAGTTTACACTACTATAACAGCCAACCAAGATCAGTCCTTAGTTCAACTGCTTGAAACAGCCATACTGACTTATAGATACCAAGTTTTTAAAAAAATAATTACTATCTTGCATTGGGAAATTAAAAATAGCTTCTTAAGTGAATAAAGAACCAAACATGCAAACAGAACTGCATTTTTAGAGAAGAAAATAATAAAATAAACCCAAACTATAGAAGAGTCAGTATGAGCTGACAATCAAGCTAAAACAGAGCAGACCTTATCGGATCCTATGTCAATAAACTATCCCAGAAGCTGCTAGTGCAATATTCACAAAACAGAAATAGCAAGCCAAATTTGAGTCTGCAATAGCAAAAGACATACACCAATTCTTTGTCCATTTTATAAGTAAAAAAAGAATAAAACCAATACTAATATATGTCACAGAAAAATAAAACATCAATAGTGTGCAAAACAACACCACCAAACAAAGAAACCATTTTTCACTAAAGAATTTCAATTTTACAAAATAATGTACCTTCATTTGAAATGGAACAGACATGCAGATAGATAGATAGATAGATAGATAGATAGATAGATAGATAGATAGATAGATAGATAGATAGATAGATAGATAGATAGATAGATAGATAGATAGATAGATAGATAGATAGATAGATAGATAGATAGATAGATAGATAGATAGATAGATAGATAGATAGATAGATAGATAGATAGATAGAGATAGATAGATAGATAGATAGATAGATAGATAGATAGATAGATAGATAGATAGATAGATAGATAGATAGATAGATAGATAGATAGATAGATAGATAGATAGATAGATAGATAGATATTCAGTGCTTATAGGGTCCAGGGGACTGCCAAGAGCCGAATCAGGACCACACAAAATTAAGTAAAATCAGACTAAACTGTTAACATTTAAATATGATAAAAGTTGTAAATAAAATCAGTCTAACTAATAAAATCCAACCAAGAATACCAAACAAGATGATATTACTTAAATGCGATAAAACAAACCAGCATCATGTAAAAACTGGAACAGGTGCTGACAATTGGAAACTTTAAAAATCTCATTAAAAGGCATTGAACCAAAACATCTTTCTCTTTTATCAACCAGATCAGCACACTCAGACATAAAATGATGAACAGAAAAGGATTTGTAAAATATAAATGGTACGAATAGTTAAGACCGAAAACTGAAGATTCACATACATCAACTAACAAAACAAGACATTTCTACCCACACTATTCAACTTTATAAACAAATAGAAGACATATACTGTATTAAGAAACTGTTCAAGTACCAGAAAATAGTTAATAATAATAATAATAATAATAATAATAATAATAATAATAATAATAATATCTATATAGCGCCTGTTCCTATAAAAACTCAGCTTAAAGAGCAATTCTCACACATTCACATAGGATAACAGACCTATATTGAGATTATTATTATTATCATAATAAGATAACAAATAAACAAATAAACAGTTAATGCATTTCCAGGGATTTTAAATGCGTAAGCATGATATCCAGATATAAACCCCCAAAATAGCCATTTTCAAAAGAAAATACATCTTCCACAAAAATGTTAAAATACACAATCCCTATAATGTTAATTTTCAGATAAATTACCTAGGATGCATTTACATTTTAACATACATTTCTAACCAACAACCACCGAAGTTATTCCTCTGAAAAATATTGATTGCCACAGAACCACCATTTACGGAACACTTTACATTAGATCCGTGAATCACAATAGATTACACAGACTCTTTAACTACAAGACTAGAAAGACCATGAATAAATAGGTTTTTAGAAAAGACAATTCATAATAAAACATATTTCGCAACACCGTTATTTAAAAATGATGTACTCTTGCAGTCATCTTCTTCACTGCCATCTTCATATTCAATTATCCTGTTGCAATAAAATCAACGCTGATACATAATCCATCCTGGTATGTGAACTGACCCTCTTTTGCATGCTAAAAGAAAACACATGTTGGGCAAATGTAAAGTTGTTGTTGCTTACAGTTTCTTGATCATTATTGCTAACTTTATGCCAAAACACTTGTCAGTTTTTATCTTCTTCTGCGCATATTCTTTCATTACTCATCAACTTCACAGCACTAACTGTAAATCAGCATAATCTTACACACCAAAAATAATGATAAACAGATTTTTTTAAAGTTTAATATTCTAAACTAAAGCAGGTCATTGATATAAATTTCCCTAAATAAAGTAAAGGGAAGCTTCTGTTGGTAATACGCATTTTCAAGTTTGAAATGGGTCAAACTTAATTTATTACAAGTGCCATCTTTACAGTGGATCTATTACAATGCAGTTTACAACAATCTCCGACCTATAATATTTAAGACTATTTCAAAATTCTAATGTGATAATAATAATAATAATAATAATAATAATAATAATAATAATAATAATAATAATAATAATAATAATAATAATAATAATAAAAGTAATAATAATAATAATTATTATTATTATTATTATAATACAGGATGCTATCACGCACTTTTTCTTCAATCAAACTTGGAGCGCGGTGATCTGAAGAGATTCAAAGCTAATGAAGCTAGCTGGCAGCATGACACAAATATATTCTCTTTCATTTGCAGAACATTTTTAATTGAGGATATCAATATTGGCCAAAAGACAGAAAAAGAAAAATATCAGAAAAACAAACTTAAATAAAATAAATTATACATATATTAGAAGAGTACACATTTTTTAACAACCACCACAGAAATGAACCCTGGTCTACGACAGTCCTCCTTCTCACTTCAATTTTTACAATCCCTCTGACCGTTACATCACAGTTGCTCGTCGATGCACTGATCATCATGGCAAGTGAACTCCTTATCAGAGCATCCTATTCTATCTTATCCAATCCCGTAACTCGAAGGTCTTTGGGGCAAACAATAAATGATCGTTTAACCAGCGTACTCCAACTTTGTCTGTCCTCAGCAACCGTCATGGCTCTGCTCAGACCAAACCAGTCCATTCTCGAATGTTGTCCTCCCACCTCCTTGTTGGTCTCCTCTTCTTCTACCTCCTTGCACTGTGCCTTGCAGAATGGTCTTTGCAAGGCCTGATGATCTGCTGGGTATAGGAAATGCCTAGAAGTCTTCTGTAGCGCCTCATCTCCATGCTTTGTATTCTCCGTTGTAGATCTGCTTTGAGGGTCCATGTTTCGCAAGCATATAGGAAGATGAACATGACAAGGGAGTGCAGCAGCTTTACCTTGGAATGTAGACTGATGGTCCTGTCTTTCCAAATGGGATTCAACCTTGTCAGGCAGAGATGAGAATCCTAAAATGACAAAAAGGAGGAAAAATTCCAAAGTCTGTCGAGTGGCGAAGCCACGAGTACGCGTACCTGCGAAGCAGGTACGTGATGCTAGGGGGGTCCGGGGGCATGCTCCCCCGTAAAATGTTTGAAAAGATGGTTAAAATCTATGCATTCTGGTGCATTCTGAGCCTTATTTTATGGGGTCAGATCAGTTGTTTTTGTGGTACTAAAATGCTGTTGTTAGCTCTCCACAGTTCAACACATAATGAATTTATTTCAAACATCAGTTAAGCCTTGTATTAATAAAACATTCCTTTTGACTGCAGACAAGAATGGTTTAAATACCAATGACAAGACAAGGCTTTACCAAAGCACATAATTATTGTCCAAAACAGAGTTGTACATTTATACATAGAATCAGTATGAAGCCTCACTGACACTCTTACAGTCACACCAAACAATACAATCATAAATACCTCGATTGACTGTTCAAACAAGGTTTACAATTTCAATATAAAGTCTTGGAAAAACCACAACAAGGAAAGCAGAAATACGGATGGTTTCAGGCAGTAGTTCCTAGAACAGTTCTGATGCTATAATCATACATACATTATGAACAACTTCAGCCTTGAAGTGTTAGTCAGGCACTGAAGTCAGGCTGAAGTTTACAATTATGTCATGCACTGTGGGTATCAAGAGCCTTTTCTCCAGGATTCAGTTTTCAAAGCATTTTACAAGTCGTGCTTTGTTCTCTTAACAATGGCTGATCAACCACGTGATGTTTTGGCTGTTCCATCGTTCGCACTACAACTCAGCACGCATGAGAAAGGGCTTCAAGCGCCTATTTGCGTGACGTCACTGTCTCACTATAATCAGCGGGAGTGTCTGGGAACAGCCGGAATCTTATGCGCAGAAAAACGGGAGGGCTAAATTGCACGTTTCGGGTTATCTCGGTTTTTTGCGGCAGCTTGGTGGATCGACGGAAACAAAGTGAGAGCGAACCAAATGACAACAATCCGCATGGGAATAACGAGTGGGAATAAGCTGCGAGATCGAAAATCAACAATTCACCCTAGTCATATACACTAAAATTTTCTCACCGGATTTAAACCGATCTCAAAAATGACCCTGGGACCTTCCAAAAGAGAGGATTTCCGCTAAAAGGCGGAAGATTCTCATCTCTGGTCAGGGCAGCAGTTGTTTGTGCGATCCTGGGGAGGACTTCCTGTCGGAACCCATTGTCTGATACAATGGTTCCTAGATATTTGAAGCTATGCACTGTGTTGAGGGATTGGCCTTGGACTTTGATGTCCATGTTGATGCATGTGATATTGTTGGTCATCATTTTGGTCTTCTCTGCACTTATTTCCATTCCATAGACTATGGAGGTGGTTTTCAAGCCTCGGTACCAGCTGTTCTTGGTCCTCTCCAGTCAATCCATCAATGTCATCCGCAAAACGAAGATTGGAGGTTGCATGCTCTACCCCTTAAGCTGACTGTGAATTTGTGATCTGCAAGGGCATCTGAAATGATGCACTCTAAGAAGATGTTGAAGAGTGTTGGAGAGAGTAGGCAACCTTGACGCACACCAATAATTGTTCTGAACCAGTTCCCGAAGGCGCTGTTATGTAGGACTGCATTGGTGGCCTCGGTATACAGGCTTTTGATGACTTCAATAATTTTAGGGCTGATGTTGTACACTCTCATGGTTGCCCACAGAGCTGCATTCCAGACTCGGTCAAACGCTTTCTTGAAGTCTACAAACACATGATACAGATGTTGGTGCTGTAGGCATTTCTTGCAGATTATTCTGAGATTGAAAATCTGTTCAGTGGTACTTCGCCCTTCCCTGAATCCTGCTTGTTCTTCAGCTATGATTTGTTCATCTTGGAATTTTAATCTGTTGAGTATTATTTTCATGAATGCTTTGCTTGGAAGGCTGATGAGGCTGATGTTGTGGTAATTTTCACACTCCTTTTTTGAGAAGAGTGATGACAAGCGATTTGGTCCATGGTGTAAACCACTCCCCACTCTGCCAGATCTTGTTACAGTTAATGGTGATGGTTTCAATCATTGCTTCTCCTCCTGCTTGAAGCAATTTCGCTGGTATGTTGTCCACTCCCGCTGACTTCCCCTTCTTCAGCGATTGCACTGCTGCCTCATCTTCTTGGAGAATTGTGAGGATTTCTTCTTCTTCTCTGTTCTGGGGACATGCTAGAACTGATGGGTCTCCGTTTGGTGTGTGGTTGTAAAGGTCAGAGCAATACTCTGTCCATCTATCCAAGACCTCTGTGAGGCATATTCCAGACTTGCTTTGGATCGTGGAGACCTTTGGCTGTTTAACACTTGTCAGCCACTTCATTCTGTTGTTTCTATCAGAGCATGCTGGATACAAGCCAACGATACCTCAGGGATGAGAAGATAAAGAATTTTTGAGACAGGAATATATAAAAGCAAAGAATACGGTTGACAAACTGAATTTGCTCAATGTATATTTTAAAGAAAGGCATTAACAACTGCAAAATATTTATATATAAAGGAATGTACATGAAATGTCATGCCTAACATAACGTACAAGTCTCAAATCTGGAAATCCTAATTAGGACTTCTACGCCAAATATGAAAACAATTTATCATTAAAATATTATTTATTATTTTTATAAATAAAACTGGAAGTAAACAAATTATTTTCAAACACCGGATGGGCAATGTACATGGCCCCAAAAGGGTAAAAATTTAACTTCTTCCTTTACTAAGTTTAACAAGTAGAGTCTAATTACCGCACCATCAGCCTCATCAGCCATCCCAGCAAGGTCCTCCTGAAAATAATACTCAACAGGTTAAAACCCCAAGCTGAACAAATCATAGCTGAAGAACAAGCAGGATTCAGGGCAGGGCGAAGTACCACTGAGCAGATTTTCAACCTCAGAATAATCTGTGAGAAATACCTACAGCACCAACAACATCTATATCATGTGTTCATAGACTTCAAGAAGGCGTTTGACCGAGTCTGGCATGCAGCTCTATGGGCAACAATGAAAGTGTACAACATCAGCCCAAAAATTATTGAAGTCATCAAAAGCCTGTATGACAAGGCTACCAGTGCAGTCCTCCACAACAGAGCCATCGGGAATTGGTTCAGAACAACAATCGGTGTGCGTCAAGGATGCCTACTCTCTCCAACACTCTTCAACATCTTCCTAGAGCGCATCATGTCGGATGCTCTTGCAGACCATGAAGGCACAGTCAGCATAGGGGGTAGAGCAATCTCCAATCTTCGTTTTGCAGATGACATTGATGGATTGGCTGGAGAGGAACAAGAACTTGAACAGCTAGTACAGAGGCTTGACACCACCTCCAAAGCCTATGGAATGGAAATAAGTGCAGAGAAGACCAAAATGATGACCAACAACACCAATGGCATCAATACGGACATCAAAGTCCAAGGCCAATCCCTCGACACAGTGCATAGCTTCAAATATTTAGGAGCCATTGTATCAGACAATGGGTCCCGACAGGAAGTCCTCTCCAGGATCGCACAAACAACTGCTGCCCTGACAAGGTTGAAGCCCATTTGGAAAGACAGGACCATCAGTCTACATTCCAAAGTAAGACTGCTGCGCTCCCTTGTCATCTCCATCTTCCTATATGCTTGCGAAGCATGGACCCTCACAGCAGATCTCCAACGAAGAATACAAAGCATGGAGATGAGGTGCTACAGAAGACTTCTGGGCATTTCCTATACCCAACACATCACCAACGACGAAGTCCGACAGACCATCACACAAGCTATTGGACAACATGATGACCTGCTAACAGTGGTGAAGAAACGGAAACTTCGGTGGTATGGCCACGTCACCAGATCATCAGGCCTTGCAAAGACTATTCTGCAAGGCACAGTGCAAGGAGGTAGAAGAAAAGGGAGACCGAAAAAGAGGTGGGAGGACAACATTCGGGAATGGACTGGTTTGACACTGAGCGAAGCCATCAGGGCTGCTGAGGACAGAGAAAGATGGAGTATGCTGGTTAAACGATCATCTGTGGTGCCCCTACGACCTTCGGGTTACGGGACAGGATAGGATAGGATAGTCTAGCAATATCTGAGGTTTTTAATGCAAATTTTAAAAAAAAATTCTACCATCGACAAGAACAGAAAAAAATATAATACTCAACAACTGATGTCAACAAACCACACATTGAGAAACTATTTACATGATTGATTGATTTATTGTTGCTTTAGGTCCAGAGGACTCTTCCGAGCCAAATCAGGACCGGACAACCCCCGATCCGCATAAAAGATCTGCTGAAACAACCCCAGTGGGAAAATTGAATGCCCTCCACCGGCCAGTCACTTTACAATAAAGACATCCCACGCGGGGGACGGCTGAGGGTTGACCTCAACTACGCGAACACCCCGGTTACAAAAACAAAATAGAATACAAACATCATTATAAATCATCAACCAAACACATACATATAAAATGCCTATAGTGCTAAATAGTACATTCATAGGAAGCCCTAGTGACCACCCGGCAGAAAGCGTCCAACACTCCCAAGCTGATCCAACAGACCTCATACACAAACAAGGAGTCTTGTCCAGGAAGAGTTTTCAAGAAAAAAGGTAGGTCATTGATCTAGCGAAGAAGAAGATAGTATAGCAGAGTGAAGGACAGAGCAAGAATAGGAAAGAGTAAATGAGGAAGACAGCGACAGTGGGAATTTAAAGCACTAAATTTCCATAAAGTGGGGATACTATTTATACTGAAAACCCCCGGCACTCCAACGGGGGTACTGTTGCCGCAGTGAAGCGTCTTGCCTATAAAGGAAAGACAGGTTTTCAACTGTGGCTTTCACTGTTCCCTTTATAGGTTTGAACAATCTACAGTGGCAAGATTGCTCATGACCCCAAGGGGTAACTATTTACATCACAATACATGAATGGATATGTTCAGAAGTACAACACACATATTTCAATTACAAGAAATACCTAAAATAGAAAAAGAAAATATGATAAACAATAGTTACACATACACCACTACGGAATATAATAAACATAAATGTTTTAACAAAATTGTTTACACAATGTCATCACAGTATCTTGTTTGAGCTATAAAAACGTTAAAGCAGAAAGAGAATAGATGTATATCATTATGACAACTAATTACAAGAACTCTCAAAACAAAAAAAAGCATCCCCAATTAAAGAAAAATACACAAACTCAGAATAATATGGCATGCACACCAAAATAATGTAAACAATTTCAAACCAAAACGTACAACATACAAACAAACATGCAATCAACAATTGCAAGCACACAACAAAGAAGCGCAACATTCAATAATGTAAAAATGAAATTGCAAAAACCTATAAAAGCATTCAAACCTCTCACTTTTGATCTCTCCCTCTTTCAAGCTAAACAGTAAATAAAGTTGAAGAAAATTAAATGTTAAAAAAAACAAATAAACGGCAAGCATTGAAAGGGCGGACCGAATATGTCAAAAGCAGTCAAGGAATGCAAACTGTGAAATTGTGACGTGAAATGTGACAGGAACATGGACTGGGGTTTTGTGCTGTGCCAACAGTATTCACAGAAGTGTTGATGGATCGATGAAGCCAAGAGTCAACTAATTTAACCACGTGAATACCCAGAAATAAACCCAAACTACAGGCCCACATAACTGTACCTTCAGAAAATCACCAACAGCAAAATACCAAACGAAAATGGACAAGGTGTTAATCCAAATGAAAGGAAACTCAAAGTTTGCAATAAGCCAATAATTGAAACTAAAATTTTTTTTGGTTTGTAATTCCATGTCCCTCAACTGCTATCTTTAACCTGCACATTATTTCCTTTCTCTAACAAGCAAGCAACTGTCAAAAAAGAATAAAGAAAATTTAATGTCCAATGCTTGATTAGGACAAATAATTTGGCAGCTCTTGAGCTGTATAAGCACTATATATAAGTATGATTAAATAATTTAATAAATAATAAAATACACATTTTTATTATATTCTTAACGCAAGTATTAATTCTATCCACATTACTGACGTGCGCAACATTTATAAGAAAGTAACTGTAAAATTTAGAGTTCCTGAAAATGCAGTACAAGTCTGAATCAAAATGCAGTGAAAACTGCTCAGTGTCTTATTTCAAAATCAATGGTTAATGTTTAACTGCTGTAAAAGCTGTAGCCAAGTAAGTTAACTTAACAATGTCTTTCTTGGAATTATACCCTCAGATATTTTACATTGTCTTCAAACTGAAAGGGAGTAAGGAATACGTGAGTCAAATTAAATGTGAAGCACCACAGGCTACTTCAATAGTGGCGAAGTAAGCAATAACCAATTAGGTCTTATAAAGGAAATGTGTCCCATGCACTGATACAGAAAGAAATAACCACAGAGTACACAACATGAAAATAAGAAAAATCGTTCGTGAAATCGCTAAGAGTACAATCAAGAGTATGTGTACCATAAACTGATACAAAAATGACAGAAAGAACCAAAGAGTACAGAAGTATACAAACATACAGAAACTGTTCTTGACATCAGAGCAGATTACTTGGTTTATAAGGCAACAAGCCAAGAAGTAAACTGACAGTACAGCTGTGTGTGTAAACAGTGGGGAATTCAACCCCCCCCCTCCCCCAAAAAAAAGTCAACAGCGTAGTTTCTACAAAGCCAGAAAACAACCAAAATATGTGGAAATGCTGCACATTGTGAAACAAAAAAACAAAAAATGCACAGTGACACTGAAAATACAATGCATCAACTGAAAAGGAAAATGCTGTATATAATAAAGTGACACCAAAAAGTCAATAACCATTTCCAAAACAAGCTGTGAAAGAAATACACAGAGGATAGTGCTAAACAGTGACTTGAAAAATAGAAAAGAAACTCAACAAATAATACTGAACGTACGACAGTCAACTTCATCGGAAGAATCTCGGCAGTCTCTGCGCCTATCGCAGTGTCGTTGAAGGGGAATGCACTGTCCGTCGTTGCATTTAAACTGGTCGTCGCTGCAGCCTGTTAGTAGGGGCCACAGTAACACAGACACATAGGTTATAGTACGGGACAAAACATTTGAGTGCAAGACAAACATACAAAAAGCCAAACGTTACAACTGTTAGAAACATGAAGACAATTTAAAGGGACTTGTATGCGACACTTAAAAGCAGTTAAAGCTATTTACAAATTACAGAAACTATATTATTCATAAATTTCAGTAGCATACCTCCCCCAGCCCCCTCATTTTCAATATCCCCCTACCCCTCCTACTTCTAAACAACAATCTTATTGGCGCCAATAGAGGAAAAAAATTGACATTTTGAAACAAGGTATGAGTATAATTGAAAGAATATGAAAACTCCATTCTTTTTTTTTTTTTCATATACATTTTAGTTTCATACAACTTTTCCTTTTTCTAAACGTTTTTCACAAGTTTTTGTTCTGTTCCAAATAAAATGCAGTTCTCAGTTCCACCAGTCTGGGGTTCTCGTTCAATGAAAATGCAAAATACACTGCAGTGTGCCTCCAGTACTAACCATAAAATATTCTATCCAATTCCACGACGAGCAATATATAACACAGACCTGCAGCGTACACCTCCACTGTGAAATCCGCTCGCACGCCGCCAGGCTCTCGACAAGAATAAGTCCCGGCGTTGCTCAGCGTGCTGTCTCGTATGTGCATTTCAGCCAAGAAGAAACCTTTCTCAGGCATCGGGAAATTGCGCACACTGATGCTGCTAGAGAGAGCAGGATCGTATGGCAAGCCATTGATAAGCCAGGACAGGGAGTGTCGGGCCACAAAGCCCCCAGTCAGGTTGCAGATGACTCGGATCATGTCTCCTTCCTTTACCCTTGGCATGCCCATGATTTTGATCTGGGCCGTGGCTGTCAGCATGCATTTCAATTTACACATAATGACTCAAAAATGACAGACCATGACATGATAAAACTGGGCAGAAAACACCAATGCATCAATAAGATATTAAAACTTGACATCTTCATTGTGAATAACAAATTGTAACAAATATTTATACTTTTCAGTTTCCAATAACAATACATTTCCCTTCAATCTTACTGCTGCCAAATTTAGCAAAATCCAAAAAGCAGTACAGCATTCCAGACACATGTGTGACAATTGAACTAAAAGTTGTACTGTCACTTGACCTCGGTTTTAACAGCTTTGATGAAAGTTTACATCGAATTTACTATCTTTATAACAATGCATATAAAACTGAAAATAAACTATGCGCATTCAAAATATTATGTGCACATGCCAAATTTTAACCAAGTTGACTGTCAACAAATACTTTTTGGTTTCAAACAAGATAAAAATTAAATGTACCAAAAAACTCCACAATTATTCCAAAATACCTATTTTCTGTCAGTAATCAAAAGTGCATCTTGTACAATTACTCCAAAAAGACTTGAACATGGATATGGATATCAAAATGAAATAACAGTATGGTACAAAGGTAACCAATGATCTGTTGCTCGCCTTAGACAATGGCAACGTCTCCGTTCTCACCTTATTAGACCTCTCAGCCGCCTTCGACACAGTCGACCATCACATTCTCTTTAACACTCTTCAACACTATTTTGGAATCTCTGGCTCGGTCCTGGCTTGGTTCCACTCATATCTTTCTGACAGATCACAAGCAGTCACTGTCGATGGCTGTTTCTCCAGCACAGCAGACTTGGTGTGCGGCGTGCCTCAGGGTTCCGTTTTAGGGCCGGTGTTATTCACTCTGTACACCAAGCCACTGCTTCTCCTGCTTAGAAAGCATGCTGTTGAGAGTCAGTCATTTGCAGACGACACACAACTGTATAAATCCACCGCCCCCTCTCTCATTAATTCCACTGTTCAGACCTTGGAGAACTGCATCACAGACATTAAATCATGGATGACACTCAATAAGCTTAAGCTTAATGACGATAAAACCGAAGCCCTCCTCATTCACAAGCACAACACCTCCTCCTCACTCTCGCCTCTCCCAACATCGCTTACAGTAGGGACAACAAACACTCAGTTCTCATCCTCTGCAAGAAATCTCGGCTACATTCTATCCGATGATCTGTCCCTCAACAACCACATCTCCAACGTCTGTCGCTCTGCATACACGGCCATACGCCAAATCAGCTCCTTTCGCCACTATCTTACAGTCCCGGCCACCAAAACCCTAGTCTGCGCTCTCGTCCTCTCTCGTCTTGACTATTGCAACTCTCTCCTTGCTGGCTCCCCGAAACACATCATTGACAAACTACAAAAGGTTCAGAACTCAGCAGCTAGACTAGTATTCCGAGCAAAGAAACGTGATCACATCACATCTCTACTACATTCCCTTCACTGGCTTCCTGTGCAAGCACGCATAGAGTACAAACTCTCTGTTCTCTGTCACAACTTCTTCACAGATTCTTGTCCTTCCTACCTTGCTGATCTACTGTCTGTCTACGCCCCTTCACGCACCTTAAGATCATCTGCTGACACTCGCACACTCAAGGTTCCCGTCACCCGCACTAAGACATACGGCCAACGTGCATTCGCCTACTCCGCACCTAAGCAGTGGAATTCCCTTCCCTCCCATATCCGCAACATACAATCAACACAACAAGCATTTAAAAAGGCCCTCAAAACCCACCTCTTCAAACTGCATTATTCAGTCTGATTTGTGTCCTGCTGCCATTCTCTCATCTCTTGTCTATGTCTGATCCGTAAGTGTATACACGGCTGTAAATATTTATACTGTTTTCCTTCCTGGGCCTAACCGGGCATATAAATAGCTGTGAATAGGCTTTTGCTATTCTACTTTCTGTCTTTTTTGTCATTTGTGTACATAGTTGTAAATAGTATATTTTTGTCTTTTTTGTAATTTATGTACATAACTGTAAATAGTCTGTACCTTTACTGTCCCGTCTTTTGGTGTATTGTAGCAATAGTGATGTTTCATCGAGTGCATGTTTATATATGTTATGACTATGTAAAGCGTGGTGAGTCTGGTCATAGGCTGGAGTACCCGCTATATAAAAATCCGTTATTATTATTATTATTATTACAAACAGTTTGTGCAAACATAAACATACAAATGCAACATGAGTGTCACAGAAAGGTACAAGGTCACAAAACAGTGGTACATTATGGGTGATTTGCAACAAATCAAACAAGTGTAGGATGGTGGATATTAAACACCCTGATGGATATGTTTTTTAGCTTGAAATATAGTCAAAGATAAAAATATATCAAAAGTGTATGCCTTTAAAGCTTATTTATTTGTTTATTTCTGTTTTTCTGTCTTTCTTTATTCATTTATTTAATTGTTTTCTGCTGCCCTACACCCTCTTCAATGCATAAACGTAAGATGCGCCCGTTACCAAAACAAAATGTGCTTTCACTGACATTATCATGGAGCCATCATCAGTAAATTACTATTGTCAATAATGCCAGCCTCAGCAGTATTCAGCACATAAAACAGAAATGATGCCATGTGGAAAAGGCATTAGGTATGATTTTAAAAACTGTGCACTGTGAAATTAAACACATTTGGAAAGATAATATTGTGTGCTGGTGATAAAATCTTAAATTTGTGGAGGAGTATATAGCTGATGCAGAACACTGGAGACCTCACTGCTAACATTTTGAAGACAGCTGACAGAGAAATAAAACACCCAAACTTGACTGGACAAGCTGTGCATAACATTCAAACTTGACGAATTATGGAGCCATGTGCTGGAACGAAATTAAGCAATTACACTATCAGAAAAATTATCAGTCATTGAGACTAAAATTTCTCGTTTCGCACAACTTTGGAACTCTCAACAAAGATATGTGCCTACATTGTGCAAACAAAGAAAGAAGAAAATAAGGAAAAACTACTGGAGGAACTGGGAGTCTAATGGAAATGGAAGAATAATAATAGCAAAATATTCACCACAGACATTGTTATCCAACTTTTCTGTTTTTTTATATGGTGCCAGCAGTGATGGTTTACAGAGATCCAACGCATTATCTAGATCTATAACGGTCTAGATCTACAAAGATCAAACAGATGGTCTAGATCTATAATGATCTAGATCTACATAGATCGAACAGCTGTTTATTGCTACAACACATAAGATCTGAATCAAAAGCACTCGGGAACAGGACAACTTACAACAACATAATACAGAATAATAATGCTGTGGGTACAGTATGTGTCAACAAGAATAAAGACTAAACTTCTAGCAACATTTTCTCATCTAACCTATATGAACATAAATATCTAGTAGCACAATTTCCTAATTTGATCTCTACAGATTTCGCTAATTGTAAGTATTCAAATGTACTCAACTGATCTTAATGATGGAAAATTTATAAAAAAAACTGTCACAGCATGCTAGCTGATGTTGTTTCTAGAAACTTTGGGATGAAAACAAAAAGTGTTGATGATCATTCTACTAAAGGAAAAAATATTAATAAAAGGTAAATATTCATATTACATACAATCCCAACTAAGGGAACAATTAAAGCAATGACTGATCATGGCAGATGCTGTAAAAAACATTTTTATTCAAACAAGTGTACAAACGGTGCTGATAATATGATTCCTGTATGCAATGAATGAGTACAGCATATTCTGAATAATTGAAACTCCAGATAAAACAAAGTAATAACTTCTCCCAAAAACAGGTATATGCAATGTCTTTGTTCCAAGATAATTAAAAGTTCACCAATTACAAAATATTTTATTTCCTACATTTGTTAGATCTAAAACGTCTAGATCCAATCCTAAACCTATCTCTCAATCAACACAGTCAAACATTATCAAAAATTAAAATCCATTAGAAAAAATAAAAAATGTAAAAAAAAAAAAAAGTAGGTTTTAAATCTATGATAGTATGTCAATTATATTTATGATGCTCAAGTTTTACTGATAAATATATCAAAGCTAAATCTGATTTAAAAAAAAAAAAAGATTTGTAAATAAGACCTTTTTAAAAAATGCTTTAACTTATTTTTTGAAAATGTATAAATCAGAAATTTGTTTACTGTGAACTTTATATTACATCACTGCTGTACCTAAAGAGCTTTTTCAAAATTTGTCTTCTTCGTAAAAAAAAAAGATGTACTACTCATCACATAATTTCGATAATATGATGTTTCTCATGCCTGAGTTTATGATTAACGGTGTATACAAATGCGACTTTGTAGACTCTGAATTCTCATGCCAGCAAAATTTATGATGAAAGATGTATTTTGAAGCTTATATTAATGTCATTCCACTGAGCCACTGTATGGACAAGATACTACAATGTAAGCACTTGTCAAACAGCCTCACGGATATTATATATTTACCAGCTGATTGTGTTTTCAAAAAAAACAAAAAAAAAAAACAACAGATTTAGGTCAGCAGATGAAGAGATAAACAAAGAAAGTATCATTTGAATCTTAATTACAACAGAACAGGCTTGTCCAAGCAAAACAAGGACCAGACAACAGTGAATCTTTCAATCACCTTTTTCTCATTTAAGTCTCACACACATGCATGTAGAAACTTTAACGCTAAACTAATGCAGACTTGTCGCCTAGCTTTCGTCTTACAATATTAATAGTGACTGCAGTGCAAATCTTGAAGCCGAACAGGATACTTCCCATTCCAACTAAACAGTCACAAAAGCTACATTTCTGTCTACCAACTGAACAAAAGCACACCCTAGAGATCAATTTTAAACCAAAGGTTGCATTGCTTTTTGAGCAATCAAAAATTATAAATTTAAAAAAATACAGAAAACATAAATTTCAAAAGAGAAAAGATAAAGAATTACTGACATACAAAATAATTCAAATTAAATGAATAACACACATATTCCCCCACCCCACCCCACCCCCCTCCTCAATTAAAAAAAAGAATTTAAATAAAAATGAAATAAAATCTACCAATAAATAATTTTTTTTTGTTAAAAGCCCTAAAAAGCAGAAAAGTACATGGAGAAAAAGGCACACTTACGACATCCAGCTTCATCGGAACGATCTCTGCAGTCAGGAACACCGTCACAATATTGTTGAATGTCCAGACACGTTCCATCATTGCACTGGAAGTCTCCCGGGGCACAGATCGCTGTACAATTGACACAATCACTCCACTGAATGAAAATACGAGGACATGCAAAAATTGAAAAGGACGAAGTCCTAAATGTAGTTGTCCACTTCTAGCCCTCTGTTCAAATTAAATTTGTTGTTCATTTCGTATTTTTGAAACTGTCTCCCCTTTTAAAAAATTGCACTTTTAAACAATATATTTCAATTTTCAACATTACAATACTATAAAACATTTAAAGGCCATTATAGATTTGCCTTGCAATATATTTTTTCCAGTCAAAGGGAGTGAAAGCATCAACAGACTGGACCAGCTATGTGGAAATTATGCTATTAAATTCCCTTATCTTTTACTGTTATAGCTTGGTCTTCACAATGTGTTTTCACTTTTTTCAAAAAGGCTAGATACAGAACATGATAGTTTTAATCGTGTAACAGCTATCCTACCCTAGATGCACGCTCAAAGTCTACGCCAAACTTAATTTTACCAAGACAACCTTCCACTGCGAATTTTGATTTTGAAAAAAAGAGTTTTAGAAAAAGAATGTCCTTATGTTGAATTCATGGGCAAAAATTATCATAATGTTTTTAACAATTATCATAAAACTAAAGACAGCCTATAGATTAGACTGGTGTGCTATACAAGTTCTACTCTGGTTCAGATTGGGTTAGACATGGATAGGGTTGGATTAGATCGGATAATACTTATTACTTACGTCTGCATCCTTCTTCATCAGAAGCATCGGGGCAGTCTCTCCGTCCATCACAACGGCGTGACAGGAGCACGCACTGGCCATTCCTGCATTTGAACTCATCGTCACGGCAAACTGCAATCATTTTTATAAATTATCTATTAACAAATATTCACCAATGCACTTGTACGCTCATCCATATACTCATCTAAAACATTGACAATAAGTTCTCACAAGAAACTACCCTTTTAGATAACATTTTCATGATTTCATAAAAAGCAAACGAAAACATAACATAATTGAACATTGTGTAGAGTGAGGTTCTGATGTAACATCTATTAGTTGGTTGTTGTTTTCTTGCATCTGGAAGAGAGGGAATGATTGTTTTCATGTTTTGTTTAGTTTAGGGCCAGTCTAATATCACCGCAAGATCAACATACTAAGAATACAAAAGATTAAAACTCTCCCAAAGCTAATATCACCAGAAAGTGAAACTAGAAAATAAAACCTCTTCTTGTTTCACAACAGTTGTCAAAATATATCGCCATGCCAACTCACCACAGCCGCGTTCATCAGAGCCATCAGCACAGTTGAGGACGCCATTGCAGCGGAAGCCAGCGTCGATGCATGTTTCGTCTTCACAGCGGAACTGTCCCTCTGGGCAGATCTCACCAAACGGATCTTTTGAGACAAGACCCAAAGCATGTATAATGTACATATGCTCTACCACCTCCGCAACCTGGGTAGTTTTATATTTGGACTGAACGGGGATGCAAACGGTAACAGTACTCTAGGGACTCTACCTTCCTGAAACTCTAGGAACAAAACCTATCTTTCAAGCCAAACAGAGGCAGCTTTTTCTGTTTCTAAGTCTAGTTCTCCCCTTATTCATATGCTGAGCATGCAAGTGCCTGATACTGTCCACGGAATAAAATACTACTTTGCCTACTGTGTTTCCAGTTTATCAACGCACTACACACTAACAAGAAATATGTTATTATCCAAAAGTTAGCTTACTACACATGTCAAACTTAAATGCAACACAAGTTTGTTAGAGAAACAAATATACACAACTGATAAGTAAATGATGTCTCAGGAATGAGTCATACCATATTATGTATACTTAGAAAAAGTTTAAATGTTACAGAAGTCATATTTTTATTAAAGGAAATATAAAGAATGTTAAATAAAGTTTTCAAATCTATATATGTTAACAAAAGATGTTTCAAAGGCAATTTCTATTATTAATCCAAAATTATTGACTAAATTAATGCAAAAGTTCAGAAGAAAAAAAAAAGGTTACAAAATATAAAAGCTCTCTAAATACAGAGTTACATATGCCATTGCTGGAGTCTATACACACACTTTATTGAAACAGGTAAGGAAAGTAAACAAAGTCATGCAAACATTACTAGCTGCTAAAATACACCAAATTAATGCAAACAGAAAACTTTCTCCTCCGTTTGTTTTTTTCTAGTATTTTTTTCTTCTTCTTTTTTTCTACTTGATAAACCAAAGGAGAAAAAGAACAAAAAGAGAATTTCAACAACCTCACACAAATGACAAAGAAAGGGAAACAAAAGAAAAATCATCTTAAAAAAATAAACAACAAATAATAATAATACAAATAACAAGTTAACAAAACTTTTTTTTTAAATTAAAAGAAAAAAAAAAGCAGAGCAAAACAGGACATCAAAGCAGGTGGAATTTGCAAACTGAACACACACTTCGCCATTTGAAGGGAAAAATCAGAGGCAGGATACAAACTCAACACAGGAATACAACCTTAAAAATAAAATGAAATAAAATAATAAAACAAAATAAACAAAATAAAATAAAATAAGGAAATAATACAGTAAATGAGTACAGAATGGCTACAATTACTTTTGCAAATAATCTTTTTTTTTTTAATCTTTAAGCTTTCTCTTAAGTAAATATTACATTATAAACCACAATAAACAAAGCAAAAGTATACTGAGGCAGTCAACTTAAAGAACACGGTATAAAATAAATAAATAAATAATAATAATAATAACGATAAATAAATACGAATATAAAAAGTAGAGAAAAGAAAGATAAAATGCACTCAGATACAGTGAAGGTTAGCAATTTTCAAGTCGGAATTATTATTATTATTATTATTATTATTATTATTATTATTATTATTATTATTATTATTATTATCATTATTATTATTATTATTCAGATTTAATTTCAGACACTGTGTTAATTAGCATCATCACACGGATGGTCTTTGCTTTGTCATTATTGAAAAATATTGGCTGTTAAAGTGTTCAAGGATTTGATTTTATGAAAACAATCCCAGGTCTTGAACTTGTGTTTATCCAACCTTCACTGCATATAGATAGATAGATAGATAGATAGATAGATAGATAGATAGATAGATAGATAGATAGATAGATAGATAGATAGATAGATAGATAGATAGATAGATAGATAGATAGATAGATAGATAGATAGATAGATAGATAGATAGATAGATAGATAGAGAGAGAGATAGAGAGATAGATAGATAGATATGAACAACAGTGACAATAATCAGTCAACAAATGTACAACATATCAATACAGCCAATATTTGCATTGCATACCTTTAGCTGATAAAATTATTAGGTTGTATTCTTCTAGCCATATTTTCATTACCTTTCCAACATTTCAAATGCACAACGACAAGACACTAGAGATCCTTCTAAGCCCGTGACTCCTGACTTCATTTTGTTTTCATGGAGAGAGAGAGAGCAAGCATGTGAGGCGAGGGCGGACTTAATCTACTTCCAATGCTTCATTTCAAATTATATTCCAAGTCTCAAAACGTGTACAGATTCGCATTTACACATCTAAAATGGTCGAGTAAGGTCTCTTACAACAAAATCACATCATTGGTCACACCATCAATGTAATAAACAAAATGTACTCCACAAAGTGGGAATGCCCCGTTTTCATGAACCCACGCCATCCATGCTCGTTCGTGACCTGTGCATACTAATGAGCTGCATGGTGTCTCCCCCAAATTTCTCCCAAAACGAAGTCACATGCACAAGCTTCAAAAGGCCCCTAGTGTAGAAAGATGGAATGTATAGCTGCATTAAAACATTATTCAAGCAGACTCACAAATCACAAGATAATTTTGGTGCTCTGGAACCAGCCAAAATCCTGCAGTGGAGCCAATAAACTGTAAAGCATGCTTTTAAAGCAAGATTAACTAGTTAGGGTGTGGTTTTTGTGTGTTCCCTTTCCAGCTTTTCCAATCTGCTCGGAGCTTATTATTATTTAGCTAGTATATAGCGATCGAACAGCAGAATCTCTGAGCAGAACGTTACAACTAAGGCCAGTTTGGCCTTGGGTCAAAAAGTTGCAAGTTTCAAAGAGACGATGATGATGATGATGATGATGATGATGATGATGATGATGATGATGATGATGATGATGATGATGATGATGATGATGATGAAGATGATGATGATGATGACGATGACGACATTGAAAAATTAATGATGATAAGGGTATTGGCAATTCAGCTTAATGAAGCAGAAAAATGAAAGAACAGATGTATCACAAAGTTAATATGTGTGTCCCAGTTAATTTCTGAAAGAACAGATGTATCACACAGTTAATATGTGTGTTCCAGTGTAGACTTCATTCTATTAATTAAAAAAAAACTGCAATGCCCCAATGCAGCATGGCAAGAAAGCAACGACAACAGATCCTCACATCATAAAAATGGCAGAAGCAACAACATCGATTATAATGAGAAAAGCAAACAACAATAGTGTGGCCAAAGCACAGCAACAACAACAATAATAATAATAATAATATGAATGCTGCAACAAGGACAAAAAGAAAAGGCTACAGTCGGCATGGGTGTGAGGGTGGGTGGGGAGGTATTTATTGGCCTACCACAGCCCTCTTCATCAGAGCCGTCGAAACAGTCAGGAAGCCCATCACAATGAAGGACGCGAGAGATACAACTGTCGTCCTTACACTGGTACTCCTCAGTGGAGCACAGCCCCGAAAAGGGAACTGAAATACATGGTTAGTGCACATGATGAGGAATGCATGCTATGAACAGCGACCATGATACTGTCCCTTCACTACAAAAAGGCTGGTCAGTAAATTATTCTTACACCCGATCTGAGGAGATGTTAATGCGCTGTCATGATTCTCAATTTCATTATGTTAGCATTGGTTTTAGTATGGGAAAAAAAAACAAATATACATCATGGTGAATTATTGCGTATTAGAATCAAGATTATTTGTAAATATCAGCTACATAATAGACTGAAAGCTTGTTCATTATAGCTCCTAGAGGAGACAACCAAAATTTCTGGCAGGAGTCGTGATCAGGAATGAACATTATAGAAGTTAGACCTAAAATGTTGGTATGGCTATGTATTACAATGTTCTCCCAGGTTTTACAAAACAAAATATGATTAGAAATTATTACAACAGCCAAACAAAATAAATATACAAATAAATAAATTTGCCAAAATGATATGAGACTAACTGTTCAAGCAATAACAGAATGTTTAAACCATAATGAATAACTAAACCAAACAGCAAATATTAGCACACCAATTCCGCAAGAGGAAACATAATCTAAACAGAAGATGAGAATTTAGTACATATTAATACCAACACAGATAAACTGCTGAAGTTACCATTTATAAACGAATCTAAACCGAAGATGAGAATTTAATACCTATTGATAATGAATAACTAAACCAAACAGCAAATATTAGCACACAAATTCCACAAGAGGAAACATAATCTTAACAGAAGATGAGAATTTAGAACATAATAATACCAACACAGATAAACTGCTGAAGTTACCATTTATAAACTGTATAGGAGCATACCCATCCTAACCCCACCCTCCCCGTTCACTTACAATACCCCCCCATCCCACAAAATATTATGTTTCAGTAGTGTTTCAATGGTATCATTACTACTGCTGTCGTTGTTGGCTAGAGTTGCATTAGAAATACCACCCAAAAAGAACGGTGATAAATTAATTGAATGGAAAAACAAAATCGGTAAAGTTCACAAAAGGCGACACAAGCAATATACTCTGGCCCAGCATCAATATATGTATGTTAGTTTGATGAAGCATTGCGAATGAAACTGTCAGTGAATAAAGCTTCCATATGAGAAAGATCTTGGGTTTGGTATTAGGATCTAGGTGCTCAATGACCATGACGCAGAGCAAAATTACATGATTTTCAACCAATCTGATCTCAGTTGATTTTCAAGCAATCTGACCAATCTGCTCATTCAAAAAAGACAACCAAAAAAAACTTTTTGGGGGGTAACTAGACTCACACTGCTTCACAAGTGTGCAGAGTCAAAAATACATTTAAAATAATCCAAGCAAAAGTATACTTACCACATTGGGCTGGCTCTTCATCAGAGTTATCCTCACAGTCAGGGCTGCCATCACACTCCATGAATTTAGGGATACAACTTCCGTCTTTGCATCGGAATTCTGATGGGGAGCACTCTCGGGAAGCTGAGTGATTGCGAGGAAATGACCAGCCCCGAAAAATGTTCGAAGTGACATGCGGTAGAAAAAAACACAGGCAAATTATGTAGATGTGTGCATGGTTGTTCATCGCATCCCACATTTTTGTAAAAACTTCAACAGGCTGTAGATAGCCAAGAAGGACAATATATATATATATATATATTTTTTTTTTTTTTTAAATGTAGAAAAATTAATATATAGCAGCCCGTTGTTAACTGGATTTTTTGCACGTTGTTAACTGGATTTCACAGTCACATTTTCCTTTCCATCAGTACAAAATTTTGCAGTCCGACGCAAACACTGATGGCATCTTGCTAAAAGAAAACCAAGAAGTCTTTTTAATGTTGATCTACTGTCACTAGAGGCTAGTTTGGACACTGCAGTAAGGCTTCACTCCTCTAAAAGTTCATCCTTCTTTGGCCTTTGTAACTTAAATTCAATGCCTAGCAGACGACAAAAGTTAGGGTTGTTCTAAGTATGTGTGGGGAAACTTTTCGCTTGGAATGCCGTGACATAATCCATCTGACCTATATTCATCAGCCTCCGCGAGGGCGCTACGGCTTATGGGATATCGCGGGATTTAGCTGGCCACACCGTTAATATCAGTCTTTGTTTAAACCGCATCCGAGAAGGACGAACGTGCTGAAAGTTCTCTCTCAGAAGACTACGCAGGTGACGGGTGAAATCCATTCAACCCAGTATAGTCATAGCCTGACATTGTCAAAAAGGTAAATGATCGATCTTTTGTTTCACCGCGATTTATTGATATTATTATTGGATTCTGCTTGCGAAGTCTAGCCATGTTTTATAATTATGACTGTTGGTAAAATTTTGCTTCACTATGTGGCTGACTGGTTTTCGCCTCCATGAGGTAGCCCATACTGACCCACTGTTGTTTCTCATATCAGTATTATTGCAGACCAGTGGCTGTCCCGGAGAAGGTGTATATTATTAATTACTTCTCCCTGTGTTTATTTTAGCCATGATGTATATATAGAGGAATTATGTTGAAGATTCCAGTGGACCACGCACTTAAAAGATTTTTCGTCTCTTATCTGTATAAGTGGATGCGATCTCGCTGAGGGCTGTTTCTGCCAACAGTGAGATGCTCTGCACTCCCTGTGTAAGCAAGGTGTTGAAGAAACTCATCTTATGTTTTGCAGACTTGGTCCGCGGCAGGAGATAGACCCCATTGAGAGTCAACCCTGCAACTGAGCAGCGAGCGCTGAGCTCCGATAGCTCAGTAGTCAACAAACTAGACGAGGAGAAAGCAACACCGCACCTCGACGATCAAGTTAAGTGCCATAGAACAAGTGCACGAACACTGATTCATAGGGTCTGTGCAGTAGTCCACTCCTCCGGAAAAAAGAACATTAGGCAAAACAAGAACAAAGCCCAGTGATGACCCAGTAGCAAGTATCGAGAACAGTAGCAGAATAGATCCATCAAAGATCTACCCATTCTCCAAACTACTCGAAGTGACTTTTGGTCTGTTAAGTTAATCCTAGTTATATTAGGTTTTGGACATTTAAGTTAATGTAGTGCTTACATAATTAGGTATAGAGTAGAGGAAATAAATGTGTGATATAAGAGGCACAGTGGTCTAATGGTAGTGCTTTGGCTTGCGGATCTGAAGGTCCCGGGTTCGAGCCCTGTCCGGGCCACTGTGATGTGTCCATGGGAAAGACACTTTACTCCCGTTTCCTACTCCTTCGGATGAGAGTATAAACCGAGGTCTAGTCTGTGTGTCACATACATTCCACCATAATGGACTTTAAAGATCCTGACGCTCATGTCCTAGACAGGTAAGTGCCGGTAACAAGAACACACCCAGCATGCACTTGGTCCTTCTCCCCAATCCCTGGCTGGTCAGAATAGTGCTCAGTTGTCCGGGGGTCAGACCATGCGCCCAAAGGCTGCGGGTGGGCGTCTCGGGCGGTTTGAGATAGATCCTGTATCGGCCAGCGCCTAGAGTCTGGTCAAGTATGGCGAGATAAGTGCGCTATAAAAATCCTCAATAACAATAATAATAATATTTACTGTTAACTAGTGGCTGGACTACCTATGATTCATAGCTGTGCGAGAGCTAGTGTGTCAGTGAATCTTTTACACTTTTCTCCCTATCTCTGTAACCCCATCCTCATACAGACCGGCCCAAAAATATAAAAGTATTTGGACTAGTCATAGGGCGATCTAACTAGCCGATCTCCACCAACGAACGATGAGTGGGTAATAGCATTCCATTGTGCAGAGTCCAGCACCAATAGAACTATCTACAACTTCCTATTTGTTACAAATCTGTGGTATTGTTTGCTTGCATTGACTACAAACTTCCAAGAATCTGAAGAGACATACATCAAACTCTTATTTCAACACTTTAGAAACTTGCAGAAGCTACAAAGTACACAGACTGACAACAAACCACAAAGGCACAGAGAATCCCAAGTACACTATCCTGAGCTGAATTACAATTAACTGTCCAAATTAAAATTGATCACCTCCACAGGAAACAAACAGTTTATATTTCATATAATCATGAGAAATTAAAACTTGAATTAAAATTAAAACACCAATTGAACGAATTCTTAACAGATTGCCTACTGAAGCACAATTGAATTCTTAGGTTTAAAAGTGTGTGTTTGTGTTGTTTTTTTAAATTATAATTTTAGTAAAGAAGTACTATATATTTTCACTTTCATATTTTGAGGAGTTTAAACTTATATTTAAACCTTCTTTTTAGGTTTTCATTATCATTCTATTTTCACTTCAATATTGTCAAGATATTTGTATTATAAGTAAGTTAGCTCATTCCTAAGTCAATGAGTTTACATTTTTTAAAAATGTAAACTGTGTAAATATTATCTCATTCAAGGGTTTTAACTAAAAAAAACCACGAGATTCAAACAAACATCAACTTGTAGTTTTCAATTTCAAGATATTCTATCCTCCAGAAATAAAATTCTTGTACATCTTCCTTAAAACAATAGATCCAAAAGACATCACTACCAAATGAACAACATATAAAATATTTATTTCACAGTGCGCAGTGCCGCAGGAACTAGCACAAATAAATTTAACAGACTGCTCGTCGTAACTCCTGAACAAGCTGACACTTGTTTGCAGTTAAGATAGTTCAGAGCAATCTATATGAAGTCAGATCAGTACATCTACCTCCTCTCAAATTGAAGCAAGAGATGCCACAGCCGAGCTTTGTGCAACTCAGCACTTGGTGCCAAGGGGAACCGACAACATGACGTATTTTACCAACCGCTTTTCTTCCTCCACCCACCCCGTCACCCACCTTGTGTTGCAATAACATTCCTCGCCTTCTTTCTTTCTTTCCTTCTTTTTCTTTAAAACCTGTTTGTCTTTTCATCTTTCTTTCTTTCTTTCATTTTTTCCTTCTCTTTCCCGCCCCCCCTCTCCCCCCACCCTTTCATCTTCTCTTTTTCCAAACTTTTTTTTTCCAACCCCCTGTTACTGACATGATGATGTAAGGTAAGAAGGTGTCATTTACGGGGAAACAACCTCTCTTGACTCAGCTGCTTAATTTCCAACCCCATTTTCAAAACAAACCCTCCAAAATAAATAACGCAATTCTGATATTCCACAAAACTTCTGGTAACACTGTTTTCTTTCAAATTGGGGAACACGTGCATACAACAAAAAGGGGGTCCAACAAAAAAATCTTACAACAGAATGATCATACAACTCTGAAGCCTAACAACAAAAAGTCTAACAATATTTAATGACATTTATATTACTACGTCCTACACCTTGATCTTGATTAATACTTCGCTTGAGCCATACTTGGCTATTATGGAAAGGTCTTGTGACGTGGGTAACCGCAATGCACTAGGGCTTGGTTAACAACTTAGGTCTGCACAGTTGAAAATAAAGCACTGAGCACAGATTTGCTATGTCAGTCCTACCAGCAGGATATCCAATGAGTTATAAAAAGCTGGCTAAAATTGGTGCTTCTGCTGCCGGTGACTCGCTCTGCACTAATAGTAATGCTGCTCACGCAGGCCCTGCTGCAATTTATTCATCTGTGAGCTGATTTCACTCAACAGTTGTTCTCATAAAGAATGAGCTCCTGTACTCCTCAGACTTGCTGCTTGAGAGGCTGAAGCCCTTGGAGTTGTTGACAACCTGTCTCTCAAGGATATTGTTTGTGCAGCAGTCAGTGTATCTGGTCAGGCAGATACGACGTTGTCCTGCGACAGCTGGAGTGAGAAAGTCACCAGGTGTGAGTGCTGGGATCCGATCCTCAGAAATTTTGTAGAGAAGGCTGAGGCGTTGCTGTCTGCAGAAAACCTTCCAGGGGCAGGAGGTTCAGGTGCACAAGCATCTCGGAGACACAGCTTGGTGGTGGGGCCCAGGGTTGCTGTGTACATCTCCTCACAGCAGCAGGATATGGAAAACAAAAGTATTGACCTTCCATGGGCACAGGCATGGGTACTGAATATATTTCCTGATGTTACCACATTTTGTTATCCATACACCTGGTGACTGGAGGGTGTTGTTCCTTGACCGGGGCGAGTTCATATGCCCAAAGAACACAGAAACACTAGGCTAAGCGACAAGAAAGTCATCCCTGCTAGACATACGTAGGCGCAAAGTAGAAATGTTCAATATTCATCGATTTGATTCCTCTGCACTCTGTTGCACAATTTATCATTTATTTATTTATATGATCAGTACAACTTATGTTAATCTGATGAATAAAATTTAATACAACAAAATTATCCCTGATGCATATAGTCCAAGACAAAACTCTTCAACATTCACTGATTTGATTCCTCCATGCTCAGTTACGCCATTTATCCACGGCGTGCAGCACTTTAAATTCAAGAATTGCTCTGCTACACAGAGAAAAGTGTTGATAATTTATAGACACCAAATAATCATGCATCCGAATTTAAACAGATGAAGAGCTTCTTCACTTGTTTCAACAACACTTGGGCTTTGTACTGTAAATCCAGTACTGACCGACTAATAGTCCTCACTCTAAGAGCCAAACCCTATTACAACATCACTTCGAAGCACTATCACAATGGTGGGAATTTGGAAGATCGATGCAGATAACGTCAGTATAGTAATGTCTAATTATGAGTTCCTGCAAATATATCACTTCCCATAAATTACCAGGTTCACCAAAAAGTCTTTCATTTTGTAATTTCGTTAGCTAGTGTAGGCAAATTAAACGTAAGTTTTGAAGATATTTTGATTCCGATCCACTTTGGACATGTCTGCCTCTCGCCCATGCACTCTGACACTATGAAATCATATCCTCTGGAGGGAAGAAACTTATTCACTACAATAAGAAGATTTATACATTGCTTTTTTTTATTTTTTTTTTATTTTTTTTAAAGAAAATAAACACACTCAAAGCCAGAACAACAACGGATTCTTTTACATTAAATGCCTATTTGTCTTCATTACTTGCATGGCAAGAACAACCCACATGCAGAAAGTCATTAGTCTCCGAAGTACACGTAAACCTCCAAACCTCACGTTTTGCCAACTGTAACTGGATATTCATTTACTTATTCTGTCATTTATTGCACTCATGAAGGAAGCACCTTTCCCGCTGGAGAGCTGCTCAAGGAGCAGGACAATACAGGGTCTACCTTAAGCTGCCTGAGGAGCCAGCTTCAATGCTGTTTTCGGTGCATCGCCTGAGGCCCTAAGTCAACTGAGCACAATCCTGAGCGACCGTGGAGGGAAGGAAAAGAAGGGACCTAGTTCTTGCTGGGTGTCTGGGCATCAGGACCTTTAAGTCCGTGTGATGGAATGTGTGCAATGTACAGACTATATATAGACCTTGGTTTATACTCTCATCTGAAGGAGTAGGGGAATGGCTGCCTGCACAAAAGGGTCATGTTTTGTTGGTTTTTTCCCACCACTCCAGGCCCATCAAACTTGACATTTCAAACCTAAAGCTCAGCTTGTAATGGTTAAGCTCAACACTCAATGCTTCAACTGTTTTGCTATCATTTTCTCCACTCAGCCACCATGCCCCACCTCCCTCCTTCCCCCAACCCCTCCTCTTCTCCCCACTCACCTCCTCCTCCCCTGGCTATCAATTAAAAAAAAACCTCAGAACGCCTTTTTTGTTCGTAAATTCTTCCATCTTCCAGAATACACTTTAACTTTGAAAGCTCATATTTTGCCAACTGAGACTGACTGGAACAACAAAATTCATGAAAACATTTTACTTTCTGCATCTTTAAGAATGTTAAATACCTTGTTTTCTTTTTCTAAATGTCTTGTATGTATAGAAAGTGAGAGACTCTGTTTTCTACATAGTCCTAAATGATCTACAGCTAACTGTAATAGCTTTGTGATAAAAATTCAGAAAAACATTTCTTTTTAAATAATTTTTAAGAATGCTAAGTGTTTTAAAAGCAAAAAGGGTTTTAAATGCTAAATAGATACACACACACACACACACACACAAAATTCTAGATGGAGAGTGGTGTAGTTTGGTTTCTGACATAGGCTGATTGGTCTAGGACTAAGGTTTCTAAGGGAAATATGCCAGAGGTGCTTTCAAACTTGCTCAGTTTCCTTCCTGGAATGGCAGTAGTTAGGCTACAATGCTTAGAGCTGCCTGACTAATTATTATCACCGTGTTCAACATTACTATTTCTTTAATATATATTGAAAACAAGGAACAAATAACTCAATGTTTTCCCAAAGAAGATTAACTACTTCTATTTGCCAGTTGGGGAACTGTGCCAATATTAAACCGCAAGAAACAGTTACTAAAAAAAACAGGTAAATATAACCTGCAGTGCATTGACCCAAATCTAGGACACAGGTACACAGCATGTTTCACAGTCTTCACTGAATCGCAAAGCTAGATAGAAACAGTGGTCTGGTTAGCTAGAGTGTTGATGCAACTTAAAAATAGACAAAAGTTCTTGCACTGCTCTTATCAGCCAGCAGATCCGAGATCGAGATACCAACTGACATAATTGGCCACAACTTTACATGTTAAAAAGTCATTTGAAAAATATCACGCCGTGTCTGCAAAAACTCAAATGAAGTGTTATAGGTAGGCCCATGCTCCAAAACTGAACTTGTGCTAAATGGTTTTACAAGAAACTGTCTACATTCCTTCTTTATTTTCACTGGAACATAATTTTTTTAAATTATTTGTCATTTACGTTATTTTATTTTTATTTTATTTATTTCTTCTAGTATTTGTTTATTTATTTATTTATTGTGTGTGCGTGTTTTTTAGGCTTTGTGTGTGTTTTTATAACGCACGTTTCAGTTTATATCATTTTATTTTTTTCCATGTTTCCTTTTAGTTCTTTTCCTATCCTTTCCTGATTTTATTTGATCTTAGCTTCTTTTTTTTATTATCTTATCCCATTTCATCTTTTTTCTTCTTTTCCTTTAATTTCCTTTCCTTTTATTTTATTTGAATTTTTTTATTTATTTACATTTTTTTTCTTTTCTTTTACAATGACATGTATAATACCAATGCATGAATACATTTTTAAAAAAAATATTTGGTCTCTTTTTCTATTGTGCTAGTTCTTTCTCTATGAATTAGTTTATCCAGAAGAGACAGAACATTGAGCCTCCACTCTTGCCGAATTAGTCTCCACATCAAAACTAGCTTGGCTTCAAGCACCCCTTTTTTGTTGTTGTTTAAACTGCATGGTAAAGTGTTACCTAGTCCTCTCCTACAAAAACAAAGTTTACCTCATCTTATATAGTTTTGTGTTGTTGTTTTTTAATTGAAAGAGATAAGGCTGTAGAGTGATAAGGGAAAGATCTACAGTGCACAGTCTGAACTGCAAGGTCTTATACCATGCAGCATTCCAGTACTGTCCTGTTTATAAGCTTAGGGGTGTGAAAGTGCAGTGTTGCACCATCTGATATGCCCAGCGGGAGGGAGAGGGGAACACTTTATTTCCCACAAAATTGCCTGTTTATCTAGGCTTCAACGTTTCTCTTCTTTACCCTTCTGCTTCTTCTTCACCTTCTTCGTATGTCTTTGTCTTCCTCCATCACCATCACCATCTATCTTCTTCTTCATCGTCTTCATCCCCTCATCTTCTTCATCATCTCTTCTTTCTCTTCCCGTCCTCTTTAGTCTTCCTTCTTCGTCATCTTCTTCGTCACCTCATCTTCTTCATCATCTCGTCTTCTTCATCGTCTCTTCTTTCTCTTCCGCCGTCTTTAGTCTTCCTTCTTCATCGTCGTCATCTTCTTGGTCTACTTTCTCCTTCTTCGTCTTCCTCTTGTATTTACTCTTCTTGCACTAATCCTTTTTCAAGTTTTCCTTATGTCCTTCCTCTCCTTTTTCATCTTCTTGTTATTGTCCTCAACGTTTTCCTAATCTTCTTCTACAATTTTCATCTCTGCTTTTACCTACTTTTCACCTAACAATCACTCTCACCCCTCCACTCTCTCCTCCTTCACAGCTTCCCATCCACCAAACCAACCCAACACCCTTTCTCCTCCGTAATGATTTGAGGAGTTGAGGGAGGAGGAAATGTTGATGTGGGCAGTTACCTCGCACTGTGGCGCTGCAAGGATATATTAGTGTGAAATGGTCACTCAATCAATATTGGTCCACTAAATGTACCTTCATTAGGCTACATTAGTGTGAAAACATGAAGGGGGCCGGGTAGCTCAGTTGCTAGAGCGTCTTACTAGTAACCGAAAGGTACCTGGTTCGAATCCCGGATTGGCCAATGTGTGACCATATTATTTTCCCCTTACCATCAACTGGTTTGCTGGTGTCAGAATAATGTGACCAGTAGTCGCCTATACGCTTCGGTGTCGTGTGACTATAATCTACAGTTACAAGAATATCACCTATCCAAAATGTCGCCACTCATTTAAAGTGCAATAACCGCTTTGATTTCTGTCATCCAACCTCCACACAAAAAATACATTGCAAAGTTTGTACAGAGTTTGTTTTGTTGTTGTTGTTGTTGTTGAGAAACTTCATCTATTTTAACATGAATAATATAATATCATTCATTTGAATATCATACTATCGTTTATATCACCACGTTTTCACTAACATAATTTCTAACACATGGAACAGTCTGCCTGGCCAGGGATGTTGTCATAGTTGGTACCACAAAATGCATTGAAAAATGGTCTATATAAACTTTTGTCTAACTTAGTGTACTCCATTGCCTTGAGCAGAGATGTCCTTATCCCACATCCCTCTGGTAGGCAAACTTCATTAGACAACTGCTGCCTGAAGGCCTTGCCAGTGTGGCAGGTAACACGTGTGCTCATACTATCTAGAGGGCAAAAGGCTGATAGCCTGCGATGCCATCACTACTATGCTATACTATGTCCCAATAAACTTGAATTATGAAATGATTGCGCAAATGTTTCATATATACTTTGTGATCAATGTTGTGGAGGTGGGGGGTTAAGGGTGTAGGGAAAGGGAAGAAGGGGGAAGAAAAGCAATTTTCTGCTCCATATGTGCTATAGTAATCTTAACCTTGCAAAACCCTTTAAAATCAAATCTAAGAAAAAATACAATTCAAACCAGTTAACCAGCACGCAACATGCAATCAAATCCATGCAGTCTGATTTCCTATGACATTCAAAATGCTGTGCTTCTCTTACTTTTTTTTTCTGAAAACAGAAATATGGAAATGATTTGAAGCAGATCAAGGAAATAAAAGTATTACAATTTATCAAATCCATCTAAGCATCTTCTTTCTGAAAGCAAAAAGCCAAAGTTTAAAACAAGAAGGAAAAATAGCCCCTAATCTAAAAGAAGAACGTTTAAAAAAAAAGAAAAAAAGTTAAAGTAATAAAAAGAGATAAATTTAACACAAACAAAATTTCAAAGTATACAGATTTTTTACAAATGAGTTAAACACCCAAAGCTCTGTAAAATCCTAACAGTTTCTAAAACCTAGATTCTAAAACTTCAAAAAAGTTAACAAGTATACATAAGAATTTATTTATTTTATTTTTATTTTTTATTTTATTTTTTTAATTTCTTGGAAGGGGGGGGGAGGGTGTGGGGAGGGTGAGTACGTAGACTCACGATCAAATTGCTATGCATGTGAGTTTAAAAAAAAAAAAACTGAGCTCTAGGAGAATCTCTTGATACCAAGGGAAATGGACATATAGCATAAAGGGAAGGGGGGAGGGAGGGGGGCAGAGAGAAAAGGAGAAAAGGGGGAGGGCACAAATTCTGCCACTGTGGAAATGGATTGAAATAACTCCCACCACCGATATCATGTCAACAGACATCAACACTTTCTTACTCGAAAATGGGTCAGCAACCAACAAAACAAACCACAAAAAGTTTAATTCAATAATGACATAAAATAAAATAAACCATTGGAAATATAAAATAAAGATATTATACAACAAATATTAGCTGATTTGTGCCTCTCACAAACCTATAACTATACCTAACTAGGGCCATAACAAATACTACCTAGCACAATTATTTTTTCCATGATTACTTTCCTCACTGAACCTACAACAACAAATATTACAACAGTTTAACAACTTTCAAAGACTTATGAAATTTCCCACACAGAAAACTAACCATTAGTCCCATTCACAGTATAGTGGTGCTATACAAGATAGGATTACTGTTTAACAAACTTTACACTATACTTCTTGCACAAAACTCAGCAATGTGATTAGTGGCATTAGTTCTAAATCTACAGCACGTTTTATATTTTGTTTTAATAAATTCTGACTATACAGCAGACAGCGACAAAAAACCAACAGGTGATTCATTATATTTTTCAGACTGTCTGATAAAGTTTGTTGGGCTTTCTCAATATTGAGGACAATGGAGGGTCCATTAAGGTTTAGATCTTCCAGGGGTTAGTAAACTATTCATGAGTATATATCGTAAGTAAATTGTCCATCTTCCCATTATAAAAGGCATAAAACGCAAGATCCGATTACCCCCAATTTAAACACAGCAGTATTCTAAAGGATTAGTATAATTATACTCTATGAAAATCTCTTGATACCAAAGGAAATGGGAATATTGGGTGCTGGTGATCATATAATATTTGACAGTTTAACAGTTTGGGGCTTGGGGGTGGTGAGGATTGTGGGGAATTAGTATCTGCGCATGTGTATGTGTGGCCTTTGTGCGGGAGCCATCCAACTGCATATGTGGGGAATGTCACACTAATTAATGTCACACAGTATCATCAACTACACACACAAAAAGTCTACCAATTTAGCAAATGGAACATATGCATGCAAACACTGCATGTCTTTACACTGCTACATTTGCAGCTGCCGCCCTTTATGTTGTTGTTTATGAAACGCCACATTGCTGTGAGAGGCTGCGCTAACTGGAAAAGCTTGCGTGAATGCATTGGCAGCGAAGGCAATTTGTACGCAAGATTGTCTGCGACCAGGGGCATTAAGCTGCAAGCTCCAAGCTACCCTTTGTTTGCTTGTTTGTTGTTTTAACTTTGTAGTTGTCTTCTCCCCTACCTCTCCCCTCCCTTCCTTTTCCCCACCTTCCAAACCCTTGCCCGATATTTCAGTTCATTAATTGCTTGGTCGTTTGGAGGCATCCTTCCTTGCCACTCACCTCAACCCTCCATTCAACTTTCTAAACATGCATGAAAATGTTTACGTTCATCTGAGGTCAAGATAAAAAAAAAACTGATCAAATGTGTCCTTCATGCTGAGACTAAAGGAGATTACTAATTTGCTAATGGATTTTTTGTGTGATTTATAAATTTGCAAAAAATGAATCTTAACTTCGTGTCTGAAAAGTAAATTTTTTTTTTCAGTTAGAATACTAGGGGCACAGGGACCCAACAGATTAAAGACAAACATGCTTCAGGATCCATGGAGCTATTGTGAATTAACCAAGAGGGAGATTGCGTTGATCAAGGAGCCCTTTGCTAGACTCACGAGCAAGAACTGGACTTTACAGAGGAGGACCATGATGTCTTGTAACATGAGAGCTTTCACCTCAATAATGTAGATTCATAAACTCTTCATAATCATACCCTCCAGTGTAAATGTTTTGAACAAACAATGATCTCAGATTCACTATTTTTTTTAAAATTAGGCATGGCATCCACTGGAAAATTAAATTCAGCAGTAATGCTGTCCTCTGCTTTGTTCTCTCCTCAACATTTTTAAAGGGACGTTTAAGATCAAACAGCAATCATCTTTAGCAAAATGTCATAGAACATGGCAATAATTAGCTCCAACAAAAATGGAAGTACTGTGATTAAAGCTGGCTCTACTGCAACAATTCTCTAAAATCCAAGCAAATATTGAATTTAACCTGCTGCATTCAGGCAAATTTTGAACTACATTCAAGCTTTAAGCAAGCTTCCAAATTTATTTCTCTAATCGAGCTGCAGAAGACAGGCAAAAAGGAGAAATTCAGCATGTGTGTTAGACATTTCATGCAGTACTGTTGTATATAGATGCTTCTAATTAACAAGACTAGTATGTTTGCAGATATAAAAAGTCTAAAAGGTATTTATCAGCAACTTCTACACATTTATTTCACTAAAGCTGTTCACGTGAGATTGAACATTTGACAGAATGAGTGTATAGAGAAGCTCAAGATAGTGTATGTAGAAGCTCAAGGCTTTCCACCTTTGAGTTAGAGTATTGCACTAAACACTACCTTTCCCAATAATTTCTAACAGACAGTACATACTGTATGCAGCTCAGCCTCTCAGAATATAGTATTACAGCTAAAAAGGCACAGTAATCATCATGACGCCCATTACTTTCAGAACTACATCTCTGAATATCAAATAAACCAAACCAAGTTGCAGGATATAAAAACATGGATGAATCGGAAAAAACTAAATATATTCAAGCCCAGACAAAAACTAAAGAAAAGCTATTAAAAAAAAAAAAAGTTTAAGCAAGAACCGTTGGCAAAATCTGGAGTTTAGAAACTTACGACAGTCTATTTCATCCGTGCCATCGGGGCAATCAGTTTTGCCATCACATCTTAGAGCAAAGTCTATACAATGCCCACGTTCGCATCTATATTCACCAACAGGGCATGGAACGGAGGCTTTAGCGAGAGCAAAGAAAAACACAATGCAAATTCAATAAGAACTGAAAAACAGAACCAATAAAAACTACTGTAGTTTGATCCGCTTAGGGAGCTATTGTATCTACTTAAAAAAAATTGAGTTAGCAAACTGTTATGAAACCAAAATAAAAAGGGCAAAAAAGAAACTGGTCCCAGATTATAACTGAGTACTATTGATGTGTCACCTTTTTGGTTTTCATAATTGTGTTTCCCCTCTAAGATATAATTTTTTGTCATCCATTACCATCCCTTTAAAATATTTCCCAAGCTGTTACAAAATGAAACAGCTGCAGTCTTACTGCATGCATTGCTTAACAGGCACATTCTGCTCAGTCGCAAAACACCACTAATAATAATAATAATAACAATTACCAAACGTTATTTATGTAGTTATTTCAGAAATCATAAGACATTAGACACGGGATCCAAAAAAATATTATTTAGGTATCGACATGTGATAAGCGAACCCTAATCCTAGCAAAGAAGTTAGTTCTACGCAACACTGCACACACATTTCAACATACCGCCTTTTAACAGCCACACACATTTAAAGGAAAGATGAAGGAAATGATACTTACGACAGTTGAGTTCATCATCGCCAGAAACACAGTCAGATCGGCTGTCGCAGACCTGCTGTTTGCTGATGCAGCTTCCATTAATACAGCGATACTGGTTTGGGCCACAGGTGGCTGCTCACAGACAATGGATACAACTTTATTTTTTCTGCGTTGTGCTGTAATAGTTTTGCACGTCGGAGAACGCCTGTATGGAGTGTCTGTGGGCAATAAGTAAGTGAGAGAGTGTGGCACAAGTTTTTTGTATTGTATTTTTTTTTAATCTCTTTCATCCTGTGTTTTTTGAGTTTTTTTAAATCATTGCTGATAATATATTGATGAAGTTTGACTGAATTGTGAGCAATTTCTCATCATGTACAGACGCATTTCAGTTTCATGTTATGTGAACGCACTCAATTAGCAGGCTGATGAACATTCTGGCAGGCTACCGACTTTGAATAAGTCAGTGGACTGGTGGGCTATTTGAAACAGGTGGCTTTCAGCACAACTGTACTGATAACCCGCTTTGTACTAAAATAACCTATCCTATGGATACACATGAAACTGAATTACCTCACTTACAAAAAGCACAACAGTACGGATTAACCTAGCATGCTATATGATTGCTCAACATCACCAACCTCATTTAACTCCCATGGTGAGTGTGCTCATGAGGAGAAAAAAAAAAGCATAACCCAGCAAGTTGACACCTTTGGAGGTTTGAGTTAGATCCTCTTGTCAGGCCAGCACCATGAGCAGTGCTAGAGGTGGTAAGGCGCTATATTAACAAAAATTATACGCCAGCACCATTCCATTTTCACTACTCTGTCCACTGATAAAGAGGCATTATAGTTACATGGAAGTAAAGTATAGTGACTTACTTGGTTGGCAGCGGAATTCATCGGACCCGTCTCCACAGTCGCGGATTCCGTCACATATTCCAGAACGTGCAATGCACTGACCAGAAAAGCAGGTGTACTGGTCAGCACGGCAAGCGGCTACACACAGATACACCACTTATTACAGCGTTTTTGAAAAAAGAAAAAGCGGGGATAAAATCTCTTAAATATTTTTTTTTAAATTTTTTTAAAATTTTTTTAACAGTTCTTTTAAAGACAGAATATAACAACATTGGGCTGCAAAAAAAATTATGAATACACATCTTGAAGCTAAAAAGAGATGTTTGTCAATAAACATCATAATTGTCAGTTGTATTGGTTTGTTATAACTCTGATGTAAATACCAATCTATATATATCTATCTCTATATCTCTCTATCTATCAACCAACTATTTAATTAAATTTCAGTCTGTATAAAATCTTAAAGTAATCTACTATTATCAGAGAAATAGTAAATATTTTATTCTAACAAAGTATGAAAATGCATCTTTTCTGCCACTGCTATCACCACTTGTGGGCAATTATGGTAAACAACACTAGATACATTTATGTATATACTTCTGGGTCAAAATAGCTTACATTAGCGGCCAGTCAGTAATTCCCTTTCATACGAGTTAAGCAGTTGAAAGACAGCATTATTTGTGTACAAATTAAAACCATAGCTTACATACACACGCACACCCAAACACACAAAAGAAAGCTTTTCAGCATTATCAATGAGCAAAATGACTATTACTTCATGACTATTAGAAGCTTTGTGCAGGCTAAATAAAATACAAAGCCAAGTGGTGGTCTAGGTTATACTACTAATATGTTTAAAGCTCTCTGGTATCATTCCAAATTCCATAAGTATGTAACACACTCTCACACCTCAACATTATGGATACACACCTAGCCACACGCTCCACGCCCGCCCCCACCCCACACACACACACACAAATCCTCCCCAAGCACTGTTTGTTCTATGCCCGCATAATTTATTCATGTTTACATTTTGGAAATGAAGTCAATCAATCTGAAAAAGAAAACTGTTTAACAACACAATCATGGCAAATAATAAAATAAACTGTTCTTTTTTCTAAAATTTAAAACAAAAATGCAATAGAGTGTTATAAAAAAATCAAAATATATCAAATTTGATATCAGCTATAAGAATTTAGCAATATGAAAGTGTTCTGTGAAGAGATAAATTATTATACTAATTTAAAAGAAACGTTTCCACAGCCCACAGATTTTCACTAAGAACAGATGCGATAAGAATATATATTATGTTAATGTCAATTTTATTTTATAAATTAATTGTTTTACAACCAACATTTCCTATTATTATATGATGAAACGTGAGAGAATGCTGAACCCACAATCAACCCTGATTGATTTCCATTGCTCCAAAAGAAATGAAATGCAAATTCTTCCATTAATGTTGACAATTTCAATCATAAAATGATACATGTGCATAATTAATAGTGGTAAGCAAATGGTGAAAACTTAAGCTGCAAGTGCACACAAAAAATGTGTACAGGATTTGTGAGCTCCAATACATCTGCAATTTGATTAAAGTAATAACATATTAATGTATATAAATAAACCTTATAACCCCAAAAATTGGTGCAGTTAGGCTAAAAAAAAAAATAAAAAAAAAAAAAAAAAATATATATATATATATATATATATATATATATATATATATATATATATATATATATATATATATATATATATATATATATATATATATATATATATAAAGAAAAGAATGAAAGAATGTTAACAGTGATTAACTTTCAGCTGATCAAAGCGGTAATATTATCGGTTAGTTACATTTTAATAATTAAAGCGTACAAATGCAACATTTGAAACTCTTTAAAGGTAATAATTTCAACACCAATAAAATGATGACCATAATTTATTTTTCATGGTCACTTTTGAAAGAAAACACTATCAATAATTTTTAAACAAAAAAATGCAAACTTCTAAAACTGAATGATGACAGCCTCATGTTTGAAGAAAGAATCTTGTGTCAGTTATTTAGTCAATGAAATGTACCATTAAATACATGACGTCAGTGTCCATTCAAAACCTCGTATCTCCAAAGAAGCACTTTTGAGAAAAACAAAAAAAATCTTTTAAAAAATCAGGTATAACCAAAACAAGCGTTTTAATATAATTTGTATTCAGTACAAATTATATTAAAAACGTTTGTTTTGGTGACAGCGATTTTTTAACACTTTTTTTTTCGTTTTTCTCAAACCTTCATTTTTGGAGATTCGAGGTTTTGAATGGACACCGGCGATGAACAGATGATTATTACAACATAACGCCCATTTACTGTACCAGGATGTTCCTCCCTCTTTCAGTTACCCATTCAACTGTGCGTGAGTTAATCTAGACTCTGCATGAACACAACGTAAATACAACAGCAAATAATGACAAAACAATCAACAACACACATCAAACTGTATCAACACAGCCCCAAATTATTCATCAACGCTCAAAATCACAACATGTAAACTGGAAGCAAAAACCTGAAATCACAGTGGTGCACTTTCCTGCTAAATTCTTTTTGACATAGGACGTACATTTTCATGAAAGTGGGTGCACATTTTCTAGTAAACATGACCACAAAAAAAAAAATATATTTTAAGTGCCCGTGCGACCCCCGTTATATATTAACCAATGCTAACACTGAAAAATCCATCGCACAATACCAAAACTGGATGAAAACTTTCAATTTCTATGGACAAACGGACTATAAAACGACTGAAGATTTAGTCAACAACAGAATCAACATCAACAAAACTACACTTTCACAACAGCCACGTAAAATTTTTATGATAAATTTCTATGCTTATGGTTATACAACTGGCACTGTAAAGCATTCAAAATGCTGATGTCAAGGCAAAATGAGACAACTCTTTTGCGTTGGGCTGTTTGAGATTTTAACGCCAAACTTGACAATCTCACAGCAAAGAACTATAACACCCACACTAGACCTACAACAACCCACACGGGAATTATAATATCCACACAGTGACAAAACACAACCAACAAAGTGATCTGATCTAATCACACACTCTCTTCACACAAAAGCATTAACCAAATCCCTAATAAAATAATCTGTTTGTAATGGAACATTTGCCACCTGAAATCCCTTACATTTTATACAAAATCTACATGAATGTAAAGTTAATAAATCTGTAACTATCTTATGCTTCCACAATCCCAATGGCTATCTGTTTAGAGGGTTCCTAAACCGGATACAGTTCCAAATTCCAAAGCAAAGTCACATAAAGTAACAGCAAAATCCTTTTTTTTTCTTCTCCTTAAAGAGACTGTCCATAGTCAAGATAATTTTTTAAACAAAGTTTTGACAAAATATATATTATGGAAGTTACAGCAAATGTTATTTCATAGGAAACAAAAGTTGGCAACCCTTTCCATGAATAGAAGCACTGAAAAATTACCCTTGACCTATCACGAAGATAATCATTATGGTGTGATTTTATTAACATACCGAATGAACTAATTTAATGTTTAAGTGAATTTAAAAATCTACATTTACGTTCAAGTGAAAGTAAATCTTAACTGCATATTCATACGATTTGAAAGATGCTCTAGTTAGAAGTACATGTAAATGGATTGTTATAAAAACTGTTTAAATTTTCAGCATTAAACAAACGAGCTAAAGTAAACTGTTAATTTAGATTATAAAAAAATGTAGTTACAGAAACAGGTTAGTAGTATATATATTTTAAACTTTTTAAAAATTATAACTGATCACAAGTTTATCACCAATTCATCTCATCTGCCACACGTCCCAGGCTGAAAGGGTTAATGCTGTCCAAGAAAATCTTCATGCTAAATATACCAAGCGAGGCAAAAATGGGTTAATTTGGCGTTGTGGGGTCCACTTCCACCATTTCTGAGAACAATAACAAAATTCTTGAAAAGATTAAAAAAAAACGTGGGAACATCCAATTAGGGGTAATGAACACAACAACTTCGGTTTATTATTAAACCTTTCAAGTGCAAAAAAGTACAACAGCTGACTTACAATTGAAATATTTAAATATGTATGTCAAAGCACAGATTTCATTTTGTTTCAGAAATTTGCCAAAGCGTAGGTATAGGAGCGATTAATTAAACCATGAACAAATTCAGTCCAGAGGAAGTGGAAAGAGACCCCAACGCTGCATTATCAGTGGATGTAGACCAGATTAGTCAGTAGTCAGCTACAATACTGATACGGAGGCAAGTAGCAGCAATCTGTGAATGACCTTGGCACCTCGACCTCTACTTACTACAAAACCGTTCATCTGACCCATCAGGGCAGTCCAATTCTCCATTGCACTTAAGACGACGGCTTATACAAACGCCAGTGCTGTGACACCTAAATCGACCTTCAAGGCAAGGTTCGATCTCTCCTGTAGCTGGAAGGTCATCGTCATAGAAACATGAAATTAAATGCAGTACAACCAGAAAAATGAAACAACAACAACAACTGGGATAGAAATTAATTAATTTTTTTTTTAAATCAAGAACACGACAGAGAAAAAAGTGCTGTTGTAAAATCGTTTACATTATATTTTTAGCACGTTATGAACCACTAACAACGGTAACAACAATGTAAATCATAACAAGGAAAGAATGTTCCACATGTAAATGCCACAACATTATTGATCAGCAGTTGCTACAGTGTGATAAACAATAACAAAACATTGGGTCCAAGAGGCGATTGGGGAGCAATTAACAAACAACTTTCAACTGAACAACACTAATGAAACAGAAAAAGGGTGTAGGTGGAGAGGAGGGTGGGAGGGTGAAGGAAGTGTGTGTGAGAAGAACATTAAAAATAAATTTTGAATTTACACATGCTGTACATTCTTGGCCAATATTTCCCACTTAGCAGCCAAAAGCCCTGTCCATTAAAAAAACAAAAACAAAAAAAAAGCAGTGGGAATAAAATTTTAAACATTTAAAATGTGTAACTCAAATGTGCAGCACAATCATCAATGATTGGGGACAATAAGCACTGGCTTGTTGTTAGTGAAGGCAGTACCTCATACCATGATTGTGTTTGAGATTGACAACAAAAAAAACTGTTGATAAGGAAGGGTGTGGAAATGTTTTGTTTTTTTAATTAATGGTATGGGTAAGGGAGGGGAAGAGGTGAAATCACATTTTAGATTTCAAACTGACAAATAACTACATCAACTATTATAAAGTGTATGTGTGCTATACTATAGTATAGTATAATAGTACACTTGTAAAGTTACGGACTGACAACCAGTAAAGGGAAATAACTCCTTGCTAGCGGAAACAAAGAGTTTATAAACGTAGCCCTTGAGCTAACTGGTATCATCAGTAAAATTAAACACCCTAGCAAAGGCTGGCAAAAATATCCTTCCTACAAAATGATATATATAATTTTTATTTTTAATTTTGGTGTGTGTGTGTGTATCGAAAACACACATACAAAATTATACAAAAAATTCCTTTTGTTGATGATAAAGTATTTAGTTCTTTTGTTTTGAGTCACCATAATGAACTGCATTAAAAAGCATGTTGCAGGGAAACTTAAAAGCCTTGGATGTATTGGAGTAATTAATTCCAGTTAAAATATCAAAAATGTGTGCTCTTTCTGTGAGATTTATGAGCTTTTAAATTTATTCTTTTATTAATTCATCAATTCCAATTGTCACCAAACTGTTCTGCCAGTAATAATATAACCCACAACTAACAACTTATAGAATTCACTCTTTCTGCTCATCTTTTCGTCTAGTACAGTCTTTGCTGAATCTGCCTCTTCAATCTTAACCACACATATGAAAAAAAAAATCAGGCTGGGGGAATCTTTGTCATTTTTTTACATCTCACCCTAAAAACCAAAAAACCTCACCCTACCATTTTTTTAACCTAATATTTTTGTCACATGAGAAAGATGAAGGTTGAGAACTGACACAATACAAGTAAACCCAAGACTTACCGCAGTCTCGTTCATCAGAGCCATCGGGACAGTCATTTTGGTTGTCGCAAGCATAGTCTATTTGTATACAGTATCCATCATCGCAGGTGTACTCATTGCTGGCACAAGTGTACACTGGTGCCACTGCAAACATACATGAGTAATCAGGCATATTTGCTAAGTTTGATTCGACTTAAAAAAAAAAAAATTATGTTGCCCACATTAATTATATTTTTTTAAACATAATAAAATAAAAACAAACAAATGTCAGTGGGACAACAACTAATATGAATTATATTTCAATCTAAATTACTTAATGATGGCTCTGCTGAATAATTATAACTTCAAACATCTCGAGATTAATAGTAGTAATACCTCTTGGAGGATCTCCCCAAGGAAGAGCTATTGATTTTTTTTAAAACTTTATCATCATCATCATCATCATCATCATCATCATCATCATCATCATCATTATCATCATCATCATCATCATAACCAATATAGGCCTTCATTACAATGCCCAAATTGAATTAAAAAAAAAAGAGATTAGCTTACTATTCCACACAATTTCTATTGTATCTGGCATTGTAATTTTCAACATTTTGCATGCACCATACTAAAATTAATAGCAAAGTGCTACTACAGCACAGACACACAGACTTTATATATATGTATATATAAATATAAAATTAATGATATATATATATACAGTAAATATATACATGCAATGCAACGCTGACTGCACTGCCCAATCACAAGCAGTTCTTTAGTCAGTTACATTGCACTTACAGCAGTCATGTCACAGTCGTTTTTTTCAGCCACTCATTAACTTAACTATTGTACTATTCAAAAACTGGCCAGACCAGTCTCACCTCCGCCTGGGACATAGTTCATGAGGGCGCGGATGGCAAAGGTGGCGTTCCTCTGCTCGTTGGGCACACGGTTGATGTCGATGCTGTTGCCTGGCCGCACCATGTCATCAAAGAACTCTACATAGTAGTTTTGGAACAACTCTGCAGATGGCAGCACATCGTCGGCCAGCGTGGCCTGAGCGATGACGTTATTAGGGGCATCACGGGGATAGTAGATGCCGATGAAGTCGCCACGCTCCACAGCGATGGGCTGGCTGACAAGGACCGTTTGCACTCCGATTGACGCTGGTGGCAGGTTTGTTCTGAAATAACAACAAGCACCTATAAGTCCAAGATGTTGAATACAAACTAAAAGAGTTTATTGGTCTTCTCATGCATCTTTCCACTGACATTCAACAATCAAAATGAATGGGACTTCCTGTTCTTAAACACATATATTAATCAATACAGTGGAACCTCCTGTATACGACCGTCCAAAATCTGAGAAAAAACGGTCTTATAATAGAGGTGGTCTTATACCGGAAACAAGGGGTGGGGTGGGAGGGGGAGGGGGGTCAGGCTCGGAGGGGTATGTAGTCATAATTTTCACACTCACCAGCATGTATTCTCTGACATAGGAAACTGTAAAACATGTTTCATTTTTAGATTTGTCTTTTATTCACAACTTCAAAAATAGAAAACAGTCGAACCACTGCCAGACGCGTTCATCCAAGTCTGTTAGTGCAGAAGTTCGATGTTTCCCTTTTCGCCACTTTCTCCACTCTCCCATCGTAGTTTCACAGATTCCTTATCCTTTATGATGAGCTGAATTTGGGTCTTCCCAACGTCTAAACTTCTTGCAATAGACAATCAACTCTCCCCATTTTCACTTCTTTCAATCACTTTCAATCTCTCTGCCAAACTCAAAACGTTCCTCTTGCGCGACGCCATTTTGACAGCCAGTGTAGGCGAGTAATGTCCCTTATTTGGGAACCGGAAATAGCAGACAACATCAGGCGTGCACCAACATGAGAGAAAAAACGAAAGGTACAGACAGCAAATTAACTGATATCTCTTTTAAATTGCCCTAAGACGGTCGTATAAAGGGCTTAAGACACGGTCGCTGATCGCATAAACGAGGTTGTCGCATACCAGAGGTCATTTATTATTGGAAGTGAATCCGTCAGAAGTTTTCAAGTCACATAAAGGAGGGAGTCGTATACCAGAGAGCCGGATACCGGAGGTTCCACTGTATGCATTATTTGTGTAAGACAGTGTGGTCTAAAATCACAAACAATATAGGTGTTAGTTAATAGATTGTAAATACACCCACTGAATTGAACTGAAGTCAATTTGACTTACGGCAGAGGTAGATGAACAGCTTAACAGCTACTATCTTAATTCATTAACATACCTCTCTACCAAGAAGAACTCCCTGTTGTCCAACTGTCTCCATACACCTACGTAGGCCTGTCCTTGAGGGATCAGACGGTAGTACTCCCAGCCCACCACATTTCCAGGACAGGGGAAGGCATTGTTCACCATCAGGTTGGCCCAGCTAGTTCCATCGCGAGGCAGGCGTGTCGGAGCTCGGCCCACAAAGGCAGGGCATGCTTGCTCTGAAAAAGCCATATCAAAATCTTTGTAAATACCTGTCCTTGTTAAATAAATTAGCATTTTTCATCATAAAACTGTACGCAATTTTTTTTTCCCTTTTAATACGTTATATAGGTTAACACCCAAACACTTCGGAGTCTCACTTGCCCAAAATGTGGGGCTGGGTGAACACTCTCGATATTTAAAGGCAAAAGAGCCTCATGTTTGCCAAGAATTTGTATGTCTATAAATATCTTTATCTCTAAGAAAACCTGTTTGCCTCTATCTCTAACAAAACCTCTTTATCCAAGTATACCTTCATCTATCAAATTGATCTGTACATGTGTGTCTAAAAAGGTCACAACACTTAACAGCCAAGCGTACACCTCTATCACACAGCATTGTAAAAACTATCATGATCTGATTTATTGTCACATAATTAAAATTAACGTATCAAAGATCTACTGAATATTTCTGTACTACACATTTTTTCAGTTCAAAATACAGCAGCAAGACAGCCGAATTTCTGAACCAATGTGAAATCTTTTCTCATCGCCATTATTATTTCTCCTGGTCATAGTGAAGTAAGGAAAGACTGGATAAACTGTACTACCATCTAGCAAACTGCATACCAATTATACAATACATTGCAAAGTGTTATTTGTTTGAATGGAAAAAAATTAATACTCCAAGTAACATTATTAATGGTATGATACAAGACCTAGGGGATTCCATAGTAAAACCAAAATTATCAAATAATCTTCCGCCCTACCCTCAAATAAGGACCAAAAAAGCCGACCCTGAAAAAGATGTTTAAAACAATCAAAGCATTCATTTCTTTCTTTTAATTCACTCACCTTTACAACAACAAAAAGTAGTTTGTACTGTTACTTCTAAATGTTATTAAGATATTATACATCACACCCAAAAATTTTAATTATCAAATCTCCCATTCCTGCAAAGGCAAATAAAACGTTTTTTCTTTTTTCCCCCCAAGCAAAATCAAATGTTAATAATAAAAGCCAAAAACTGGAGCTCAGGCGTTAAAAACCAAAAGGCCAGTAATAGCATTCAAACAAGCACAAGTGTACAATAAAGGAACGATTAGAATAGACCTAGCTCGCTTTGGTATTTTAGGCAATGTGAAATTGCTGCAGATCTCAAAGGGGCAATACTTTGACCTTCGTTTCTAAACAATGCAACTTAATTGTCAAAGCCAATGAATGCTACTTCAAAACACAAGGTCCCGGAATTTTTTTGTTCATAATAATTATGATAACTTTCATTGCCAAATTTCAAATCAAACTTGAAGGATCACTCATCACCACTGTGCAAAACACAAATTTAAAAATAATAATAAATAAATTTTTTTTAAAATTAAAATAAATAAATAATCAAAGGCAACAAGTTTCAACAGCAAAAATTCAATTTTATAATTTCATAGTGATCTATCTTTGAAGCCAAGAAAGTGTGCACACACAGTAGAAAATCATAATTCATCACATCATCATAATCCTGCTGAAGGGTAAAACTGAAGAAGAAACTGAATACTATAAACCTCAGCCACACGAGCAAAACTGGAGTAAAAGACGGGATAGAAAGCAATGGGTGGAAAAAGAAGCTAGGTTCCAGCACAGATCTGCTGCAAAAGTGTATACACACCTGCACCTAATGCAAATTATATGAATGCACGTTGGGTGATGGGGAAAGGGAAAGAGAAACATAGATATAGTACAAAAAACATTTTCTTCTTCACGCTAATAAGATATATACAACATGCCCTGTAGCATTGCTCCTTTATGTAAGCCCTCTCTCAGTAGCGCTCTGTGTCAAGTATGGAGACGCGGTGCATTACAAATGTACTTATTATTATTATCGATATAATTACTACGATTTTAGAAGAAGAAAAAAATATAGATCTGCTATTGTAGTATTATATAGACGATACGATGAACCATTACCCATATGTTTAGTGAATGCACGATATTATGAATGGATTGTTTAAAGTCGTACAATAATAACAACTTTAATCTTTTTTTTGTAAGAGTATGGACTTGGGTAGATCTGATACCAGTCGTCAAATGTCACACCTTGACAGTACAGTGATAAAAGCAAACATCAAAAAGGAGAAAATAGATATATCACTTGATCAGGACAAAGAAAATGCCCCCTCCCCTCTCCCACCTCCTCTCTCTCTCTCTCTCTCTCTCTCTCTCTCTCTCTCTCTTATTTTCTCTCCCTCTACCCCGTCCTGATTTGTTCTTGTTCTCTTTATCAGTACAACTTATGTTAATCTGATGAATAAAAATTGATGCAACAAGTTCTTTTTCTATTCGTAGCCTATCAACCATACATGAAAATAAGTTCAACAAACTGTGTAACATTAGGTTGGAATGTACTCAATACAGCCTATCTTTCGTTGTTGCTGTGGTTTTTGTTGTAGATGATCTTGCGGCTGCCGTTTCTTACACTTAAAGGTTAGTTATGAAGCTCATGCCAAAACTCGTCCTCCAAAACAAAGACAAACAGAACAGGAATTATACCACATTTCAAAATATGCACAACTTTCATCATGTTTAACAAGAATTCAAAGAGATTATAAAAGAACATTATCCAACGCAGCCAACAAAACAGCTTCACAGCCAAAGATGTCAGTAAGGCAGCTATATAAATAATTGTGATAAGCATGGTCAGTATTTCAGCCGCAAATACAATACAGGTTCAATATGCTCTTTCTGTAATTAAATGCACAATATCATCAGTATCAGCAACAACCAAAGTAAGAAAAGCAACAATATAATTCATCATATTTTATGTTGCCCCTTTTCTGCACTTTTTAAAAATAAAAATAATAAATTAGAAAACAAGTAGATTTAAAATATCTACAGAAATTAAAAACAGTTCAATGTGGCATCAAATTGTACCAAAAAATAACATAAATGAAAGTAAGTATTAAAACTCAATCGTCTGGCAAATTAATTTGAAGATTCCAGAGGAATCGATGTAGGCATTTTAACTGTTTCAATAATTACTAATTGCTAAAGAGAGGCAACACCAAACAAAACGAACAAATTGCCACACACACACACAAAGTTTCTGTTAAAGCGTCAAATAGCGCACAAACAATGCCATGACCAGAAACCACTTTTCTGGACATCCCTGCAAAATGCCTCTAGCAGGACAGAGAGTGGCTTAATCGGCTCCAACTTCGCAAGAAAACCGTTCGTGCAAGCACACACTGCAGAGCATAAGACATCTTAACTTCTAAACATTACACCCAAAAAAAGCCAGTATAAGTTAACCCTGTCTCAAGATTTATTACTTGGTGCGTGTGTGCACCCACGGATCTACACAGTGTAACACTAGCCCTATTAATAATAATTTTCTTAATCGATCTCTGATGCTCTGCCTGCAAGTAGGTCAAGTGTGTCAAAGCCGAAGCCAGTCTCTGCAAGGGCCAGACAACTTACGACAATCTCGCTCATCAGCACCATCGGGACAATCAGTGACGTTATCACATCGCCGTGCAAGGTCGATGCACATGCCACGATCACAACGGAACTGTCGAGCACTGCATACTTCTTCCGCTGTAGCTTCTGTATACGGAAAACAACTAGACACTAAAATATATGATGCGAGACAACACCTGAAGGCAAAAAAGTGGCAACAAGCAGCATCGGCAGCAGTAAGTGGTCAACAGTCTGAGGAAAAAATTATGTCGTTTAACATACAACGTTCATTAGCAAGATGACAGTTACTTATTAGAAACACATACTATGTACACCAATAAATAAATAAGGACACATTCAACACATAATGCACAAAACACACACAAACACGCCCATCGATTTCCTATCACATGTTCTTTCTCCTTCTGCTGCTGGCAGGGACCCTTGTGTTTACTCACAGGCTCGGAAATCTTTTCTTTCGTCTTTGATTTGAAAGTTACAAAGACGAAAGAAGAGACCTCCTGCGTCTGTGGTTTACTATGCTACATGTAATGGTAAAAACGACATCGTACAACCACAGGCCCTGATGTATCTTCTTACTTTAAATAGTACTATAGATATTCTAGAATAAGTATCTATAGCAGTGATATTGAAAGAAAGAAGAGACTTCAGAGCCTGTGGTACAATGTCCTTTCCCATCCTTCCTTTTCTCTACCTACAAGCTTCTCATCTAATTAATCACGGCAACTTTGAAAAGCGCAGTCACTTCCCCGTTCCAGAATTTTGGGAGCCTGCAGAATCGAGGAACAGATTACTTATGCTTCGTCTCAAGATAAAGAACTGCTGAAAGTTTTGTACTTCCGATGAAGTGAGCAAGATCTGAAGAAGTTTCATAAGAACGCCATTGTTCTATTCACAACGTCCAATCAAAATACGGCTATTTGTTAACAGCACACACACACACAAACATACATACACTTACACCCTCACACACACAAAATGATGAGAAGGATGGGGGATGTGAGAGAATCATTAACCCGAAATGTGCGGTAATCTACAGAAATGTTGCTAATAGAAATTACCCAGAGGTTTGTTATCATTATTCTTATTTTATTTAATATTTAAGATACTTAAAATTGAATATAGTTTGCATAAACCCTTAGAAATAACTGGGAAACCTGTTGTGGAAAGACCCTTAGAAATAACTGAGAAACCTTCTCTGGAAAGCTAATCATCAAGAGGTGGTGGAGTCTGTCAGAAATACCAAAATTAATTTCTTGTTTTTCACCACTCTGCCAAAAATATTTTCTGACGTATTTCGCAGACTTCTTTGTGACTTTGCCGATATGCACAATTGCATTTTACGACAAACGAGACAGACGGGGGCAAATCATCATTCGTCTTTCTTCCCCGTTTTCTTGCTTTCTTTCTTTATCTGTGTCTTTTTGTTCTTTCTTTTTTTTTTCCAAAATAAACTTGAAAACAAAATAAACAATTGAAAAAAGATTTTAGACACATAAAAAAATATTTCATGTAAAATTAAAAGAAATATAAAATGTTCCACTACAAAATGAAAATGTCTCGTATATAGGACAAAATCATCCAATACAATCCTAAACTCCCAGCCACTGTTTTTATTGTTGACGTGGGTCGAAAGGAGAGAGAGAGCGAGGTGGAGAGGTTAAGAGAGCGCAAGCGTGCGTGTGGGTGGGTGTGTGTTTGTTTGTTTGTGTGGGTGTGTGTCTATCTGTCTGTCTATTAGAGGGTGCGTGTGCATGCGTGCGTGTCAGTTTTTCAAGCGTGTAACATGACCATTATCATCATCATCATAAAAATTAACACTCACACACACACACACCCACACACACACACACACTTGTTTTTACGGTGTTATTATGACTTTCCTGAAACACCACATACGTTAAGTTGACAATGGGTAATATTACGTCCCCCTTTTTAAGTACTTTTAAGTGTTCTAACACTAACCCTAACCCTAACACAGCCCTAACCCTAACGGTTCATTGGTTTGACGTCAAAACAAGTAGGTCTGTCAAAACAAGTTATGCAGATGTTCACTGGTGTGAACAAATAACACCGTGTAAACAAGTACACACACACACACACACACACACACACACACACACACACACACAAACACGTGTTCACCATCTTTTTCCATCCATCTGTTAAAACTACTCAATACACCAGCTGTTAAGACTATACAGCGGTACTCTATAACGTTAGGGACCATCTGCTGATGTGACTAACTATAAAGTCTATGTTACTCTCGGAGTTATGTAGACTACCTCCATATATTTAACCTCCGTGAATTTTACCCCCACGATGTGACTAGACGTTTTCAGTTTTCGATATATATATCTCATCCGTTGACGGTTCTATCCATCAGAAGACGCACGGAATTCGTTCAGAAACTCTCTACTGTTTTATTAGTACCCGAGCGAAGCGGGGAGAACTATTGTTTGGGGGCTCCGTCCGTTCGTCCGTGCGCGATTATCTCTGAAACTAATGGATGGATTTATTTTGACGCTTTGTATTTTGTTAGAACAAAAAGAAGCATAACAGCGGGCAACATTTTATGCAAATCGGGTGACAAAATCATGGTCACGTCAACATTTTGTTTTGTTTTGTTTTGTTTTGTTTAATTTGTTTCTAATCGCATTTTCTCCTAAACTACTGGAGAGATTTGGTTAGAACTTAGATTGTACTTAGACTTTACAGATGCCTTCAACATAAAACCTTTTTTCTTTTATTGGAAGAAAAATAGATTTCTTGACTTGACTTGAAGGGAAAGTTAAAATAGTAGGGTATCTGCGCGTAATATACGGTGACAGATGATTTATCCGATTATACAATAAACAACATGCAGGACATAGCTGGGGCATGGGAAACTGGTCTCTAACTCTTTTCTCAAAACTGCAGATGAGCACGAACAGGGTCGCAAAAAACATGTGGTAAAGAAGAAGGGACACCTGTTATTATTGTTATGCTTACTCTTCTTCTTCGCCTCCATCATATTTATTCTTTCCTTCAGCCATCTGTTCCATCTGCTCTTCCACCATCGATATACTCCAAGCGAAGATCTAATCTCCATTAACATTTTCCCACGATCACAGCTTCTTTATAGGACACCCTCCACCCTAGGACCCCCTACACTCCTGCCGCACTCCCATCCCTCTGTCTCTTTCTCTTTCTCTCTCTTATTTGTTTTGTCGTGTTATTATTGGTTTTTGTCTTATCTTTGGCATATTTGACTGAAACTCGAAGAATGTGAGTGTGAATGATCCGAGGAACGATTGTAAGATTAGGTTCCCGCCTAAAATCTATATCCTTGTTGTGAATAAAAAATGTCTGAGTCTGAGAGTCTCTCTCTCTTTCTCACACACACACACACGTGCACACCCACCCACGCACGCACGCACACACACACCACAAATATACACATTGTTACGATTGAGACGCAGACCATAGATCCGTTCATTTTATTTTGCAAAGCATGCAATGATAGTTATTCATTGCTTACATGGCCCAGTGGACTGCAAAGAGCCGAATCAGGACCACATGCAATGATAGCGTGTATTTACCTTTGATTTGATTTTGCGCTGTTGCTAGAAGAATCTTTGTATAATGTTGATAATTTTTGTCGGTCGATATTATTAAGAATTTTTTGGAATTACTTGTTTATTATTGAACGAATCTTCCAGATAGGTCTGGTAATAGCTAAGCGATTCTTCTAACCTAAAAAACGTTTTATGACTGAAGACAATGCGTAGTTCCGGTGACGAGTTTTGTTTTGATTGGGTGTTATGGCGTCAGTTTGGAATGTTCCAATATTTTCTCGATTGCAGAGAGGCTATATATAAGTAATGCAGCACTGTCTGCTTGTAAGGATGATTTTTGAAGCGATTTTCGAAAAAATGATCTTATATGCAGTTGTTGTTGTTTGCTAAATAACATTGAAAAACTTTACACGACTCCTGCTTGTTGCTGAGTGAACAGGCTGCGTGGATAAACGAATTCGAGTCACAGATATCAAGATTCAAGCATCGGGGCTGAATCAGCTATTGATAAATAACGTGTAACATTTTGGGGGCCAAGCCGAGATTTACGCCATAGCCAAGGATTCTACTGCGACAACAAGCTAGTCAACGTTACGAAACGCAGGCAGTCATCGAGGGTAGCGGCCAACGAGTGGAGTCGGGAGGGACCAACATACTGGGACTAAATCCCCGAAAGTTTCGGGTTGACTGCAAGGGCGTGTAGTCGCCGAAGAGTTGCTTCGTGAGCGAACAACAGACCGGCACTACGTGGCTGCCGCAAGAGTATGTCGAGGGGCAGTGTCGGAGCTACATCGCCAGTATTACAGAGAGCGACGAACAGACGTTGCGTCTACATCAGCACAGAAGCGTATACATCAACACCAGCGTGGTGCAGCATCGCATACGACGAGGACAGCGGGGACTGCGTCCAGACAAGCATCAGCGCTACTGCAGAGAGCGTGCTGTTCTAGAACAATTTCGAAAGGTGCAGCAAAGTCAAGAACTTTCCAGAAAAATATCAAGATGGCTGACTTCTGGCAGAAAGGACTTGAACTGAATCTGAAAGGCAAGCAGCTGACGGAGTACGTCAAGTCTCTGGAAAGAATACTCGAAGAGGAACGTCGACGTGAAGAAAAAGAAACTGAACAGTAGCGGAAAGAAAGAGAAGAGCATCATCGACGTGAAGAAGGGAATTGAACAGTAACTTCAAAGAGAAGAGCAGCGTCGCCGAGAAGAAAAGGAACTCGAAAAGGAGCGCAGGCGCGAAGAAATAGAGGAAATGGAAGCTGCGCGTCGGTTCGAGTTAGAAATGGCGCGCATCCACAAGGCTCCAAAATTGCCAGCGTTCGTCGACGGGAAGGATCAGATCGACAGTTATCTGACGAGATTCGAAAGGTTCGCTGAAAGCTCTAAATGGCCAACTCAAGACTGGGCGATTCAGTGCACTTCTGACGGAGCAAGCACTCGAAGTTTACACCAGACTGTCGGACGCTGTCTACGACGTCTTGAAAAAGGCCCTATTGCAGTGCTGCTGCTTTCCAAAGAAGGGCTATAGCAAACGCTTCCGTGAATGCAGGCCTCTGTCAGACGAGACGCCAAAGCAGTTTGTGGAACGCCTGTCGTCATACTTGCAGAAAGGGTGGAATTATCAGACCAAGGCAAGATTTACGATAGTCTGCGTGACCTGATCATGAAGGAGCAATTCCTTAATGGCTGGCCTAAGGATCTGGCGACCAGCTTAGAGATACAAAAGCTGCAGACGCTGAAAGATGTTGCTGATTCTGCGAAAAGATATATCATCGCTCACGAAAAGACTCTGAGGCCACCCAATGCGACGAAACATTTTCAGAAGACTGGAAACCATGCATGGGAACCAGAACCAGGAAAACCAGACGAGTTAGGGACAGACGAACTCCACGCCACCTTCTAGAGAATGGCAGTCAAGATGCTGTTTCATCTGCAACGCCACAGATCACAGATCTGCTAACTGTCCTCACGTTCCACTTTGGGTTAGATATTTTACATTAGGCTATATGTTGCAGAATAGATATAGGCTTACTCAGTGAACTACTCTTCTTCATATGAAAAATATAGGTGGGGGGGGGGGGGGGGACCGAGACAGTTTACAATACTTATAACAAAGCAATTCACCATGAATATATTACAATGCTGACTGAAGCGATGAAGACGGTACGGTAGGTCCAATCAGAAAATGTTGCACCGACTAGCGTGGAGCAAACTAAACTTTGTTGTGTAAAGACGCTGAAAAGCACGAAAAGGGAGGTAACAACTCTGTACGGTTTAGGTCTGAAGTCGTTCCATTTACGGTATTCCTCAGACGTGATGGGCGCCCCAGACGTGATATGGAGAAAACAAAATATCGCCTCCCGCCAGCCCGTTTTCCCATCCTCTTGCACGTGCTTTCTCTTCCTCTAAACTTATTCCTCTTCCTCCGTCTCAAGTTGCCATTTCCACTCATTAGACAAGCGTTATATCGGTCTGGCCTTGGAATGTCAAAACATTGAGGTCAATGCAAGCTTATTAGCACTGTATGTATGCGGCCTTTGTTATTGTAGCCCGTGTCCACTTAAAAAGAGTACGGTTCTAAGTACTGTTCTGGTTTCATTATAGATAGGCATGTAAAGCGGATGTTGCAAGGGAACTCGGTGCAAATTAAGTTTTCGCGGGGAAAGAGTAATGCGAACGTTTCCTCTCGTTCAAAAACCAAATAGGCTTACACTTACTGCTTTGTATTAGTTTCAGAGCTATGGAACTATTGTTTGGGGCTTGGTCCGTCCGGAGTCCGGCTTTTACGCATATTTTAATTAATACTTACTCTCTCTCTCTCTCTCTCTCTCTCTCTCTCTCTCTCTCTCTCTCTCTCTCTCTCGTTGCTGGTCGTCGTTTTACCACAAACAAAACGAAACATCACAGCACAGTCTAACTGAAAAACAAGACACCCAAACCAGGCATCGTTAGGCCACAAAAGGCACACTACTCTTGACAAAACACATGGCCAATACAATGAGCACAATACAAGGCATTTTCGCGACAACACAGATCGAAAATGCACTGTGGACATTCAGGCCGTTCAGGACAACTAGACAACAGGAAGAAACATACATTAGATATACTACAACATCCATACGAGGATACAGATGGTGCCGTTAGATCCGGCAGCATCACATAGTCCAAAAATTGTAACTACTATACAATCATATTCTCATTCGAATAATCATACATTGATGATATCGATACAGTCATTAATGCATTTATAATTTTACATACTAGATTCAACACACGAACCTCTAGTAAATTATTAATACTGAATTTGTCACATGATGATACTGTCATGCATACATACAGTAAAACAAAAATCGTCCGCGTGTAATAATAATTTCACATTGATGATACAGATACAAATGCACTTAACGTTATAGGCATGTGATCAAAGAATGTTCAGTTTCTTTGATGTAATTCTGACCGTCACGAACAAGCACCACACTGCCATGGAAATGGAAAAAGCACTACGTCAAACAATGCAGTGATGAAATAAGAAAGACGTCAAACAAATGCACTGATGGAATAAGAATGACGTCAGACAAACGTACTTACGGAATACATATGACATCAAGCAATGGAATAAAAATCACATCCCACAGAATGACACCCTCACATAAATATATATCATCACTGCAAGGGACGGGTTTAGACAACCCAGAACAGATTCCATCGTGCAGATCACGCATTACATACACAAGCGACAACACGGAATACAAATTATGTGGTGTTGGTGGGATTTTCCCCCGGCTTAACGTGCTAAAAAAGTGCGTCCTAAAATCCGACAACCAACATTTTCATTATACTGTACACTCGAAACATTTTTGCCTATAGCATTTAGAATCTAGCTATGGCCGATGAAAACCTAGGCTAGCAGGCTAGATAACCTAAGATGGAATTCGGAAAGACCCCCCCCCCACCCCCCAACCCTACTGCTTGTACAACTAAGCTTACTAGTAGCATACTACAGTAAGTATACTTCAAGTTTAACAAAAGAAATCGGCAAACGCCTTATTGATACGGACTTCATAGACCTAAAGCTTGGTGAAGCATTTCAAAAAACCTGTTTTACAAACTAAACAGCACAGTAAAATAATAAACTACGTAATAAGATTCTACAGCTGCAACTCTCTGAAATATTCTAGCAAAATCAACAAAGAACTTGAAGAAAACCTTAAAGCTAAGGTAACATTTTTGTTTCCTAGTTAATATTAATGGGATGCTACTGTGCTAGCCAAACTTAAACACACCATGTAACAAATACGTCATGTAGGCTACATGAATCACTATTTTAAAGCAAACATTTTATATAAAGTAAAACCTGCGGTATTTGATACTACAACAAGAGTGCACTATATACACGACTGATATCTTACATGTTCACTCCATACTGAATAGTATTATAACAGTAATTCTAATAAGATAAATTCTGATGTTTTGTTGTTGTTGTTGTTGTTGTTGTTGTTGTTTTGTATTTTTTCATGTTCTAATCAAGTGAATATGCTGAATATCATATACATTAATGCTAAAGAGCAGTGAAAATGCGGATGTTTTCGTTAAACTAAAACAGATTATAAAGGGTCCCACCGATCGCCTCCCTCCTTCCTCCCCATCCTCCATCCCCTACTTCCTTTCCACTCTCTTCACCCCCCCCCCCCACACACACACACACATTGAGTTTAAATTCATGAATGTTCAGGCTATCCTCCTTCAAAAGACTTCATGAACTAGAAGTGCAAAGCCCATATGACTCACATGCTCCTTATGGAACTTGCAATATTTAACACGAAAATAAGCGCCCAGAAAAAAAAATTAAACGGTGGTTTTAAAATGCAAGGTAATGTTGGCTTTCGACGCTATTGACCTTTAAATGACCTTGACCTCGATCTATAAATATACTCATGTACGATCAAGTAAACTGCAGCAAAAAGTTTTATTATGCAAAAGTGTACGATCAAATAAACTGCAGCAAAAAGTTATATTATGCAAAGTTACCTTGAGATGACCTTTGGCCTTCAGTGACCTTGATCTTGCGATGACCATGGCCTTCGCGTGGCATGTGATACTCATGTATGATCAAATAACCTAATATTGTTGTATACTAAGTTAAATGTTAGGTTAAATATAGTTAATTTCATTGAACGATTATTTTTGTTTTAATACCTAAAATGACCTTGACTTTCTAGATCAACGTACAAAGCAGAACATACAGGAAATATCAATTTATTATCTCAAAATACAACAAGTTTAAACTTCATACTCCTCATAGTTTAGGGTCAAGTCATTTCAAAGTAACTATACTAACTGACTTTCGGCAGCTCCAGTGATCTTGACCTTGAAGTGAAGTTGACCAGATTTGCAAAGGATGTGTGTCTCATTGATAACTATCATGCATCAAAGAATCACAAGTTCAATAGTAATAACTTAGAAAAAGTGAAATTTTGTGGAAAAATTGTAATTTTTTTACTAACATTTGTTGATCCTGTGATCTTGACCTTGAAGTGAAGCCATTCATTCACTGATAATTTTCGAAGTCCCAAGGATATACACCATCTTCCCAAGTTTGGTTGCGATACATAAAACATGTTCCGAGTAATTTGCAACTTTAAAGTTTTGCACAGACGGACGGACGAATTTGTTTTCTTAAATGTCATTTTTGGACTGTTTAGGACTCCTCTCGCACAGATTTGCACAAATCTGGAGAAGCAATATTTGGGGGTGAGAACATAGACTCACACTGCTGTGTATGCGAGTCAAAAAGCCTACTATATCATTCTAATGAGAAATAATGTATTCCAATTTTAACAATAGACCAATTCCAGCATAATTATTTAAGGTTGACTGATGCCCAACTAACTACTTGACCTTATACACTCACCTTCCAAGGACTTAAAGGAAAAGCCTTCTCTGCTGACCCCATAGGTACCGATGCGTCTTGTGGATACGGCTTCTTCCAAGATCGCTCGCAGCACCTCTGGGTCATTGTAGCCTTCTGAACCTAAATCCAATGTCACTAATATTGAGCCTGGGCTGAAACAGAACACGCATCAACTATTACTGAGAGTCTTTAACTATTAGTGCGGGAACATACGGGCTAGCAGCAGCATGTTTAAACTCGAAAAATCGAAGGATTTACTATTATAATGCAATATGAATAACGGTACTGGACGCAGTCTAACACCTTTCAAATAACATTTCAACAGTTCATTAACAGGACAAAAGAGACTTTTTTTAAAAATGAAATTAAAACTTTCTAATGACAAAATAATTAATGTTACAGGACAAAAAAATGGTTTGTGAAATTTGCACTGTAATTATGCTTTGATTAAAATGAACCCTCTTGGCACTGTATGTGTTAAAACACAGTACGCAGACACAAACATGCACGTACACGTGAGCGCGCAAGTGTGTACACACAAACATTGTCAGAAAATTTTCCTCTTCTGCTTCTATATTCTTTGTTTTTCCTTTTTTTTTTCTTCTCTTTTTTTTTTTTTTTTTTTTTTTGTTGGGGGGGGGGGGGGGCTAAGTGTTAATTAGAGCGTAATGGGATTGGGGGCGGGGGAATAATGTAATAATACGACAGGAAAAGCCAAACCACAATCAACTAAATGTTATTGTTAGTGTTGGCCCTTGTGTTGCTTTAGTCTCCTTTAAAAGAAACTCGACCCCCATTGGGGTGCCGAGGGTTTCAGTATAAATAGTATCCCCACTTTCTGGAAATTTAGTGCTTTAAATTCCCACTGTCGCTGTCTTTCTCATTTGCTCTTTCTCATTCCTGCTCTGTTCTATCAATCTGCTATACTATCGTTTTCTTCGCTAGACCGGTCTCCTACCTTTTTTCTTGAAAACTCTTCCGGGACAAGACTCCTTGTTTGTGAATGAGGTCTGTTGGATCAGCTTGGGAATATTGGACGCTTTCTGCCAGGTGGTCACTAGGGCTTCCTATGATGTTATTATTTAGCAATGTAGGCATTTTATATGTATGTGTTTTGTTGATAATTTATAATGATGTTTGTATTCTATTTTGTTTTTGTAAACGGGGGTTCGATAAGTTGGGGTGAAGCCTCAGCCGTCCCCTGCGTGGGATGTCTTTATTGTAAAGTGACTGGCTGGTGGAGGGCATTCAGTTTTCCCACTAGGGTTGTTTCAGCAGATCTTGTATGCGGATTGGGGGTTGTCCGGTCCTGATTTGGCTCGGAAGAGTTCGCTGGACCTAAAGCAACAATTATGTAATGTAATGTAAAAGAAACTCAAAATGCGCCAGAAAACCCTACGCAAACCGCCCGCCAGGCGCGCCCATTCCTCTTCTTCCCTCTTCCACCCTCACCCCACCCCACCCCACCCTCCAACCACCCACCTCTCTCTTCCTCTCTCTCTCTCTCGCTCTCTCTCCAGCAAAAAAAAAAGTTAAGCAATTGCAAAAAGAAGGTGCTAAATATGCTTAAAAACTACCGTATTGACAGCACCATGCATAGCGCACTATACAAACCGCAATAAAAGTGTAGCATGCCCGATCATTGAAGCTGTACAAACGTGTTTTAAAAAACACTACTGTTACACGTTTAGCATACACGTTTCGACAAACATTTTGTCAATTCACCTTTTTACCGTTGCGTCTTAAGCGAAACGAATAAATTACATCTTAATAGGGCACTGAACTCTATTGTACCACCATCCCATGCAAAAACAACAAAAACAAACAAACACAAAAAAACTAAACCTAGAATCAATCGGCCTCAAAACAAAAACTAAAAGCATGCAGCCAGCCAGCTAAAAACAAAATGAATAGAGAGGATTCAGTGGGCAGTTTTATGAACAGGTATAAGGAATACAATAGGAGACATACCTTTCCAAGTTTTAATACATAACTTAGAGGCCAAAGTTTATAATTCATTTCTAACACCTGTTCACACAACTGGCTCCAAGAGAACAAAACTTGAGAAGTAAAACTATGTACAGTTTTGGTATCACTCTTAATTTATCTAAATGAGTTCAGTTCAGTTCAAGATGACCTCTCAGCGCTTGGAAATACGAACCGCTCCGACCCCATCATTCATGAGGGATAGTTTTCAGAGTTCTAAATGAACATACGAGTTAATAATCAAAGCAGAGACCGCGCAGTCCTTCCTAATAGCCAATAGAGGGTCAAGCTTGACCACATAGGTTCTCAATGGAAAATTCAGATGATAACTTTGACCTTTGACACTTTCCTATCTTATCGTATCAAATCCCGAAACTCGAAAGTCGTTGGGGATCCACAAATAATCGTTTAACCAGCGTACTCCATCTTTCTCAGTCATCAGCAACCCTCATGGCTTCGCTCAGTGTCAAGCCAGTCCATTCTCGAATGTTGTCCTCCCACCTCTTTTTTTAGTCTCCCTCTTCTTCTACCTCCTTGCACTGTGCCTTGCAGGATGGTCTTTGCAAGACCTGATGATCTGGTGACGTGGCCATACCATCGGAGTTTCCGTTTTTTCACCACTGTGAGCTGGTCATCGTGTTGTCCAATGCCCTTGTGTGATGGTCTATCGGACTTCGTCGTTGGTGATGTGTTGGGTATAGGAAATGCCCAGAAGTCTTCTGTAGCACCTCATCTCCATGCTTTTTATTCTTCGTTGTAGATCTGCTGTGAGGGTCCATGTTTCGCAAGCGTATAGGAAGATGGAGATGACAAGGAAGCGCAGCAGCCTTAACTTGGAGTGTAGGCTGATGGTGCTGTCTTTCCAAATGGGATTCAACTTTATCAGGGAAGCAGTTCTTTGTGCGACCCTGGAGAGAACTTCCTGTCGGGACCCATTTTCTGATACAATGGCTCCTAAATATTTTAAACTATGTACCGTGTTGAGGGATTTGCCTTGGACTTTAATGCCCGTGTTGATGTCCTTGGTGTTGTTGATCATCATTTTGGTCTTCCCTGCACTTATTTCCATTCCAAAGACTCTGGAGATGGTGCCAAGCCGCTGCACTAGCTGTTCAGGATCTTGTTCCTCTCCAGCCAATCCATCAATGTCATCCGCGAAACGGAGGTTGAGATTGCTTTACCCCCTATGCTGACTGTGCCTTCGTGATCTGCAAGGGAATCTGACATGATGCGCTCTAGGAAGATGTTGTAGAGTGTTGAAGAGAGTAGACATCCTTGACGTACGCCGATTGTTGTTCTGAACCAGTTCCCGATGGCGCTGTTGTGGAAGACTGCACTGGTAGCCTTGTCATACAGGTTTTTGATTATTTCAATAATTTTAGGGCTGATATTGTAAACTCTCATAGCTGCCCACAGAACTGCATGCCAGACTCGGTCAAAAAATTTCTTGAAGTCTACAAACACGTGATACAGATGTTGTTGGTGTTGTAGGCATTTCTCTCAGATTATTCTGAGTTTTAAAATCTACTCAGTGGTACTTCGCCCTGCCCTGAATCCTGCTTGTTCTTCAGCTATGATTTGTTCAGCTTCGGATTTCAGCCTGTTGAGTATTATTTTGAGGAGGACTGTTGGGATGGATGATAAGGCTGATGGTGCGGTAATTTTCAAACTTAAATAATAATAATATAATAATACAGGATGCTATATACGCGCCTTTTCCCAAATCAATCAGGCTCAAAGCGCGGCGATCTATACCAACATACACGCTCACCTGTCTCATTCACCCTCACACACACCAAATACACATCCATCACTCAAACAGGTGGTGTAAATGCAGGGAGATCGCTATTAGAAGACGGAAAGAAATTTGAATTTTTATTTTTTGAAATTTTTATATTGACTGCGTCCTGTACCATTATTGAAGGGAGGGAGGAAACCGGAGTGCCCGGAGAAAACCCTCGGTGACCTCAACTTCTGAAGGTTACCCTTTTAGGGAAGAGTGATGACAAGCGACTCGGTCCATGATGTAGGCCACTCCCCGCTCTGCCAGATCTTGTTAATGATGAGAAAGCCAATCATCGCTCCTCTTCCTGCTTGAAACAATTCTGTAGGTATGTTGCCCACTCCGGCTGACTACCCTTTCTTCAGTGATTGCACTGATGCCTCAACTTCTTCTCGGAGAATTGGAAGATTTCTTCTTTTTCTCTGTTCTGATGACATGCTAGAATTGATGGGTTTCCGTTTGGTGTGTGATTGTAAAGCTCAGAGCAGTTCTCTATCCATCTATCCAAGACTTCTTGTTAATGCCAAACTTGCTTTGGATCGGAGACCTTGGGCTGTTTAACACTTGTCAGCTGCTTCACAGTCTGGTAGGCCTTCTTGCTGTTGTTCTTGTTCAGACTGTTCTCTATTTCCTGGCATTGATCTTCTATTCAGTTCTCCTTTGCTGTGCGCATGCCTTTTCGGATGTCACTGTTGTTTTTTTTCGGTAGGCATCAGCTCCTTGTGAGGTGTTCTTTTTCTATTTCATCTCTCTTCGTTTGTCACACAGGTCCAAAAGTTCAGATGTGATCCACGGTTTCGTCTTTGGGCGGTGCATGCCAAGGATCTCAGTGGCGTCATCTTTAACACTTTATTGTCTCTTTTTATCGGGAAATTCTGGGCCGCCTCCCCTGAGGAAGTCGTAGTCGCAGCCTGGTGCGTGCCCAAATCCAACCTACCTAATATTAGTTGTATTTTTGAAATGTTGCTGGGGGACCAAACCGGAGTACCAGGAGAAAACCCCTGAGACGTTGCCCGAGTCGAAAGTAAATAATATTCGAGAAACATAACGCCCAGAGGCGGGATCGATCCAACACCTGTCAGGCGCCACTGGTTTCTAGCCTGCAGATAAAGCAAGTTAGTCTCGCCTTAGACCACGCGGCCACAACGCTCGCAAATAAAGTGCATTACAATTTATCTTCAACTACATGCTTCTTCTGTGTGTTTTTTTAAGTTATTGAAAAAACATTATTCCAGTGCACAGGGTCTGGGGAAAAGGGTATTGAAAGTCTTCGATTCAGTGATGATGAAATGGGATGATCCTCAACATTGAATAATGATGAGTTGAAGGCAGCGGAAGAATGCTGCAGGAAAAACAGAACACGTCTTACTGCAGACAGCGTGTCAGAGATGAGATGGGGAGTTCAGTGTTCAACGCTAATCTTGCCAAAAGCGACGATACACCTACATGAGGCTTAGTAAATACGCTGGCGTGTGAAAGAAAGCTTCCTCATCCCTCATTCACTTCGCAAACACGATTCATCCCAATTCCAAAGTAATAAATAAATAAATAAAACAAGATTTTGTAAAGCACTACTTTTTAAAAAAAAATTAAAAATAATAATAAAAAAAAACATTCCCTCAAAACAAAAGGAGAGAACTCAAGCAGCGTGCGCAAACAATAAAATGTACAATGTAAATAATAATAATGTACATGTAATTAGTAGTTGATTTTTTTTACCTGCCAACATTAAAATGGTCATGAAGGCTGGATTAAAGAAAAGACAAACCAAACAGTGGTTTAACACAACGGGCAAACAAAACCACACAACTAACAACACTTTGCAACTGAGAAAGAAAAAAAAAATTTTTAAACGTCTTGTTATTTAAGAGATAATATGCGGTGCTCATATAATGTTTCATATGATGATGATAATGACGATGATAATGATGATGATGATGATGATGATGATGATGATGATGATGATGATGATGATGATGATGATGACAAAAATGCCGATGGCGACGACAACAACGATGTTTATAATGATGAAGATGATGATGCTAATGACGACGGCGATGAGGATGATGATGATGATGCATATGAAAATGATGATGATGATGACGACGTGGAGGAGGAGGAGGAGGATGACAATGATGCTATAGATACAAAGATAATGACGGTGACGATCCATAGCGGGACATGGGTGTTTGAATATTTATTTTTTAAATACATTTTTGTCCATCGAGGTAACTCAGTTGTCCGGTGCGTTTAACAGTGCGCTTGATGCTGCAAGATGGTGTTTTGGTCGGCTTGAGTCGGACCATGAAATCATCCAGAGCCCTGAGCAGTCCTATGATCCAGCAAGTGCGCTGTATAAGAACTGCCTCCAGTTCATTCATTTAAAAAAAAAAATTGTGTATTTATGTAGTAAGTGAGGTTGACGAATAAGACAGGGATGTGGGTGGGGAGAAGAGGGGAGATGGGGTGAGGTAAAAAGGGAAATAATAATAATAATAATAATAATAATAATAATAATAATAATAATAATAATAATAATAATAATAATAATATACTTGCTTTTGCATAGCGCGATTCCCGAAACAAAATCTCAAAACAAGTTCATCATCAACAATAACAACGATATGCACCCACAACAACAGCGCCGTTCGGTCACAGGTCAAGAACAAAGTTTCCGATTGTCGTTGTCGTCTTCACACATTCCTAAGTGCGGAGTGCTTCACTCCTAAGTGACGGGACGTCCTCTAAGTGCTGTTTACGGCCTTTCCGCACACGCACAGACACAACACAAGCCCAACACACACAAAACCCACACACACACCCTCACACACACCCACGCACACACAACACACACACACATACACACACGCACACACACAGAGAGAGCATCTACGACCACCAAGTAGAAAACACATAAGCCCTCATCAAACACTCGGCTTGCTTGGCTGCTAGCCACAATGTGCGGGCTTTGAACGTCAGTTTCTACTTTTGGGCCACAATCACTGGCGGTACTTGAGTCCGTAATTGCGTGGCAAGGCGATTTGAACATGACTTTGGAGAATGAAAAGACACGACGAAGATGACGTTACCAATGGTGACAATGATGGTAGTGATGATGATGACAATGATGATGATGATGATGATGATGATGATGATGATGATGATGATGATGATGATGATGACGACGATATGTCCGCCCTGGGCATGTTCCCAGCATGGATCTGTGCGCCATACAATTACAAGTCTACCTCATAATCATATTAACATGATGATGATGATGACGACGACGGGGATGATGACGCCGATGGACTATATGATATCAATTTTCAAAATTAAACAAAGCCAATGTTAGTGACTGGGTGTTAGTATATCACAACAGAATAATATCAATTCAGTGTTGAAGGTTTAAAACAAAATCTCGCAGGTGCACGTTAATAGTTAAAACAACATGGATTCAAATCGAGTGCGCGCCGTCAAGTTAACACCATTGGCTACCTTACTTATTTCGGTAACACAAACATTATCGGCCAATTTGTCTTTCTGACATTACATGATTAGAGGCGGTTATTTTAAAAAAAAATGATTCTAATGACAAAAATAAGACAATATCAACTTACCTAAATGTCAAGATGTTAACTAACTGCGAGCCAGCAGTGAATCTGAAGAGATCCTCTATTGCACGTGCTATCCGGTTTGACAGGTCTTGGAATTCTGGGCTGTTCCTATCGCCCAGCGCTGGCGTATACGATATACTCGTGAAGTTCAACGTCACTCTGTAAAACACTGAAACATAGGAAAAGAGATACAATCTGTACAACCATGATTGAAGTCGTGTTATCAACGAACGTTAAAACAAAGAAAGGCAGAAAAAAAGAAATAAAGAAAGAAATTATAAGAAAGAATTATATATTAAATTAATTAAAAGAAACAATGATATATATTAACTAGACCTGAGGAATAGGGGGGAGGGGAAGGAGTTGCGCCACAGGTTGGATGGCATTGGCGTTCGGGGAAGGTTTGAAGAAAAGTTTTTCCAGTCCTCTCTCACACTCTCCCCCCTCCCCCACACACCACCATCCTCATCCCCATCATTTCTCCGTCTACCTCCACCACCGCCTTGCCTCGCCTATAAACAGGCAGATGGCAGGGTTGTACCAAAAAAGTCACGATGAACAAGTAGCCTAGCAACTTTGTACAGGTCCAGAGGCTGTAGACTAGCTGTAACCATTGACACAAATTAACTCTAGTTTGTCTCTGCATTTAATAATAATAAAAATAATACCAACAACAACAACCACAAAACAACCACAACAACAACAACAACAATAATAATAATAATAATAATAATAATAATAATAATAATAATAATAATAATAATAATAATAATAATAATAATAATAATAATAATAATAATAATAATAATAATAATAATGGATGAAATAATAATAATAATAATAATAATAATAATAATAATAATAATAATAATAATAATAATAATAATAATAATAATAATAATAATAATAATGGATGCCACACGCGCCTTATTCCTGACTCAGGTTCAAAGAGCGGTGATCTGTAACCGACTTACACACTCACATGTTACTTATACGCATATTTGCATATATGCATACTTATACGCATGCACTCCCCTTCACGCACTTTAAAATCTTCTGCTGACACGCACACTCAAGGTTCCCGTCACCCGCACTAAGACATACGGCCAACGTGCATTCGCTTACTCCGCACCTAAGCAGTAAAATTCCCTTTCCTCCCATATCCGCAACATACAATCAACACAAGCATTCAAAAAGGCCCTCAAAACCCACCTCTTCAAACTGCATTATTCAGATTGATTTGTATCCCGCTGCCATTCTCTCATCTTTTGTCTATGTCTGATCCGTAAGTGTATACACGGCTGTAAATATTTATACTGTTTTTCTTCCTGGGCCTTACCGGGCATATAAATAGCTGTGAATAGGTTTTTGCTATTCTATTTCTGTCTTTTTTGTCATTTGTGTACATAGTTGTAAATAGTCTATTTTTGTCTTTTTTGTGTAAATTATGTACATAGTTGTAAAAAGTCTGTACCTTTACTGTTCCGTCTTTTGGTGTATTGTAGCAAAAGTGATGTTTTATCGAGTGCATGTATGTATATGTAATGACTATGTAAAGCGTGGTGAGTCTGGTCATAGGCCGGAGTACCCGCTATATAAAAAATCCGTTATTATTATTATTATAAAGACACATTCATCACTCAAACATGTGACGTAAAAGGCAAGTCGCTGTTAGTTTTTAGCAGACGGAAAGGAAATCCAATTTTATTTTTAGAAGTCTTAAACAGACTGCATCTAATGCCATTATTAAAAGGAGGGAGGATAACGGAGTACCCGGAGAAAACCCTCGGTGACCTGAAAGTCTGGTATCTAAGTTACGTAAGTTCGTCCCCTGCGGGGTTGGAACCCGCGACCTTCGGCCTAGTAAACCAGCTCTCTATCCACTGAGCTACCAGGTCACTTCAATTTGTGTTACTTATTAGGAAAGCTAAAGAAGGTTAGCACTGTTAAGAACCCCACCCTTTCCATTCCTATTTTTTTAAATTACCACTGTTCAGAGATCTTTGAATATTTAAACAAAATCTGGTTTTCCCCAAGTGCGTCTTTTCTTTAATGATCAAATAAGCTTACATTCTCTGGGATTTCCAAGTCTGCACGTGCCCCTGATTTAATCAAGTTTCTACTTATTAGGCACATCATGTTGGGTAATTGTTCGTTCTTTGCCGGAAACCCACACTTAATACACAAATAACGCAAAGGCTCAGAAACTTCGCATGTGCAATCAGACGAACAAAAACTGTAAGTGCATCAAGAACAACTTCAGTTTCCGTTCTAAAGAGCGTCTTCTGTAAGCTGTGAATGATTCATCTCCTTCGGAATACCTGTACAGGCGCACATAACTAAACTCATCGGAGGTCACTCCCACATTGACAGCATAAGCTTTAAGGCATTTATCGTGGCTCAGCACGGTCGATAATTCTGTGCCGGTTGTATCGAGTAAAATTTCGCTAAATGGGATGTGATTGCTATAGAGTTGCCTCGTGACGTCTCTCTGGGATCCTAGTTACTTTGTAAGTTGTTTTATATGCTTACCCGAAAGCTTTCAATTCAATATAATAAACTATTCTACCGTCATACAATATAGTGTACAATTTTTTTTTTTTTTGGGGGGGGGGAGGGAGACTGACTTCAGACTCACTTTAAGTTTAGAGAATGACGATGAACGAGCTTTCAAACAACGAAGATAAATGAACTCAATATATATAGAGCACTGAAAATTATCGAGGAGGAGGAGGAGAAGAAGAAGAAGAAGAAGAAGAAGAAGAAGAAGAAGAAGAAGAAGAAGAAGAAGAAGAAGAAGAAGAAGAAGAAGAAGAAGAAGAAGAAGGAGGAGGAGGAGGAGGAGGAGAAGGACAAGGAAAAGAAGAAGAAGAAGCAGCAGAATCATAAAGAACATAAGGACAGGATAGAGAGAGACAGAGAGAGACAGACAGACAGACAGAGACAGATAGGAAGACTGACAGAGAGACATAAAAACATACAGATACAGGAGATAGAGACAAGAGAGAGAGAGAGAGAGAGAGAGAGAGAGAGAGAGAGAGACAGGCAGACAGAGCTAGAGACAGAGAGAGACTGAGAGAGAATGAACAAAACGCCAGTTTATTATTCCATGAGGCTTTAGCGAGAACGCTTGATATACAGAAGCGGAGGTTGGGGAAATTAGAGGTTTTTCCTTGCAGTTGGCAGCATACATGCCGAGAGAGTGTTGAATAACAGAGATGCCTTACAGAGAAAATATCTGTTCCAGGATATTACTTTGTGCACAGGAAAAATGGGTCCTGCATTGCAAAGAATTAGTGGGTCCCCGACAGCATAGCGGTAGCAGTAGTATGTACATATCGATCACATGCGCTTATATCTGGACACGCAAGCGCCTATGCCTATACACTGGCTCCCTGTTAAAGCTCGAATTCACTACAAGATTGCCTCTCTCTGCTATCAGTGCCTCCACTCTGAAACATTCCCTTCCTATCACTCCGAACTCCTCAGCCCCTATAGGCCAACACGCACTCTCCGATAACAAGATGCATCCCTCCTTACAGTTCCTAGATACTCCCTTAATAGTTTGGGTAAAAGGTCTTTTTCCCGGTACGCCCCAGCTCTATGGAACTCCCTACCGTCCGACCTTCGTCATGCTCAGTCCCATTCATCGTTTAAGAAATCACTGAAGACACACCTGTTTTTGAAACATCTGTGACTAAATGTGTATGTACGAGTTTTGGAGAGAGGCGATGGAGGAGGGGGGATGAGGGGAGAGGGAGAGAGAGAGAGAGAGAGAGAGAGAGAGAGAGAGAGAGAGAGAGAGAGAGAGAGAGAGAGAATTTCAACAATTTTTTGACATGGGTCGTTCTGTCGGTCGAGGTGTAGGCTATGAAAATTATTTTCTTACGCTGGAGTCTTCCATTTTAAATTTGGACATTTTCATTATTTTAATTTTTGTTTTTAAATGTCATACGTAATATTTTATAAGATGTCTAAATCCGTAAATTTCATTCTTTGTGTGTGTACGTGTGTGTGTTTGTGCAATGCAATGTTATGTGCAATACGTTTTAGTACGATGTCATTTTGTTTTATCACATATTCTTTAAAATTTTGTTTATGGTTTTGGTTTTGTGACTCGCATGTAAAATTAAGTATTTCTTAGCTTGTGTGATTTATATATTGTATTTGTAACCACTGTACCCATTTTGCCCTAACTTTTTAAAAATTGCTGTCCTGTGTTTTACCTTAGTGTTAAGTTTAAATCTTGTACATGTACATCTTTCTTTTAGTATACATATTTTACCCTTTGTTTAAACTCGATATTTTAAGATTATAATGTTAACCTGCGAGTGTGTGAGTGTGTGCATGCGTGTGAGCGCTTTGAGCAGACATTTGTCTGGAATTGCGCTTTATAAAATATATTATTATTATTATTATTATTATTATTATTATTATTATTATTATTATTATTATTATTATTATAAAGTTATTATATATGCCCGTGACGCGTCTCACTTTTGGTAAGTGGACCGAACACTGCTGACAACTTTTCAACAGAACAGACCACCTTTTCCCCAACGCCTTACACAACAACAAAAGCCTGTGCCCTGCCTTAAGAGACACCCTAACCCACCAATACACGCATTATGAGGCACTTAACCCCCTAAGAGTTCGGGGTAATAGGATCTACCTACAACCCTGTAAAGCTCAAAAGTGACAAGTGTCTATTATTAAAATAACTAACCGCGTTGTCAAAGCGAAGTGAACAAGCATTATAAGGAGGATATCTTACAAAACCATTCTACTTCCCTGGACAAGTTCTTTGCTTTGTTCGTTGGTTTGTTTAGTCTGTTTACTTTAAAGAAAGTTTGAGGTCAGTTCAATTCAGTTCAGTAGGTAGATTACCGTCCCCGGACACAATAGCGTATAGGGGACTGGTTTGAGGTAATTTTTCCCCTCCTCTTTTATACTAGATAGTATGATCACAGAAGAGTTTACTGATCCACATTAAAGAGGTGAAAGTTCTTCGATAAGCGTGTAAGAAGCTTTTAAAAAAAAAGGTCATTAGAGGTCCCTGACGTCACGACTGGCTTCGTTATAGTAAGGGGTCCCTAATGCCGCCACTGAGCGTCGCTTCAAACAACAGGCACACAGCATTGGTTTCCTTTGCCAATCCACAACAACATAATAGGGATCTTTCGAAAGCGGGTGAAAGTGAAAGTGAATGTGAATCGGGACTACTTATTGTTGTGACGTCAGCAATTTATGTGACGCTTTAACTTCCCGTGGTGAAAGGTCACGAAGTCTGCCTACCACAAGGAATAAAACTTCGTGGAAAACCTGATTTCCACGAACTAATGTTAGTGAGTACATTTTGGTTATTAAATCGTTTGTAAAATGTCCAAAAATGATTTGAATTTGTATATGGTACATTACTCAACCATTTTAGAAGGAATAATGGGGATCTAAACTCGGTCTCAGACTTAAAACGTATTTTCAAACGAGCTACTGAAAAGCCGTCATGGCTGTCTAGAATCTATCTATTCTGTATCACCAATCAGCAGTCCAAAAACTCTTTTATGTGACAAAAATGAAACTCGAAGCTAGAATGTAAAATATCTTCAATGTTAGAGCACTAATCCATCTTTAAAGTTCAACCTAATCGTTACATTCGTGTCAAATCATGATTTGTTAGAAGAAGCCTTACGTAGGCATAATAGTGCTCTGCCTCTGGGCCTGCCCTGTGTGTGCTCAATAAAATCACAACGAAACTAGGTGCTGGAATCGAAAGCGCACAGAAACACGTTCGTTTCGTTTCGTAACGCGGCGTAAGAATCTCCCGGCGTGCCTCTCGTTGGACGAAACGAACACACAATCACTTTCACTTTTACCCGTTCCGAAAGACCCCTAATAGGGGTTTGGTCACGTGCCGCTGCGTTTGCTTATGCTTCGTGTGCGTGTGTGTGTATATGTGTGTCTCTCTCTCTGCTTATTCCTCTCTCTACCTCTCTACCTCTCTCCCTCCCTCCCTCCCTCCCTCTCTCTCTCAATTTTGGCAATGCAATGAAGCCTTTAATTAGAATTCACAAAGGTGCAATTAAACAAGTTATTGTTAAACAAAAAAATCTCTCCACAAGCGGATCAATATTCTACCTCTTACTGACAAACTAAACTTTAATAAAGGTGTTTTCATGCACAAGGTCCACTCTGGCAATGCACCTCTCTATCTTTCTTCTTTTTTTTAAATAACTGCCAGATCGTCCACAAAATTAAATGTTCCAATTCCAAGAATTGATCTCTTCAAAACTAGTCTAGCTTATTCTTGTTCCACTTTGCGGGATAACTTCCATGAAGATCTCCTCACTCCAGCATCTAAATTTACATCATTTAGAACACCTCTCTTAAAACACATAAAAAATTAAATACACAATAATTGTTAGTTAATGATGCTGATTGATATTAACAACATTAATTTGATTTCAATTTGTTTGAAAATGATTGTATCTAATGATTACTTTGTTTATTTGTTATTGTTCCATGTTGTGAATGTTGTAACATTGAATTGTACTTAATAGTTATAGTTAAAGCCCCAAGGGCAAGATGTTAAAAAGCTCATCCAACGCTTACTCTTTCACCCTTGCAAAATAAAATTGTTATCTTATCTTATCTTATCTTACCTTCTCTAATCTTCTCTCTCTCTCTCTCTCTCTCTCTCTCTCTCTCTCTCTCTCTCGCTTTCGATTCTGTGCAACACCAACCCCTGTTTGAAATTCTTTTGCATAAAAATAATATTGATGGGAAATTTATGAAAGCTGTTGTTTCTATGTATAAAACAGTGTTATCTTGTGTACGTACTGGAGACAAGCTCACAGATTTTTTTGATTGCCCAGTGGGCCTGAGACAAGGCTGCATTTTGAGCCCAGAAATGTTTTCCTTGTTTATTAATGAAGTAGCAACAGCTGTGAACAGTGATGGTATGCATGGCATTCAGTTATTACCTAACTTGATAGATCTCTTCCTGTTATTATTTGCTGACGATATTGTGCTGATGGCCCGAAGAAGTTTGTGTTTGTAATGTGTAATTATGCTTTTTGGAAAAGTAAACGGACGATGTCCAAACGTCAAACGTCTCTCTCTCTCTCTCTCTCTCTCTCTCTCTCTCTCTCTCTCTCTCTCTCTCTCTCTCTCTCTCTCTCTCTCTCTCTCTCTGCGGCTCCTAAAAAAATAATAAAAGCCCAGTCAGCAAAAGATTTAAAATCTGAGCATAACCCGAATCCATTATTTCATAAACACACCTGGTTTTTAAAAGCTGATGAAACCAAATACATTTTATCAACTTCTCTTCCATATCTCTAAAGGACGCACATTCTTTAAAATATATGTCAAACTAAAACAAATAATATAAACGAAAACGGCGAACTTGAGATTAAAACCAAAATATGAAACGCTGTTATTGTAGGGGTTTTTTTTTATCCCCTTCAAACGCGACTGTACCCAAACCCCTCCAACATCATTCCAAAAGAAACAGAGGAGCGAGTCTGAGAGACCGAGGAGAAGAAGAAGAAGAAGAAGAAGAAGAAGAAGAAGAAGAAGAAGAAGAAGAAGGAGAAGGAGAAGAAGAAGAAGAAGAAGAAGAAGAAGAAGAAGGAGAAGGAGAAGGAGAAGAAGAAGAAGAAGAAGAAGAAGAAGACAACAACAACAAGTTGATGACGATGATGATGATGATGATGATGATGATGATGATGATGATGATGATGATGATGATGATGATGATGATGATGATGGTATTTTTTTGTCTGTGAACAATCAGCTGTTTGTGCCATTTAGATGTAGCCTTGGGTGATGATTGTGCGGTATGTGTGTGTGTGGGTGTGTACGTACATACCTCCTCTTTCACCCCACTATCGCTTATCATCATGATGATGATGATAATGATGATGAGGATGAGGATGATGTTGAGGAGGATAATGATGAGGAATGTCATTATCATCATAGTCATCATCATCACCATCATCAACAACATTATCCAAACCATGATAAAAAGCAAAAAGGGGTGGGGGTGGGGGGGGGATTAAAACAGGAGGCAGGTCCGCACGCACACACGCACAATCACAAACAACTAAATGCCGTAAACTGCTGATAGTGCAAAACAAAACAACAACATTGACAAAATAAGGAAAAGTAGACGAATACAAACTGCATTTCAGGCACACAGACAGAATCAGGTTACACGCCTTGGGTGGTTCAGTTTCCTAACTGTCCCAAACGCTCAAGCAACAGCAGCATGCAACATTTGCTGCAAATAATGGTTAACAATAACACAAATGGTGCCTTTGTTTTTCTCTTTCTGCGGACTAAGCCGCCACGTGACCGGGCTGAGCCGCCACGTGAGCAGGCTGAGCCGCCACGTTGTTACACTCGTTGTTGGTTTTTATCAGTAGTTGATTAAGCCCCGATGCTTGAATCCTGAATGCTGGCCGACCTTCACCTTGTGGTTTGATCCCCACCACGGTCTCCACTTCGTACGGGTCTTTCCACTGCATCAGCAACTTATTGTGATCGGTAGGTAGCAGCACCAGCACTTTGTTGCCAGGTTTGAACTTCCTGTTCACAGCCCTACGATCATAGTATTGCTTTCCACAGTCCTGGGACTTCTTCAGGTTTTCTCTGGCTATCTCAAGAGTCTGCTCCAGCTTCTCCCGTAGCTCAAACACGTACATGTAGCTGTTCTTCACCTCTGGCGTGTTTACTTCCTTCGTCCACAGTTCTTTAAGGATGTGCATTGGCCCTCGGATGGTTTTTCCGTATAACAGCTCGAACGGAGAAAAGCCGGTGGACTCCTGCGGTACTTCTCTGTAGGCGAAAAGTAAGGCGCTGATGTAGCGATGCCATTGTCTGGGCTGCTCGCTGTACAGTTTCTTCAGGGTGGACTTCAGCGTAGCATTGAACTTTTCGACAAGCCCGTTGCACATTGGATGGTAGGGATCGTAGTCAAATGCCGGATGCTCAGTAGTCTGTTGACCTCCTTCATGCAGCTCAGTCAGAGACGAACTGCTTCCCGAGGTCTGTCAGGATTTCTTCAGGCACTCCAAGTCTGCTGAACATGTCCACCAGCGCCTCTGCCACAGTTTCAGTGTTAATCTTCTTCAGAGGCACGGCTTCTGGGTACCGAGTCGCATAGTCCACTAAAGTCAGTACCCACCGATGACCTTCTTTACTCGGAGATTTATTTCGCCGATTAAGTCCAAGATCACCCTCTTGAAAGGTCTGTCGATCAAGGGCATCCTCTGCATAGGCACTTTAGGGACCCTTCCTCGAGGTATGGTCTTCTGGCAAATGTCACAATATCGGCAGAAACGGCTGACGTCCGCATGAAGTCCTGGCCAGTAGAACACCCCCTAAATTCTGTCCGACGTCTTCGTGATGCCCAGGTGACCTCCCATGATGGAGTTGTAAGCTACTTCCATCACTTGGCGCCTTAGGGGTAACGTACTAAGACTTGACGTAGTGGTTTCCCTCCGTTGACCCTCGGGTGCTGGAAGATTCTGTACAGGATCTTGGCCTTCACCTCGAAATAGACCGTGCCACTGCCTTTGGTCACGTGGTCCTTGCTGTTCCTGTACATGGTTAGAGTGCTATCAGCTTCCTGGAGCTGGATCAGCTTATCTCTGTCCACGATGGCGGCTTTGGAGCTGTCGGCGACCTTCAGTGGCGTAGACGTCTTGTCTCTCTTGGCCTGGGCCCTGGTAGTGACAGCACCGACGATCTCGGGTCGGCAGGGCAGAGCCGAGTAGCCATATTATCCCGTAGCAGCTCTGTAACGTCACCATCGGGAAACGGCAATGGATCCTCCTCCACAACTCCGACACGTTGGGTTGAGGCAGGGCTCCATTGTGAATCGGAGTCGTCGGGTCGTCTCGCGCCGTCGATATTCCCGATCATCAAATCATAAAGCGGCTTCTTCAGGCAAACCGCATCTACTTGGCCTATGTAGAAAGGGGTGCTGACTTGAATCTTCACAACTGGCGCTCTCACACATTTGCTGTCGGCCATGAGTGTCCATTTAGAATCGCCAGTGAACTGTCCTTTAGCAATTAGATCTTCTCTGACGATGACCCCACTGCAGCCTGAGTGTCTTAGGACAATCACTTCATGATTTCCGACGCGTCCCTTGGAAACAGGCATTTTCTGGACGGTCACAGCTGCGCTGGCGACGACGGGGATGGATTTCCCGTTGGCAAGGAGAAGTTGGCCATCGGTCATGCACTCTTGCACGTCCGCAGGAGTAGCTGTGCGCTCGGTCTCACTCGGAAGAAAGACGCTCCCGCCGCACACTTGATGGTCAGAACTACTGGTTTGCCGTCGATTGAATAAACGTGTCTGTTGGTTGCCCGCCGCTGCGTTATCCGTACTGCTCTGCTGTGCGCTACTTTTGTTTTGAGGACAGTTGGCAGCTCTGTGGTCTGTAGCGTTGCAGATGAAACAGCCTCTTGGATGCCCTTCCCTGGAAGGTGGCGTGAAGTCCGTCTGTCTCTGGCTCGTCTGACTTCCATGGGTCAGGTTTCCATGGTTTCCAGTCTTCTGAAAATGTTTCGTCGCCTTGGGTGGTCCCAGAGTCTTCCCATGAGCGAGGAGATATCTTTCAGCAGCCTCAGTCACATCTTTAAGCGTCTGCAGCTCTTGTAATTCTAATTGGGTCGCCAGGTCTTTGTGACAAGCATTGAGAAATAACTCCTTCACGATCAGGTCATGGAGACTATCGTAAGACTTCCCTTCGCCTGATAATTCCACCCACTTGTGTAAGTATGACGACAGGCGCTCCACAAATTGCTTCGGTGTCTCGTCTGACAAAGGCCGGCATTCACGGAAGCGTTTACGGTAGCCCTTCTCTGTGAAGCTGTAGCAATGCAATAGGGCCTCTTTCAAGACGTCGTAGTTTTTGGCGTCATCGTTCGACAGTCTGGTGTAAACTTCGAGTGCTTGCCCTGTCAGAAGCGCACTGAGTCGAATTGCCCTGTCTTGAGGTTGCCAGCGAACCTTTCAAATCTCGCCAGAAAACTGTCAATCTGGTCCTTCCCGTCGACGAACGGTGGCAATTTTGGAGCCTTGTGGTCGCTGATAACTTGTGGCGCATGCTGATTGTTTTGGATACGCGCCAACTTTAGCTGGTACTGTGGTACTGACGCTCAGCCTCTAATCGTCTCTCTTCTATCTCGTTGCGCCGACGCTGGTCCTCTTTTTCTTCTTGGCGACGCTGCGCTTCGAGTTCTCTTTCTTCTCGGCGACGTTCTTCTTCTCTGTCTTCCCGCTGATGATGTGCTTCCTTTTCTTCTCGCTGCTCCTCTAATTCTCTTTCTTCACGGCGGCGTTGCTCTTCTAATTCTCTTTCTTCACGCCGGCGTTGCTCTTCTAATTCTCGTTCTTGTATTCACTCCTGGGACTTGACGTACTCCGTCAGCTGTTTGCCTTTTAGATTCAGTTCAATCCTTTTCTGCCAGAAGTCAGCCATCTTGATGCTTTTCTGGAAAGTTCTTGACTATGCTGCACCTTTCTAGACTGTTCTAGAACAGCACGCTTTCTGCAGTAGCGCTGATGCTTGTCACTAGTCGCCTTCGCTGACGCAGGCCCCCCTGTCCTCGTCGTATGCGACGCTGCACCACGCTGGTGTTGATGTATACGCTCCTGTGCTGATGTAGACGCGACTGGCGATGTAGCTCCGAGACTGTCCCTCGACGTAGTCTTGCGGCAGCCACGTAGTCCCGTCTGTTGTTCGCTCACGAAGCAACTCTTCGGCGACTACACGCCCTTGCAGTCAACCCGAATCTATCGGGGATGTAGTCCCAGTATGTTGGTCCCTCCCGACGCAACTCGTTGGCGGCTACCCTCAATGACTGCCTCTCGTAACGTTGACTCGCTTGTTGTCGCAGTTGAAACTTTGGTTATGGCGTAGATAGCGGCTTGGTCCCCCCCAAAATGTTACACTCGTTGTTGGTTTTTTTTAACAGTAGCTGATTCAGCCCCGATGCTTGAATCCTGATAAGTGTAACCCAGATTCGTTTATCCACGCAACCTGTTCACTCAGCAACAAGGCAGGAGTCGTCGTATGAAGTTTTCCAACTTTATTCAGCATACATCAACAACTGCATACAATCGCTTTTTCCACTTTCTCCCCTCTTTCAGACACAGTGCATCAATTATATTGTTTTGCTATACTCGAGAGAAATGTTCCAGCGTGAGGCAATTATAACCAATCAGGATAAATTTCGGCATCACTGTCTTACATCATACAACTTTCTTTACGATCCAAGAATTTCTCAGGTACCAGTAGATCTATCTAGGCGCTTCGATCGATAGTAAACAAGCAATCCTAGAAAATTCTCCAATAATATCGACCAACGAAAACCATCAATATTATACCAAGCGTCTTCTAACAACAACGCAAAATCAAATCAAAAGTAAATACACTCTGTTATTGAAAGCCCTGCAAAACAAAACGATCGGACCGGACCTATCGCGCGCGTCTCACACGTACTATGGTGCGCGTCGCAAACGTAACACACGCGTTCGAGCCATATCCATAATCAAATCCAAAATGGGTCATCAAAATGGGAGATGTATAAACCTTTCTAGGAAAGTTACCCTAAGACAGCTGCTAAGAGGTTTGCTTTTCTCCGACGCCATCTTTGCCGGCTTTGAACCGAATCAGTCTAGCTCGGGCCATCCGGGATAGCCCGGTTCATCTCCCGGGTCAGCTAAGCTCTTTGATTCTACTTGATTGGTAGCGCATCAACAGGGCTAGCCCGGGCAGTAGTGAAAAGGTAAAACAAGTGCATTGTAAGGCAAATTGAAAACAAACTTAACCTCACCCACAACAGCATGTTGCTGCCCTGTGACGATGTGACAAGCTATGATTGTAAACAATGGCTTTTTGTTATGCAGCTAAAGGGTTTCGCAACATGTCTGTTACCTATAGTGATCACTGGCGCATTTATCTGGTGTACTGACACATTTCTACAACAATTCAGACCGGCCTGTTAATAATCGTGCATGGAAAGTCTTTTCAGTGACTATGAAATATGACGTGACCAACAATACATGGCGCGTTCAATTAATTATACGTGTAATCGAATGTTCATCTTCGTGGTGTTTTCACCACCCACCCCATACACACACACACACACACACACACACACACACACACACACACACTCATATCCACACACGAATAGTCATACAGAGACAGGCAAAGAGAGACAGACAGAGGAAGAAAGAGAGAGAAAGAGATAGAGGGAGTTAGTTTTCATTGCTTATAAGGTCCAGCGGACTGCAAAGCAAAGAGCCGAATCAGGACCACAAAATCAAGACCACAGCTTGGCTGAAAGAAGACTCACCCTGATCAGTATAAAAGATCTGCTGAAACAACCCTAGTGTTAACACTGCAGGCACACCACCAGCCGGTCACTTTAAAATAGAGGCATCCCACGCAGGGGACGCTGAGGCTATACTCTAATTTATCGAACCTCCGTTTACAAAAACAAAATAGAATATAAACATCATTATAAAATATCAACAAAACACATACATATAAAATGTCTGCATTGCTAAATAATAATATCATAGAAAGCCGTAGTGACCATTTGGCAGAAGCGTCCAGTATTCCCAAGCTGACCCAACGGACCTCATACACAAATGAGGAGTTTTGTAAGAGTTTTCTAGAAAAAAGGTAGATGACTGACCTAGCGAAGAAAATAGTATAGTAGATTGATAGAACAGAGTAGGAATGAGAAAGAACAAAGGAGAAAGACAGCGACCGTGGAAATTTAAAGCACTAAATTTCCAGAAAGTGGGGATACTATTTATACAGACACTCCCAGCACCACCACGGGGGAAGAGAGAGGGAGGAGGATACAGAGAGAGAGAGAGAGAGAGAGAGAGAGAGAGAGAGTCAATCAGTCAGAGAGACAGAGATACACATACCCATCATAATCACCCTTCATAATCTTATTTTTAATATAAAAATCCCAAAGTTATGAAATATTTAATTACATCCTAAATTAAAATTAGTTTGTTTACAAGCCTTCATACTGCCACACTGCTTTCACTGCCAATTAGCTTTGGTACAGAACCATCCTTCTACCAAAATTAACCGAAATAATTTTACAGCTTTCAATAAGTACACAAATGCGCAATTGTATTCTTAGCATATCTACTTGAAGATGAGGCATAATAAGAGGGAGACAGAAAAAGAGATGGGAGGACAACATTCGAGAATGGACTGGCTTGACACTACTGAGCGAAGCCATGACGTTTGCTGAGGACAGAAAAAGATGGAGTACGCTGGTTAAACGATCATCTGCCATCAATCTCAAACTAACAAAAACCATCTTTCCACCCAAAATTTAATCCTTACAGAATTATTATAGAAATTGCTAAGTGAAGTCGGTAGGTTCGAAAAAAAAAAAAAGATGACACGGGACTGATATTGTTGATTCTTCCAAGTGTTGAGAGATCTTCGACCGCCGTCATTACTTTTGGCAGTGTTTCACGTCCTTTAATGCTATGGCATCAGCTTATATGAGAGAACTCAGAAATTCGGTCAAAAGAGCAGACGTCAAGACAGGTTAAAATAACTGCGCGTTGAAAAATAAACTTGTGGGTCCAAATGGGAAGAAGAAAGGTTTGGGGTTGAGAAAAATGAAGGTGGGTTGGGGGGTGGGGGTGGGGGCCGAGTGGGTGCAGGGGTGATGGGAGCAAGTGACGCTCCGGCCTCGCACTGGTCGATTAGCCATATACGGGGTAAAAGACGTTCAAAGGAATAAGAAAGTAAGCTCTTAGAGTGGTACAATAAAAGCCTACCTGTTTGTGGATTTTAGTTACCGATATAAAACCCCCAATAATCACCGTCGTCCTCCTCCTCCTCCTCCTCCTCCTCATCATCATCATCATCATCATCATCATCATCATCATCATCATCATCATCATCGTCATCCTCGTCATCGTCATCGTCATCACAGCAGCAGCATCTACAGAAAAAATACATTGTGCGCCACCGCCTCTTTGTCCTCCTCTTCTTCTATCTCCTCCTCCTGCTCCTCCTCCTCATCACCATCATCATTATCATCACCATCGTAATCAATGTATCATCACCATCACCATCGTCATCACTATCTTCATCAATCTACTGAAACAACACACAGTGAGACTTTCAACGGAGAACTTTTCAATGACTATCAGGCTGGTGGTGATGGTATCATGCAGGTGCAGCACCGCAAGATGTTAAAACTTTCCGCAACACTTCCACCTGTCCAATCAATGGAGTAGAGAAGACGTACATCTATGGGCAGATGAGCTAACTAATATCAGACCGGAACAAGCGCAACACACAGACATATTGGCATACATTTGTCTAACTCTGTGTGGGTATGTGTGTGTTTGTTTGTGTGCACGCGCGGAAGAGCGCGCGCGTGGCTTTTGTGAGTGGGTGCGTTTGTGTGTGTGTGTGTGTGTGTGTCTCTCTCTCTCTCTCTCTCTCTCTCTCTCTCTCTCTCTCTCTCTCTCTCTCTCTCTTTCATTTTTTCTCTCTTTCCTGAAAGAACGTTACACACCTGGACACATAACGCATCGTTTTAAATTGCTCCGCGCTCACACAATTGTTCAGCAGGTAACCTATTGGTGGCCTGAAGAGCTCACACTCCAATACTCCATACCATCACAACAAAAGCTTAATACACCACACCACCACAAACCACACAGACATACCCACAACCAAACACACGCACGCGCACAGTCAAAACATACACACGCATGCACGCTCACACATACACCTACTATCCCCGCTAAACACTCTCCCCTTCACACACACGCACGCACACAGTCAAAACATACACACACACGCACGCGCGCACACACACACATACAGTAGGGGAATGGGTAGGGTAAAGAAGAGGGAGGTCGTTTGCACAGATCACTTCCTGTTCACGTTGAATGACCCAGCCGCCATCCCTTCAAGAGGAACTAATAGGTAATGATTTTGAGGATAACTTTCCCTCAGTACGTTCAGTGATGCTAATGAGAGACATTTGGAGGGAAGATAATCCTGTACTGTCAGTATTCCTGTATTATAATATCCACACCGTTCGGAATTTAATTGTGAAACATCCCCCTATTGTCATCACAACAGTACCTAATGCTGAGTTTACTCGACCCACTTCCCACGATGTAAAGCCACAACGACAGGAAGTGTCACAATTCATCGTCACTCAGCAGCCATGCTTTCTGCCGTCTGCAGAGTTTCCGAGACTAACTGGGTCTGCTATGCCTTGATGGTAGCTTTCAGTCACCCAGTATGATGCTTTCTGTTGACTGCGGATATGAAGAACCGCATAGATAGATAGATAGATAGTAAGATAAGATAAGATAAGATAAGATAAGATAAGATAAGATAAGATAAGATAAGATAAGATAAAATAAGATAAGATAAGATAAGATAAGTAAGATAAGATAAGATAAGATAAGGTCGACAATTTGACGCCTTTATGAGAGGCGAGATACAGCAAACGCTCGAGCATCTGCGCGAGCATTTACACGAGCAAATGCGCGAACCTCGCGCACTTGCTCCTGCAAGTGTTCGAGCAAATGCGCAAGCAAGTGCGCGATCATTTGCTCGAGCGGTTGCTACGCCCGTTGCTATAAGCTATAACTGTCAACGGAAAGGAACTGAAAATGAACACATGTTTTTTTGTAGATCTCCGACCTAGATATTTTGTATTTATCCGCATTAGTTTGATGTTAAATATTTACGTAATATTTGTGGCCCTTAAACTTAATTTCTAAGTAGAATACAATTTAAATAACTGTCGAAAATATGTTTTAAGATAGCTTTTATTTTTAAATATTATTAAAGTATTAGTAATTAATATGTAAATATATATAGAAACGGGTTTATTTTTTTCTTCCGCGCAAGAACGCGTGAGGTGTCTTATCTTCTAAAAGAAACTGCTCTTCTAATTCTTCGGTAGCCATTATGAATGGTGAATCATGGTAAGAAAAAGTAGTTCTGAATCGTCCTTAATGTTATGATAAGGTTATTTCATGAATGATATTAAGTTTAGTAGTGCTAGTTTTCACTAATTATTATTAATATTATTACTAATAAATGCAAGAAATATTTAATTTGTGCACGTCTCAAATTCTTTTACATACACACTCTTTTCCGGGTATAATTTTTACGTTTATGGAGCGGAATATAGCAAACGCACGCGCATTTGCTCGAACACTTGCTGGAGCAAATGCGCGAGCAAGTGCGCGATCCTCGCGCTAATGCTCGAGCATTTGCTCCAGCAAGTGTTCGAGCAAATGCGCGATCATTTGCTCATTTGCGCGAGCAAGTGCGCGAACCTCGCGCATTTTTTCGTGCAAATGCTCGCGCAAATGCTCGCGCGTTTGCTATATCTCGCCTCCCATACGCCTTGCTAGAATTTAACGTCCGTATCCTTCCCCCTCCATCTCTCTCCCTTTCCCTCTCTAGCCCCCTATCTCTACCCCTCCTCCCCCTCTCTTAATATCCCTTCCCCAACTCTCCCTCTCTCTCCCTCTCTTAATATCCCTTCCCCAACTCTCCCTCTCTCTCCCTCTCTTAATATCCCTTCCCCAACTCTCCCTCTCTCTTAATATCCCTCCCCAACTCGCCCTCTATCTCCCTCTCTCTCATAATATCCCTCCCTCAACTCTCTCTCTCCCCCTCTTAATATCCCTCCCCCAACTCTCCCTCTCTCTCCATCTCTCTTAATATCCCTCCCCAACTCTCCCTCTCTCTTAATATCCCTCCCCCAACTCTCCCTTTCTCCCCCTCTTAATATCCCTCCCCAACTCTCCCTCTCTATCTCCATCTCTCTTAATATCTCTCCCCCAACTCACCCCCCTCTCCATCTCTCTTAATATCCCTCCCCCAACTCTCCCTCTCTCTTAATATCCCTCCCCCCAACTCTCCCTCTCTCTCCCTCTTAATATCCCTCCCCCAACTCTCCCTCTCTCTTAATATCCCTCCCCCAATTCTCTCTCTCTCTCAAAAAAAAAAAAAAAAGATTGTGCGCCACATTAGTACATTAACTGCACACTTTGAACTGGATTGGCATCGACTGGAATATGGATTGAAATGGTGTTCCTTACAATATCAATCCACCAGGACGAAAGTCTATCCCAGTTTTCCATAGTAAACGCAACGGGGCTAAGTCCACCACTCTGATGGTTGAGAAAGATAACAAGGGGGTGGAGTATGGAGTAGATAGAATAAAAGAAGAAAGAGAGAGAAGGGCAGTTGGGTAATCTGCACTACGGACAATAAAGGACTACGACCACAAAGACTGTAGTTTTCACCCTGGCACATTACCACACCACGCACACACACACACATTCATTCGGTGATGATGGTAGTGGAGGAAGAAGAACAACAACAACGACGACGACAACAACAACGACGATGACGACAACAACGACGACGACAACAACAACGACGACAACAACAATGAGTCGAGCAGCGGGAGAGATAAACGAGTGGACCAGAGAGAGGGAGAGAGAGGGTGGGAGGGAGGGAGAGAGAGCTAGAGAGACAGAGACATAGAGAAAGAGACAGACATACACACACACGTACACACACACGTACACACACACACACACACACAGAGAAAGCATCTTGTAATGCCCTACCTGGATAACCTGAAACTGTGGGTTTTCCAATTGTGGGTTCTAGGGTTCCGCTACCATCTTCGTCTTCGTCTGGAGTGGAGCCTACTTCGTCTGCTAGTAAATCCTCATCGTCTGATATCAAGGCTGAGTTGTCTGCTGCCCTTTTCACTATTTTGACTGCCTCGCTGTCTTCAAACTCAAAGTCTTTCTCCTGTAACACATTAAACACAGAATGAAATGGCGCAGATAGACTAGACGGGCAACACCACACTGTGTATATCATATCGGAGACACCTCAAGACACTCTCATCAGCGAGAGGCAAACGTAATTAGACTCAGCCAGTCTCAGATACGCAGTGTGGTGAACCATACATATCGCCAAACGAAACGTGAAAGACAATCGAGTGTTACTGCATTTCTCGTGTGACCATGTCAGACGAGCAACAAAATGTTAAACCAAATTTGTTAAACGTATACCTGTTACTGTTGGTACACCGTGTTTCTCATGTCAAGTCAAGTGCAGTCAAGTCCACCAATTTTAATTTATTTTCTTATCCCTTTCTATCGGGAAATTCTGGGCCGCCTCCCCTGGGGAAGGCGCAATCGTAGCCTGTGGCGCGCCCAAACCCAACCTACCTAACATTATTTGTGATTTTGAGATTTTGCTGGGGGAGCAAACCGGAGTAACCGGAGAAAACCCCCGAGACGTTGCCCGAGTCGAAAGTAAATAATATTCAGAGAAACATAACGCCCAGATGCTGGATCGAACCCACACCTGTCAGGCGCCATTGGTTTCTGGCTTGTGGACAAGGCAAGTCAGTCCCGCCTTACTTAGCCCACTTGGACACAACGCACACACAAGCTTTGTGACCCACAATGCAGAATTCTTACAACTCAATGCGTCTCAGCAAATAAGAAAAGAAGAACAGAAGAAAAAAAAACTTTTAAAACAAATAGAATAATACATAAAATCATTATCACACACTGTTACACTCAGTTCGATGTTGGTGTTTTCTATCAGTATCTGATTCAGCCCCGATGCTTGAATTCCTGATAGTTGTGTAACTCAGATTCGTTTATTCACGCAACCCGCTCAGCAGCATACAAGTCACAAAGTCGACGTATGAAGTTTTCCACTTTTATTCAGCACACATCAACAACTGCATGCAATTCTCAATTCAACTCAACAACTTTCACAGCAACTTTCCAAATCACTATCAACAACTTTACTATCTCCCAACAGCAACTCGGCACACGATTAAATAACCTCTCTCTTTTCCGGAAAGATTTCGAATACGGTAGAAATGACGCACTGCCACCAATCGAATAAAAGATCGTCATCACTGACTTACGTCATACATTATTATTTCTCCTTCCCGAACGTCCTCTTGCCTCGACATGCATCGGGAAATTTCTATCGAGAGTAAACACGCAGATCCAGAATATTCTACATCAATATCGACTATCGCAAATCATCAACGTTATACAAAGCCTCTCCTAACAACAATGCAAACTCAAATCAAAGGTAAATAAACTCCATTATTAAATACTTTGCAAATCGAAACGATTAGATCTATCGTACACGCTTCCGACATACTTTCGTTCGCGTTTCAACGTAACATAACCCCCCACTCAAGAAGAAATTTACCCAATTTCTTTCAACAACGTTGAAACGTAATGCACAAACAAAGTTTAGAATTAAAACGTGTTTCGGACTGTCTGAATACTGTCAGTGTTCACAGTTCATTCACACAGAGTCAATGTTCTTCCATCCGCAAGTCTATCTGGATATTGTCAATATTCACACTTTATCTACACGGTCAATGTTTTTTACTCACACACTCTGCTGAGGAAGTCCGCACCAACATTGTCTGAACCTTTGATAGATTCTACTCGCATGTTAAAGTTCTGCAAGTACATAGCCCATCTCATGATGCGACTGTTCACAAACTTGGCAGAGTTCAAGTAAGTTATCGGCTTGTGATCAGTCTGTAGTACGAACTTCACTCCTTGAAGGTACAGTTCGAACTTCCGGATTCCCCATATGATGGCAAGGCACTCTTTCTCCATGGTCGAGTAATTTTTCTCAGCCCTGGACAGCTTCTTGCTGGCGTAACTGACCGGAAATAGTTTCCCTTCGTGTTCTTGCATCAGTATGGCGCCGATGCCTTCGTCCGCTGCGTCTGTTCTTAAGACGAATACCTTGGAAGTGTCGGGCAGTCGTAGCACCGGATCCTTCGAAAGGAGGTCGCGCACAGTCTGGTATGCCTTCTCCTGAGACGGTCCCCACTCCACTTGATTAGGACAGCCTTTCCGCACCAGGTCCGACAAGGGTGCTGTGATGGCGGAGTAATTCGGTACAAACTCCCTGTAATATCCAGCCAACCCCAGGAAAGATCGCACCTGCTTCTTGGTTTGGGGACGTGGAGCATTCAGAATTTTGGTGACGTTTTCTAGCAGAAGCCCCTTTTGTCCTTCTTTCAGCGAATGGCCGATAAAGTCGACGTTGTCAGTCCCCAGAATGCACTTCCTGGGTCTCACGGTCAGGTTGGCCTCTTGAAGACGGTGGAACAGCTCCCTCAAGGTCTGCAGATGCTCCTTCCAGGTCTGGGTGTGGACTAGCAGGTCGTCCCAGTAACACACGACGTTGTCCATCCCTTTGAGCATCTTCCTCATACCTCTCTTCAGGGTAGCTCCGCTGTTGACCATGCCAAAGGGCATCCTTAGGCACTCGTACGTCCCATCAGGAGTTATGAAAGCAGTCTTTGGTATGTCCTGTTGACGCACGGGGACTTGCCAATAACCCTTGCTGAGGTCAATTTTTGAGAAGATTTTACTCCCCGATAATTGGCGGAAGAGGTCTGCTGCCGTAGGCATCGGCTCGGGATCGAAGACGGTGATCTTATTAACCTTTCTGTAGTCGATGCATACTCTATTGCTCCCGTCCTTCTTCTTCACGACCACGACATGGGACGCGTAGGGTGAACTGGACTCCCTGATGATGCCCATCTTCAGCATCTCATCGATGTCTTTCTTCAAGGATTTACGGGCCTTGAAAGGGATCGGGAAGGGTTTTGATCGAACGGGAATATTTGACGTGAGGTGGACTTCATGTTCGACCAAAGTCGTAGAGCCTGGGACATCGCTGAAGTTAAGGGGAAACTCGCCCATAAGGTCCTTGAGCTCCATCTTCTGACCTTCCGTCAAGCTTGGTCCTAGCTTAACATCATCAATGCCTTCTTTACTGTGGAAGTCTCCAAGTTCCAACAGTTCCTCGCTGTCAAAGCTGTCGTCGATCTCAGCTGCTGTTGCTGCGTGTACAGTCTCTGATGGCCTTTCCACGTACAGCTTAAGGAGGTTGGCGTGGTATATCTTGGAATGCTGGCCGACCTTCACCTTGTAGTCGTTGATTCCCACCACGGTCTCCACTTCGTACGGGCCTTTCCACTGCATCAGCAACTTATTGTGGTCGGTAGGTAGCAGCACCAGCACTTTGTTGCCAGGTTTAAACTTCCTGTTCACAGCCCTACGATCATAGTAGTGCTTTCCACAGTCCTGGGACTTCTTCAGGTTTTCTCTGGCTATCTCGAGAGTCTGCTCCAGCTTCTCCCGTAGCTCAAACACGTACTGGTAGCTGTTCTTCACCTCTGGGGTTTCTACTTCTTTCGTCCACAGTTCTTTCAGGATGTGCATCGGTCCTCGGATGGTTCTTCCGTACAGCAGCTCGAACGGAGAAAAGCCGGTGGACTCCTGCGGCACTTCTCTGTAGGCGAACAGTAAGGCGTTGATGTAACGATGCCATTGTCTGGGCTGCTCGCTGCACAGTTTCTTCAGGGTGGACTTCAACGTAGCATTAAACTTTTCGACAAGCCCGTTGCACATTGGATGGTAGGGTGTCGTAGTCAAATGCCGGATGCTCAGCAGTCTGTTGATCTCCTTCATGCAGTCAGAGACGAACTGCGTCCCGAGGTCTGTCAGAATTTCTTCGGGCACTCCAAGTCTACTGAACATGTCCACCAGTGCCTCTGCTACAGTTTCAGTGTCAATCTTCTTCAGTGGCACTGCTTCTGGGTACCGAGTCGCATAGTCCACTAAAGTCAGTACCCACCGATGACCTTCTTCACTCGGAGGTCTTATTTCGCCGATTAAGTCTAAGGCCACCCTCTTGAAAGGTCGGTCGATCAGAGGCATCCTCTGCATAGGCACTTTCGGGACCCTTCCTCGAGGTATGGTCTTCTGGCAAATGTCACATGATCGGCAGAAACGGCTGACGTCCGCATGAAGTCCTGGCCAGTAGAACACCGCCTGGATTCTGTCTGACGTCTTCATGATGCCTAGGTGACCTCCCATGATAGAATCGTGAGCTACTTCCATCACTTGGCGCCTTAGGGGTAACGGTACCAAGATTTGACGTAGTGGTTTACCTCCGTTGACCCTCGGGTGCTGGAAGATTCTGTACAGGATCTTGGCCTTCACCTCAAAATAGACCGTGCCACTGCCCTTGGTCACGTGGTCTTGGCGGTTCCTATACTTGTTTAAAGTGCTATCAGCTTCCTGGAGCTGGATCAGCTTATCTCTGTCCACGATGGCAGCTTTGGAGTTGTCGGCGACCTTCAGTGGCGTAGACGTCTTGTCTCTCTTGGCCTGGGCCCTGGTAGTAACAGCACCGACGATCTCTGGTCGGCAGGGCTGAGCCGGAGTAACCACATTGTCCCATAGCAGCTCTGTAAGGTCTCCATCGGGAAACGGCAATGGATCCTCCTCCACAACTTCGACGTGTTGAGTTGAGGCAGGACTCCACCCTGGATCGGGGTCGTCGGGTCGTCTCGCGCCGTCGATATTCCCGATCATCAAATCATACAGCGGCTTCTTCAGGCAAACCGCTTCGACTTCGCCTATGTAGAAAGGGGTGTTGACATGAATCTTCGCAACTGGCGCTCTCACACATTTGCTGTCGGCCATAAGTGTCCATTTTGAATCGCCAGTGAACTGTTCTTTAGCGATTAGGTCTTCTCTGACGATGACCCCACTGCAGCCAGAGTCTCTTAAAACAGTCACTTCATGATTTCCAACGCGTCCCTTGGAAACAGGCATGTTCTGGACGGTCACAGCTGCGCTGGCGACGACGGGGATGGATTTTCCGTTGGCAAGGAGAAGTTGGCCATCGGTCATGCACTCTTGCACGTCCGCAGGGGTAGCTGTGCGCTCGGTCTCACTCGGAAGAATGACGCTCCCGCCGCACACTTGATGGTCAGATCTACTGGTTTGCCGTTGATTGGAGAACCGCCTCTGCCGGTTGCCCGCCGCTGAATTGTCCGTACTGCTCCGCTGTCCGCTACTTTTGTTTTGAGGACAGTTAGCCGCTCTGTGGTCTGTAGCGTTGCAGGTGAAACAGCCCCTTGAATGCCCTTCCCTGGGAGGAGGCGTGGAGTCTGTCTGTCTCTGGCTCGTCTGGCTTCCCTGGATCTGGTTCACATGGTTTCCAGTCTTCTGAAAATGTTTCGTCGCGCTGGGTGGCCCCAGGGTTTTCCCATGAGCGATGAGATATCTTTCAGCAGCCTCAGTCACATCTTTAAGCGTCTGCAGCTTTTGTTCTTCTAAGTGGGTCGCTAGGTCCTTGTGACAGGCATTGAGAAATTGTTCCTTCACGATCAGGTCATGGAGACTGTCGTAAGACTTCGTTTCACCTGATAACTCCACCCACTTGTGTAGATATGACGACAGGCGCTCCACAAACTGCTTTGGCGTCTCGCCTGACTTAGGCCGTCATTCACGGAAGCGTTTACGGTAGCCCTTCTCTGTAAAGTTGTAGCACTGCAATAGGGCCTCTTTCAAGACGTCGTAGTCTTTAGCGTCATCGTCCGACAATCTGGTGTAGACGTCGAGTGCTTCTCCCGTCAGAAGTGCACTTAGTCGAATCGCCCAGTCTTGAGGTTGCCAGTTAGAGCTTTTGGCAAACCTTTCAAATCTCGCCAAATAACTGTCGATCTGGTCCTTCCCGTCGACGAAAGCTGGCAATTTTGGAGCCATGTGGTCGTTGGTGACTTGTGGCGCATGCTGATTGTTCTGGATACGCGCCAACTCTAGCTGGTACTGACGATCAGCTTCTCTTTCCTCACGCCTGCGCTCATCTTCTCTTTCTTGCCGCTGCTGTTCAATTTCCAGACGCTTCAGTTCAAATTCTCTTTCTTCACGCCGTCGCTCATCTTCTCTTTCTTCACGCTGACGTTGTTCTTCTCTTTCTTGTATTCTCTCCTGAGACTTGACGTACTCCGTCAGCTGTTTGCCTTTCAGATTCAGTGCAATCCCTTTCTGCCAGAAGTCAGCCATCTTGATGCTTCTGGAAAGTTCTTTCTCTGGAAAGTTCTTGACTGGAGAGTTCTTTTTTTCTGGAAAGTTCTTGACTGTGCTGTACCTTTCTAGACTGTTCTAGAACAGCACGCTTTCTGCAGTAGCGCTGATGCTTGCCACTAGTCGCCTTCGTTGACGCAGGCCCCGCTGTCCTCGTCGTATGCGACGCTGCACCACGCTGGTGTTGATGTATACGCTCCTGTGCTGAAGTAGACGCGACGTCCGCTCGCCGCTCTCTGTAACACTGGCGATGTAGCTCCGAGACTGTCCCTCGACGTAGTCCTGCGGTAGCCACGTAGTCCCGATCTGTTGTTCGCTCACGAAGCAACTCTTCAGCGACTACACGCCCTTGCAGTCAACCCGAACCTATCGGATGTAGTCCCAGTCGTTGGCCCCTCTCGACGCAACTTGATGGCGGCTACCCTCGATGACTGCCTCTCGTAACGTTGACTCGCTTGTTGTAGCAGTTGAACCCTTGGCTATGGCGTGAATCGCGGCTTGACCCCCAAAATGTTACACTCAGTTCGATGTTGGTGTTTTCTATCAGTATCTGATTCAGCCCCGATGCTTGAATTCCTGATAGTTGTGTAACTCAGATTCGTTTATTCACGCAACCCGCTCAGCAGCATACAAGTCACAAAGTCGACGTATGAAGTTTTCCACTTTTATTCAGCACACATCAACAACTGCATGCAATTCTCAATTCAACTCAACAACTTTCACAGCAACTTTCCAAATCACTATCAACAACTTTACTATCTCCCAACAGCAACTCGGCACACGATTAAATAACCTCTCTCTTTTCCGGAAAGATTTCGAATACGGTAGAAATGACGCACTGCCACCAATCGAATAAAAGATCGTCATCACTGACTTACGTCATACATTATTATTTCTCCTTCCCGAACGTCCTCTTGCCTCGACATGCATCGGGAAATTTCTATCGAGAGTAAACACGCAGATCCAGAATATTCTACATCAATATCGACTATCGCAAATCATCAACGTTATACAAAGCCTCTCCTAACAACAATGCAAACTCAAATCAAAGGTAAATAAACTCCATTATTAAATACTTTGCAAATCGAAACGATTAGATCTATCGTACACGCTTCCGACATACTTTCGTTCGCGTTTCAACGTAACACACACACTCTATTCCAGTTCTTTCTCACTGCTAACGCCCATATAACAAATGTACAGTTAATTTCATCTGGTTGACAGAAGCAATCCTCACATGCACAGACGATGAAGATAACTTTCCATTCATTATAATAGGTTAAGGGTACGACCATAATATATAATAGTATTAAATTACTCAGGGGAGAAGCTACGTACGGAAGGACGGTTTATGTTTGTATACATATATACATATATATATACATAAATATCCCGACAATATTTTTTACCGAAAGGTAGTACGATTTTTACCGCTGAACTAATGGCAATATTAATGAGTTTATCTTTCATAACTGATTTTACTAGTATTCCTTTAAAAATAACACTCTTTTCTGATTCAAAATCAGCATTATCGGCTTTGTCTTCTTGGGTTAGTAAAGAGAGACAGGAAGTGCTAACAGAAATAAAGATGTTATGTCATCAAATCATTACCAGGGGATCGGATATTTCATTAATTTGGATACCTAGTCATTTACATATACTAGGAAATGAAATTGTTGACCACTTAGCAAAGAGTGCTGCATCTTCAGATGAATCCATTAAATTATTTTTCAACTTGACAACAAATGAAATAAACAATCAAATAAAACGATGTGCTTGGAATCAGTGGAATGAGCAATACAAGCAAGAGGTCATTGAAAAACATTACTTGGATAATTCACCAGTATCACAAAATGTTATATCTATTTCAAAATCTTTTCATATTAACAGTTTATTTCACAGAATAAGGCTAAATGCTTGGCGTGCTCGTTTCATAAATCCTCCAGTACTTTGTAATTGTGGTAGCATATTGAATGTAAATCACTTAATATTTGAATGTCAAAAAAATTATAACCATTTTCAGCCTTTACTCATTATATTAAATAAATTAAAACTACCTATCTCAATCTCAAGTATTGTATATCCAGAAGAACATTCTGATTGGTCATTGAGCTTAATGCTCATAGATTTAATTAGAAGCCATGAATTATTCAATTTCTTCTAATGTTTTGTTTGTTTGATCATAGATTTCATTAAGTCATGAATTATTCAATTTCTTCTAATGGTTTGTTTGTTTGTTGTTTTAATTTTTTACAACTAGTCTAGCCTTTTTTATTATTTTCCTATTTTATTTAATTAAGCATTATTAGTTTCAATAAATATTTATTAATTATTTATTTTGGTTTGGGAGAGGAGGGAAGGTCGGGGGGGGGGGGGAATTATTTATTAATTTGTTTTAATGTTGAGTTTTTAATTTAATTTTATTTTATTTTTTAGTTCTTTTTACTAAATAATAATAATTATAATTATTTTATCATTTTTAATTTATTATTATTATTATTTTTTTTAAATATTATTATTATTATTATGATTATTATTATTATTTTTTTATTTAATGGGGTGTGGAGGTGTAGGGGATTGGAGGCCAAACTTCAACTTTCTGTAAGACGTAAAATGACATTTATAAATACTTCGTTCTTCACAGGTGAAGTTGAACGGTTCCACTGTTTATTTATTTCTTGGTGAACTAATTGTTATAAAGGAATGTATGTTGTTACAAATGTGTGTGTATGTCAGTAGTATAATAATGTTTATGGTTTGATAATGTGGATAAGTACTTCGTTCTTCACAGGTGAAGTTGAAAGATTTTATTTATTTATTTTTTTCCTTTGTGTATTTCTTAATCAATGAATTGTTACAAGGGAATGAATGTATGTTGTTAAAAGTGTATGTGTATGTTAGTAGTATCATGATTTCTATAGTTTGATTAATTAATTACTCAATTTGGAAAATATCTATGATGTGCGCCTGTTAGATGTTGTAAATTGTTTATGTTACATCAGTACAACTTATGTTAATCTGATGAATAAAAATTGATGCAACAATTTGTATACATAGGTAAGTTATTGAAATTAAAATTTAAAAAAATAAACATGTCATGCTTCACCATGTCAGAACCACCCTGAATTGCAACTGTTAATGTTTTCTCTTTTGTTTCGTGTTTTAGGATGTGAGCTATTATACACTGAAGGCAAAGCATGGTAAAACCACACATACAAAATAAACTAATATAGAAATAAATTAATTAATTAATTAAATTAATAATAATAATAATAAAATTAATAATAATAATAATAATAATAATAATAATAATAATAATAATAATAATAATAATAATAATAATAATAATATAATTTAATTTGACCTGACTACGTATGTGCTAAAGGAGCATAACCTTGGTAAGGAGAGACACGAAGAGATGGTGGTGATTGTGGTTGTGGCGGTAGTGTGGTGGTGGTGGAGTGTGCGTGCGAACGCGCGCGCGCGCGTGTGTACGTTTAGGATTGCGGAGCAGGGGGATAGCTCTGTGGTTTAGGCGCAAACCTTGTGTGCGTACGTCTTGGGGCGGCGTAGGTTCGAATCCTGACTTCAGCAAACTGTTTAAACTACTGATATTAGTGGCCAGTGCCTTGAGAGCCTCTGACCACGCAAGTGCGCTATATAAGAACAATCCCTTCTTCTTGCATGAATCTGTGCCGGAGCACAAGCGCCTGGAAACTCTCCCTCAATATGTCAGAGAGGAATTTCATTTTCCATATCTGCGAGACAGCAAGTGAGGGATGAGGTGCAGGTGCCTGAGAACTGAGGCAGTACACATGTGCAACAAATAACGGCGTAGCTCTACACGTCCGTCGAGGTTAGGACAAAAAGGAAGAGAGTGTCATAAACCTTTATAATATAAGTCTCTGAGATTCAAGCATGTGGAGGGTAGAATTTTTATCTTCCACTCCCTCGCTTACGCGTCTTAGTGGAAGGAGGGGTTCATTTTCCCACAGGTGTCGACTTTCTATTGTAATTACTTTTTTAATCTGGGATACACTCCTATGTCGCCGCAAAGGTACGTGAAAGAACCATGCCATTCTGTCAGGGGGACATGACAGGCTCAAATACACATAAAGCTAGATCTGTCATGGTGGTTGTTGTTTGTAGATTATAGTCACACGACACTTTCGCATAGAGGTGACTACTGGACCGATTTATACTGACACCAGCGGGCCAGTTGTTGGTAAAGGGAAAAATAATATGATCACACGTTGACCAATCCGGGATTCGAACCAGCGACCTTTCGGTTACTAGCAAGACGCTCTTACCAACTGAGCTACCCGGCCCCTCCTCATGGTGGTTTAACTGTCCAAGACATTTGAATTGGCGTCTATAGCTAGACCCTGATTTTGACCATGGCACTGCACTGAGCAGCTCTTTGATATCGTAAGTGTGTAATATAAGAACAATTTATTTCAAGTTCAATTTCTGTAGTTAGTGGTTGTTATTATTAGTGTGTTACTTTAAGTGCGTTATTTATTATAAGTGTGTTATTATAAGTGGCCAATTTTGCCTTAGCAGCCTACCTTATATCTAGTTTAGAACATTTATTTAGACTTTTTGTTAGAGTGCCGTTGCCGTTGATGAGAGAACAACGCTAGTTCAAGCGCAAAGGTGGCGAGAAAAGAGCGAGAGAGAGAGAGAGAGAGAGAGAGAGAGAGAGAGAGAGAGAGAGAGAGAGAAAGAGAAGGAGCGAGAGACAGACAGACAGAAACACAGACATAGAGCGTTATGCACTATTAAAAAAAAAAAAAGAGAGGGGGTCAAGTGTATCGACAATGATAACTTCCATATTTTATTTAATTTTATTTATTTAATCGTTCTTATATAGCGCTTTTCCAGCTCAAGAGCTGCTCAAGGCGCTGGCCGATACAGGATTTAACTCAAGCCGTCCGAGACGCCTACCCGCAGCCTTTGGGCGCATGGTCTGACGCCCGGACAACTGAGCACAATCCTGGGCAGCCAGGGATGGGGGAGAAGGACCTAGGTGCATGCTGGGTGTGTTCTTGTCACCGGCACTCACCCGTCTAGGACATGAGCGTCAGGATCTTTAAAGTCCGTTATGATGGAATGTATGCGTATTAGAGAACACATTTCGAGCGAACCCTGCACAACCTCTCTCTCTCTCTCTCTCTCTCTCACACACACACACACACACACACACACACACAAACTACATTGGAGCAACAGTACGTACGAGAAGAAGAAGAAAAAGAACGCCAAGATTATCGCTGTTGCTGCAATTAACAAGTGCACGAACGTTTTTCTATGCTCCTCACATCAACCCAAAGTGTCAGCAACGTTATGGTAGGTGCTAAAACAATCCTTTGCAGACGCTGAAGCATGCATGCGTCGATCTCTTATACAATGGTAACTACATGAACTAATAAAAGGTTCTTTAATAGCTCGTTTATCAGCTCAAGCTGTGGCTCAGGGTACAGACCGAAATCAGAATTCAAGAATGCAACTAAGCGATAAAGCATGAACCAGGCTTTGTTCTCATTATTTTGGGTTAGTCAGCTTTTTTTCTCCATCATCATCATCAAATGGGGAATCATCATCATCATCATCATCATCATCATCATCATCATCAAATGCGGAATCATCATCGCCATCGTAACCATCTTTGCGCCGCTGCTCCTCCCCCTCCTCCTCATTATCATCAATCATCACCATGACCTTCTTCCTCAACCGTTTTTTTTTCTCTCTCGTCCTCATTTATATCATCATCATCATCCTCATCATCATCATGGCCTTCCTCCTCAACCGTTTTCTTCCTCTCTTGTCCTCATATATATCATCATCATCATCCTCATCATCATGACCTTCTTCCTCAACCGTTTTCTTCCTCTCTCGTACTCATCTATATCATCATCATAATCATCATCCTCATAATCATCCTCATCATCATGGCCTTCCTCCTCAACCTTTTTCTTACACTATCGTCCTCATCCACATTTGGGGCGGAGGGGGGGGGTCTTCTTCTTCTTCTTCTCCCTCCTCCTCCTCCTTCTTATTCTTCTTTCCATCTTTCTTTCTTTCGTCGTCTCCCTTGTTCTTCAGTGTCTGTTCATGTATCTCGCAATGTGTGTCCCCCACCACCATGTTATTTGTCAGAGTAGGTAATCCAGTTTTGGTATTTTTACCTGTCCACTCTCCAGCCCGTCTGTCATTTGTCTTGCGGCCTTAGCACAATGTGCAGCATGGGCTGTACTATGCATACAGGGGAGGAGCTCAGTACCACATAATAGAGGGAGCAGAATAGGCCCCTGTCAAGTTTCAAAGATGCTGTACGATCTAGGCTATGTACATACAGCGTAGCTACAACTGATGAGGCTAAGTACCAAAGAATAGAGGGAGTAGGCCTTGCCAAGTCTCAGCGACGCTGTATGGTATGGCCTAGGCTATGTATAGGCAGCTGTGCTTCTACGTTGCACCCATGATGTCTGGAATAGTTTCGCCTAGATGTCTGCACTGTTTGCATAAACCTGATACGGCTCCCGCCTTGTGGTAAGATGCGTTAGGAGATAGTGTACAACACAGCAGTCGGTACATCAAAAAACACTCTAGGGCTAGAGGAAAGGAGAAAAATGGAGAGGAGATAGGAAATACGACGACGAAGAAGAAGAAGAAGAAGAAGAAGAAGAAGAAGAAGAAGAAGAAGAAGAAGAAGAAGAAGAAGAAGAAGAAGAAGAAGAAGAAGAAGAAGAAGAAGATGATGATGATGATGATGATGATGATGATGATGATGATGATGATGATGATGATGATGATGATGATGATGATGACGACGACGACGACGATGATGATGATAATGATGAAGAGGACGACGATGAAGAAGAAGAAGAAGAAAACGATGATTCACGCTTTGTGTAAATGATGGCTTGATGCGTTCGCAAACAGTGAACACTACGACACATCGTTTATTATCATTATGTAATCGTTCTTATATATTTTTCAGCTCAAAAGCTATTCAAGGCACTGGCCGATACAGGATCTAAACTCAAGCCACACGAGGCGCCCGCTAGCAGCCTTTGGCCTAGTCAACTCAGCACAATCATGGGCGGCCGGGTATTGGGCAGAAGGGCCCTAGTATTTGCTAGGTGCATATACGATCTTTTTTCTTTCTTTTTTTTTTGGGGGGGGGGGGGGTGGGAGGGGTGGGGAGAGACTGTATTGTCCATTTTCATCGGGAAATTCTGGACCGCCTTTCCTGGGGAAGGCGTAGTCGCAGCCTGTGGCGCGCCCAAACCCAACCTACCTGATAATAATTTTGCTGGGTAAGCAAACCGGAGTACCCGGAGAAAACCCCCGAGACGTTGCCTGAGTCGAAAGTAAATAATTTTCGGAGAAACATAACGCCCAGCGGATGCTGGATCGATCCCACACCTGTCAGGCGCCATTGGTTTCTGGCCTGTGGACAAGGCAAGTTAGTCCCGCCTTAGACCACTCGGCCAAAACGCTCGCTCAACGTAGCCGGCATTCACCAGTCTAGGTCATGAGCGTCAGAATCTTTAAAATCCGTGCGATGAAATGCGTGGGTACACAGACTAGACGTCGGTTTAACTCGCATCCGAATGGACAGAGGATGAGAAGAAGAAGAAGAAGAAGAAGAAGAAGAAGAAGAAGAAGAAGAAGAAGAAGAGAAGAAGAAGAAGAAGAAGAAGAAGAAGAAGAAGAAAAGAAGAAGAAGAAGAAGAAGAAGAGAAGAAGAAGAAGAAGAAGAAGAAGAAGAAGAAGAAGAAGAAGAAGAAGAAGAAGAAGAAGAAGAAGAAGAAGAAGAAGAAGAGCAATAATTAACCCTTAATATTACAAAAGGTCTTGAAAAAAAGTAAAAGAATATAAAATGTATATGCACCATTTAGACGACAAAACCATAAACACAATAACAGAATAACAAAAAAATACAAGACAATTCACAACAGTTAAGTCATAGAATACAGCAATAAGGAGATTTATACAGCGCTTCATTCATAGAATAAAGCAATAAGGAGATTTCGAGGCCTGTGAACAATGAAGTCAGTCAAGAGCGGTGCCAAGAACTGTGGTGTTAATCTGAGTTCTCTGGCAACGGGAGATAACTTACAAGCATCAATAAACAGTAGCTTTCCTATTTGCAGTCTTGTTCTCTTCCTTGTTAATCCTAACAAAGCACCGCACCCAGTCGTCTGAAACTCGGCCAACTCCAAATCATGACGAACAGTTTCTTGCACTCTGTAACTTTTTGCCTTATGCCTATCTACATGGTTTGCAATTTAATTGTTCAGATAGGCTTCCAAAACCCTGCCCACCCTATTTCCTATATAATAATTATATAGTTGCTTCCAGACCCCCAACCACCTATTTCCAAGATAATAATTATATATAATTTCATATATAATAATTATGCACTAGTAATATCACTAAGGCTACTTCCAAACCTCCGCCTACACTATTTCTCATATAACAGATGTATTATTTTAACAGAATAAAGCCATGGAATACATGCGCATGAATAAAGGAATGACAACTTTTACAGCGTATAAAAAGTTCCATACTCGCAGGCGTGCTAAAAAAAAGCATAAAGCTTCTCACTGGAGAATTTCCCAAATCCATAACCCTCTTTCAGCTTATTTATATAATTTATTTGTATTAGTTTCTTTTCAATGTGCTAAGACTTGAAAACTACTTTGATTATGACATAATCTTCGTTCTACATATTTTCCCTTTCAGGCTAAAAAAAAAATAAAAAAAAAATCAACCGACAACAGATGACAGTTTCATAATAGCACAAATTGTTGAACAGGCCACGGCCAAGCCTCGCAATTTAACAGATACAAAGTGCGCTTTTTAGTGAAAGATTATAGTTGCGTCGAATATTATCTTTACTCAGGCAGCGGTCATCAGCGAATTAATCATCTGTTTGTCGTTAAATATTACATCACAATAAAGACTTAAAACAAGAAAATAAAAGTGCTGAAAAATTATACCCCCGCAGGGCCGGATCTGGGGGGGGGTTCCTGGGTTCCGGAACCCCCCCCTCCCCCCCCCCCTGGCCATTCGATGTACCTCACTCAGTCAGAAAAAAAAATATATATGGAGTTTTTTTAAAGCTCTTAATTTAGTTGACACTGGTGGTAAGTAAAACGTTCCTCATTCTACTCAAGTTCCTCGAGCGGACACGTTTTTGTCACCCCTAACCCCTTAAAAAATTTTTGGAACCCCCCCCCTCCAAGAGTAAGTGATCCGGCCCTGCCCCGCCCAAAGTTCATAATTTACAATACACCACAGTCCCTGCATGAAGGATGAACCAAACAGAAGTGTCTATATGTGTATTATTGTTATGGAGCTTGTTTGCCGGCAGATTTGCTTATGACTTCTCCCTCCCCTAGAGCCACAAACGATCAGTTACACACACAAACACACGCCCAAAAACTATGTGAGCACATCCGCTACCCGCCCACTGAAGAATACTTAATCGCCCAATGGTTATTGTATGCATGTATCGTTCCATACTGACAGGAAGGCCATGCGTGTTGCCTTTTCCTATAAAGCATTGTTTGTCGTTATGTGCTTTCTTTAAACGAGACAGTTGTTTAAACAATACGGAAGTTTGCTGTAACCTATTCATAAATATTACGTTATGTGTTTTTAATATACATGTATTATTTTGTGCGTGTCTTGTTGTGAATTGTGTGTCTGTTTGTGTGTGTGTGTGAGAGAGAGACATCTTTTTAAAATTAGAAATCATACACTTTAGAGTTAACATTACATCTGCTTATTTTATTCGCTTAGTACTGTAGCCGAGCGGAGAGGCGGCCACGACCTTGAGAACATTGCTCCACCCGAGCTGTTATTTTCATTTTATCCCTCAAAAGAGGGACATAAAAATATTAGCCCTGCAAGGCGGTGAAGCGTGGTTGGTAGTACCGGGTTGCCGGCTACTAGTGCCACGCACTCTACTGCAAAGTCGCTGCCACCGACCTGCATAAAATGCCTGCCGACAATGTGGTCCCGCTCACCACCAAAAGCAGCAGGCGAATGGTCAGCCGGGGAGAACAAATGTCGTGTCGCCTTGTCCTGCGTAACCCAATGGCATACCCAAAGGATTCTGCAAAGCAGGAGCCACCCAAGGCTAGTCTAACCAAGAAAATCAAGGTAGACAATTTCTCTCCCAAGCCTCAACCAGTCGCCTCCCTTTCCGCTACAGTACATTGACACCCCTTATATTACCAAAAATAACAATTTAAGTTAAACTCTACAAAGTGAAGTACTGTTCCTAAAGCTTTATGCATTTTTTTAGCACGCCTGCGAGTATGGAACTTTTTATATGCTGTAAAAATTGTCATTCCTTTATTCATGCGCATTTATTCCCTGGCTTTATTCTGTTAAAATATTACATCTGATCTACTGTTTTATGAACTAAACGTAATGTGGAATATCATTGTAAAACAGCGCACATTCCAGCTCAACAAGCTGCTGATCGAAGGCAACCAGTCACCAGACAGAGCAGCGTGAAGATGTTCCGAAGTGACTGCTAGTGTTACATCAATTAATCTCACAAATAGGCTCCCGTCGATACCGAGTCTTGGACTAACAAACAAATAAACAAACAATTATGTCCGTATAAGCTTTACTCGTGCTGTGCATCGAATCCCCTTTTTATCCGATCTTTACTTTTACCCCCAATATTTTAGGAATCGCCCTAATGGTTACAAATTCCATCAGTTAATGAATTCAAAATCGAAAAGCAGACCAATTAATTTAGAGTGTTTTACTGGAACTGTAGTTTCCCTTTGTGAATAATGCCTCAGTGCATTTTGCCCCTTTTGGGATCTCGTCAACGCTATTTGGGTGATTATCTGCGTGTGTTTTTGTTTAATCGCTGGAGAGTACTTCCCTCTTTCCTTCCTTTTCATCCTGATTTGGCTCGGAAGAGTCCGCTGGACCTAAAGCAATAATCATGTAATGTTTTCATAATTGCAATATTATTTCTCATTGTGTATGTGGTTTGCGTTTCTTTTTCTCCCCGTTGTCTTTTTTTACTCGTTTTGGGTGTCTATTCTTTCAATAGTAAGCTTACTGTGTGGACTGGTGAAATTAATAGTTGGATCTTGTGTTTTCATGTCGAGCCATTGTTACTATATGGTTGTCATGTACTCCAAAGCTCTTTATGTTATTTCAATCTGTCCTTGCTGTCTTTAATATATTGTGTACCTCACACCCACCCGCTCTCCCCTTGTCTGGCTATATACTGCCCCCTGGGTTAGGAAGCCTAGTTCAATATGATGTTGCTTGAAGTACGGGTAATAATAAAAGGGCAAAGTTCCAAAGTTCTCTTACTTTCTGCTTTCTCCACTGTCCATGCCTCCCTGCTCCGCTGTTCAATCGCAAGCATACTACTACTGTTGCTATGTACGATGCTTCGCCTTGCAAAGTGAACATCTCTCACAATGTTCCGATAAGATCACCGAAGGCCTCCCTTCAAAGACCCACACCCTTGAGGAATGTTTTTGCTGTTAATTGGTACATGGTGGTAATTAGTACAAATGAGCCCCCCTCTTACGCGGTCGGATGGGGTTGGAAACTAGAATGGCCGGTGGAATGGCGTGACCATTGGGACCACAGCACACGTAACACCTTGAAGCCATACTATTCATTACATTACATTACATGATTATTGCTTTAGGTCCAGCGGACTCTTCCGAGCCAAATCAGGACCGGACAACCCCTAATCCGCATAAAAGATATGCTGAAACAACCTTAGTGGTAAAACTGAAAGCTCTCCACCAGCCAGTCACTTTACAATAAATACATCCCACGCAGGGGACGCTGAGGCTGCACTCTAATTTATTGAACCCCCGTTTACAAAAACAAAATAGAATACAAACATCATTGTAAATTATCAACAAAACACATACATATAAAATGCCTACATTGCTAAATAATAACATAGGAAGCCCTAGTGACCACCTGGCAGAAAGCGTCCCAATATTCCCAAGCTGATCCAACAGACCTCATACACAAATAAGGAGTCTTGTCCCGGAAGGTTTTTCAAGAAAAAAGGTAGATAACTGGTCTAGCGAAGAAGAAGATAGTATAGCAGATTGATAGAACAGAGCAGGAATGAGAAAGAGGAAATGAGAAAGACAGCGACAGTGGGAATTTAAAGGACTAAATTTCCAGAAAGTGGGGATACTATTTCGTCGTCCGGAAATACAAGTGTCGTAACTCGATTTTTGGCGTTTTTGAGATTTTTGGCATGCAGCATCGGGGGGCCAAGGCGCATGTTCTGTGAGAATCTTAGACCCCATCTCCTCCAAATGTGACCGTTATTACAAAAAATACATTAGCAGTAAGTCAACCCACTAAATATTATGCGGAAATACAACTGTCGTAAGTCGAGTTACGACGATTGTATCGGGATTTTTGCTCGTAACGTCGCAAATACAAGTGTCGTATCTCGACTTACGACTTTTGTATTGCGAATCTGGACAGATCCATTGCTTTTGCTCTTCACATACGACTAATGTATTCGATATTTTCTCTACATTTCTACTATTGCCATCATAAAAGTCATGTCAACCTTTTACATTTTTGATTCGCATTGCAGGGATGAGATTGGGTTGTGCCACCCAGACGGCCTTTCTTGTGTAACAAAGCATAATGGCGTGCATGACTTGATGACATTCGTCCATGCTCTGTGTTTGTCCCTTGGGATGGACACCTGTACGACTATGTTTGAGGTAGCGAATATCCGTGCTTGTGTTGAGATGACGGGAACGACTGCTGAAAAGCATGAGGGAAGTGTGTTAAATAATTGTGACAATGACCCCACTACACTCAGAGATCTTTCACAGTCAGACGATGATGATGATGATGAAGACATGCCCCTCAAACAGACGGACGATGATGATGATGAAGACATTCCTCTGATCCCACTCAAAAAGACGAAAGATAATGATGAAGACATTCCCCTTATCCAACTCAAACGTTTTGAGGAAGATGAAGATATACCTCTCATTCAACTTAGACGGTCAGAAGAAGATGACATCCCTCTTGAAAGCCTTCGGATTCGCCTTAGGAATGCCGATTCGTTCCGTGCAATGGATCTTGAAACTACAACGCTCAAAGACTTGCCACTTGCACAGATGGAGAAGAAGGATTCTACCGAAGATCTGAGCGACGGCGACGATGAGTATGTTCCATCGAAAGAAGAGCTAGACTGTTCATCGTCATCATCAGAGATGATTTGTGACGACCGCCTTGATGACGTTGCTCAAAGCAGGCCAATGGCAGAAGTGAGTGGAGAAGCAAGTTGCAACGACGAAGTCTGCAATACTTCAGTAGGCTCACTCAGTGCAGGGGATTCCACATTAACAAGCCCATGCCCCTTGCCCGCCCAGGATAAGCCAATGCAATCAAGGAAAAGACTCCGAGACAAGGGTTCCTGGAAAATCAGCCAGAGGAAACGTTTAAGAGATAGTGGACAGTCTTACGTCTCAAGGGTAGGGAAGGTCCAAAGAAAGAGAGAGCTCAAGTCCGGCTGTGGAGATAGGTGTAGAAATAAGTGCCGAATGAAAATCTCAGAGGGTGACAGAGAGAAAAGTTTTCACAATTTCTGGAAACTGGGTTGTCTCACACGGCAGAGAGAGTATCTCTGCAAATCCGTGCGAAAAGTCGACAAAAAACCGCACACTCCAAATCCTGTTCCAGAAGAGGGTGTTCGTATCAGTACTGCCTGCTTGTTGACGAGAGAATGATTCCAGTTTGTAAACGAATGCTTTTGGACACTTTAGACGTATCAGAACGCGTCGTCGTCACAGCTTTGACAAAGATGAATTGTCTGGGTACGAGTGAGAAGAAAACGAGAGGGCAGCAGAGAAGCAAAGCGAACTGCACTGAGCGAGAAGAAATCAAGAAACACATAGATAGCTTTCCGCGAGTCGAGAGCCACTACAGTCGAAAAGAGTCAACAAGAGAATACTTAGAGAGCTCTTTGAGTCTGCTAAAGATGCATTCGTTGTACGTTGAAAAACGCCAAAAAGAAGGATGCAAGACACCTGCCAGTGAAACAACATACAGAAATGTTTTCAACCGAGAGTTCAACATAAGTTTTTTTTTTTTTTTTTTTTTTTTTGCTGCAGTTTATTATTCCTTTTTATCGGGAAACTCTGGGCCGCCTCCCCCGGCCGGGGAAGGCGTAGTCGCAGCCAGTGGCGCGCCCAAACCCTACCTACCTAACATTATTTGTGATTTTATTTTTAAATTTTTGCTGAGGGAGCAAACCGGAGTACCCGGAGAAAACCCCCGAGACGTTGCCCGAGTCGAAAGTAAATAATATTAGGAGAAACATAACGCCCAGGTGCTGGCTCGAACCCACACCTGTCAGGCACCATTGTTTTTTTGAGGCCCTTGAAAGACAGGTGCGATTTGTGCTCCGCCCATGACAACGGTTACTTCAAGGAAGACGACGGCGAGTATGAAAAGCACATCCAGCTAAAGGAAGAAAGTAGAAAGGTGAAAGATGCAATAAAAGAACAAGTCAAACGAGACCCATCAATGGCAGCAGCTGTGTTTGACCTCGAGGAAGTGTTACCCACATCTCATAGTGCAGAATCTTGTTTGTATTACAAACGAAAACTGAACACCTACAACTTGACCATCTATGATTACCGGAACGGTCAAGGATACTGCAATGTATGGTCTGAGACGACAGCGCTCCGGGGCTCTAATGAAATTGGGAGCTGCTTTTACAGGCATCTCACAAAGAGGGAATTAAGGTCATTTTGTTCTCTGATAGTTGTGGGGGTCAAAATCGAAACAGAAACGTTCTGTCCATGCTTTGGTATGCGTTGCGAAAGTTTGAGCTGGCAGAAATACAGCACATCTTTTTTGTATCTGGTCATAGTCAGAATGAAGTGGATAGCATGCATTCCGTGATTGAACGAAGTAGCAAAAACATTTCCGTGTACACAACCAGCCAGTGGGCTCAGACTATGAAGACAGCGAAACGCCACGCACCGTCGTACATTGTTGAGGAGCTTGTCCAATCAGATTTTGTCGATTTCAAGAAAGTTGCAAGCTTGTTGAAAAATTTTCAGCTTGACACCCAGAAGGAGAAGGTGAGATGGCTAGACATAAAACGCTTTCTGCTTACCTCTGAAGAACCCAACCTGGTCTTCATCGGGTACGACTATACTGGTCCCTTCTGTCAGCTTAACCTGGTACAAACAGTCAGAGCAGCACACAATATTCCCAACCTTCCGAGATTAAACTGCAAAATGTGTCGACGACCCCATATCCCATCAGCAAGGAAAAGTATGAAGACATAAGCAATCTGTGTCAAAGCTGCATCATCCCAAAGTCTCATCACACCTTTAAATCATTGCACCACGAGGTATAACTTGTCTTGATGTTGAAATCGAAAGGGACTCTGAAGGGCACATGCACAGTGGTTTTATGTTTATTGGGGACTCAATGAAATTATATTTAAATTTGATTTTTGTTTTAAATTGTTTAATGAGCCAGAGAACGATGATCGGTGCCTTAATAAAGTGGTGTTGCTGATTTACACTATCGATTTACATAAAGTGTTTCAACTGCAATGCCCTCCTCCCCTCCCCCCTCCATTTCTCTCTCTCTCTCTCTCCCTCCCTCTCTCTCTCTCCCTCTCTCTCTCCATCTCTCCCTCCCCCCTCTCCTTTTCTCTCTCAACCCATTTCTCCGTCATAATTTTGTTGTTGTTTTTGTTATTGTTTCTTCTTCTTCTTCTTCTTCTTCTTCTTCTTCTTCTTCTTCTTCCCCTCCTCCTCCTCCTCCTCCTCCTCTCTCTTTTGTTATTGTTTCTTCTTCTTCTTCTTCTTCTTCTTCTTCTTCTTCTTCTTCTTCTTCTTCTTCTTCTTCCCCTCCTCCTCCTCCTCCTCCTCCTCCTCTCTCTCTCTCTCACTCACCCCGCTTCACACAAATATTAATGCACAAAACAAAGCAACGGCAAACAATAACCATACTTCCATAACTGTAATTACAAAGGAAAACTAAACGGTTGCAACGCATCTATTACTGAAATTCTGCAATACAAATGTCGTAACTTGCAATTCCTGATAAGAGTTTTCATCTCAATCCGGATACAAGTGTCGTAAGTCGACTTACGTCAATTTTATTTCACCTAATTCAAAATACAATAGTCGTAAGTCGAGATACGACACTTGTATTTCCGTCTTTTTGGCAAAAAATTTACACATTGTTGAGATTACATAGAAAGACATATTTTTCCCTAAAGAAAAAATAACCGGGTCATGTATCTCGTCGAACAGATCTAATGTACGAAAGTTTGACTCAATTTGATCAACGGGGACGAAAATAATCAGTTTTTTTCGTCTCCTGAAAAGTTGGTTTTTTTGAGTTACGACACTTGTATTTCCGGACGACGATTTATACTGAAACCCCCGGCACCCCAACGGGGGAGCCATACTATTCACGCTGTCAGACATAAGTATAGCTGTCATTCAATGTATAACAAGCGGGCGGTTCGGGCGGCTTGAAGAAGATTCTGTAGTATCGGCCTGAGCCTTGAGCAGCTCTTGAGCATGAAAAGCGCTATATAAGAATGACTCAATGGCATATAATAGATGGGGCCGGGTAGCTCAGTTGGTAAGAGCGTCTTGCTAGTAACCGAAAGGTCGCTGGTTCGAATCCCGGATTGGTCAACGTGTGATCATATTATTTTCCCCTTTACCAACAACTGGCCCGCTGGTGTCAGTATAAATCGGTCCAGTAGTCACCTTTATGCGAAAGTGTCGTGTGACTATAATCTACAAACAACAACATATAATAGAAGACCCTTGGTCTTTCAACACCAGGATGTCTTAAAAAAAAGAGCTAGCACTGCGACGAGTTAATTAGTTAGTTATTCATTGCTTACAGGGTCCAGCGCACTGCAAAAAGCCGATTCAGGACCACAAAATCAAAACCACAACTTCGCTGAAAGAGGACTCACCCCTGATCCGCATAAAAGATCTGCCGAAACAACCCTAGTGGTAACACTGAAGAAACTCCACCAGCCGGTCACTTTATAATAAAGACATCCCACGCAGACTCAAACAACACAAAGCAAGACTACATTATTACTCCATGTATAAACTCAAATTGTTGTCGCCCTAAAACTAAGACATTAAAACATAAAGGTAAATAGACATGAAATAAATACAATGAAAAGTCTGATCATATCTCATAACAACTTCATCTGCACGCCAAGCGAGCACTTTGCCACTGACTGAGCCACTGTGCTATAGACCCTAGGCTCACCCACATGTGTGCTGCAAAATTGTGTGGGGCTGGTGGACCTTTGGGGACCATTCCCAACGGCAACTGTCCTGATAGCCCTTTCTGGACAAGAGGGTGGGGATGTACCCTGAGCAAGGCATTCTAATCAAATTTTCGCTCAGTTACAGGTACAGCAGTTGCCTCCTCTGCTGCTCTGATGATCATAGTCGGAAACGACGGACTAACATGCACGTGCGGTCAAATGAACAATCAAGTGATACTTATGATTAGTGCAACTGGAGTGGAAAACATATGGGTAAATGGAGAACGATCTGCAACAGGTAGCAACAACACAGCATTTTTTCAAACACCCCCCCCCACTCACCCCCCTCCACCCCCGCACCCCCCAAAAAATATTTGTGGTGCTTAAATTTAATACAGGATAAAACGTATATTGCAAAAAAAATTCATTTTTTAACATAAGTTCAAAACTTTTTTTTAAAAATAGCCATTAGAGAAAGAACACCGAATCAGCATTTTCAGCTCTTTTTTGCATTTTAGGTGACCGGCGGATGGCCTGCTTATACATATATTGGACAGAATGTTAATTTAACGCTTTAATAAGTTAGTCCTTGATGTGATCTTTGTAAACAAATTAAAAAAAAACTCAAACATAATGTATCATGCATGACAAATTATTTGTATTTTGAAGTGTGTAAGTATAAAATAGGCATATCATTCAGGAATAACTCTATTTGTCATCACGGACGACAACTCTTGGCATGTGTTAATGCAACGTGCAGGAACTAAAAAACAGTTTTTAAAGTATTTTACGGTCGAATTTCAAACTGTTTTTTGCTTTGACATGCATGGAAAATAGTGCATTCTATTATCTGTACACAGTCTTAGCGAGGGGTCTTTTTAATAACTAACAATTATCACGATAAAACCCGCCTTTTTACTTGCCAATTCAGCTACCAGGACGCGGACGTCTCCTTTTGCATAAACCCCGAAGCTACAGGCTTTCCTTAATAACGATTGGTTAAAAATGTTTATTTCTGATAAGTTTTCGCAAAGGAGTACTAAAGTTATAGTAGGCTACTCCTTGGTTTTCGCTTAAATATAGCCCGTAATGTCATACTACTGTTCTGTGGGCACACTCAGGGAAAACTCTATTCGTCATCACGGACGACAACTCTTGGCATGTGTTGTTTTGCTACAACAGGTCAGTTGACCTATCATAACAGCCACAGTCGCATCTTAGCTGCTTCTACTTCCGCTTTGCACTGACTGGACAGAAGATCATAGAAGAAGAAAAGAAGAAGACGGGGAGGCCCAAGAAAGTGATAATGAGGAGGAAGAGGAGAGTGCTCTTGGGGAAGAGGAGGAGAACGACGACGACGATGGTGATGATGATGATGAGGAGGAGGAGGAGGAGGAGGAGGATGATGATGAGGAGGATGATGAGGATGAGGATGATGATGAGGAGGATGATTTACAGGCATAGATTCTTCAGAAGGCCTGTAAAAGCAACACGTATTGTTTTGAACCTCGACCAGAATTTCCAGGTAAACTACAAATATCGCTATTAAAAACAAACAAACGAAAACTGCACTAGCATTCAGTGGGAATAGCAGCCTACATGCTACATGCATTTGGGCAAATTGAAAAATGAAATCCCCAGCTTGGTAAGAAAGACCAGAGCTAACATTGGACATAACTAGCTCTACTATTTCTAGTGCAACAGTGAAAACTCAAGATTCCATTCCTTCTCTTTCTACCAATTAGTCTCATTTTTCAGTATCTTAAAAATTAGTTTTAAATAAAATTAAAATGTTCGGTTTGTATATGTTGGACTATTTCACCTTCTCTCTTTATAATTATACTCTCCGTGACAGTGAACACTATGACCTGTCTACAGTACTTCTCATTGTTGGTCAATCAAGACAAGTATTCTGTACTGCATAATGTACGCTGTCTGGTCAGTCAAGGCTTGGAGCGTCCAGTGAGATGCAGCGGCCATCAATCACTGTAATGAGGCGTGCTGACCATTCCAGCTGAGTGAGCAATTTGTCAGGGCAGCGGGAGGGGCAGCGGAGTGGGCCTTTGATCCTCCCACAGGCGCCGCTACACATAGTGGGGAATCTCACCGTTCCAAACACCTTGCTTGTTCGAGTGTTGAAGGCCCGATACACCCGCCGCCTTTTAACAGGTGCGTAAAGTGACCGGCCCGCCAGGTACCTGTAAGAACAACCCTGGCGCTAAGATTGATAATGTTCCACCAAAATGGAATCTGAATAAATTGTCAGTCATGAGTACGGTACTGAAGATGATATTGAAATACTATACAGATGAAGCGGAATTACTATCCAAATCCCTTTTTATTTAGTGTTCTGATTAACGATTATGTTCTAAGGACAAAGACAGATAGAGGCTATCAACTAACCATTAAAAGTCAAAATCTAACTTTCTCATGACAACATTTGCCAGTGTACTCTATAGTTTGCACTATGAAAGTTTTCTCCTGAAACGCATAGACTATATTGAACCAGTTCACAGAAAACGAGAGACGGGAGTCTACGAGTACATATACATGGCGTCAGCTGATAACTATCAATATCATGAACTAAGCAGGAGCTTTCGACACTGAAAGGCAACGCGTATGCACCACGCAGAGAGCATTGGGCCATCTTTCATCTTCACACTTTTCGGAGATGACAGCACTGATAGTGGCCTTTCAGCTCGCGTGTAGGTCGTGTCCACGGGTACTGAAGGTTCTTGATGACGGTGTGATGTGCAGGGCTGCGCATAAAGACCAACACTGTACAAGAACAAGCAAAATGCACAGAGATATAATACCGAAGTAACAAAAATCTCTGGTCGCAATGATGAAAGAAAAATAAAGAATGGTGTACACAGATGCTGCTGTGCTTCCGCTTAAAACTCTTATACAGACATACAACAAAATATATATCTTTGTTACATAGCAAGAACGTGGAATCTCACACAATTGAGACCAAGTTGTTAATAAAATATGCGTGTGAACTTGTTAAAGGTCAAAATTCCTGCAGCAGACGTGAGGAATGGGGTCGGTCAATGGTATATGAATACCCGATTCCAAAGGTCAAATGTCAATCGTTTCAACGGGCAAACACGCCCTGCACTTCCCTGTGGGAGAGGTTACAAATTGTTAACCTCTGTACTCTTGCACGGTACTAGAACTACAAAGGGAATTGGTGTATGCATGCTTATTCGGTGATAAGGTGTACCTAACTGGCTGCTTTTGGTAGTGGACACGATTGACATTATTTCAAAGGGAGTAAGAAGATAATTATATATTGTAAAATGAAAGACATAAAACAAATGGACGACAGTGTCACAGTGAAAGCAACTCAGTATTCTGATTTTCTACATGATCAATTCCGAAACGATCTCTCTCTGTCTCTCTCTCTCTGTCTCTCTCTCTGTCTCTCTCTCTGTCTCTCTCTCTCTCTCTCTCTCTCTCTCTCTCTCTCTCTCTCTCTCTCTCCAACTAATACAATGTTTTACTGAAGCAAAATGGCCTCCCAAATAATTAACATAAAATGTGGCAAATATATGTTCAGTTATTAATAATGCACTGTGGATGGTGGTGTAGGTGTGCTAACAGAACAACGGTGAGTTAGACGCACACTTCGTGGCTGAGAACCGAAGCTTTACGTTCGTCTCAGCTACGCAGTGTGGAGTAGAGGCTGAATGGGGTTAACAGGGGAGGAGAAGAACTGAAGATAATGGGTGTCAAACATATAGTATATAAGTATATATAAGTACATAAGTCTCACTATATTCGGTAACAAACTAACGCAACTAAGCTGGTTAATTAAAACGTTTTATTCAGTATATTTGCTCATCCCTTCCCAACATTTACATTTACCCAAATATACCGCTTACCTCCCTTTTTAAGGGTATACCTGTCAGCCTAATTTTAAATCTACATAACTTTACGTCCGCTCGGGTGCACGAGGTCCTCATTCCACCCAGGCGTCTCTCTGTTGCCTGTACCCGTGTTTAGTCGTTTCAAATGGTAACGAATTCTACCTGTTTAATTACCGCGTCATCATTTATTTGTATCTTTAGGACTATAATGATTATCAAGTAATGAAGTGTTCGATACTTTAAAAACTATTGTTTGAAAGTGCAGTGGGGTGAGGTAAAATGAGCGAGGGAGGGATGACGGGAGGAAGGGAGGGAGAGAGAGAGAGAGAGAGAGAGAGAGAGAGAGAGAGAGAGAGAGAGAGAGAGAGAGAGAGAGAGAGAGAGAGAGAGAGAGAGAGAGAGAAAAGAGGCAGAGACAGAGACGAGAGAGACGGAGAGAGAGTCTGGCACCAACGGGGGAAAACAACTTTTATTTCGCTGCTCTTACATTGCCGTGTCCCTGAGGACGCGAGAAGGTTATTTGCTGCACACCTGCCTGTATCAGGCAGACATGTAGACACTACTGACCTTTCCATGCCTTACCTTTTCCCATAATTTTATCCATTAATAAACTTGCCTGAAAGGGTACTCTGTACAAACCTCAGAACAAGCAGCACGAACAATGTACTAGTCAAGGTAAAAGGGTTAAGACTACCAGCATTAATGGTACTCAACAACTAACGATAACATGCTTTACAATAATATAATTCATGTCCAATTTTTTTCATTATAAAACTGGACAGTCACGCAGATAATGAGAAATTCGGTAATTAAAATCTTAAACTCCCGCTAAATTCACACCCAAACTAACAGGAACATAAATAAAACGCTTACGATTAACAGAAGGCTGAATATTTTCTCTTTTTTACCAAACGAGAAATCAGGTGGGTTTTTTTTAAGCGATCATAAAGACGACATCGCCGTCCAAGTTCATTTTCTAATTTAGGACCATCCAGTGTTTGCTCGATGACAAAACTATGTTATCTCTAACAACAAAAAGAATCTCCTCAGCCTCCTAAGCTCAGAATGATTTTGGACCATTGCTGTATTTATACGTTACTAACGCAGTGACATTCTCAAGCGTAAAACAAACAGAAAAAGGAGCCAGTGCAAGCAGAATTCCCTCCATAATACCCAGTTTGTGGTACGAAGCCCGTAGACAATACGCCAACTTTAAAATAGGTACCGCGAAGACTGCGTGCAAACTCTTTAATCCTTGGAGCAGACACTACATTTACCTGTCAAGAAAACCGCACACACAGGCGTAGACTTTGAAAGATGGCACGTTAAACTTAAAAAGAAATGCACCTAAAGAAACAATAAAAATACTGGTAGGCCAGATTCCTTCACGAATTTCTTGTCCGTCTTTTATTTCCCAGATTTTTTTTGTTTAATTGTATTTTTACAATAATTAATACTGAGTCAATAAAAGTGGGGAGAGAGAGAAAGAGAGAGAGAGAGAGGGAGAGAGAGAGAGAGAGAGAGAGAGAGAGAGAGAGAGAGAGCAGGAGAGGGAGAGAGAGAAAGTGAAAAAGAGACGGTGAGCGGTTACCGAATAACTAAGAAGCTATTGTTCTTAAATAGCGGACTTACAAGATCAGATAGCTTCTCAAGGCGTTGGCCATTATTATTTCCAACATGCATAAAATTGTTTACTAGTCAGGATTTAGGATTGGAAACCACGTCGACCAAGAAGCACATACAGAAGGTTTGCGCCTTGAACCACGGAGCTCGACAATGTTTTTAATAGCAGTTGCTAATTACTGCTTTCGGTCACACTGAACACGATTATAGATCATAATTAATTACCAAGGACAATACTGTCTGGAACTGCTGACTTTTATCATGAGGTAAGTGTAGTTTGTTGGGACGGAGATAAAGGCGACAAAAGAAGACCACGAGGAGACTTCATTTCGGTAAAGAAAAATATCCATTAGGCACTAATATCGTCGAATGGACTTACAGTAGTACGGCATGACTTTCATCATGCACAGCTGATCCTCCGCCTTCCCTGTCTAATTCGAAAATAACTCGATCCTAAGTCAATACAGCCGACAGTGGTTTAATTTAAAACATAAAAAGTAAAACTAAAAAGTTAAGTGGAGTAGACTGCAGTGCACATTGTTCAAACATGCTTGACACACTGACATACATAATGCTGACTGTCGCCAACTGTTGGACATACATTGTTGATCGTGTAAATTCGTCTCTTTTTTTTTAACAAGATGGAATGTGAGATTCTTACTTCCCACCTCAGACACTCGTCCCTGGGTGGCGCTGTCTATCGGGTTATCATTCTCTAGTTTGGAGAGTGGAGGGGAATATGGGGAGGAGGCGGGCAGATTGAACTGACTTTTACTCTAATCTACGTAAAAATTATACTTCAATATTAAATTCAGTTGGGTGCACTTTCTGCATTCTTCCCACATTGAGAATCGCTGTTTAAGTCTACACCTCAGACATACACTCAAAAACATAAGCCTACTTAATTAAATAGATACCGACATAATTGGTTCGTTAATTCACAAGCATGCATGCAGTCCCATAAACGACAGTCTGACGTCGACATAAAGATTGAGAGAGAAAGAGAGAGAGAGAGAGAGAGAGAGAGAGAGAGAGAGAGAGAGAGAGAGAGAGAGAGAGAGAGAGAGAGAGAAAGAGAGAGAGATAAACACAAACACACATACACACATATACACACACACCCACACACACACACACCCATGTGTACACTCTCGTTGCCATTTTTACATTAAAATATGTAAACCCTTTTTTCCTTTTCTAATCTTCGATCCAGCAACACGCAAACAAAAGGGGTAATCTTTCCGCAACTTTTCAAATATTTAATTACGATCTATATCCGCTGACATATATATGCAAAGCTTGCTTAGCAATATTAACTATTAAACACCAAGATTTGCTCTAAACTAAGTTCATATATGTCTTCCGGATAACAAAACTAATACCACAGCTTAAAATACCTACGTTTTTAAAATTGGAATCGGGACAGAAAATTTAGCATGCACGCACACGCACACACCCTCCCCCCACGCCCCTCCCTCCCACACACACACACACCAAATACTCGTGCATTTTGAAGTCAGACTGCTTTCCCGTTGCAATTCAACTTCAAGTTGAACTTTATGTCACGCCGGTTGCAACAGTAACTCCCCATCTCTTTTCATCTCGGCGAAACTGGAAATTCCTCATTTAAAAAATATAAAAAATAAAGTTATAGCCCTTCACCCACTTTATTAAATGCTCTCCTCTTCCCTATTCGACAGTGCGGCTTAACAGGTGACAAGACTGGAAACGGGACAGGTGCGAACCAGGAAGGGCCCCAACGCAGTCATTCATTGGAAACGGAGAAATGGTGTTAAGGTTCGAAGAGTACTATTAAATTGACAGAAGAAATTTTATCCGTCCAAAGGATTATATTGGGAAAGGTTATTTCCGGTCACGCTAAATACAAAGAGTAACAATGAAAAGATTAATAATTTAATCGACCATTTCTTTAAAGAATAACAATTTTAGATTATATTTTGAAATATATATTGTAAGGTATTATTTCTTGCTTTTTTTGTTGTTGTTGTAAAATGCAATGTCATAAGTGCCGGCAGTTTATTCTATAAATGATACTTTGAAATAGTCGGGAATAAGAAGGAGCCAAATGTCGGTCTGTCGGTCGGGTCCGTTGGAGGCCATGTCTCAAGAACCACTGAGGGGATTTTGACGAAACTTCTTAAGAACCTTACCTAGGTTAGTTGGCCTGCCTCCGACGTCATCAAACTTAATAATAATAATAATAATAATAATAATAATAATAATAATAATAATAATAATAATAATAATAATAATAATAATAATAATAATAATAATACAGGATGCTATACGCGCCTTTCCCCAAATCATTCAGTCTCAAAGCGCGGCGACCTATACCAACATACACGCTCACCTGTCTCATCCACCCCCCCCCCCACACACACACCAAATACACATCCATCACTCAAACAGGTGGTGTAAAGGCAGGGAGATCGCTATTAGAAGACGGACAGAAAATAGATTTTTTTTATTTTTGAAATTTTTATATTGACTGCGTCCTGTACCATAATTGAAACTTGCTCTACCGAAAAGGTCAAGGTCCCTGAGGTCAGTCTGTTGCTAAACACGTTTTGCTCAATATCTCAACAAAGGCTGAAGCGATTTTGTAGAGTTTTTGGTATTCAGGTACTTCAAATCAATGGCCATCTTTCAGTAGCAATTGGGTTGCCGGTTAGTCCGTCGGTCCTTTTCCGTTGGCTTCGTTAGGATGAAGCCGAGTCACAACATTGCCGAGAAACGGAACACTTTCGAAAATGCGTATTTTTCGGTTATGTGTGTGAATGTTTGGGAATACACTTAAATGACTGGCCATCCTGTATTGTTGTAAAAAGCCATATTATTACTGACTGGCTGCAGTTTGTATTCTTTCATTACAACAATAAGTACCGTGCACGAAGCTTCCACCTTGGTGAACGTGAGTAAGACTAATTGCAGCAAGATCATTTAGCACACAGAATCTCATTGCACGATGATTACAGACAATGAATGGCACAATATCTTTTTTTTAATATATGGTTTTTTAACTGTTAATGCAGAGTCAGCAGCTATTCTTACTTTAATAGACTTTTAAAACCGCGACTTGGAAACTGTGTTGCAACGAAGTCTTAGCCTGTGAAATTTAAAAAAAGAACTTAATGAAACCTTTGCTTGTGGATTCCACCCCTCGAACCACCTTAAGAACAGGTCATATAATTTATGTGCCAACTCCTGAGCCAGCCAGCCACCCTTAATCTCCATTACCAGTTTTACATCTTAGTCTACGTTAGCCGAGTCTACTGTGGAATACTCTATTCAATCACTATTGTTTGAATGTCGTTGTCTTGTTTAAAATGTGAACGAATTGAACTTTCGTATTCAAGCAGTCGAGAGCTTTCGCATTCTCAAACATTTAAAGCATCATTCTTTAGTCTAAATCATCTAACTGAAATATCACGAATACTTGTATTATGAAATTGATTCTTCGCTATGTTAATTTTGAAAACGTTCGCTAGATAGATATATATATATATATAGGGGACTGCCAAGAGCCGAATCAGGACCACGTTCGCTAGAATTGAGAAGATTGGGGTAAGAGGCAGCTGGTAGGGAGGCGCTGGGGGAAGAGAAGGCAGGAGAGTGGGAGGGGGGATGAATGTGTTAATATATTTCTGTGTTAATTTCCGCTGAAAGTCAATTAGTACCTTTAATTGTGGGCCCGCTTTCTCGAATAATTTTGTAGGGCTCAAAAGAAGAAGAAGAAGAAGAAGAAGAAGAAGAAGAAGAAGAAGAAGAAGAAGAAGAAGAAGAAGAAGAAGAAGAAGAAGAAGAAGAAGAAGAAGAAGAGATTTGTTAAAAACTTCAGAGCCTGGTTTTTAGGGTTCAGTCAGCAAACAAATTAGCCCCACAAATGACAAGATGCAAAAGGGTTGCTAAGACAAGGCGGTCTTCACACTGCGTAGCTGAGACTCACCGAAGCTTACGTTCGCCTTCTCCACTCTCAGGCGAGTCTCTGCAACGCTTTGCGGCCAGTCTTGAAAGAGGGGTGCGGGTGGAGGTGGAGGTGGGGTAAAGAACAAACTTTCTTATTCCAAAGTAAAAGAACACGAAATACAACTGCTGACACCATGTCTGCATTTGCCGCCTTGTAACTGCTGACACACCAAAATAGCTTGCAGCTCGCGATCAACTGCGTAGCTGAAGACCAGCCGAGGATTACGACTGTACTCTCACTCACTAGTGGGAGATATTCTCGACGTGTCTCAGCTACGCCGTGTGTCAACATCTATTACACAGTAAACTCTAATCCACGTTAGAATCAATCTGTAAACCAAATGTGTGCACATAATAATACAAGAGGAAGTAGCAAACGCTGGGTGGTCTTTTGAGTTTGGTTGTTCAGTGGAATGATAGGCATACCTTTTTAATAGGAAATTCTCGTCATTTGATGGTATAGATGATCTTGTCTGTGGTACACACAATGAAATGATGAAAACTTGTTTCAATAATGGTACAGGACGCAGTCAATATAAAAATTTCAAAAATAAAAATTCGATTTTCTTTCCGTCTTCTAATAGCGATCTCCCTGCCTTTACACCACCTGTTTGAGTGATGGATGTGTGTTTGGTATGTGTGAGGGTGGATGAGACAGGTGAGCGTGTATGTTGGTATAGGTCGCCGCGCTTTGAGCCTGAATGATTTGGGGTAAGGCGCGTATAGCATCCTGTATTATTATTATTATTTATGTCTGTCGCCTTTGTTGTCGGTGACTCCAGAAACGTTCAAGAAACAAATCATAATGTTATTACTAAAATTTTGTAATCATAAACAGTCCCTGACAACGCAAATTTCGTATGTACAAATTGGTTTTAATGCTATCTTAAAATATAATTAATATGAAATTTTATAGTTTTTTGATATTGGATTTGTTGTATAAAGTTGTCAATTACTCGAATCATTCAGAACAGGGATCTCAGAAAACAGCCACCGCATGTCATCGCCTACGTTATTATGCAAAAATACATGTCCTATGTAATCAATGCAGTCTAGCGTCATGAACTACGTTTTGAGCGCAGGTCAGCACCTCTCTCACGTTCACACGCCAAAGCACTTTTTCAGGGGTAAAGGGAAGGAGGAGGGGAGGGGAGGGGAGAGATGGAGGAGTTGAGTGGAAAGAAAAGAGGAAGGCGGGGTTGACTCTGCATGGGTTTTACAAACACGCACGTTGAAAACTTAACATGTAAAAAGTAAGCACACGACAAAATAGGGAAAAGCATACATTTAGAATGCTTCTCATAGGGCGACCGCAAGCATAATTACTAATGATCGGGCATGAAATTTAGTTCTCAATGGGTTATGAAAATAAACTATCAAGAAAGATGATCTACGTTGTGGGTAGGTGTTAAACATGAAAGGGTACGCACACAACAAATATCGAAGAAACACATTATTTTAGAATCAATGCTTCTATAATAGGGCGTCTGCAGGTGTATCAATGATCGAGCATGAAATAACCTTTCAAAGAGTCATATGAAGAAAAACAGATCTACGTTGAACTGTGCATACACCGTAGTAGAAAGGTGTCGAACAGCAAGAGAAGGCTCATCTTACATGCGGGCGGCATGCAAGCGTTAACTGAAGAGGATATTATAATTATATTCATAGCCTTTTCTTTCCTATTCCTTAATACGTATACTTCAGCCCCATTCAGTGTAACTGCGAGTCGCCGACTAAGAGGAGATTGTGACCTTATTTAGCTTTCTCCACGAAGTGAATACGAAGTGAGAAGACAGGGAGAGCCAAACAAGAGAATGTGGCAGCCAATGAATGACACGATAACGATTGAAGATGCACAAGCAGCACCTATATGTTCAAAGGCAAAAAAAATATTCAGTTAGACACAGAAGACAGACAGAACATAGACATAAATCTAGGCAGAAATTTGATATGCGGTATACCGACAGGCAAGACAGATATGATAGAGACGGAGAGAACTGTAGAAGAGACTAGGTGCCAGACACAAAGAGGCAACCAGTCACACGTTTAGGGGCACATTGCGTAGCACAGACTCTCCCAGGTTTTACGTTTGCCTCTCCTTATTCGGCGGATCTCAGCTACGCTGTGTGGGACAAGACCTATCAAAAGATTCGATCCGTCTGCTCCTGTCTGCCTAAGACTCTTTCCATGCCGTCTCTACATTCAAGGAATGTCTAGACGAAGTCTACACTCAAGCCCAACACTCATCCGGCGCAGGGTGTGACACTGTGCATGGTTCTCACAAGCATTCACATTCAAAAATGAAACCTCAAAGGGTACCGGCACGCAACAAATAGTGAAAAAACACATTAAGAATACCTCTAATAGTGCGCCCGTAAGCTGGGTTTCGACAATTCAATTTCGTCCATTCGCTCATGCAACTTGTTTCTTCGTCGCGTCGTCTAAAATTTCCTATGCAATGTTTAACAGTTTACTTCGTCCTGAACGCTCATTCAATAGAACATTAAAACTAGCTCTCCGTCGTCTGGTGTACAATAAATAACTCATGTAGTTGAATGAAAATTAAAAGTTTAACGTCCACCACTGGCGATGACGCAGACGAGGATAACTATTCTAGGGAAGAGGAGTACATGAACCTAAAATCAACACTGGGCCACCAGAGCAATCATACTGACATAGTGAAAAATGGCCTCTTTTATCTGGTCCATGGCGTGTGGGACTGGAAGCTGTGTCATCAACGTGCCAGGCAAACGCTCTACCACTGAGCTATGGGGGTGGGTTATTGATGTTTCGTGACACTGTACGTGTATAAGAACAATCTATTGATCATGTTTCGTGACACTGTACGTGTATAAGAACAATCTATTGATCATGTTTCGTGACACTGTACGTGTATAAGAACAATCAAAGCACAATAGAATAATTTACAACTTGTGTCCGGTTTGATGTGGGTGGTAAAGTGGGGAGAGAAGGAAGAAGAGAGGAGAAGAGAATATATAGATAGATCTATAGTCCGAAATAACTGCTAAAAGGCCACGGAGCCATGACTGTTTAAGCTGTGCGTCTACGTAGCTACCAGACACCATCTGTGCACACGATACTGCAAAGGAAGAGGCATACCAAGAAACAAGCTTTCATCATTTCATTGTGTGTACCACAGACAAGATCATCTATACCATCCAATATGAAGACAATGGGGTCTTGGCTGATGGCTATTTCAGAATCTGTCCTGAACTTGAATCAGACGATTTATTGTTTTCGCAGCCAGGACACAATAATAATAATAATAATAATAATAATAATAATAATAATAATAATAATAATAATAATAATAATAATAATAATAATAATAATAATAATAATATTAATAATAATAATTTGGTTATTTGTAAAGCGCGGTACCACACTTTAAGTGCGCTCACTGCGCTTGAGATTTAAAAAAAAATTGGTACTTAAAAACAGATAAATAATATGACATGATCAGTATACACTATTTACAAGCACAATCACACTGACAATAAACCCAGTCACACTTGCAGAGGTTAATAAGGCAACAGTAAAACATCAACGCTGTCAGTCAACAGAAACATTATAAAATTATAGCAATATAATTTTAAAATATTTAAATTGACATTATCAAAAACATACCACAATTACAAAGCAAATATAAATTCGCACACAATAAGTATAACATGATTAAATACGTTGTGCATCTACACACAGATAAATTTAAAAACAAAGAGGATGAACGTACATAACAAAAAGCAAACATTGGAGTCTGTCAAAGAGAGGACAGCATGGGGACAGCAATGTTATAATGTCACAGAAAAATTAAAATGAACGTCACTTTATATTTTTTTGGGTATATATATTTATATGTTTCTGTAATCACGCACAATGCTTGAAGAGTACGACAAATTTAACAAAATCAGTTATATTGTTTCGCCAGCAATGTTATAATGTCAAAGAGAAATTAAAGTGAACCTCACTTATATTTTTTTCTTATATATTTATATGTTTTTGTACTCGTGCACAAATACAGTTTCAAGCATAAAAATCTACCTCTGACTCCACTATGTCACAGTACCAAAGAGACTTTGAACGCGCCGAAGAATTTATCGGTTGAGATCATAAAGTATTCGTATCGTAAAGTTTATCATATTCGTATAATAAAGTTTGCATTCATATTCGTATTCGTAGCCCTTTCTGCCTGTTTTGATCTGGATACGAACTGACTGAACGAAGTTTCTTGTGGGGCCTGAGTATAGACTGGCATTTTACTGAAATGTTGACTCTGGGCCACTTGCACTGTTGACACTGGATCTCCAAAAGTTGGAACAGCACCGACCTCCTGGCCCAGAAATCCACAACAACAGCTGTGCCGATCACTCTCCATTCTCCTGTCAGTCTTCAAAGACTCGGCGATATGTCCGATACTATAGCTTTTCACTTAAGGCACCCACAAAACAAGCAATTGCGGTTAAGGTCGAGAGTTAAGTGTTGGGAAGAATGTACTGGTAAGATCAACTTACTAACACACACACTTGAAGGAGGGATGGAGGGAGGGAGGGAGGGAGAAAGAGTGTGTGAGAGATACAGACAGAGATACAGATAGAAAGATCCACAGAAGCATACAAAAACAGAAAAACTGCACCAGAGGAAAAATACTGTCGTCCTAATGACAAGGCGGACTGCGCTGGTATGATGGTCGGAAAAAAAAGCACGCATTACCTCTCTGTGTGTTTCGGTCTGCACTATATGTAAACTATTCGACACTACTAATGACTGAATAATCTATATATAGGGCTTTATAATAATAAATATACCGGTTCCTCTCTACAGTAGAAAGACTGCAAGGGATAAAATCAGCATAATGAACGTTTACGCAGCACAGGTAACTAAAGGGGCATTGTGTAAGTGCAAAGGTAAGACTTGTTTATACGTTATAAGATGTCTCCTTGTAATTGCCAAAATAAGCCTTGCCGTCTGCAGCCTGTCAGGGTCACATTACAGGTACTTAAGTTGGTTGCTTTATCTTTCTATCTGGTCGGGATGGATAGTTCAAGTGTTACACTCAGGGATGACAGTCGCTCACCGCTGACACTATGAAAATACCACAGGCGCTTGTATCAGGACACGCGAGCGCCTATGCCTGTGACGCGTCTCCCTTTGGTTATCTATAATACATAACCAAAGGGAGACGCGTCACTGGCATAGGCGCTCGCGTGTCCTGATACAAGCGCCTGTGGAAAATACTGACTGTACTGGCCCTCCCTCCCTCCCTCTCTCTCTCTCCTCTACTTTTTTTAAATACTTAGTACTTCTGTCTGTCTCTCTGTCTTTGTCTCTTTCTCTCTCTCCCTCGCTCTCTTTCATGTATCTATCTTGACCATAAAACGACCGCCATCTTTACGCTTCTTATAGAAGCGTTATTTTCATACCATTACCAGGCTGTAAGGCATGCATCAACTCCATTAAATTGAAAATAGGTATTATGTTGCCAAAGAAGTGCGATGATGGTCATTTTGGGACGAGCAAGGAATGGGGAGGCGAGGGAGAGGGATGGGGAGGGAGAGAGATAGAGACAGAAAGAGAAATAGCCAACCGAGTGGGAAGTAGAGAAGGAGAAGGGGAGGGAGGGGGGGGAGAGAAAAACAAAACAAACTCTCTTTCGAGAGAGAGAGAGGGATGAAGAGAGAGAAAGGGAAGCGAGAGGGCGGGGAGAAAAAGAGAGTGAGAGAGAGACAGATAAAGAGAAAGAAATGGCCGACAAAGAGTGGAAATGAGAAAAAAAAGGGTGGGAGAGTGAGTGGGGGAGAGACAGAGATAGGCTGACCACATACAGTCAGAGAGCGATAACGTCAATCTACTTATACCTCTGCGTCATTGTGTCGCGGACTAACAGAAAATTCCGCACTATGCTGAACATCCGGTGCCCCTACGACCTTCGGGTTATGGGACAGGATAGGATAGGATAGGATGCTGAACATATGAGCAAGACTTGCGGTCCGGAATGTGCATTTAATCACCCACAGTGCGTTAAGGAGGGCGACTGAAGACAGGAAACTGAGGTTAATGAATGTTAACCATTAGCATAAGTATAACTATGTAGCTAATATTCCGATATCAAGACTGAAACGCGCGACACGACTAGCCGCGCTATTAAACCTACCCCCTCAAAAGGTTTTGTATTGTGTGACCTCTACCGAAACTGGATCAACTCACCTCGACAGAAGGATGACCCCTTCAACCCTTACCTTCCTGCTTCATCTCCCTACCCCAAAGCCCCTTCTCAAAGAATGTTAAATTTTTGGTATAAGCTTGTTCACCCTGATAACAGTAATAAATTGTCCAGCGTTATGTACACTTTTTTGTTTCACATTGATTTGCATAAAGGTTATAAATCTTCATTCCTCGATTCAGTGCGGAAAGAGTTAAATAATCTAGGACTTGGTAATTTTTGGTTAAATCAGGGGCTAACCAATGTTATGCCTTCTGCTTCAGTTTTTAAGTGTACAATTAAACAACGCCTACATGATCAGTTTATTCAAGGCTGGTTCGAGGAAATAAACAATAATGAATTTTACTATAATTATCGAATGTTTAAGCTACATTTTGAATTTGAAAAATATTTGCATGTTCTACCAACAAATCTTGCAATATCTGTTCTAAAGTTTAGGACACTTAACCACAGAATGCCAGTGCAGAGAGGCCGATATATTAACATTCCTAGACACGAACGTGTATGTCAAAAATGTAATAGTGGCGATCTTGGTGATGAGTTTCATTATTTATTTTTGTGTTCACATTTTTGTAACTCGAGAAGAGATTTATTAAAATCATATTATTATAGATATCCCAATGCCATCAAATTTCAAGAATTATTGTCATCTAACAAAAAGTCAGAATTATTAAAGCTTGTAAGTCTAATGAAATTAATAATTAAACAAATGTAACGTTTTTATCCCATGTCAAAAATTAATATAGTTCTGATGTTGACAGGTTATGTGTAATAAAAATTATTTCAATAGTTTGTCATTGATGTGTTTAGGTTGAATTGTATTGTTAGTTATGATTCATAGTTGTTGTCCCCAATCAAGTTCTTTTTTTTTCTTTCCCCCACTCCATACCTCCCCCTGCCACCTCCCCCAACTCCACGCTATCCCGCTGTATAAATAAATAGTTTAAAATTTTTATTTTATTTTTTAATCTAAAATGTTAATTAATTATTTTGCATTTTTGTGTATATTATTTTAACCATGTCCATGTGCCCTTAATGGGTTTTTCTGGAATAAAATTTGCCTTGCCTTGCCTCACAAACGAAAAACGAAGGCCCCCCTCTCCCCTCTTATCTCTCTCTCCTTCCACTCCTCCATCCCCACCCCCACCCCTCTCTCTCTCTCTCTCTCTCTCTATCCTTTCCTCTCGCCTCAACAACTTACAAAATTAATGCGAGTTTTGACTGATTTCATAGGTAGATAATTATACATATAATTATATTCCACTTCCCAAACGAATAATAAGAATCTCTCTCTCTATGTCTCTCTCCATTCTGCAAGGCACAGTGCAAGGTGGTAGAAGAAGAGGGAGACCGAAAAAGAGGTGGGATGACAACATTCGAGAATGGACTGGTTTGACACTGAGCGAAGCCACCAGGGCTGCTGAGGACAGAGAGAGATTGAGTATGCTGGTTAAACGATCATCTGTGGTGCCCCTACGACCTCCTGGTTACGGGATAGGATGTCTCTGTCTGTCTGTCTGTCTCTATCTCTCTCTTTCCTTGCATCTACCCAGCCCTTATGTACCTTTCAGCCACCAAATAAACGCTCCAATTTTTCATTTCCAATTTTGTGTGTGTGTGTGTGGTTTTTTTAATGATTTTTTTTTCATAAGTAGATTATATCTAGCTATTCATACATAAATTTTCTTATTCCTCGGCGCGGCACGCCGGTATCGGCTTTAATGAATGTGAACGGAACCAACAGAAGCCAAGCGAAACCAGCGATACGCGTGACCCTGCATTCACATCCCGCATTAATTTGATCGTTACTGCACCTTCCGTCTGTCTGGCTTAACGGCTGGGATAAAAAAAAGTATGCGTATTGAGGTGCGGGAATGAGGGTGGTGGGGTGGTCTTGAAGGAGTTTTGTGCTACTGTGTGTGAGATTGGCGAGGGGAGGGAGCGAAAGGGGGGGGGGGGGTATTTTGTGTGGAGTTTAGTTGTGGGTATATGTGGCTGTGTTCGTATCCCGGATTGGTCAACGTGTGATCATATTATTTTCCCCTTTACCAACAACTGGCCCGCTGGTGTCAGTATAAATCGGTCCAGTAGTCACCTATATGCGAAAGTGTCGTGTGACTATAATCTACAAACAACAGAGATAGGGAGGGAGGAGGGCCGCACCTTTGTGTGTGTGTGTGTGTGTGTGTATGTGTGTGTGTGTATGACTACGCGCGCGTGCGTGTATGACAACTAAATGTCGCTAATATAATTTAATGTTTTTCATTGCAATGGAATTTCTCTGTTGAGATACTAAAAGTGTTCGTTTTTCATATAGTTAATAATAGCAATAAGCTTACACAGGAATATTTTATATAAAAGTACTGAAAGGGGCTCGTTATACAGAGAGGACGCTGTCGTATACAGAGATACGGGAGCTTGTCCTCTATCGGTAGTCTGTGCTGATGGCTGGTAATTATAAAACAACAAAACAAACTTTGCTTGTTTTTCTAATTGCTACAAATCCGTATCAACAAAATTATAATAAGCCCCAAACAGGGGGAGAAGGTATTGAGAGTGTGAAAATGAATGGTGTGAGAGGGAGGCAGGGAGAGGGAGAGGGAGAGAGAGAGAGAGAGAGAGAGAGAGAGAGAGAGAGAGAGAGAGAGAGACAGGGAGAGAGAGACACACACAGACAGACAGACAGACAGACAGATAACGAGTGACAGACAGAGAGAGATAGGACGACGATGACTCACTAAAGTACATTTCACGACTATAACATAACACTTTTTTTAAATAATGAAAAGTTATAAATGTAAATGCTAAGTATTAATTGTGTTTAATAAAGTAAAACAGCAATCGAATTTCTATCAGAATCTCCTTCCTCACTGATGTAACTCTCACCTAGTTTCGTCAGCTGAAATCACTCGTCTCTCACACAGCGTCGTCAGCTGAAACAACTCATCTGTCACACAGCGTATCTGGTACTGATTAAGCCTACTCCCTTATCCAGTATTGGGTGTATAGATAGGGCTCAGCGGACTCAGCTACGCAGAATGTGCTTGTCTCGTAAGACCTGGATTACGGTAAGGGTACGTAAAGCCTGGCGTATAGGTGCACGGTATTTGTAGACTGGCACACTGCGTAGCTGAGACTTGCCCCTAAACAGGGCCCAGTCTCAGTTAACGCTGTGGTAGTCTGGCTGTTACGAGTGCAAATATCAGCCCGTGAGGAAATAGCACAAACTAGGCCAGGAAAGGACCAGGAGCAGACATCCGTAGTAACAAAAGGTAAGAAGTGGGCCAAACGCTACAATCATGCAACCTTGCTACACCGTGCATTGCGTGACTCACGACCCACCTCATTCTTCTTCATGATGGACAGAATTTTGTCAATAATAATAATAATAATAATAATAATAATAATAATAATAATAATAATAATAATAATAATAATCCTATCCTATCCTATCCCGTAACTCGGAGGTCGTAGGTACACCACAGATGATCGTTTAACCAGCGTACTCCATCTTTCTCTGTCCTCATCAACCCTGATTGTTTCGCTCAGTGTCAAACCAGTCCATTCTCGAATGTTGTCCTCCCCCAACTTTTTCGGTCTCCCTCTTCTTCTACCTCCTTGCACTGTGCCTTGCAGGATGGTCTTTGCAAGACCTGATGATCTGGTGACGTGGCCATACCATCGGAGTTTCAGTTTTTTCACCACTGTGAGCAGGTCATCGTGTTGTCCAATGGCTTGTGTGATGGTCTGTCGGACTTCGTCGTTGGTGCATGCGCTGGGTATAGGAAATGCCCAGAAGTCTTCTGTAGCACCTCATCTCCATGCTTTGTATTCTTCGTTGGAGATCTGCTGTGAGGGTCCATGTTTCGCAAGCCTATAGGAAGATGGAGATGGCAAGGGAGCGCAGCAGCCTTACGAGTGTAGACTGATAATAATAATAATAATAATAATAATAATAATAATAATAATAATAATAATAATAATAATAATAATAATAATAATAATAATGATAATACGTGATGATATTTATAGTGCTTTTCCCAAACCAGCAAAACCAGGCTCAAAGCGGGACGATCTGTCCCAACATACACGCTAACATGTTTCACTCACTCTCACATATACAACACACAAACACACACACATCTATAACTAAAACATGTGGTGTAAAGGCAGGTAGACCGCTATCAGAAGACGGAAAAAGAAATCGAATGTTATATATTAAATTATAGATTGACTGCATCGAACAGGCTACCATTATTGAATGGCAAGTGGAAGACTTCACCGATGTGCTAATTATTTGCCGTGTTAATTATCATCGAAGATAAAAGTGGTAAAATTTACAGCGGGACAAAAGAAGAAGAAGAAGAAGAAGAAGAAGAAGAAGAAGTCTACTGTCTTCGCGTTAAATCTACCAACAGATGCTATATTTCTTAGGAGACTGTTAACTGTCCAAAATCATATTTATTTATTTTAAAAAAAGTTTTCAGATCTCTCTCTCTCTCTCTCTCTCTCTCTCTCTCTCTCTCTCTCTCTCTCTCTCTATCTCTCAAGGGCTGCGATTTTCTCTCTCTCTCTCTCTGTCTCTCTATCTCTCAAGGGCTGCGATTTTCTGCATGAGCTGAAACGAACAGAGAAAGTAACACCCACTTAAGGTAGCAAAACCTAACAAACTCAACATAACGTCAAATCAGTCAACTGCAACAGACCCTACTGAACGGTAACGTGAGATGGAGTAGGGGATGGCTGGGGGGTAGGGTGGGTGATTTTTCTCCACAACCTTTTAGCCTTGGTGACGAGAGATGCTAGGAATTTACCCCTCCTCGTACTCGGGGCAAGCTTTTGTGACGGCGATGTCCACCTTCTTTCTCTTTTCTGTACACTGAAGAGGTAAAATATGCAGAAGGGAGCCTCGTGGCGCAGTGGATTAGTCGCCAGTTTCCTATGCCGAAGGTCGCGGGTTCGAGTCCCGCAAGGGACGAACCTAGGTGACTTAGGGACGAGACTATTGAGGTCACCGAGGGTTTTCTCCGGGTACTCCGGTTTCCTCCTCAAAACTAAAAATTGATTTCCTTTCCGTCTTCTAATTGCGATCTCCCTGCCTTTACATCACCCCATCCTCCCCCCCCCCTTCAGAGGCGATCGTAAGCAGCGGCTAGTCTCAACTAGGCAATGTGTGTCTTGGGCGTAAACTCCAGTATTTCAAACGTCGTTTACAACCAAACTGATCTGACTTTGAATAGAGAGATATATCTATTTCCCCCAATACAAACTACACCATTATAACATGTAAGAAGGAAACTTTTTTTTTCTTCTGGGAACATCTGGGTTCTCTACCTAAAAGGATGGCGTCCATATAGCAACAAATATAAAAACACCAAGGGAAAAGACAACGCAAGAAAACAACACAGTTCGATTCTCCTAAATTAAATGTGTAAATAAGTGGTTACTCAATGGGAAAAGCTGCTGGCTGCACTTACTACGCTGAAGGAAAGAACACTGAAGTTCAAAGTCCATACGGTAAACGGGGATATCCATCTCACGGAAGAAGGAGTTAGGGGACCTAACTCAACTCTGAACCATCAGAGCAATTATATTGCTAAGATAAATAGCGGGAAATGGCCACGGGAATCGAACTGAGTCAACGTTGTGCCAAACGTTCTACCCTAAGCTGATTAAAAGACGCGGTAACAAAGCAGTGCAGGGCAGAAGGAAGGTCCTACAAGCTCAAGGACCTCGGAGGTCACTCGTGTGGAAAATCAATTTACCGCCCTCCGACTTTACAGTCTCCGCCGTGTCAAAGAAAGCCATGTTTCACCGTGCCGTCAAGTGAGGTACGTGGATTTTATACGCTCGTTTAAAGCGTGTACACCACAGTCCTCCTCATATCTCTACAACTGAGTTTAGACAGTGCTAAATAATTTACGCACAATTCTGACAGTTGTTTTCTTAATCATGTCTCATTGACCGTGTCAATCACCTTACTAGCTGAGCCTTTCTACAGAGTCGTGGAAACGACTTCACTATATAGCTCATAAATGGCTTTCCTAAATTAAACATCATAATCGTCCCCTATACGCTTATGTGTCCGGGGACGTTAATCTATTTTAACTAACTAACTAACTAACTAACCTAAATTAAACTTCGCCAGCTCTTTTTAATGAGAGGAATGAAGTGAGTGGTCAGACCTATGAAGCTCTTCTTCTTCTTCTTTTTCTTCTTCAGCCTCAACTTTTTTTTAAAAAGTTTTCTTCTTATTACGTAATCCTTCCCTGTTCGTGTACCTTCTGACCCTCCCGCCGTGGGGGTGCCAGAGGTTTCTGTATCCCCAATTTTTGGAAATTTAGTGCAGTAAAATCCCATTGTCTCTATCTTTCTCATTTGTTCTTTCTCATTCCTATTCTTTTCTATCTACTATACTATACAATCTTCTTCGCTAGACCAGTCACCTGGTACCGTTTTTCTTTAAAACTCTTCCAAAAATTTTAATTTGTATATAAGGTCTGCTGGGTCAGCCTGGGAATATTGGAGCTATTTTGCCAAATCGTCACTAGTGCTTCCTACGATATTATTATTTAGCAATGCAGGCATTTTATATATATTATGTTGATATTTTATAATGGTGTGTATATTCTATTTTATTTTGGTAAACAAGGGGTTCGATAAATTAGAATATAGCTTCAGCGTCCCCTGCGTGGGATGCATTTATTATAAAGTGACCGGCTGGTGGAGTGCCTTCAGTGTTAAAAATGTTACCACGAGGGTTGTTTTAGCAGATCTTTTTTTTACGGATCAGGAGTGAGTCCTCTTTCAACTAAATTGTGGTCTTGATTTTGTGGTCCTTCTTCAGCTCTTTGCAGTCCGCTGGACCCTGTAAGCAATCAATAACTAACGAACCTTCTGACCCTTGCAATGCTGCAGACGGAATGCTGTGGCTGCAAGCTGCAGCCCATTCCCGCAAGCCCCTTGTGCCAGCAAAGGCAATCGTAAGCACCAGCAGGAACGACTGTAGCACAAGGTTCGGTTAAAAGGAACGACTTCTTCACAGAGCAAACGGAACAGTGCACGCACACTCAGCACAACACCCACACTCAGAGAGAGAGAGAGAAAGAGAGAGAGCGAGAGAGAAGGCGGGAAGGGAGAGAGAGGAGAGGGAGAGAGATGGGGAAGAAAGAGAAAGAGAGATAGGAGAGGGGGAGAGTGAACGGGAGCAAGAGGGGGAGATAAGACAAAGAGAGAGAGAGAGAGAGAGAGAGAGAGAGAGAGAGAGAGAGAGAGAGAGAGAGAGAGAGGGCGGGAAGGGAGAGAGAAGAGAGGGAGAGAGATGGGGAAGAAAGAGAAAGAGAGATAGGAGAGGGGGAGAGTGAACGGGAGCAAGAGGGGGAGATAAGACAAAGAGAGAGAGAGAGAGAGAGAGAGAGAGAGAGAGAGAGAGAGAGAGAGAGAAGAGGGGGAGATAAGAGAGAGAGAGAGAGAGAGAGAGAGAGAGAGAGAGTGGGTGGGTAGAATTCTACTATTTTATTTATTTAATCACTTTTATATAGCGTTTTACCTCCTCAAGAGCTGCTCAAGGCGCTGGCCAACACAGGATCTAACTCAAACCGCCCGAGGCGCCCACTTGCAGCATTTGGGCGCATAGTCTCACGCCCAGACGACTGAGCACAATCCTGGACGACCGGGAATGGGGGAGAAGGAACTTAGTGCGCGCTGGGTGTATTTGTGTAGCCGGCACTCACCTGTCTAGGGCATGAGCGTCAGGATCTTCAAAGTCCGTGCGATAGAATGCGTGCGTGCACCACGGGGTTTGAACCCCTGACTGTCCATGCTGCAATGTTATCGACTGACATTCGAATACACTGCGTATACCACTGAGCTAACTACGCGATTGAAAATATATTTTAAAAAATTGAGTCTCGAGTCTTGAGAGAGACGGTAAAAGCAACTACTGAAGAGCTTACAACAGATACAGACACACAAACACACAAACACACACACACACAGATACAAGTATACACACAGAGATCAGGTTCAAAATCTACGAAGAGCAGAACCAAACAACTGCAATAAGTGTAAAAGGACAGAGAATAGACGTGAACTGTATACACAAAAAAAAAAAAAAAAAAAAAAAAAAAAAGATCGAGAGCTTCTTGATGACAACAATGATGATGATACTGTTAAAGAGAAGGAGGCGACGACGACAACGATAATGGTATTGAATATGATGATCATGACGATGATCATGATGATGGTTGGTGAATACTACGAAGACTACGATTATGCTTCATAGGCTAACTTGCAAAGCTTATCGAAGCTTTGTAATCGTATTTCTGAGGAAGCTAGCTGCTCTAAAAGAAAAAATGCAAGAATCATGTAAGTATGTGTTTAAAAAAAAAAAAAAAACACTAAACCCTAACAGGGCCCTAGCTGTCCGTGAAACTCTCGTGTTTAGGAGAAAGCCAACAAAATAAATACATAGAGCATTAAAGCGAATTTTGGTCCTTCATAGAAGAAGAAGAAAAGCTCCTGTCATTCATTATACATCTGTCGGCAAGTGTTCAAATCAAAGGCTTGATGATTAGTGTGTCTGGCACACTGGCAGTGGAGACCTTCTTCATCTGCTGCCAAAAACCTGAGAAGGTACTTTATGTTGTTGTTGTTAATTAGTCTCCGCTAGGACTTCGTTCCTTCCTATAATCCACGTCGTGTTCTTCTTCGTCTTCTTTCTTTCTTTGTTTCCTCATAATATCTGAAAATACTTTAAAATAGTCGGGAATCAAAAGGATCTAAATGTCGGTCTGTCTTTCGATCGGTCCGTTAAACGGATTGTGACCACACTTTACACGAACATTACCTAGGTTAGTGGCCAGCATCCCGTACCCTCAGTTTGGCTCTGCCGCAAAGGTCAAGGTCGCTGGGGTCACGTTGATTAAATCGTATCTGCGTTTCACCTACCCACTCCACCTCCACTACACACCCTCACCCCCACCCACCCCACCCCTCCCCGACTCCCTGATTAAAAAGTTGTGAAAACTCGTTTCAAAAGTAATAACCCTCTCTCAACTTCGTTCACGCGTTCGCAATTCGTTGAGAATGTGGTTCGAATTTCTCTGCTTAGGTGATTTTAGAAACATTTTAGGATTGGAAAAATCTGACTTCCTTTAGAAAGGTTTGCATAATCCTCTACCTCAAAAGTAACCCCATCTAGGCTGTCTCTGTTTGACTCAAATTTAATTGACTAAGTGATAAGCACGACGTCTGGGACCTGTTTCAGAATGGCACAGGTACCGGGTATCCTATCCTATCCTATCCCGTAACTCTGAGGTCGTGATGGCACCACAGATGATCGTTTAACCAGCATACTCCATCTTTCTCTGTCCTCAGCAACCCTGATGGCTTTGCTCAGTGTCAAACCAGTCCATCCTCGAATGTTGTCCTCCCACCTCCTTTTTGGTCTCCCTCTTCTTCTACCTCATTGCACTGTGCCTTGCAGGATGGTCTTTGCAAGGCCTGATGATCTGGTGACGTGACCATAACATCGGAGTTTTTCCGTTTCTTCACCACTGTGAGCATGTCATCGTGTTGTCAAATGGCTTGTATGATGGTCTGTATATATACCCAACTGACGTGAATTCTAATCCTACCTCAAAACCTTTTCTTTAACTATCGAATAAACACTAACGTTACCTGACATCGTTAAGTTTCTGACCACCCTATGGCCTAATCTATGCTCTTTTTCTTTAAATTGTAGGCCAAGAAGGTTAAGCTACGCATTTTGCTGTAGTCTACCCCGATTCTACCCACGCATAAAGGTAGCGGTAATGACCCTTTGTACGGTTAGTCTCTCGCACTCCACCCCCTCCAGTTGCAAATGGCAAGTCTTCAGAACGTATACCCCGGGTGGTTGATAAAAAGGGTCAGGGACCTTACAAATATGCTGGGTGCATAAAGCATCCAAGACTATAATAAACCACAACAGGTCTTGCCCTGTTTCAAAACCTTTGCCATAATAATGTATGAGAGGGCAGGCATACTGTATTGAAGAGGTTCTATTAAAAACAGATCTTCTTTTTTAGTGATCGTTAATCTTCTTCCAACGCTGAGCATAAACTACTTTAAAGCAGAAGCGGCCAGGCCAGGCCAGGTAAAGCACAAATAAAATTAAAAACTATTCCCAAAGATAAGAAGGAAGAACGTTACTGTTTTTCGTGCTCACTATTTGGTACTGTGTATATTGCGTTGTATCATATAGGAACAAAAATCAAGAGACCGGACAATATATATTACATTCTCAGGGGCGAACTCTTGCGCGAACACGCATAGACAACTAAAAATACTTACATAATAAGAATATGTCAAAGAAAACGTACTAAGTATTCGGCGAACAATGAAAAATCTTTTTTTTTTTTTTTCAGAAAAAAGAACTATGGTTTGGTATAGAGAAATGTTTACAAAGCATTTGTCGAATAACGCACATCTAAAACAGAAATATGGTACGGCGAAGAGAAATGTTTACAAAGTATTCGACGAATAAGGTAAAATCTAAAACAAATATAATAATGTGTAGCGTGGCGTTTAGATGAGGGTAAAACATCCTGGAAAATCTGGAAACAACGCAAAAACAGCTTCCCTTTTTGATCTGTTCTAAACGACATTGACTCAACCTTAACAGTTATTTGGAATCTCTTATTTAGCCTGGCCCCGATATAGTGTGGTAAACCACAAATGTGTGTACCTAAACATAAACTAACCGAATCACACACATGCTGTACTAGGGAAAACAAGCTGAGCATGCTGTAATGATGCCACCAAAAACAAGAGAGAGAGAGAGAGAGAGAGAGAGAGAGAGAGAGAGAGAGAGAGAGAGAGAGAGAGAGAGAGAGAGAGAGAGAGAGATGCTGGTGCCTGGGCCAAAATAAACAAACAGACTGACGTCGTCACCCTCGGTATGAAAGACTGGCAAGGGTTGCGGTGATGATGAGCCTTGATGTGTGCACATAGTGTAGCCGAGACTGGCCGATTCACCATTCACTATTGGAGAGGAGAGCGTATGCCTCGGCAAGTCTCAAATACGCTGTAATTCTTATGTAGTTTGCTTCTGGCCTTTCAAAACGAACAATTATGAATTAACACAGCTGCTTGTTCTCTTTTACTTTTCATTATAAATCGTTATCGGGGTGGAGAAGCAGTGCAGTGGTTTTGGGCACACGTTAGCAACGTTTCAGGGTAAGCAACGTCGGGAAGTGTTAGTACTTGGATGGATGACCACGCTTGGAAGGCAACCACCAAACCCAGCTGTGATCGGGTAGATCTGTATAGAACCTGGCAAGGTAAAGCAGCGGAAGAAAGAAGGTAGACACCGCCCTCAATAAGCTGGCCTAGAGAAAAGGGAGATCTCAAATCAGGGGTTGTCCGGTCCTGATTTGGCTCGGAAGAGTCCGCTGGACCTAAAGCAATAATAATGTAATGTAATGTAAGGTCTCAAACGCTTCCCTCCCCAACGACGGAAAGGTTAGGGGGGGGGGGGGACACCTTTACCTACTAGTATGAATTACTCTTTATATGGTGTTTTCCCAGCTCAACAAAGGCGTTCAGAGTCCAGAACAGGTTTCTATTGCTCGAGATGCACAATTAAGGTGCCAGCTTGCCACTTGGTGCGCGCGCGCTGTCTAACATCCCAGATAACTGAGCAAATCCTGAACGAGATTCCGAAGCGCTGTTCGCTCCTAGTTAAAACCAGGATGTAAAGACTTTAGATCTATCTCTAGTGAAAATGTGCTCTGCGCTACATCTAGAGATCTTCTAACAAAACATTCGATGGTGACCTGCCAAACTGGCATACTCAACACAGGTAGGTCTGTCAGGCCGCCTGATGTATCTAGTGGTAAAGCAATCAAAGAGATAATTGTGTGCATGGCATAATTGTTTTGTATGTCGAACGCGGCAAGGCGCCAAAGAATGAACGTAAAAGAAGCAAACGCAAATTCAAATTCTTTTATCATTATGCAGAACGCAAGCTGCAAGTAGATAAACATATTTATGGTGCATGTTTGCCCTTTGGTGATAGGTTTTAATTTAACAATTTTATGTAATCGTTTTTGTATAGTGCTCTTCCAGCTAAAGGCGCTATCCGATACAGGCTTTAACCCAATCCGCAGTCATACTTATAAGAAAATCAGTTTAACTATCTACAGTATCTACCTGAGTCAGGAAATGAATAAGCTACAGTTTTTATCTATACAGAATACAGAATGCATTTTAAAAAATACCGCAATAAATTTTTTTTAAAACACCGAAACGCATGGATTAGTTACTTCATGTAAACATGTCCTCCAATAAACCTAGCATGTTGTAAACATTAATAATTATTTTCTCCTAACACACCAAAGCCACGCACGCCAAGAATGCAACAAACACACAAGATCATCAGGGTGCATCGCAACATCGCAAAACAACCCATATATCAGTTACCTCATGTAAATGGTATTTCAATTTTTTTTAATAAGTTGTCCGTTTCATCATGTAAACAACATCCACACTCACCAACTTCTCCCACTCCTTACCCCTTTACTCTTAACCCTTAACCCTTTTTACCTTTACCCTTAACCCCTTACCCTTTTAAAAAAAAGGCAATCATTCCTATACAGTTAATAGAATCTCGCTGAGCATAATTTATTTTGGCGCACGACATCATTTTCACATAAATAGCAACACATCAAAGGCTGAACCCCTTCCCACAAATAAGCTCGCCAGCTATACTTCAACCTTTCGCTCCTTATCAGTAAATTAGACCGCATACGTGGAGCGTGATGCCCTCTCTAATCATTAAGCCAGAAGACTTAACACGTTGGATGGTAAAGAGTTAACGCCGACTATCACATACCAACAAAACTTTTAAGTCGGCGACGATGATGAAATCTCCATGGATACTGTGAATATAGAACCAAAAGGCAGGCATGCTTCGTGTCTCTGTTGTGTCTCTGTTGTGTCTCTGTTATGTCTCTGTTATATCAGAATCAGAATTTGTATTATCCCAGCAAACAACAAGAAAACTCTTTTCGCAGTGTACAACAATCATAGACAATAACGTGCTCATATCACGGTCAGTATAGAACAAATCATCAATTCATGAAAAAACCCATGTTGCTCACATGTAAAATATCCATTTTTAAAATGGGCACTCTATATCATCTTGTATCTTTGGTGGGTTTTTTTAATAGTTGTTTTGCAGCAAACTCATTAAGAATCAGTACTTTCCATTCTTTCTTTGCACGTCGTAGAAAAGGCTCAATGTCTAATGGCTTTAGTTCAAAACAGGGAGGAAGAATGTCGGTAAATATTTGCCCCAAAACATTGACCTTTCCAAACGTTCTCTGAGTAGTTCCACAACAAGATCCAAGCCATCCGCGACAAACTAGACAACATACCATATCAAAGCTCTTACACTCCTGCTATTACAGGAACTCATTTCACATACTTCAAGCCTCTGACTCTCCCTATGAACTGAAAAAGGTCATCAAAGAAACTACCTTAAAAGCGTGTGACCTTGACCCGCTTCCTACACAACTCTACTATGACTGTCTACCTGCACTTCTTCCTTCTGTCCTTGAAATCATCAACAACTCTCTACAATCAGGCACAATCCCTGACTCCTTCAAGACTGCTATAGTCAAACCTCTTTTAAAGAAACCGTCGCTTGACCCTCACACACTCAGCAACTTCTGCCCTGTCTCTAACTTATCCCTCATCTCCAAACGTCTTGAAAGAATAGTTCTGAATCTCTAATCAGCTTAACAACTCTCACCTTCTCTTCAACAACCTATTCTCTCCTCTTCAGTCAGCTTATCGTCCTCCCTCTCCACTGAAACTTCTCTTCTCAAAATAACTAACGATCCTTTTCTGCCACTGACCAAGATGAAATCTCCGCCCTTGCTTTTCTTGATCTCTCAGCGGCCTTCGATAAAGTCGACATAC